>CM061138.1:122179730-122779730 GCA_030789695.1 Scilla litardierei
TGAAAGCGGAGTGTCCTCTAAACAAGCAAAAGGAGAAGTGGAAGGCACCGAAGTTCGATAAGTCCAAGAAGTACAAGAAAGGGTACAAAAAGGGACTTGTCGGAGCAACATTCACCGACTCCGAGGATTCCTCAAGCGGAGAGTCGGACGATGAGCAAGTGGAGCAAGCGCACATGTGCTTCATGGCGAGAGAGGAGCATGATCAAGGATCCTCCTCCTCCGATGATAGCAACAACGAAGGCGATGAGGTACTTAAGAAAAAGGAACGGAGCAACAAATTTAAATTTAGCTCCAAGAGGAATTGGATACTCGATAGCTGGTGTTCAAAACACATGACGGGTGACGCTCAATTGCTCTCCAGAGTGGTGCCCATCGCAAATGGGAACCGTGTAGTCTTTGGAGGCAACGAGAGCGGAACCATCATTGGTGTTGGTAAAGTGGGTAATCCTTCTAAACCCCTAATAAGTGATGTTTACATTGTTAAAGGATTAAACCACAATCTTATTTCAAAAAGCCAACTTTGTGACAAAGGTTACTAAGTTAACTTTGCAAAAGGAATGTGCCATATTTTAAGAAAAGATAATAATGAATTATTGTTTTCCAACACACGCCATAAGGATATATATATCCTAGATCCTCCAAGATCACATGAACAATATCTTATTGCCAACACAAGTGAACAACACTTATGGCATCGACGTTTTGGTCATGTGAACTTTAGAACACTTTTTAAGCTTTCCAAGTTAAATTCTATTAGAGGTTTCCCTAAGCTTGTCTTTCAAAAGAAAAGCTTTTGTGACTCGTGTCAACGAGGCAAGCTTCCAAAATCTTCATTTAAACCTAAGAAAAGCATTTCCTCTAAGCGGCCTCTAGAGCTATTACATCTAGATTTATTTGGCCCAACTAGAGTTGCTTCATTAGGTAATGCTAGATATGGACTTGTCATCGTTGATGACTTTTCTAGGTTTACTTGGGTATTTTCATTATGTAATAAAGATGAAGCTTTTGAAAACTTCACAATTTTTGTTAAAAAAGTACAAAATCTCATTGGAACCACCATTTCACTATTCGTAGTGATTATGGAGGGGAATTTGAGAATGAGTCTTTTGAGACATTTTGTGATGAAGTTGGTATTACACACACCTTTTCATTCCCTCCTGCACCTCCTCAAAATGGTGTAGTTGAGAGAAAGAATAGGACGCTAGTGGAGTGTGCTCGCACGATGCTTGATGATAGCCAACTTGGCCATCAATTTTGGGCGGAAGCGGTACACACCGCTTGCTATGTGTTTAATAGAATACTTTTGAGGCCCGGCACTAAACAAACTTGTTATGAATTTTTGTTTGGTAGGTTGCCTCAAGTTAAACTTTTTCGTGTTTTTGGTTCAAAATGTTTTATTAAGAACACGTATGGTAGTTTGGACAAATTCGATCCAAGATCCGATGAGGAGATTTTTGTTGGATATTCATCGCATAGCAAAGCCTACCGGATATACTGAAGGGTTTTCTGGGACCCTTAGGGCACAAAAACTCTATGCCCGTCCTAAGTCGGACGGAACATAGACAGAAATAACAGCGGAAAATAATCATGTTAATCTAATTAACATTTAACCCTAAGGTCCAAGACCCTAATCCAAGATCTATGCCGACTTGGGATGGGTCTGACCATCCCAAGAAGGATCTAGCCTACTGCGATTAAATTAAACTAATGCTAATAAACACATACCCGGAATCTCAACCCTGGGGCAGGCGAGATGTTTCGCACCGTCTTCCGAGCCGCTCCCGTCCCATGCCGAGCTGCTCCTCGAACCGCTCCCCGAACCGCTCCTCGAACCGCTCTGCATCCCGAGGCGATCAATCCCGTGTCGCCGAGCCAACCACACGCTGAAGAAAGTTTCATGCGAGTGAAACCTCCGCCTAGATTTCGGATCTGAATCCGAACTCCTTTGCGGCTTTGCTAGAGCCCTCAGGAGCAAAGCAGAAATTTATAGGGAGAGGAGAAATATTAATTTAGCTTAGATCCGAGCGTGCTCCAACATTTACGAGAGCCGCTCAGATCTAGAGCTTGGGACGAGTTATGAGGAAGGGGGAGGGCCTCTATTTATAGAGGCGGCTGACTCTCCCCTTTTCTCCACAACCGAGGTGGGACTATTAATTTGGGATTAATTAAATCAAGTTAGTTTGCCTTTCACAAAGGGAAAACTTTCTCAAATTTTAACTCCCTCACCGTTGAGCTTCAATGTTGGTACAACCTACCAAATCAAAGAGGGTTCAACGGTGAACGCGTAGGAAAAAACGGCTCGTCAATCCGAGTCTGTTTGACCCTTCAAACAATTGTCCAAAGTTAGCCAAAAGTCATGCTTCTCTTAGAAACGTAGCCGTCAAGAAAATCCCAGGTTTCAAAAAACCCTAACCAGAAAATTCGGGCTTGGTGGGCCTCCATTTTCGCTGGTTTCAGCCCAACAGTTTGGGCTGACTTGTTTTGGCTATAACTTGTGCATTTGGACTCCGTTTTTTGACGCGGTTTGAACCTGCGTTTAGAGCGGGACGATCCCGTCATCTAGGTAACCTTTTCAACGCGTTTATTTAATTAAATATAGTCTTAAACAATTTAAGACACATTTAATCTCTTTTGCATCATATGCAAATTAGTCCTTATCTAGGCTTAAATTTTCATTTGCATCAAATACAAATGATCCGAGGGCATATTCATATACATCTCCCACTTGCACTCAGGATCATTTATCCCGAATGCAGGAGATGATTGCAAACATCTTTTGCAATGTTTTATCCCTTGCATCAAATGCAAATTATTCTCCCTAACTAATTTCTACCTATTACTAGACGAAGATCGCACTCTGTGTGAGACCCTACAGCCTGACCCTTACAACAGGTTGGGCTCGAAGCCCTATACGGCAGTGACCACGAGCAGTGGTTGCCGTCCCTGCTTCAGGAATCATCATTATGTGGTTTACTCATTGACATGAGTATTATCGGGACCACCCTGACTGTTTCCGTGATGAATTCCACAGTTATAGTCTTTTCGTCTAAACTATGTCGTGTAAGTCAAGTCTAGGGTACGGTCAAACTGTCAACCCCAATAACTTGACTCCGGTTAGTTTCTATCGATCTTTTAGTCAAAAATGTTGGACTTCTTCCAACATACTCTGGCCAGAGTTTTTACTAAAGACCGAACTAACCCTACGACACTAACTCCCATTGACCGGGAGAGACGAATCCTCTCTTGGTCATTACTCTCTTCATACGCTTCAAGTGTCACCCAATCAAAGACCTTTCGACAGGCCTTGCCTCGAAGCTAGGTCATTTGATCTAAGTGGCACCGTTCACGCACAGGTTCGTCAAAATGACCTCAAGTCAAAAGACCAACTAGCCTATCATCACTCAGAGTCATCATTGACAGATTGGTCAATATAACCATATGATAACTCTTGTGGATCATTCAGTGAACTCATTCTCTAATGAGCACATGTGTCTCGTCTACGACTTCGCCAAGTCAAACGATCATGAGATCATCGCCACCGCTAAACGGTGAAGACTAAGACACAATGGTCTATCCGATGTTTCGATATCCTTGTCTCGAAACATCTACGACCACGAACCCTTTTAGACTTATGCTACAGACGGTCAAACATTTCTCCATGATCGAGATACTCATCTCGATACATGTTTGACCTTGCATAAAGTCTCAGGACTTTACCTAAGTTAATATCTAATGTTAACTACATTATAACATAACTTTAGATAAATTATTACCAAACAGCTTACTGTTATTTCGAACAAGATGTTTGTGCTATTCACACATGAAGATAGATAGCCTCGAGGGTATCATCTCTCAACATCTCCCACTTGCACTCAGGCCCATTTATCTCGGTATCTAATACCGTTTTTACACATAAGTTTTTCCGACTTCATGTGGTAGAGCCTTCGTGAGTGGATCTGCTAAAACCGTCTACACTATAGACTTAAGGAGTGTCTATGTTCATGTTAGACTAACCATTTGAATCTCATTCAAATAATTCACTTGGTCTTTCGGAATCCATAATATTTTATTTATTTGGATCTTATCCAGTTCATCGTACCTTACGATAATAATTAGTTAACGGTCATAAATGGCTCATATCTATTTCTGATAAAGTATCAAACTCTTTTGATCACTTCATCAAAATATATATGTTCCATCCCTTTGATGCCTTACATGTAATTTACATGCTCCCACTGACCTTGAAAACTATCTGGCTAATTCATATAAGTTGGTCCGTCTAAATCATATTTAGAAAAACAAACTTGTAAGTGAATGCTCCAATTTTCATGGTCAACTTATGCGTTTACATCGAGTTTGGTCCGAGTAGTTCTGTACACATCTGCTGGTGGAAAACGGTTTCATTATAATCTGTTTTATAGGAATTAGTATGGAAAACCCGTTCTCGACCAACATGATTGCACTTCACTATATTCCTTTCTGCACCAATCTTTCAACTTAAAGATTTACTTGCAGAAAGTGAGGAAACATTTTCCTTGTGCATGTAAACTAAATTCCAAAATTTATTTACGCACACAGACCTATTCTGATTGCATCAAGTTTTTAAATCGGAGTTACTACTCCAAATTTCATCCCAGAAGTTGACTAAATCAACATCGGTTATGATGTTTAACTCGACTCTTCGTCTCACGAAATTCGAGTAATTATACAACTTCCTAATGATTGAATTTAATGAATATCTTATTGATAATGTCCTCACAGAACATTATCAAAAGCTAGGCATTACTATCTGGGACTTAAACCAGAAGGAGGACTTAACTCAGAGTCACTTGCTATGGATCGCACCAAGTCTAACTCATTGTGATTCATACTTTTAACACACGGATGTGTTAACACACTTGACCTGAGAGAAAATCACATTTTCTTTTATATACGCAAGATTTTATGTAGCTAAGTATTTGTCCATTCGATCTAATCGAATCAGTTTAAATACTTCAGTCATTTCGTTCTTTATTTTATCAGACTTGTGTTTCATCAAGAACACGTGTCTTAATAAAATATACGAATAACTTATTTTGGTTAATCTAGACTCGGGTACATCAGTATGTACCAGACTGAGTTCAACAACTCATTCTCCCACTGTCTTACAGATGGGTTTCGGCCATTATATCTAAGAGGATAAGACTCACAAGTGTCCGCAGACTTCATAATACGAGAGGTCAGACCCCTCTTTATGTGACTTGTGAAGCTTAGTCTCTCGATACGGCCTAGTCTATTTTTCCATACAAGTTTGCTACTATCTTGTGTATTTATATATATTAGCATTTAATATATAAATATTATTGTTATACATAAATTACTAACGCAAAACATTGCTTCAGAAGCGAGGTGACGACATTCGTCAAATTGTGTTAGACGTCTTTTGTATAACAAAAATAAAATCGTGACATCAAAATATGTCACATTTTCACTTCCTCCTGCTTATGCCTTTACTAATGACAAATTAAACTATTAAACTCGATTGACTTTCCGAAGTGCCTTCTTCCTTTTCTAAATCACATTTAGATATTAAATATCCCAACATAAATAAATAGCTATGCAAGCATCTCATGTATCCAAACGCCTGAGAGTTGCAATCTCGAGTGTAGCTCAAGAAGTTGCTTGTCTCAAGATCCGGTTCGGATACATAGCCTTGCACCGCTCATGCACTCGTATTCGACTCAAACAGTTTGATCGAATTCTCGAACTTTGCGGATCAAAATTGTTTGTCCATACAACCTTGAGGGTAGCTCGACAAGTTGTAGGGAGAAACATACTTTGAATTTCCTATATGTTCAAGCTGCCTCATATAGAGACGAGTGACATGTAAAGTGAATTTATTTATTGGACCCAGAACTTAATGAAATCATATTTCTTAAGTCTGTTCTTTAGAAGGTCATTTTAATGTCAACGAGAATATAGTTTTAATTCTATCAATTAGAATTTAACTTGATATTCAATTAATCAACCTATTTGACCAATTAACTAATTCCATTAAAAAAAATTATATTTTGATTCCTTCGGTAAACATAGTCTTGCTCTAGTTTAGCATATGTTCAATATTAAATATAGGTAGATTGGCATTCATCTATCTATATCCTCCCACTATTTTTACGATCGTTTCAAAGCTTAATAACGAACTATTTAATCGAATTAAAATATTTAAAATTTAGTGAAAGAGGGATCCAATCATCCTGAACCTCACAACCTTGAGGAGACTCAACAAGTTGATTGGTTCCATGATTGGTAGACTAACTCTTAGTCAATCACATCACATGTGACTCCATATCGTTTTTTACCCACAGTCACTTATGATCTTGAGGAGACTCAACAAATCATAATGACTGGTCTAGTCAGACCCTTGATTTCGTGTCCAGATTTGACTTAGATCGATGCTCGAGGAGACTCGACGTATCGATTTGGGTCAAGTCTAGACTACATCACATGTATGTTGGAGTTTGTTCCTTAAAGATAAACATGTCATAGCTTGAGGAGACTCAACAACTATAATTGTCTTCTTTGAGGTACCAAGCTCCAAAATCAAGGAGGGATACAGATTAATCTTTAATAAGATTTATAACGCATTGACTAGATATAGTCCAGGGTGTCATACAATCATGATTCGCGACATTGCGGTCCAGCGGAACACAGCCAGGGAATTGACTAAGCCAGGATCACTATCCCTTAAAGGGTGATCCAGAACTCTTAGCCAAGCACATTGACTGGATCATGGTCCATTGAATGAAGCTTGTCATTTTTGTATGTGTGCCATAGACTAAACAGCTTTTATTAACAACTAATTAATCCTATCAACTAGTTGCATCCTTAAATTCAAAATTTTAGGATTTGTTTAATAACTTTTATTAAGACCTTATCAACTATAAGGTTCACGTGCTATCCTAATCGTTATTAGGATTTTAATAAATTTATTAACCAACGCTAAAAGCGAAGTCCTTTAATGAGAATTAATAATAACAATTAGAATTAAGATTTTCATTAAAAGGACTACCCTAATCGGGAATTAGGTCTGAAAGCATTGTTAATGTTTTATTAAAACATAGCATGTCATAAAAATTCAATTAATAAATTTTAATAATTTCTTAATGGCTAACCTAAAAGGTTGTCTTGTGTTATCAAATAAGGGACAAGATGAACTAGCCATTAAAATAAAGCTACACTAATTTATCGCATAAAGATAGTGCACAACTATTTAACAATTAAATAGACTAAGTTTATCGCATAAACAATTTTAACATGCATACATAAATTTAAAATTTAAATTTAAAATATGATTTTAAAATATTTTATTTTTATCTCATAAAAACTTGTTTTTAAAATCACAAATTTGCATGCTACTTTAAAAAATTTAGTGCATAAAAATTTTAACCTTTAAAATCAGTTTTAAAATATCTCATAAAATTAAAACATCATTTTAAAAAAAACTTCCATGCTTAAAAAATTTATCATATAAAATTTTTAGGCATCTAAATAATTTATCGCATAAATTTTAAAAGATTGTAAAATTAGTTTAAAAAAAAATATCACATAAATTTAAAACGTCATTTAAAAAATTTCCATGTTCAAAATTTATCAAATAGAATTTTTGAACATCTAAAACATTTTTGAAAATTATCTCATAACTTTAAAAACATTTTTTTTTAAATTATTTAAAAGCATTTTAAAGTTTAATAAAATCGCAGGCTAGATCGTTACGCAGACCTACGCTCTGATACCACTGAATGGTTTTCTGGGACCCTTAAGGCACAAAAACTCTATGCCCGTCCTAAGTCGGACGGAACATAGACAGAAATAACAGCGGAAAATAATCATGTTAATCTAATTAACATTTAACCCTAAGGTCCAAGACCCTAATCCAAGATCTATGCCGACTTGGGATGGGTCTGACCATCCCAAGAAAGATCTAGCCTACTGCGATTAAATTAAACTAATGCTAATAAACACATACCCGGAATCTCAACCCTGGGGCAGGCGAGATGTTTCGCACCGTCTTCCGAGCCGCTCCCGTCCCACGCCGAGCTGCTCCTCGAACCGCTCCCCGAACCGCTCCTCGAACCGCTCCGCATCCCGAGGCGATCAATCCCGTGTCGCCGAGCCAACCACACGCTGAAGAAAGTTTCATGCGAGTGAAACCTCCGCCTAGATTTCGGATCTGAATCCGAACTCCTTTGCGGCTTTGCTAGAGCCCTCAGGAGCAAAGCAGAAATTTATAGGGAGAGGAGAAATATTAATTTAGCTTAGATCCGAGCGTGCTCCAACATTTACGAGAGCCGCTCAGATCTAGAGCTTGGGACGAGTTATGAGGAAGGGGGAGGGCCTCTATTTATAGAGGCGGCTGACTCTCCCCTTTTCTCCACAACCGAGGTGGGACTATTAATTTGGGATTAATTAAATCAAGTTAGTTTGCCTTTCACAAAGGGAAAACTTTCTCAAATTTTAACTCCCTCACCGTTGAGCTTCAATGTTGGTACAACCTACCAAATCAAAGAGGGTTCAACGGTGAACGCGTAGGAAAAAACGGCTCGTCAATCCGAGTCTGTTTGACCCTTCAAACAATTGTCCAAAGTTAGCCAAAAGTCATGCTTCTCTTAGAAACGTAGCCGTCAAGAAAATCCCAGGTTTCAAAAAACCCTAACCAGAAAATTCGGGCTTGGTGGGCCTCCATTTTCGCTGGTTTCAGCCTAACAGTTTGGGCTGACTTGTTTTGGCTATAACTTGTGCATTTGGACTCCGTTTTTTGACGCGGTTTGAACCTGCGTTTAGAGCGGGACGATCCCGTCATCTAGGTAACCTTTTCAACGCGTTTATTTAATTAAATATAGTCTTAAACAATTTAAGACACATTTAATCTCTTTTGCATCATATGCAAATTAGTCCCTATCTAGGCTTAAATTTTCATTTGCATCAAATACAAATGATCCGAGGGCATATTCCTCTACATATACAACAAACGAACCTCAACGATCGAGGAATCTCTTCATGTTTCATTTAATGAAGGATTTGTTCCAACTAGAATTACTAATGATGATGACTCCATGGATGTCTTATGTGATTCAATTGGTAATTCTAAATCTATTGATTCTATTGATTCTATTGATTCTATTGAGACTAACCCTACTAATGAAGTTGTTGAGAATGTTCCTAGTGATCAAGGTATTCCCAAACGGCTTCATACCGTTCGTGACCATCCTCATGAGCAAATCATTGGCAATATCCATGATAGTGTCAAGACGAGATCGCAAGTGAACTACTTCGCTCATTGTGCCTTTACCTCCTCGATAGAGCCAAAGAATGTTAATAAGGCGTGTGAAGATGGTGCTTGGATCTTAGCCATGGAGGAGGAACTCATTCAATTCAGGAGGAATGAGGTTTAGGAGCTTGTTCCATTGCCATCGAAGAACCAAACCGTCATAGGGACAAAGTGGATCTTCAAGAACAAACCCGACGAAAATCAAATCGTCGTCCGGAACAAAGCTCGGTTGGTTTCTCAAGGCTACCGTCAAGAGGAAGGTATTGATTTCGAAGAATCCTTCGCTCCGGTAGCTAGATTAGAATCAATTAGATTATTATTGTCTTTTGCATGCCATAAAAATTTCAAACTATTTCAAATGGATGTAAAAAGTGCATTTTAAAATGGAGATGTCGTTGAGGAAGTTTATGTTTCTCAACCTCCGGGCTTTATTAATGAAAAATTTCCAAATCATGTTTTTAAACTAAAGAAAGCACTTTACGGTTTGAGACAAGCTCCTCGAGCTTGGTATGATCACCTAAAGAATTTTCTTTTGGATTTGAATTTTAAAATGGGAGAAGCCGATTCTACACTTTTTGTTAAGCATTCGAATAATGATATACTTTTAGTTCAAATTTATGTTGATGATATTATTTTTGGTGCTACTAACTTCGCTCTTTGCGAAGAGTTTTCTAATGTTATGAAGGAACAATTTGAGATGAGCCACATGGGTGAGCTCAAATATTTCTTAGGTCTCCAAATTCGCCAAATGGACGATGCAATCTTCATCCACCAAATGAAGTATACGGTGGAGTTGCTAAAGCGATTTGGAATGGAGAATGCCTCCGGGAAAAAGACTCCAATGAGCACTACTACGCATCTTGATAAAGATACGGGCGGAAAAGATGTAGACATTCGTCTATATCGAGGTATGATAGGTAGTTTACTTTATCTTACCGCTAGAGGCCCGATATTATGTTTGCCATATGTATTTGTGCTCGTTATCAGTCTCAACCTAAGGATTCTCACTTAATAGTGGTAAAACGTATTTTCCATTATTTAAGTTATACACTTGATTTTGGATTACTTTATCCAAAATCTAGCACATATGAGTTAATCTCATATAGTGACGCAGATTATGCGGGATGCAAATCCGACAGGAAAAGTACTAGTGGCACTTGCCATTTTATAGGAAATTCTCTTGTCTCTTGGTTTTTCAAGAAGCAAAATTCCGTATCACTTTCAACCACCGAGGCGGAATACATTGCCGCCGGTGCCACGTGTGCTCAAGTTCTTTGGATGAGACACACACTTAAAAACTTTGGTATAAACTGTGATACTTGCCCTATCATGGTGGACAACCAAAGTGCAATTTGTCTCTCCAAGAACCTGGTACACCATTCCCGTTCGAAACACATAGATGTCCGACACCATTTCTTAGATGATCATGTTGATAAAAAGGACATCATATTAGTGTACGTTGAAACCCAGAAGCAAATCGTCGATATTTTCACGAAACCCCTAAAGGAAGACTCCTTTGTGCGGTTACGTCAAGAATGGGGGATTATGGGTGAATCCGAGATATAGGATTCATTTTTATTCAATAATCTTGCATGCTATTCTATTTCGCTATATTTGTTCATGCTAGACTTATTGGATTTTGTTTTCGGGATTTGTGTGAATTTTTGGAATTTATGCTCGAATTTACTCTTGAACGTCGTATTTAAGTTTTTCGATGTTTAATGGGGTAGTATGATGATTTTTGAGAGTTGAACGATGTTTCGTCCAAGTGCGATTGGGAGAAAACTCAAAATTTTGTATTCTAAAATTTTTGGACTCATCTAGTCGGTTTCAGTTCATCAACCAACCGACTAGATACACATCTAGTCGGTCAGCTAATGAACACAGACCGACTAGTTCAAGCTTATAATTTTCCTTTGCTACTGACTTCATTTAGTCGGTCCACGTTCACTTACCGACCGACTAGAATGATAACTAGTCGGTCAGTACTTGAACTTTGACCGACTAACTCTAGCCCTAAAAAATTTGTCTGGCGGCTGTTTCCATTTAGTCGGTTCAAGCTCATTGACCGACCGACTAGATCGTAATCTAGTCGGTCAGTGCTTGAACTGTGACCGACTAAGTGCTCAGGGACAGTCGTGCCTTTTCGCATTCCGATCGACTTATACTCTCTTTCAACCGACTATTCTCATTATTAGTCGGTTGCTCTTTTTTTTCTCTCCAGCTAAAACCCCCGACCCCGTTCAGCCCCTTCGACTTCCGATCGATCTCCGGCCGTTTTCCGGCCATTTCCGTCGATCTCCGCCGTCGATCTGCCTCCTAGGGTAATCTCTCCTCCTCCTAGGACTTGTTTTCAGCTGCTAGGGTTCTATTCTAGGTCGATTTTAGTTCCTAGGGTTTGGTTCAAGCTTATTTCGATTTCAGCTTTAGGGTTTCGCATCTAGGGTTGTTCGATCTCTTACTTGTGATTGTTTGCACTCGTTTTGTCACACTTATGGCAAAGACGAGAATACCAATCACTCCCTCTGGCCCATCCCATATGACTGTTGAGCCACACTCTAGGGATCCATCGAAGCCCAAACGCCGATCTAAAACAACCCAACCTTCGTCGTCTTCGCCTCCTCTGAAGAAGCAGAGGACGGCGCCCGCCAAACCCAGTAGACGTTCTCAGTCTAGGAAGCCTATACTCCATACCCCCACTACACCTTCAGATTCGGACACTGAATTTAGACCTGAGACTGAGCCTGGCCGTAAGGAACCCACTACTCCACCTCATCCTAGGACTCGACAGCCTAAGGGAAAGGCTCCGATGCCAGCAGGTGGTGTCGACATATCGTTGTGTCGTGACGACCCATTTTGTCTCGCGGCTTACAACCGTATCGAGCACTGCCCACTGTTATTGGAGCACTTTGTTCAGTTTTCTGACTTCCTTGGCTTAGCAGATCTTCTATCCTATAGTGGGCTCCTAGACTACCTTCGCTTTGACCCTAAGGCAAACCCTCGACCCTATCCTCGCCTGGTCAAACTTTTCTATGCAAACCGTACACGGGGTCAGTACGATGAGACCCACACCGTCGAGACTACTGTCTTGGGGACTCCTATAGTCCTCGCGGCAGAGATCTTGGGGGAGTTGCTTGGTTGTTCGTCGTCTGGTCTCCTCCCGTCTGATATTTCAGTTGATGATATCTCTTCTTTAGATCAGTCCGTTCTCGCCGATATCTTCCATGTGATCCCTCCATCTTTCATAGGTGTCCCATCGACGTCATTCAAGCTGAATGCTTGGGTGCTTAATCTTATCCTGAAGTCGTGCTTACTTCCTAAGTACGGCTCATCTTCTCTGTCATCCCAGCCATTCCTAAAGTTGATTTACGCTCTCTTCTTGGGTTGCGAGATTAACTGGGCTCGCATTATACTAGATAAGATGGATTCTTTCGAGTGTATTTGCAAGTCCACGAAATCTGCGCATATCCCTTATCCTTGTCTGTTGACTTTGGTTTTTCGTCATTTCCACGTGCCTTTGCCTCCTGACGATGAGCGTCCACTTGGTCCTCCTCTGAACGCGACGGCCGTCAAGAAATCTCTTGCGGCACTCCGTCACGTGCAGAGGACGACTCCTTCAGCTTCTCAGGGCACCTCTTCTGCAGCTGCTGCTCCTAGACCTCCCACCACACTTGATGATCTCGCTCGTTCTGTTCATCGTCTCGAGTCTCGGTATGCTTGTACCGAGGAGATTATGTGTCGTATGGCTCGTGTCATGGGTGTTGAGGTCCCTCCTCCAGTTTCTGAGGATGAGGAGATGGATGATGAGGAGCTCGATGAGCTCGTTGATTCTCTTGCTCGTGGCGCTGAGGCCACTGCTGCTGCTGCTACCACATCCGTTGCTGGAGCTGCCACTTCTTCAGGTGCTCTAGAGTCTTTTGCTCCAGTGGATGAGTCTACTGGTGCTCCAGAGACGTCTGCTCCAGTTGACGTTCCTGTTGGTGTCTCTGCCGTTGAGCCTGCTGTTGATGTTTCCACTCCTGCCCCGACGATTGCTTCTGTTGACACACCACTCCTCCCAGCAGAGCCTGAGTCCACTCCTTCGACTGGACCTACGGAGACTGTTGATCCTACCACTCCTTCTTGAGAGTCTGTTTGGAGGACTCTCTGATGCTCCTTGGATGATTCATCTTTTAGAGAGAGTTTTGGGTTAGGACAGGGTTGGTGGTGTTTTTGATGTATTTGGATGTTTTGATGCTTGATGTCGATGTTGTATCATTTTTGGATGTATGTTGATGATGTTGATGTCGATGATGGATTTTGACATTTTGATGTTGATATAGTATGTGACATTTTGATGTAGTCAATGTATTTTGTGCCTTTGATTGTATGGTGTCGATGTATCTTTTGGTTGTACTCATGATGCTTCATACACACACACACACACACACACACACACACACACACACACACACACATCGTTGCTCTCTTTTACTTCGTTGTGCACATTTTATATTCGTTTTAATGTCTATGATGTTCGATTTCGTCGCTCGACGATAATGACTTGGTTAAAAAGAATTTATTTCTATGAAAACATAGAATTGTTTTCCATGCACTAATTTAACCAAAATGTTGAGATTGGAGAGCACGTTCCTTTACTCAATAAGTGAATTATATTTGGTATTTTGATGATTTCATTTTTCGCTTTTGGATAATGGTCAATTTGGCACACCTTGATTTTCTTCATGTATTTTTTTTCCTTGGTGTCTTTTGGATCATCGTCGTATTCTTCGACTCCCGATGTTGGATTTTCTTTAGCCTTGTTGTTGTCGTTGTATGCCCCCCCACTCTTTTTGGATAATGCCAAAGGGGGAGAGATAGTAATAATGACAAGGGCAAAATGAAAATTTAACTCTATTGTCCATGAATCTAATTTATTATGTTAGATTCAGGGGGAGTGAAGATATACAAATGGATTACGATCCTAAATTTCAATAATTGGATCATGTTTTATATCTCTCACTTCTGCTTGATGCGTATTATATTTATTCAATTTGGAATTAATGTGTCATCAATGCAGGGGGAGTAAGTATTTTACATTTGAATCATTATGTTTGATTATTATTTATGTTGGTTTGTCATCACCAAAAAGGGGGAGAATGTTGAGTATTGGACTCCCCGGATTTGGTTTTGGATGATGAGCAAACATAAATAAATCGTGAACTAACACTTTGTGAGCGCAGTTATGGAGATCGTCGCCAAATTCACGTGAACATCCAAAGCGACATCTCAAGACTTCTCAAAGCACGTATTCATATGCCTAAAGCTTCGTTGAAGCTTTTGGACCAACTTTGAAGTCATGAAGATTCGATCGAAGCTTTTGAAGACGGTTTGTCTAGATTTATATTTAGTCTTCTAGCTTTGTTCTTTAGAATGTTAAGCCTTGAGTAGGAATTATCATTTGATCTTCATATCGCTCCTATCTTAGAGCTAGGATCTTAGTATAAGTCCATTCAAACTTTCCCGAAGCATCGCGCTTCGATTCGGGACTTCTTGTGCATGTTAGTTGGTTCAAGAAGAAGACCAACCGACTAGATGGTGATCTAGTCGGTCGGAAAATCTTCTTGGACCGACTAGTTTGTTTCCTAAATTTCATGCTCTTTACTGTTAACAGTTAGTCGGTCTACGTTGACTCACCGACCGACTAGTTTGTGAACTAGTCGGTCAGTGATGCTTCTGTGACCGACTAGTTGAGCTTTACTATACATGCCAACTTTCTCCTGAGTTACTGTTTATCGTTAGTCGGTCTAAGAACGTTTGGTGACCGACTAGTTGATGAACTAGTCGGTCAACATTTGTTCTTGGACCGACTAAATCAATTTGTACTCAGACTTATAGTTTTCAACTCTTAGTCGGTCTAAGTTAACTGACCAACCGACTAGTTGATGAAATAGTCGGTCAGAAAGTATTCTTGGACCGACTAGTTATCTAGGTCTGAAATCTCATCTGATCACTATTCACACTTAGTCGGTTTATGTTGTCTCACCGACCGACTAGTTGATGAACTAGTCGGCAGTGTTTGTTCTTTGATCGACTAGTTGCTTCAGATTTCTAACCGTTGGAATACGACCTAGCTCGATTTTTCTCATTGGTATAAATACCAAGCTGGGTTATTTCTTCTAGGTTAAGAGCTTACATTAAGAAGCATTTTCAGATTGAAAGAGAAAGAGTTTAAATCTCATTTATAAAGCTCTCTCCCTCACAAGAAATCATTCTCTCCCTCATTTGAGATCTAGAATCCATCTTGAGGGAACTTTGTTCTTGTTGAGCCATCCAAGCTATTGCTTGATTCAAGTCTCCTATTCATTCCTAGGCACCCATTGCTGCTCATATTGGTGGTGCTAGGTCTTGGTGACTTCTCCTTCCTCAAATCCCTCCTTGACCTAATTTGGTAAGAATACTCAAGGTATAGGGTTTGTGGTAAGTTGTTGTTTATTTCATATAAACTCATTTATTGCTATTGATTCTCTCGGTTGTGAGAGAAGATTGTGATCCCAGGTTGTGGGATTCACTATTGCTATTGATTGTATGATTTGATCTTGTGAAGGTTTTTCACAAGGTATTCATAGTGGAAATCTTGGGTTAGGGTTTCTAACCTAAGTATCCGGAGGGGATCCGGGTGTACTGGGATGTAGGATCACCGGGAATAAGTCGGGGAGACTTGGGTGGATCCGAACCCATCATATCAATTGTTTGCATTGAATATTTGTTGTTGTCAATTTTAGCTTCCGCATTTGTTGGTAGTAGTTTGCACGATAATTATGAATTATACTTCTTGTTATTTTTAAAGTACTATTCACCCCCCCCTCTAGTACTTGTGCAGTAGCTTTCAGGGCATTACAAAAGGGGCCATGACGCACCCGGAACCTACACCTAAATTCCACCTAGCGGTGTCACGGTCGCTAGGCGTAGTATGGCCCCTAGGTGTCAATTCCGGGCTCTATCCTCAAGCGGACGGTGCCAAATTATAGTATAAAAAGATGTCGGATCCCACAGGGATGGTGACAGTGTTTGGATTCCCAGATTATTTCTATATTTCAAAGTGAGATAGCTATCGGGTAGAAAGAATTGGTTGTGGTATTGTTGTTGACTCAATAATAAAGGGAACTAGGGTATTAGGGATCACCGCTAGGACCGTCGGGGATCGATGTTGGAATGTGATCCTTACGTTGTATTGGGGTTATGGGATTAATCTCTCAATTTGTACCACTCTCGTGGGTTAGAATTGCGAGGTATTTCGATGGCTCTCGTTGACGCAATGGCGGTAGCCGTCAACGTAGCGATATAGTACGTCGGTGGATCCCCTCAAGGCACGAGCCACGCATGGTCATGAGCCTTGGTTAGATCCACCGATTTCCCTATTCAAATCCTAAGGATACCACTTAAGCACATCAATTCCACAGACCGTGAGCATGATCTCAGTACGGGTTATCCTAGGGATTCGATAGGATCGACCGAAATACTCCCCGTTATTCCCCATTCAACCTAAAGATCCAGATCTACATCTCCCTCCTAGGAGCTTTTGGCTGACCCATCAACCCTAGAAGAAACTACTCACTCATAGCGATTTCAACAAATATAAATATGATTTTTGTAAGAGAAGACATCGTAGGAAATTGATCAAATAAAGATTGAGAAGCTTACGTGCCAAAGATGAAGGAAAACAGCAAGCAATAGATCCAAAGAAAAACCAAGATTCCAAAACGCAATAGTAGCAATAGAACTTCCAAAAATTATCCAGTAAACTTCAAAAGGGTTTAATCTAGATCTAGCAAGTTTTTCTAATCTCTCCTCATCTCCAAAATTAATTCAAAACTAACAAAAAGGTTGACTCCCAAAAACGCCGCAGCAGATCCACTCTTCACTCCCACAAGCGCACAACAGACGGCCGCAGAAAATTTCCAAAAATAGCCTTCAGCTTCATCGACCGAGTCAGTGACTCGGTCGAGCAGGATGTTGCTCGGTCGGTTGCTCGGTCCGAGCAGATGTACTGCTCGATCGAGCACGACAGTAAGTCGCGCTCCTCCAAAATACGACACTCTGTCTGCTCGGCCCGAGTTAACTCTGCTTGGTCGAGCAGACGGCTGACTCGGTCGCCAAAAGCTCGGCTCGGGCCATGTAGGAAGTTGCTGAGCCTCGAAAGATTGGCGCTGCTTGATCTAGAACCATGTGTGCTTGGTCCGAGCAGCCTGTGTATCTGATCTTCTCCTTCGTTTTGCCTCTGCTCGACCGAGCCGCTGCTCTGCTCGGTCGAGTCGCCTGGGAAGATTATTTCTGAAACTCCTGCAGCTTCTCTTCTCTTCTAGATCTCTCCTCCACCCCTCCCATGGCTCCCAACACTAGGCAAACTCCCGTAGAGCTTTGCCAACGGGCTCATGGACGTGCCAGATGTGTCCATATCCAAATTGGGTCCCAAATCGCTCCAAAATCCCTGAAAATCCATAAACCACTACAAAACTCGAATATAACATTAGAATTGCAATATTGTGAGAAAATACGGGATTTGGGTGCGAAAATGATATGAAATGTTATGTCATGATGCAATGGAAAGATGTAAAATATGGACACATCAAAATCCCCCAAGCTTACCTCTTACTCGTCCTTGAGGAAGACGAATACAAGGTACGCCAGGAGATAAACAAAAAGAAATAGAAATAAAAATAAAAATAGAATTGGGATGGATGGAGAGCGCTAGGATTGTCTAATCAGGTCTCAGGACTCAGCAGTATGTCACGATGCTCCGAATAGTAAAAGCGCATGCTATTGGTATTTTCAAGTTATACCTATCTTATGTCTAGCATGCAATATAGAAAAAAGATAGGGATCTACTAAAATGATTACATCAGTTCATATCAATCTCATGCAGTTCATAAAATCTAGTATAAAAAGAGTTGGCAATGCACTTTTCAATCAATAGATACACATGGAGCAAATAGAAATCGCACCAGCATGCAATAGAGAATGGAAAGAATCATGCTTTTCAAATATCAACTTCGAATCAAGAAAAATCTCCAAAAACTAAAGTATTTCGTAAATTGCAAGCATTATCAAATCTCCCCATTGTGCATCGTCTCCACTCTAATGGTACACTCACTCATATGATCGATTGGTTCACCCCCCAAGCTTAGCTCGAGGCGTTGCATCTAGAAATAGGATATCTTTTCCAGTATATGTGATAGCTTCTAATAAAAGGATACAAAATGATTTTATTTCTTTCCTTTCTTTCTTTTTCTTTTTCTTTTTCACTTTTTTCACAAATTTTTTTCATTTCATTTTATTTAGAAGATATATTTCTTTTTGGGGTTGGGAAGTGGGATGCGGTAAGGATAGCTGTAGGGGTGAAAGCAACTGATATGTAGAGAATTATAAAGATATATGGAGAAGGAAAATGATGAATCACTCGGTTCACTCATAGGAGGTGCACAACTATTCAAAATGATAATACTCTAACTAAACTCATAACTAGCATGGATATTTTCATTCATATACGCAGATACTGAAAAGCATGCAGTAATAAGCACAATAACATCAAGCATGCAAACAGAAGTGAATAAGATAGAAAACAGATGCTCCAAGTGTTCTAATGATGCGTGAATCTAGGTGCATTACCCAACATAGCGCATACTAGATACTATTTCATTCATTTGATTTTCAATTCATGTCAGTCATCAATTCAGGTAGATCAGCAAAAGAATATGCATGTATATAGAAAGTAAAACTGAAACTACCCTAAATAGCATGTCATCAAGTAATAAGCACCGTGAGTAACTACTGGGGCTACGAGAAGTATCATCATGCAGAACATCCTTAGCAAAAAAAGAAAAAGGGTGAAGAAAATAAAAGAATGAAAAACATACATGCATGCATGGCAAAAAAGAAAAACATGATGCTGAAAGGGAAAAAAAATATAATAAAGGTGGAAAATGAGTGGAAAAGTAAAATAAAAAGCTGAAGAAGGGACGAAAATATAAAAGAAAAATGAAAAATAAAGCGGTAGCACTCATCCTCCAAGCTAAACCCAGCAGTTTCCTCACTGCTGAGAAAACAATAGTAAGCGGGAGATGATGCTAAATAGGGTGGGTGGGAGGTACATATGAAATAAAAACTGTGCAAAGGAAAAAAAACATGATATGATGCAATGATGAAGAAAAATAATGCATATGTACAGAATGATGCATGGAGGGTCCTCCCCTAAGCTGTATAAGATCAGGGCCCCGAACAGACAGATGGGCACAATATGATATGGAGGAGGCAAAAATGGGTAGGGACAGAATCAACCAGGGGCACCACCCTCTGGGGGTGGTGATGGGTCCCGCTGTTGTGGACCAGGTGCATCAGCTGCTGGATATGGCTCGACAGGTGGGTCGGCTCGCCAGTGTGTAATAAGGTTGTAGAGGAGAGTGAGGTCATGGTCGACTGACTGTCGAGTAGTACCGCCTCCCTGGCCTATGAGCAGTAGCACTGCGACGAACTGGTCACCTTGGTCGTCGTCACAGAAGGTGACGTCATATGATGCGTCCCCAATAAGGAGACTTGTGGGATGGGTTGGGGTGTTGTTTGGCGGGGGTGGAGTAGCGGATGATTTGCCAACAATATGGTCTCGTGTGGGTAAGCGTGTATGACGCGTGCGTTGAGTTGGCCTAGGATTGGGTGCACCGGTGTCGATGTTTGTGGCTCTCACACGGCGTGGCGGCATCTTGCAAGAAGTATAAGAGCGTGTAGTAGTATGTAAACTGTATAGGGTGAGAATGTACCAACAAGAGTTATCTGTGGCCGATCAGAAGTATCCCCCAAAGCTAAGCCCGAACGTGTCCTCTGACGTAGGAAAAACATACATGAAATAGAGACAAGAAAAACATCAGTATATGAAATGTAAAAATCGGGGAAATGCTGAATTGGTGTTGCTCGACTGCGCAGTTTTACTGCTCGGTCGAAGCAATGATGTTCGTTGGGGAATCCTGACCGAGCGCAAACTATGATCGGTCGAGCGCATGGAGATGCCCTAGGGGATTTGGGCATCGGGGAGCAGGGAAGGGGGTGGGGGTTGGGATGAGCGGTTAGAGGGGGGTAGGGGATGAGTAGGGGGTGTCGGTGGGGGGGTTTAGGTTGGCGGCCCCGCTAGTGGGACTAGCGACGATCGGAAAGGGGGAAGGAGAATTAGGAAGCGGAGAGAGGAGGAGAAAAATGAGAGAGTGTGTGCGTATAAGAGAGAGAGCACACGGTGGTTCTGACCGTACGGGAGGCACAGGCGACAGCGACGGCTGTGGGTTGTCGACCGGGTCGAGTAAAAGGGGGTAGCTCAGGAGATGATTAGGGCAGGACAGCTTAGGGTAAGGGTGACATGGTGGTCGGTTCCTCCACTTATTCAGAGATGGTGGACCGATCTGTTATATTGAACATCTCCACAAGGCTGTTAGGTGGGAACTGGTGGAGCGCCCTTCGTAAATGTTTGTCTCGCACTGCTTGAGTGAAAGCCACGATGACGGTGACATCCAGTGTGTCCTCCACTTCGAGCCTTTCGTCGTTGAATCGCTGGATGTATGCTCGGATTGGTTCCTTTTCCTTCTGCTTGAATGTGAAGAGGTGGGAAGACTTCCTCTTGGGACGGCGACATACGACAAATTGCCTGCAAAATAAATCGGCCAATTCGTCGGATGACCCATACAGCCATCGGGTAATCCGTCGTACCAGCCTTCCACCCTCTTGAATAGGGTATCATGGAAAGCTTGGCAGAGGTATGGCTCATCGGCACCATGAAGCAGCATCACGTTTAAATACTTGCAGATGTGTGACCACGGGTCGCCTCTGCCATCATATGCCGGTAAGGCATGGAGTTTGAACTTCGAAAGAAAAGGGGCAGAGCTGATGTTCTCCTTCAGTGGGGTCTACCGAAGTACGGACTGGATGAGTAGGGATTGCCCATCCCCGCCTTGCACGTATGTAGCACATGAGGATCGGTTTAGGATTTCCTCTCTCCTCCCATATCCACCTGCAAGATTGAGAGGGTTGTTACATGGGGGGCTCCGTATATTACCTGATCCAGGATGTTGCGGGTCGCTTCCTTATAGTTGGAGGGATTGGGTCCTCCCTGGAAACCAAAGGAACAATTATCATTTTCCCCTTCGCCGTATTGGTGAGATGTATGAGTTGTATTGTGTGGGGCGATCTCTTATCGATCCACTCTCGGATCTCTTTGATCCCTGAGCATGGCTGCGCCTATTGTTAGTGTCAGAGTTAGAGTTGAAGGTGGAAGTTGCTCATTTGTGGGTGGCAGATCTCCCATGCTTTGACATATCAGAGTCGCCAAAACGTCGAGATTCTTATCGACCCGCTCTGCAAATTGATCGAACTGCTCTTGGGACACCTTAGGCACTTTGGTGGCCCTTCTGGGTTGCTTGGATGAGGACGTATAATCTGAGGCATCCTCCAACTGGACGTTGTTCACTTTTTGTTTCTCCTTTAGACCTTGGTTCGGTCCGATGTTGATGGGTCCAGTCGACATAGCGTATTGGTTGCTTTGGGATGTCGAGCTGGTTAACGTTTCCATAGACGGTGCCAAACTGTTAAAGCCCAAAATGACCAAAACAATTAAGTTGCTAACGTGGACCCTTTCCTGCAGAGTCGGAGCCTCATCAGCCAGTTGATTGGGACTCTAGGTTGGAAGAACCAAGGTCGTTAATGGATGGTAGTTGACTTGACCCTCGAGCGATTCGTGTATCGATCGGTTGAGGCTGAGAAGCTCTGAAGTGACCCTCATGGAAGATCGAGACTCGGTGATATGCACCATAAGGAAGCGTCGGGGGGTCGGATCTGGGTCCCGACCTAAATTCTCTACGATTCTTAAGTTAGAATAGAATTTAATGAAGAGAGGAAGCTTGGAGCAGTTGAGCTCGACCCACGGAGGTTCGTCTCAGATCTGACGTCACAATCTCTCTTGTGGAAGAAATGTAAGATGAAGTATGTAGAGTCTATGTATTAGATCTCGTACCTTGGGAGTTGGAACCTCCTGTATTTATAGACCTCCCAGGTCATTTCAGTGATGTTGGGAGGATAACGGTCACCAATTATGGTGCCATGATCTCCCCCCTTTAATATGGGTAACTGTAGCTCACGTTCCCGCTATTTATGAGCTCACGTTTAATCTCATGTTCAATTGGTGGGAGTGCAACGGGCGACTGGTAGATGGGCCTTAACTGAGTCAATATCAGGCTTCTCTTGTGGGCTCTTTGGACCTTAATCACTCGTTAAACGAGTCATCTCGAGTGCTGGCTCGATGATTCAACAACAGGTGCCCATGAAATCAATGTCAGGTATGTTGGAAACAACGGTCTAGGAGTTCTTATTTGATGATAACAAACCTTCAAGAAATATTTTAATGTGTTTGTTAAGTATTTTCAGGTTGATCAAAAGGATGGATTAAAATTGAGAGTTTGTGCATACTTATATATATAGTGTATAAATATATATGTGATCAAATGGAGGGCCAAGTTCAAAGTTTGTGTTTAAATAAAAGGAGAAACAACATTGTGTCCAACTCATGCACTCACGGATGAGTGCTCCCAAAGATAATTAAGGATTAAAGTTTATGGAAAAAAAAGAGTATGAATGGCAAAATCGTAAATTGTAACAATAAAAAAAAAGTAATCCGTGAGTGCTCCTGAGAGAAAAGAATAATGAATGGCAAACTTGTAAATTGTGTGTTTTCTCTCAAACAAACCCTACACCTATTTATACTGTCATGTGGCCGGCCGGCCAAAAGAAATAGGGCATCTCTCAATTTTTATTTCTTTCATGCGGCTACTCCAAAAAGAAAGCCGCCTGCGCAACCTGCCCGTCTCCACAAAAATTTTATTTACAGCTGGGGTAAAAGAATCTTACGGCTACAATCAGAAGAAAAAGAGACAGAGATAGAGGAGGAAGAGAGAGACACAAGAAAAACGATGTATAATTAAGTTTCATCCTTTATTTACTTTAATTGGCTTTTGATTCTTTGCAGGTGGGATTCAGAATTGTGTCAGAATCAATTGGGTTCGTCCATCAATGTAGCTTGGAGAATAAGAAATAGAGACAGAGAAAGGGAATCTTGTGTGCATAAGACGAAACAAGCAAAAAAGCCTATCCATTGGGGTACAAACGAAAGTGCAGAGGCCATGGCACTATGTTAATTCAAGGATTAAGCAAAGGTTAGTAATTAGTTTTTCTTTAATGAAGTAAAAGCTAACTATTTCTTTTTGTTATGTTTTTGGCAGGGTAAATCACGGCCAGCTCCAAAGTATTTTTTTCTTCGACTGTGTATCATTGAGGGAGAAGCCGAACTGCACCTGAAGGGGACAGATTCAATTTGTGCAGAAAAGATCAGCAAAATTCACAAATTGCGAAAAGACCCCTGAAGGTTCGTGAAGCCCTATTTACAATATAGACATCCGATTGACGAACGGTCAGAGCCATTACGGAGTAGTCTACACGCAGAAGGACGAGGACATCGCGACATCTCAATCTGAGCTTTCTAAACTCATATTTATCTTTTGAGAGTTGCTTTGATCTTTGTAAATCTTATTTTTGCAAAACTTTGTGTGCAAGCTACTTGTTGTAGTTTTGGGGATTCTCGATGCATGTGATATGATCGAGACAGGGTCTAGCTTGTTTGGTTAGTTCAGTTTAGCAATGGGAGTTGCGAGTCTAGAGAGCTACTGGGCTGGAGCAAAGTGAGTTGCGAGTTCATAGTGTCTTGTAGGCATGGAGAAACTGATTAATCAAAGAGTAGATCTTGGGGGTTGCTGGAGTATGTCGAGGTTCGACCGAACCAGGGTACATCTTGGTGTCATCTGTGATATGTTGTTTGCTATTTTTTTGCATATCTTTTGACTGCATGTGATTATTTCTGCAAATCTTATAACTGCCTATGCTTGCATCATTAAATATTATTTTAATTCCGCATTCACCATATTCACCCCCCTCTAGGGTGTCTTATCGATCCTAACAAGGTATCTATATGACAGAATTACGTAATTTGACAAATTCAAGAATCTTGGTAATCAAAGGACAGACGACTTAGGTGGTATCCACAGGCGCATGTGCCATGGGCATGCGACTGGGACACCAACGTGCAGCGTCTGTGTGCATAAGTGCGTAACTTTCTAAAATAAAGAATCTGGGCAAGGGATGGACATGCGAATGTAGTGGAATATACAGGTGCATTTTCCATGGGAGGCGTCGGTAAAACCAACGTACAACACCTGGATGCACAAGTATGTAAGTTGACAGAATTGGGATATTTGGGCAAGATGATACATGCGACTGACTAACAAGTCACAGGCGCTTGCAAGGAGCCAGGCGCATGTACTTTGTAAAGAAGTCACCTGTTGAAACTTAACAATGAAAGCCCAAACTATCTTGTCAAAAATGTGTGCATTACAGACAGCTGTTGAACAAAACATAGGCACATGTATGGAGACAAGCGCCTGAAAGATGTTCAGCAGTCGCCTGTTGATCAACCAAAATGCACATGTTAGGGTTTTATAGATTAGAGTCCTAGGAAATGGATTCTAATGGATTCCTAGGATAGATTGAGTGATGTGTGTGTGCTCCAAGATAACTCTACTTCAAGGCTACATTCGAACAGAAAGAAAATAGGAGAAGAAAAAGTTTTACAGTGAGTTTGTCTTCTTCTCTTTCTCTTGATTGAACTTGAAGTGTTTGAGTCTTCTTTTTTTAGTCTTGATCACCCAATCATCTCTTTGAGCTTTGATTGATCTTGATTATCATTCATTGTAATTTGATCTTCATGATTTGATTAGGCAATGAATTAACTGCATGGAGGGAATTAGTCACAAGTATTTATGTTTGCTCATCATCAAAACCAATTAGGGATAAGTCAATACTCAACAAAGAACTCATGTGGTATCAGATGATGACAGCTCATGTCCTACCGGCTCGACATAGTTAACCATCACTTCTGGACCTTCTGGCACTGCTAGAGACCTTGGTCTCCCAACTGTCTCGGTCCTCCACACGCTCCATGTTGGAAGGGTAGACGTCGTGGTTGGAGATAGCTTGGAGTGCTGTGGATTTGGACTACGTCAGAATCTCTTGCAGTGTGTAGTTCTTCTGGATTTCGTGTGTGAGAGCATCCCACATTTCCTTGAGCTCTAATGCAAGGGTCCGGACATCTGGAACTACAGGAGCTTCAGGAGGTGGGCTGCGGGTAGAGTGGTCGCCATCTGGAGCCTAAACTTCGTTTGTACGGCTTGGTTTGGCCACATCAGTCTTCTTGGATCTCTAACAGGGATGAGGTCGATGGAAAAAAGGTGTCGAAAAAGACGGTGGTTAAAGGAGCTGTGGAGGTTGCTTGTGGGAACCTATGTAATAAAAAGTTGTCACAAAGGCCCTCCATCTAGCACCAATTGTTGATGCAGAGAATCTCACGAGGCCCAAATCCAGCCAATGCAGCGAGTTTTTCAGCAATAGGTTGAGCCCGGACAGGTCGGTTTTGTCGGGCCGAAGGTGGAGACCCTTCGTCGTTGCCTGAAATAGGTAGAACATGTGTCAGAGGAATCAGAGGGGTGCTGGCTCTCATATTCACCTGTGATGCTTAAGTTAGGATTCAGCGAGGGAAGGAGAAAGCGTGACTAGATATAGCCGCCACTAGGGTTTAGTAGTATGTGGAATGCTAGGGGGTTGAGATAGAAAATAGCGCATCAAATTGTGTGTACCTGATGGAGATGGTTTCCTCCCTATTTATATGATAGGGGGTGGCAGCAGACCACCGACAAAGGCGGCTGTGTGTCGCCTGACAAAGCGGACACACGTCTCTTTTGAAAAATCCAACCGCATGCCATTTAACGAGACAGGCCGTGAGGCCCTTGACAAACCTGGTCATTACGTGCGCGGGGCGGACCCACTAGTAACGGCTTGGAAAAAAGGACGCACCCACATGAGATCACATTGCCCTTATTGCAGGGGTCGATCCTGCCAGGTGGGTAAGTGCTTTGGTTGTAGAGCTGCGCATGCCTACCTCGGAGGGTTGTCGGCAAAGGGTTGTCAGATTTACCATTGGGTGGGCTACTTGACGAAGGCAACCTCGTAGGGCCGTCTTGGTTGAATTGAACTGTTGGGGAAGCGTACTGAATTCCGTCAGGGACTAGTTAGGCTTGACCTAGAAGGTCACGTGATCATCGGGGGAGCACACGATACATTGCGTGTCCCATCTGTCCAGCTCTGTCGGGCCCTGATCTTGATAGGCCCCTGCCGGTGCAATCGGCCCGTCAGACCTTATGCTACGTCGGTGATGAGAATTCTTTTAAGGAGTGGTATTCTAAGTTTGAAGCATACACCTCAACTCTTCTCTTGCCCAATCTCAGTCTAATATAAAGCTTGAGCAAAAGCTCTGGATCGATGCTCGTTTCCCACCCCCATTGGCCTGCACTGCTACCGCATGCATGAGTCCAAAATGAAAGCTGAAGAGGACTGCTAAACGAAGGACAAAAGTGATGAGAAATCGTTGACCAGCGCTGTATATTACGAGAAATGATCTGACAATAAAAGGTGGGTTTTGTCTGCCATGCGTATCCAACGAGCACACCCACGAGGACCCCCGACGCATTGGTCATCACGTGATGAACACTGCACTTGCCGGCCAAAAGGACTTCACTCTGCTACGGAGCGATACCGTTGAGAGGGACCGATCGAAATGCCGTGGGCGTACTTCACAAAAAACTATTCTAAACTATTCGTGAAATTAATAATCTAAGCATCGAGAGCTTGCCTTTTGGATCGTTCTAATCTTCTGATTGCTGCAACCTTGGCAATGATCTATCAACGATGGAGAACATCATGATCTGACGGCATACACCTGAGGGGTTAACTTGAAGCTTATTTGGCCTTGCAGTTAAAGTTTTCCTAATCAATTAAATCCCTGACATTCTGGATATCATATTGCACATTGATAAAATGTATTAACATCAAAAAAGGATCACAAAGAGAAGTGCTCTCCTCTCCTCCTCCTCCTCCTTTTTATCTGGATATTTTCTCATCCCTACCTTCTCAGAATCTACTAGCGCATGCAAACTTGTAACAACAACTCAAAAGTATACTAAAACTCAATGAATTATACAAATCATTTTTTAAAGTATTGATAGCTGTCTTTCCCTTTTAACCCACTCTCTGAGAGAATCATCAGGAGATAGTGGCGAACGTTAGATCCATGCGGTGCCAATCACAACCGTTCAAGATCTATTGGACTGGTCGGTTAATCGCACGACATGCTAGCAAACCGTTTTCTGCCACATCAGAATCCGTTCAAGAAATGGACTTGACCTTTCAAGTCCTACATTAAATGTGAGTCACTTCGACTCCGCCACCTTGCATTCCGAGGGCACATATTAATTTGGAGAGGGACTAACTGCACAGCACTCTGTGCGGTGCAGTGTCTTTTCATATGTTTTTTTGGAAAATAATTTCAAATCAGAAGTTTGAAATATGTTTTGATTTGATTTTTTTTCTATAAAAAGTAACTGAAGGACACTGCACCGCACAGAGTGCGGTGCAGTTAGCAATTCACTTAATTTGCATCATCAAACTTAACGGGTTCTCCCATTCTGAGGCGGCGCCCTCAAACTTCTCCTTCCCAAGGCAAGAACTGTCCGAACATGTGACGTCAGCAGAAGACTCGAGATCCCTTAGCTCTAGGTGACAGTTCAAATACACCTCCTCGTCTCTTCACAACAGCTCATGTCGACAATACACGGCCTCAACGCCCCCGCACTGTCAAGCAGTGTCTGTCCTTGGCTATGCTAAAGAGAATTGCTACATACACCCCTATCTATAGGGCTGTTAAAGGTCAGAGAATAGACATCGCTTCTTTCTGCAAGCGCTGTTAAAGGTTCGACAATAGACAGCGCTTCTTTTTGCAAGCGCTGTGTATTAGAGACACAGATAATACACAGCGCTTGTAGAAAGAAGCGCTGTTAAATGTCAGACAATAGACAGCGCTTCTTTCTACAAGCGCTGTTAAAGGTCCAAATAGACAGCGCTTCTTTAGAACAAGTGTTGTTAAATGTCCCAATAGACATCGCTTGTTTAATACAAGCCCTGTTAAAGGCCACCCTTTAACAGTGCTTGCACAAACAAGCGCTGTTAAAGGGGGGCCTTTAACAGCGCTTGTTCTAAAGAAGCGCTGTTAAAGGGTGGCCTTTAACAGCGCTTGTATTAAACACACGTTGTTAAAGATATTATACGGGTTCGCAATATATCGCTCCGAAGCCCTTAATTGCGCACAGTTTCCTATATCAATTCAGCAAACCAAGTAAATTCACGGCCGCTGCCATCTTCGTGCGCTCGAGACGTTAGCAACCCAAGCCCTAGGATCGTGCGGTTTGCTTTTTAGAAGAAAACTCCCGCTGCTACTTCGTGCGCTCGAGAAGCCCTAGAGTAACCCCAAGCCCTATTCCCTCTTCCATCTTCCATCTGCATGCTACTTCGTGTCTGCCCTAAGCCCTATTCCCGCTGCTACTTTGTGTCTGCGTGCGCTCGATAAGCCCTAGAGCAACCCCAAGCCCTATTTCCCTTTGTCCATCTTCGTGCGCTCGAGTTTTGCTTATCGATCCGAGGTAATTTTTATGGATTTCGTTGATTTGCTTTGTTCATGCCTATCTGAATTCGAATCATAGTGTGTTTGCCAATTAATTTTCTACTTTTGCACATGCCTTTCTGAATCCGAGGTCCATGTTCAAGCCCTATTCCTATTTCTGCAATGAATTGGTTCTTGATTGATTCTTTTGGTTTGCTGAATTGATATAGAGATGATTTTGTTGCATTAGCAGTTTATACACGGCTTCACAGGTTTTGGATTTTCTTGTTCTATTTTTCTTTTTTTTTGTTAATTCTGATCAATGTTACAAATACAAAGTTATGTTGCGCTATTGTTAGAACATTTCGATGATGTAGGATTTCAAATTTGCTGTCAAAAATATACCAATCAATTACATGTATTTCCTTTGCTGTCAGCAAATTTGTTGTTCATTGATTGTTGGATTGCTTGGATTAATGATGTTGTCATGTTATAGCTTTTATTGAAATATTTATCTTGTAGATGAGCCTGACATGAAAAGAATCAGGTCTTGAGTTTTCAAAGCTACATGTAACTCTACTTCTTTCTAAGTGTCAAGTTAATCTTTGAGTGATTTAATTCTTTTTCTATGTTGTTTTGTTTGCTGATTGGTAAAATAAACTGAATTTCTTGACTAAACCAAAGCAATAGATTTTCTTTGTATTCGATTACGTCTAAGTTTGGAGTAGTCATTCATGATGCCTTATGATTGAGTTCTCTATTTCAATCATTTGTTGTTCATGTAGTTATATGTACATTAGTTATATCTAAATTTTTTTTATTACAATAATTTGGTTTTTGTTTGCTTTAGAGTATTCAAGATAGTGCTATTTTTATTTGGAATCCAAGAAAGGGGATATTGAAGTTGAATCAGACACCCCAAACAAATTGCATGACAGTGGTAAGTCCTCAAAGCTTGATTTTGTTTTACTATGAAACCCTTTGATTCAAATTTTTAAATGAAATTTGGAAAATTAAATTGCCTTTTTTCTGTTGATTTGGTGATGTGGAGGGATGTATCAAAGTCTGCATTTGTTTTTCTATGGAAATTGATACCCTTCACAATCTGAGATGAAAAAACTTGAATTTAGGTATAATATGCAACTTAGACATCTTCAAAGATTCATGTGCAAACTGTCTTTATGGGATACCACTCCAGTCTTGCTGCTTTAGATTTGTGCTGATATAATCTTCAAAACTCACATGCATACCCATTTTGCATATTTATACATAAACATCAAAAGTTTTGCAGAAAGTACTTATGGAGGTCCTATCACATTGACAATGATCTCAAAGTACAAGTTCTGATAATCTGAATCTTAACAGTATCTTGTATATTGCAGAAATGTTTTATATGTATCCATAGGTTTTCTCAAAGTACAAGTTTCAGTAATTCAGGAGCTAAACTTCTAGGATATATACATGAATATTTCTCAAACAAAAGCCTTAATTAGCATTCATAGTAATACATGCTCTTTTTTAAACATAGCATTCAGACCAACGACTCCGTCGCCATCAAGATCCTCGACAAGAACAAAGTACTCAAGCATAAGATGGTTGAGCAGGTCCAATCTCTTTTATTAATTCTTTGATTTTTGCTTCTCTGCATTTAATTGAATCGTTCTTGGCAATGATCATGATCATTGATTGCTTTATGATCAATCAGGATTGTGAATTTCTCTGTTCTTTCCGTGATGTGATTTTTTTAGAGGAAGCTTGGGTTTAGTTCGAACAGTTTTTATCGCTTGCAAAGTGTTTGTTGATGTTCAAAGTCACATCTTTATGTGCATAAAGGGTTGGACCAACTCCAATCTTTTTTGTTCACTTCCAAATGAACAATTTTCTTGTTTCTTTTCAAATGAACTTTTTTCATGCATCTCAGTGATAGATTTTTAAGAGAATATAATTCGGGGAAATCATGCCATTTTTATTCTTATTTTTTTTACGGAATTTAACTGAAAAACACCATTGGAAGTCCACAGGCATGCATGTTTGAAAATACCATATGATTCGCCTTTTTTTGGCATATTTAGATCAAGTATCTCCTTGATTTTACAAAATTGCGGCTTATGATCATTAGACTATTGCTTGAGGAGACTAATGCACTATGATTTTCCTTTGCAATTCTCACTTCTGTGAATAATGTTCCAAATGTTCATTTTGCATGTTTTGATGTTATTTTGATATCTCAGGCCTCGTATAGTTTTTTCTTAAAAAATCATATCGGAGTTAGGACACATGATAAGGGGACTCACCTTTCAGTAATTCAGGAGCAAATCTATGGATACATATAACCTATACATGAATATTTCTGCAAACAAAAGCCTTAATTAGCATTCAGAGTAATACATGCTCTTTTTCTCTTTTTTAAACATAGCATGCTGAGTAATTTCCATGAGTTAATTGATTGATTTTTTGTGAATTTACTCTTATTTTGCAATTGATTTGGAATGTGTCATGAGGGCTTCATCTTTTATACTGAATATAACAGCATTTTTGGCATGATATATTCTTAGCCATGGCATCTTATTGTCTTGCTTTATTGCCTTTTAATTGTGGTTGAAAAATGAAAAGGCCACTTAATTCAGATCTTATCCTTGCCTAATTTTAGAATTCGCGAATTAAACTCGGAAGGCAGTTTTGGAAATTAAACACAGACACCTTGTTTCTGTAGCCTGATTGTAAATTTATGTCATGTTTGCTAGGCTTTTATAAAGATTTCAATATATATCTCGAAGCTACGATTTTCTGAGACTCTTTTTCCCCGTTTACTCATATATATATATCTAAAAGCATGCTAGTCTACACTATTTCGATTTGGTATGTTTAGCATGTATTCATGTATTAACATACTCATATATATATCTAAAAACACAAGATCTTTATTCATGTAAAACAACATGTAAATATGAAATCGCTTTGCCTATGTTTGACAAAAGAAAATGGTTTATAGATTATTTTACTATTAGGTGCTTTTATATATAACTAAAAACAACTTCGTGTTACTTGCAGGAGTAAATACTTTTGTGATTGGTCTTCTCTGAGGCCTACTTTGCTATAACGGTGCCATTGCCATCTGCTTGTTTTATCTCCAGGTTATCCTTCTACTTTCATTCAGACCTTCACCTCTCAAATAACAAAATAACTAATGTTAATAATTTTTTTGTTAGATTGATAAATATGGATCGAAAATGGATGTCTGCAAATCGTTTATCGAAAGAATACGAGGATGGAGTGAAAGAGTTCATTAGATTTGCAGTTGACCATGCAGAAAATCCAAGGAAAATCATATGCCCCTGTTTAAAGTGTTGCTATGCAAGGGGAGTTAGCGAGGATGAGTTGAAAGATCATTTAGTGTGCAATGGAATTGATCGAAGTTATACATGTTGGACAAGGCATGGTGAGACAAGAGAAGAGTGCAGTGAATTTGGAAGTACAGAGAGGTATGCTACAAGTGATACAAACACAAATACATATGATGACGATCGCCTAGAAGAGATGGCAAATATGGTTGAAGAGGATCACCGGGATTGTCCTGAAATGTTTACAAGGTTGGTAAGTGATGCGGAGTAGCCATTGTACAGTGGTTGTACTAAGTTCAACCGATTGTCGACGGTATTAAAATTGTATAACTTGTAAGCAAGCAATGGATGATCTGATAAGAGCTTCACAGAGTTACTCATAATTCTAAAGGATATGTTGCCAGAAGATAATGTGCTTCCTAGTCGAACATATGAGGCTAAGCGAATGTTATGCTCTATAGGCATGAGCTATGAGAGGATTCATGCTTGTCCTAACGATTGCATCTTATTTCGTAATGAATATGCATCGTTAAACATGTGTCCTAAATGTAATGCCTCACGATATAAAAGAAAAGAATCAACTCCAGTGAAGGTGGCATGGTATTTCTCCATAATACCGAGATTTAGGCGCATGTATCGCAGTCCAGAAGATGCAAAACACTTGACGTGGCATTCAAATGAACGGATTAAAGATGGCATGTTCCGTCACCTAGCAGATTCTCCTCAATGGACAAAATTTGATCACGATTATCCTGAATTTGGGGAAGAAGCAAGAAACCTACAAATTGCATTGTCTACCGACGGAATAAACCCACATGGTATTCAAAATTAGTTCCCACAGCACATGGCCAGTGATTTTGATGATTTATAATCTACCTCCATGGTTATGCATGAAGCTCAAATACATGATGTTGTCTATGTTAATTTCTGGGCCTAAACAACCAGGAAATGATATAGACATATACTTGTCTCCGTTAATTGAAGATTTGAAACAAATGTGGGACACAAGTGTAGAGGTGTATGATGGGTACAAGAAAGAGAATTTCAACTTGAGGGCTATGTTATTTGTCACAATTAATGATTTTCCAGCATATGGTAATCTGTCAGGATATAGTATTAAAGGAAAGTGTGCATGCCCTTTATGTGAAGAGAGTACGTATTGGATGCGGTTGGAACATTGTAAGAAGAATGTCTTCCACGGACATTGTAGATTTTTACCCGTGAGTTATCGTTACCGGTGGTTGAGGAAAGCATTCAATGGGAATACAGAGGAATGTAGAGCTCCTGTGCCAATGACCGGTGATAAGCTGTTTGAAAAGGTAAAGAATTTAAGTAGTAATTTTGGTAAGCCATTTGCAGGAGAACTTGTCACCAGTGGGTGGAAGAAAAATTCTATTTTCTTTGAATTACCATATTGGAAGTCATTGTATGTAAGACATTTCCTTGATGTGATGCATATTGAAAAGAATGTTTTTGAAAGTGTTATCGGGACGTTGCTTAATGTTCCAGGAAAGAGTAAAGATGGGATAAATGCGAGATTGGACATGGTAAGTATGGGAATGAGGATAGAATTGGGACCGGTAAAGAAGTGAAAGCGTACATATCTACCTCCTGCAGCTCATACTCTATCTAGGAAAGAAAAAAAAGTTTTTTGTAAGTTTCTCGATGGAGTTAAAGTTCCAGAGGGATACTCTTCAAACATTAGAAGCCTCGTATCTATGAAATTTCTCAAGTTAAAAGGTCTAAAATCTCATGATTGTCATGTTTTGATGGAGCATTTACTACTAGTGGGTATACGTTCCATTTTGCCAAAAAAGGTGAGGGTGACCATTACAAAACTATGTTTCTTCTTCAGGGCAATTTGCAGTAAAGTTATTGATCCTGGAAAGTTACCGGCATTGCAAAAAGAAATTGTTGTCACATTGTGTGAGCTTGAGATGTATTTACCACCATACTTCTTTGACATAATGGTTCATCTGACTGTTCACCTGGTTAGAGAGACACAATTGTATGGGCCAGCCTATATGAGATGGATGTACCTGATCGAGCGCTATATGAAGATATTAAAAGGGTATGTGAAAAACCGTAGTCGACCAGAAGGTTGTATGGTTGAGCGTTACATAGTTGAAGAAGCTGTTGAATTTTGTACAGAGTACCTAAGCAATGTTGATTCCATAGGGCTTCCAAGGTCTCGTCACACAGGAAGAATATTAGGGGAAGGGATTAAGGGAGGTGATGTAGTGCTCATATCAAGGACAGAGTGGGAGCAAGCACATTTATATGTTTTGCACAGTGATGTTGAAGTTGAGCCGTATGCTGAAAGACACAAGGAACTACTTCGAAATTCAAACCCAAATAGGAATGCGAATTGGATAACAAGAGAACACAATCGGTCTTTTATAACATGGCTGAAAGAACAAGTCTTTGGAGAGTTGGCTATAAATAGAGCTTCAGTTTCAGATAGATTGAGATGGTTAGCAAATGGTCCAAGTATACATGTTTTTTCTCACAATGGTTACCTTATTAACGGGTATACATTCTATACTAAAGATCATGATGATCAAAGTACAATGCAAAATAGTGGAGTGACTCTTGTAGCTGAATCTATGCACATCTCTAGTACAAAAGACAGAAATCCCATATATGCAAATATGTCATACTTTGGTGTTATTGAACGCATATGGGAGTTGGATTATCGTATGTTTCGATTGGCTGTGTTTGGTTGTAAGTGGGCAGACAACAATAATGGGGTTCAAATTGATGAGTTAGGGTTCATGCGGGTGGATCTTAATAGGGAGGGGTATAAGGACGAGCCTTTTATTTTAGCATCGCAAGCTCAACAAGTATTCTATGTCACAGATCCCACTGATGTGAAGTGGTCCATTGTGTTGTTAAATAACAAATTAAATGACTGTCGTAGCCAAGGACATGAAGATATCAATATTGAGGATGATCCTTTCTTAGGGACATCACAATCACTTGATATTGATCCTACTGTAGATGATGGTTTCTATATGAGAGATGATCATGATGAGGGGATTTGGGTCAATCCGTCATTTCATGTTATGAAGGGACAAGCAAGTATTAATCCAACAGGGAAAAGGAAAAGATTAACCTAATTAAGTTCATACGACTTTTTCTGGCGAGTGATGTATATTGATCTTAATTCATTTTTCTTGCATCTTTTCTTGTGAACTAAAAATTTAATGTTGTTTTATTTTGTTGTAGATAAATGTCTTCTAGTGATGACAACTGTGTTCCCCTTGATGGTGATGCTCCCAATATTGAGGAAAATGTTATTAAACGTGGAGTGACCGCTATGGAGGGAGTTATTCGTGCACGAAGCAAAGGGATATCATTTAAGGTATTCTACTTACAAGTTTTTATTATTTAACCATATTAATTTTCATCAACATATATTCATTTTCTTATTCTATCATTATTATTAGGTTGGATGAAATGATAGGGGTCAACCAATTGATCCTAACAGTGCTATATTTGTGAGTTATATTGGGGCAATTACCCGACAGATGGTGCCAATAACATGTGATAACTGGAAATCGTCGGCTTTAAAAGTAGTGAAAGAAAACATCTAGAAGGATATACAGGTAATATACATACTCTCATCTTTTTTTATTCTTATACAAACATACTAACACAATTGAGCACACTTTTGTAGACATCTTTTATTGTTGATGATAGTCATCGGAGATATATTCTTAAAGAAGCGGGCAAACTTTGTAGAAATTTCAGAACCTACTTAACAAAGAATTATGTTTGTGATGAAAGTGGTAGTGTTATTGAGCATCCTCCACATGAGTATCCTTTCATATCTGAAGATCAATGGAAAGCGTTTGTTGCTAAACGTCAGTGCGATGAATTTAAGGTAATGTTAGGAATCTGACTAAACATATTACTTTGTATTAATATAGTTGCTTTGTGCCTAAATAGATGCGAAGCACTCAAAATCGAAAAAGAGCATTAAATCATATGTACCCATATAGAAAGGGCCGTATGGGTTACGCACGCCTTGAGCAAAAGATGGTAAGTATTCAAAGATATAACGTACAAGATGTTAGAAATGATTTTTAATTAGTTTATTAATTATCTTAATTGTCTGAATGTACAGTTGAAGGAGTCAGAATCAAATGACACATCCATAGCTCGTCATGATTTATGGAAGGGTGCTCGTGTAAATAAGTTAGGAGTGGTTGATAATGAAAATGTTCAGCAAGTGTGTGAGAAAATTGTAAGTATGCTATCATTTTACTCTAGTTCTTTTATTTTTTCTTATTTTATCACTAATGATGTATATGTTACCTTTCAAATTTATGTGCCAGGAGACCATTTCACAAACTATATCACAGGATCAGTTACATGACTCGCAGGATATACTTTCTCGAGTCTTAAATGTCCCAGAGTATCCTGGACGTGTTAGAGGTTATGGATTCGGGCCGTCAGTAAAAGATTGTTTCCCAAGTGAAAAGCGCAGAAGAAATAATGATAACGCGGACTTAAGAGAAACAGTGGCATTGCTCTTAGAGAAGATGAAAGTATTGGAGAGTATGGGTCACAACAAAGAATTAGCTACAAAGTGGTAGTTGCACGCTTCTTTCCTGTAAATTTTATCTTCATTTCTTTTGATCTAATCAAAGTTGTAAAATATTTTGTTAAATTTCGTTTGATAGGTTGCAACGTGGTTTGAAGAGGAAGCCTATGGCTCTGATCAAGAAGCTAAGGACGGCAGTAAGTTTATCTCACTATCTCTTAACTATTCCATTTTGTGCAGAACGGGGTGGGTCTTTGGATCAAATAGAGCGTGGCATCGTTTGTTGAATGTCATGAGCATGTGAAACTTGTATCGAGTTTATGTAATCAATTGAACTTGTGGTAGGTTTGGCACTAAGGTATTAGATATTAATGGTTATTTCCGGACTTTGTTAGCTCACTTTGGTTGTGGGATGTGAGTATAGTTGTTCAGGTTCATGACATTCTGTGTCTGATAACACTTGTGACTTTTCAAGTTTGTTCTAACAGTTATCTAAGAAAATAATGCATTAATTTCTTAAGTTTTCACTAGTTAAGTAGGCAAAGTCACTAGTGTTATTAATAATTAGCACCAGTTTCCACTATTGATATCTTGATGTTTCAGTAAACCCTCTAAGATTGTTGGGTTAAAGCATATTGTGCCAATCACATACCTTTTTACTGGTTGGATGTATAGTTTGTTCCCCTTTCTATCACAAGATTCTCTAGACATTGTTTCTTTCTTTGATTCTATCAATAGTTTCCATCTTAATAGAAGTAATATAGATTGGTTGCTCAACTCTATGCATGATTAGAGCTTGATCCATTATTTAGTGTAGGAAGCATAAATTGAAAAGGGCTTGACTACAATTTCTTGTCATTGGACATATTTATGTTAAAAGGTCGGTTCCATTTCAAGTTCAGCATCTTTTGTACTAAGCTAACATGTTTCCTTGAGGCATACCTTTTTAATGGTTGGACGTATAGTTTGTTCACATTTCTATTGTAAGGTTCTCTTGATATGGTTTGTTTCTTTGTCTCTCAATATTTTCCTTCTTGATAAAAGTAATATCGATTGGTTGTTGCTCAACTCTATAGTTTGTCCAATATTGAACTATCTTTCTGCAGGCCATTAACTAATTTTTTTGCACACAGTTGCATGATTGGGAAGCTATGTGGAGTCACTGTTAAGAAAATGAGACAACGAGTTTAATGTAAGACTCTGATGATATGATATTCCTCTTTCATTGATGAAAGTTGGCAGCTTGATATGGCTGTCTAACTAACGTGTAATATAAACTTACGTAAATCACCTTCATGGTGATTAAGAAGACATCTACTCATATTATCATTTATGATGCCTGTAGTTGGCTGTTACTACATACATGCATCCACTCTGATGAGTATCCTATGTTTATCCTGCATGTATTTTTTTCGCTTATCTTATATCGCGATCCCACAAACACATGCACACTCAGCACTCACAGAAAAAAAGAGAGGAAAGGTAGTATAACTTATTCTCAATGCATTTGTACATTTTTCATGGGGATGTGAAGCTTGGAATTTACATTCAATAAATTCTTCCCTCTGAAGGTTTAGACATGTTTCTTTATAGGTGGTGGTGGTTCAAATGAATGGACATGAACATCCCTCGGAATCTGTTCATGTTTTCCATGTTGGGAAGAAGAGAATAAAACTTCGCAAAGGAAGGAGTACAAAGGCCAAGGAATCGTATTCCACTTCAATGCAGGTAATAATGTATCCTAGAGCATAGTCATTTTTAAGTCTTGGAAATATGGGCTGCTTGGAACAGAATAGCACGTCTAATCTGTAAAAAAAAGAAGGTTAGGTCTACAAGAAGATGCACACGAATCCCTCATCGTTTGGAATAAAAAAGAAGGCCACATTCGGATTCACAAGCTGGGACTTAATGTAAGTCAATTATTAGTACGTATTATTTGTTTCGGTTAACAAATGATCTCCAGTTAATCGTGCATGTCAATTATTAGTCCATATTATTTGTTTCGGTTTTCACATGTATACCTAAGACATTAGTGGAACACTAGCATATGCTTTAACTGATTGTTTCGATGTGTCTTCAGTATAATTTTAGTTAAAAATCAAGAATTACGTGTGTAGATTTTCTTGTGAATGGTTAATTTAGTCTCGGAAATTTATTAGTGCCACTTCTGTTTATAGACGAGACTGGTTAGATTTGATTAATAAGTTTCACTAATGCTTAAGAATTTTTTGACTGTTTATATATCGTGATATATAATTAGACTGAATTGATTTTCTGATATGGTATATTTTTGTTCTATCTATAACACTATACATTTGCACTATATTTTCTGCAGCTGCACCGGGACAATAAATTGACCAGGTCTTCTGTTATGGTCACGGGCCTCACGGCTGGTGTAAATCAGGTGAATAATCACATCCTTTTTTCTCTCTGTCATCTAAACAATAGGATATTTCAAGCACTAGTGTTTGTTGTATATATGTTTCTCTATTTCATAACATGTTTTTCTTGATACTTAATATTTTTTGTTTGTTTGTTTTAATTCATATTTGCATGCATGATGAGCTACAAATGTTGCTACTATATTTGTTTGCTAGCTACTGATCAGATTGCTTAGCAAGTCTTATGTAATTTGTTATTATGGATAGAAGCTTGAAGTGAGCTGTGCTAATTTCATTCAAATAAAAAACACCAATGAAGCATATATTGCTCACATGATCGAATATTGTTGTAAACTAAGGGTTCGATTTATATTGACCGCATGGAAGCGAGTCTGACGGTCAAAACATCGTGGCATTTGAAGAAATGGAGGAAACATATGAGGCTGATGCCTACGCTCTAAACTGGCCTAATTGAATACTAACATTTTTTAATGATTACAGTTTTATATAAATTATCTAGCAAAAGCTTCCGTAGTATCCGGTTTTATGGTGGTTCATGTTCTGAGTCAAGGCTAACCTTCATGATAATCATGTGATTACCGAATCAGCGATACAATAGATATGATATTGTTATACTAAACACTGAAGAAATATATGCTGGTATTATGAGGAATATTAACTGAGACACCGACAGACTTCATTGTCTTTTTTATGTAAGGTTTCTATTCCTTTCATGACATTCTGCAAAAGGAGTTGGCATGCCCATGAACATAGGCACTGGTCATCAACTATGGATATCTAAGATCATGCCTCTCATTTGTGTTTATCTGGAATGCCTACTGATTTTTTACTTGTTTATTATATTTTGCATCCATTGTGTATGGCATGTTAAGGAAATTGTAACTTCATTTTTTTTCCTGATGAATTACAGACCCAGCAAATGCCTGCAGTTATAACCCAATGTGGTGGAATTCCTTTGATCATACAGTGTTTATCTAGCCTAGTCTGAAACACTGTAAGTACTTGAAACCAAGTGTGGAGTAGTTTCTGCTTCGTCTCGCGGAGAACGATTTAAGTATCACAGTATCACCTTGATGCTAGGATGACCAATGTTATATGATACTTTTGAAAAACCATGTATTGAATTTCCTCATCTACAATCACGCCTTTTCATCTGGATGTTACTTGCCCCCCTTTCTTTTTTATGTATTCTCTTGATTAACCACTCCTAAATGTGAACTGCAGGTGAATATTAGTACATGTACATTGTGGGAATTGCCATATGTTGCAGATGTACCAATATTGGGCAAGATCAGTGAAATGCGCAGTTTGCAATTTTGTGACATCAGTTGGGGTTAGTTTCCTTGAAGTTTTGTCTGCTTTATCTTTACCTGTGGTAATTGCTGGTTATTGTCTTGGTTTTTCTCCATTGAGCCCATAAGAGTAATGTATTCATTTTGATAGATGAAAATGGATACAAATATTCAATAAAGAAAAATAAATATAAACATGACATGGATAAGTGAAAACTAACTGAAACCGGACATGGCTCGAAAAAAAGAAAACGTAAACAAGATATGCTTTTCATTGCTAATATGAACTTCCAGTTTCATTAACGTTGCAGGGCAAATATCCTGTAAAATGGTGTCCTCTCAGTAACGTTACAGAAAATTAAGGGGAAGAAGGGTCGCAAAATTAAGGGGCATGTCGTTTCGAAAGGTATTAGCATCGATACTCTGATATTGTATATTGACTTGCATGTCAACTGATTTTATCGGCTCAATGCAGACGATTCATTCAAGAAGAAGAAAAGCCATATGGAGCAGAGAGAGAAGCTGGGGCCAAGTCCCAAAGGCAAGAACCGACAATATACTGAGCCTACATCCGCAATGGACAAAGTTCAGGTATGTGTTTTTGAGAGGAACTTGAGGCAGCAATTACAGTTGGTCATTGCTTGAAGCGTTTCGGGTTAATATGTTTCCCAGGGTGAGAAGCAGAAACAAGATGACGCCCTTGATGATTTGGGTGGCATTTTGGGGCAGCTTAAGGGCATGGCTGTCGACATGGGTTCTGAGATTGAAAAGTCTGTCTTCTACCATGCATTCTTCTCTTTATCATATAAATTTCTTGTAAACATAAGTTTACCATTTGCCCATCTTCTTTGCTAATCTGCAGGCAAAACAAATCTCTGGATGCTCTCAACGACGATGTAGATGAGCTGAACTCCAGAGTGAAAGGTGCGAACAGGCGTGCATGTAATCTTCTTGGAAAATAGGCTCAAGAACCGAACCACTGCAGTCATGTAACTTACTACTTGGTGGTCGAGCGGGGGCCAATATTTACTAGTAACTAGGATGAATTCTGGAATGTGCTTGTATTAAGATGGAATGATAGATGCTAAGATAGGACGGATATAGCGATTGGTACCTCAGAATGAGGTTTTTTCGGTGTTAAATCCAGACACCCATAAAAATGTTGTAGGGTTTGTACATTGATATTGGGGTTTTTTTTCCGGTGTCATTTGGTAACTTGTAAGAAATTGAAGAAATGTTTGGTTAAATAAAATTTTGAGGTTTGGAATCTTTCTCTTTTCTTTGGGATTTTATGCAGAAAATTTGAATTTGGGGCCTGGCTTATGGTATGTAATCTAGGTTCTAAGCGCATATTGTCACAAATTGTGACCTCAAATGTCTTTGTACTCTGCAACTGAACGATTGCACAAACAAGCGCTGTTAAAAGCCTCCCTTTAATAGCGTTTGCACAAACAAGTGCTGTTAAAGGGGAGCCTTTAACAGCGCTAGCACAAACAAGCGCTGTTAAAGGCCCCCCTTTAACAGTGCTTGCACAAACAAGCGCTGTTAAAGGCCCCCCTTTAACAGTGCTTGCAGTAACAAGCGCTGTTAAAGGCCCCCCCCCCCTTTAACAGCGCTTGCACAAACAAGCGCTGTTAAAGGCCCCCCTTTAACAGCGCTTGCACAAACAAGCGCTGTTAAAGGCCCCCCTTTAACAGCGCTTGTAAAGCGCTATTAAAAGCAGCCCCCCTTTAGCAGCGGCGAGATAGACAGCGCTTGTAAAGCGCTATTAAAGACCTTTTTAAAGCGCTGTTAAAGGTCCATTTTGTAGTAGTGATCCCAATGTCATTTATACTCTCTTACACTTGTTTTTTTCTTTTTTAAGCCACAATTATTACATACGCCCCAGCTCATGATGGGGCCCTCTTTTTGATTTGACAAACTGACTATTCTCTTTTAGGTATCAGGAGAAATCTCATATCGATCATCTGATGCAAGACCATGCTTTCAAAGCTCAGATTGGAGCCCCACATGGACCTCTATCTTCAAGTGCTCCTGACCGTACTATGAAGTTTAAGCCAAGACTAATACTCAATAGTTAGAGTTCAGAACTACAAGTCCCTTACGCCTAACAAAGATGTTCCACACACGTATATCTGTTCTAGTCCTCTAAATTCGAGCCAGTGCAACTCTTAGACTACCGAGTTGAATAAACACCAAAATGACAAACATTTATGACATGTCAAACAATCTCAGCAATGAACAAACACTAATTTCTTTTCATCCATTAGCTGGGATTACAAAAATCACCGACATGTGTCAAACAAGTCCAAAAACAAAACGAAAGACAAATCTACTTAGCTGGCCATGAGCCGGGCTCACCCTCACCGGGTGCAACTCCATCTCCAGGACCACCGCTAGTTTTCTCCACCCTCATCGGGGGAGAGGAATGAATGATTTTGGGAAAAAAACTGGGGAAAAGAATGGTTCAGGCTTCATATTGATAATCTCTAAACGCATGTCCCTTGTTGTCTCATTCTCCGGTTCATCCAAGATTGCTTGCTTTTCCTCTACTTCTTTGTACACACTTCATGCCATCTTAATGTTTTAATATATGCTTTCAATGTGACATGGCTTGCTCGGTGTGCCTGCAATAGAAGATGAATCCATATTAAATATTTGAATTTGAATTTCAAACGGATTACTTTCTTCTAAGCAAGTGGCAATTGAATTAAGGTTTTCAATTGTTTGTTTAATTTGCGGACTTCAAACAAGAAAATTTTGCTGGAATTGATGGGATTTAGCGTCATGTGTCTGAATGAGCACTTGAATTTCCTCTTGAAAGGATTGCAAGGGTACGTCTACGCTTTGCTCTCTTTAATCAAGGCATGCTCCAATGTCATCTCAAGAAGGATATGTTGGCTCACTCTATGAAGTTTCATTAATGACTTGGTCATTCTCTAGTAAGGACTCCATGTACTCTCAAGCCTCTGTCGGCTTCATGCATGAATCTCAAAATTTCATGTACCATTAGTTATAGTCCACCATAGAAGGACTCGATAAGCTCTTTCTTTGTGCACCCATACTTAGGATAGCCCAATAATAGATCGGTGAACCTCCTACAGGCCTGATAGAAAGTTTCACAGTCTCTCTGATTGAAGTTGACAATCTTAGCTTTCTCCATTCTATGCTTGTGCAAAATAGCATATTCTGTAGCATACCAATAGTTTGTGCCATTAAATTCCATATTTTTTTACAATTTTTTCTAAAGAAAAAAAATAAAAAAGTCCTAAGCTATAAGATGGAAGCTTCTCATCGAATATTCCTTCATACAAACTGAAATTGTAGATCACAAGTACCGTTGTCTCCAGTAATGGCACCAAAAACTTGGCTCGTCTCAAAGATGTGAGTGCTACTCCCAATTATAGGAGATCGAACAAGTAATAGAATAAGTAACAAAGTCCTGGTGAGTCCAAATATTGTATCCACGACACAGCTGGTCTGGAAAACCACGAATTTTATTTTATAAAGAATACTAATTCAATAAGAAACCACCACCTTTTGACGATGAACTAATGGTGTCAATAGTTTTAAATGCTAAAAATGATCATAAGATAAATACAATGAAATTGATAATAAGGTACCAATATGGAGAGTATGTGTTGGTCGTGATTTCGTTAGGGTATTTGCAATCAAATTTATTAATGTCTTTTCTATAAATAAATGTTTCATCCCGCTAGGGAATTAGAATGTCAAAAAGTATGTCGATAAAACACATAAAATAGTGCCAAAGAGTAATCAAATAAATTGTCGATTTGGTAAAGAAAATAAGCACAAATGCCCAATCGGGTCATGATACGTTCGCTAAGATTGCATCACGAATAAGCCTTATTAGGATCATATTCAATTCATACATGTTCATGTCGACAATGATCACACTCAAATATGAAGAAAATGTAGAATCAATAAAACACTTGATATGTAGTAAAAGTGGGGCGAAAGACATTAACATCAAAGATCACTAACCCTAACTATGTCACAACCAACACATATAATACTTAGCCAAGCATTGAGAGAAAATATTCAATCTTTATACATAAAAACATCATGTTTAGTCTCTAATACTAGAATCTATTACAATACATTAATAAAGTTGAGATTTTTATCACCAAAGCCTTCAATTGAACCCTAACATCTACTTCAGAGTTACTACAGATTTTTCCTGCTATTGCAGACTCCTCTTTGATGTCTCCCTCTGAAAGACGAAAATTTCGAGTATTTTGCGAATTTTTGGACGTCGTTTAATGCCCCAAAAGTCACCAAAACCGTGTATACATAGAGAAAGAATTCTTATAGGGTTTAGGACTCAAAAACGGGTCAAAACCCACATCCAAACCCGTGCTACAGTACCCTCGGTACTGTATCAATTTCCTTTTTTTCTTCTTTTTGGGTCTTTTCTCCTTCAAAAATTCAATAAAAATTATAGATAATTCCAAAAAAATTCCAAAAATAGCAGTTGGAACCGGAAAATTATAATATTCAACCTGAAAGAGAAAAATCACACTTTTATCTTCAAAAATCAATATTTTGCTTAATAAATAGTACAATCCAATAATAGAAGATATTTTGAAAAAATCCCATAATTGGTCCAAAATTACCAGAAAATTATGGACAAATGACAATCAATATAGGATAAAAATATGCAATATTTGACCATAATCAGTTACCACCTTGGCCCATCCACTTGGGCCTTCCCGTCTTAGTTCCTAACTTGGATCGCCCACCCTGGGACCCCTAAAGAGAGCTATATCCTGATCACCAGCACTTGTGTCACCTCTCAACACCTTCTTCCTGAGCTCATGCAAGCGTAAAGCTGCCTTGACCTCTTCCAAAGAGATTTGTCCTTTCCTTGTGTCATGATCTCGATAAAGTGTGAATACGTCTCAGGCAGTGAACATAGCAATGCAATTGCTTGGTACTCATCACTTACATTATCTTTCTCAGCTTGCAAATCCAACACTAACTGATTTAATTGATCAATATGATCCTGTAGTGATGTCACATCTTTCATTTTAAGCATAAACAATTTTTGGAGTAAATATATTCTTCCTGTGAGTGATTTCATTAGATATACGGATTAAGAGTCTTTTGCACAGCGACTATGCAGCTTTCTCTTTCACAACCTTGCAAAATATCTTCTCCGATAAAGCCATCTGAATAGCACTGTGGGCTTCACATCTAGCTCTGATCTTGCAACGTCTATGGTAGTATCTGGAATGGATTTCTTGTCAAAGAATATCCCGTAAAGTCCAGCGTGCTTGAGCATAGCCTTCACCCTCATGCACCATAGAGTGAAGCTGTTCTCTCCTGTAAACTTTTCAATCTTGTACCCAGCTGTTGAATATGTCTCTACCATTGTGCAACCTCTGACAATCTGAACGCTCTGATACCACTTGTTGGGGGAGAAATTAGGCAACAGAAGCCCCTACAGCGAATAGCTACCCAACAATCGCTATGTCGTGATCTTTCAGAGATAAACCACAATAGCAAAATCCAATCATTCTAGCAAGATAAAAAGTAACAAAAGTAGAAAAGCAACAAATCAATCGACGCAGAGTTTATCCTGATTCGGCTCGCTAATGGTGCCTACGGCTAGCTTCCTAATGATGGTTTCCACTAATATGATCAGAGAGAACACACCCAGCTCCTTGAATCTTCTTTAACAATAGAGAGCACCAATAACTCCAAAGTTGGAGTTCAAACTCTTCTCACCAGAACAAAAGAGATCTCAAATCTCACCAAAATAGAAGCAACCCAAAAGCTCTGACAAATAATCCATCAACCCGAAAAGAAGAATCCCAATAAGAAGATTACAAAGAATTTCACTCATCAAATTATATGCTTAATCTCCAAGACGCGTGAGGAAGAAGCTCCTTGATAACGGCTTGCAAATGGCTTCTCTTTTCCCTTCACATACACGCCCTGCTGTATTCTTCCCTTTAATTATCAATAATTAGGGTTATGGAACCGCATCAAGCAATGTCTGTTTGATTTGATTAATTATCAATCGAACGGACCATATTCAAATACGTAGCATCTGCGATGGGCACTGTCAGATGTTTGACCTAAAGTGTCAGGCGTCTGATGAAATGTTGCCGCTTAGAAACCATTGCATCATCAGACGTCCGGTGCAGTACGGTCAGACATCTAAATAAATCTACCTATAGAATCTAGAGAGCTAAAAGAATATGCTACATGGCCTTCAGTCGCTGAAGGCATGTTGTTGGATGTCTGATCCTTCTACCAGACATCTGATTGCAGAGCATTATACATTTGGTGTGTTTGCTAATACATTCTTTGGAGTGACCCAGAACCAAACATCTGGTGCTATACCACCAGACATCTGATGGATGTATAACTTCCAAGGTGAAGTTTAAAGGATAAAGTTCAACAATTACAAATGTCTTCATGCAGAGCTTTTGCTCTATAGCGTTGAAACCATCATCCCATTAACTAATGCTTTGTCTCTTCATCAAGATAATCAAAAATTAATCTGAGACTAAAACATGTATAGTCATTAGCACCTTCATAGTGCGGTGATCATCATCAAAACAATATTGGGCTTAATAGTCAATATTCAACAATCTCCTCCTTTTTTATAATGACACTCAGTATGTAAAAGTAATAAAAAATAAACATTAAATACATGCTAATGGCTCCCCCTACTTATATGCATACCAATTGTAATTTTAATTGTAGAACAATAAAGACCAAAATACATATAAGTGGCATATGTTAAAGCAATGATAAATGAGATAAAAACATCCATGCAAGAATTCATTTTTACATAAACCAAATATCTCTCCCCCTTATCAGTGTCAAAAAGGTGGACATGAATATAACATTTCCCCTTATCATGAAAGACGATCTCCCCCAAAAAATGACAATAGACATAAGAGAAAAGAAGTGTATGATACCAAATGTAAAATTTAAGGTGTGCATCATTCACTCTACCAAGTTCCCACTAGATCATACAATGGGTCAAAATTTTGACTCTATGAACCAATTACAAATATGGAGACATGCGACAAAATTGTATCAATGCATTGATATATGACATCAAGCATGGACATTGATACATGACATTGTTATAGAAATAAATCATTCCCAAAAATGAACATAGTCAAAGATGATGAAATTGGAACAATATCCAACAATATTTGGAAATATCCCAAAAACATCAAAGGAGGAAAAAATGAATCAAAATTAATTTTTGAAAGTACATACCATATAAAAACTCCCCCTATGTCATACACATGGATAAATATTGCATACATTACATAGCAACCCCATAGATCCAATTCCCAAATAAAAATATTTTGAATAATATTTTTGAAATGAAGGGAATCATACAAACATATGTTGGACGCAAAAGATTATGCAATAAAAACATCTAACCAAACAAGCAAGTGTGTGTAGATCTTCACATTAGGCCACCAAACCCAAGATGAGTTTGATTTTCTAACAAAATCACTAGAGCAAATTACATCGTTAACTAGTGATCAAATATATACATCCCTCTCATGCAACCCTACATTGGTAGGAATCCAAAGTCTCATAGCATTCCTAGTCCTCTTGTCCGGTCTCCTGTTAGGACAAACATTAACATAATGTCCCAACTCTTATCATTTGAAACAAGTGAACCTAAGAAGAAACATGGCATAAAAACTAGAGGGATATGCATGCTTGTGTGTAGAAGAAAGTTTCTTAGCATGTCTATTGTGAATGGTTTGCCTATTAGCATAAAAATGAATCATATTGATTCTCATTCACAATGCCATGTTTTACATGCTTCTTGTTGGTGTTAGTGTTGTTGTACAAGAAAGCATCATGCATTTGCTTAGGTGCTTGATAGGATTTTTGTTTAACTCCATAAGAAGAGGTGGTGGGTTAGGAACCAATCTTTGGGATATAACCCAAACCCTCATGATGATTTGCCGAATGTTGTTGTTTAAGCAAATCATTGAGGCAATCCCCTGATGTCACAAACTTTTGAAGTTTTTGGGATTCCTCATCACATTTCAAAGTAAGTGTAGAAATGCATGAATCTAACGGAAGATTCTTGGCTTTCAACTCTTCATTCAATGCCAAGATTCTTTATTTGAGAAATAAATGTTTCGTTCTCACAATCACCTAAAGTGTGTGTAGTATGCATATATAGGTGAACCAACAATAATAGAAAAAGTGTTACATTGACTAGCTACAAAAGCATCATATTTAGCTTGCAACAAAGTAAGAGCTTTAGCTAGTTTTTGAAGACAAGTATGCATTACCATGTTGTTTTCCCAAAGATCCTCCATGGTCTCTTCCTTCTCCTCTTCACTCTCCTATTCACTTGAACTAGAGGATAAGGAATCTTTACCAATCTCCTTAAGTCACATGCTCGTGTTATACTTTTGGATATCCTCTCCACACGTCTAAGCAAATTTGTGAAGACATCATCAATGATGGATGGGAACGTGTGGGCATTTGCACCTTCTTCCTCACTTTCACTCAAATCATTAGATGAAAGACTCATCCCATGTGCCAACAAATACGGGATTCTTCTTATGCTTCCCTTTCCAATGCTTATTGCCTTTTCCATTATACTTCACATTTTCGTTCCTTGGGCACTTATTTTCATAATGACCTGTCTTACCATACTTAAGACACTGACAAAAGCTAAGTTAGTATTCGAAAATAATTTCAATGCTTTCTTACATTGAGAAGGGTTCATGATTCTCATGAATTTGTTGGCAAGCTCCATGGTTGCTCCGTCTTCATCATCACTTCTTCTTCTTCTTCTTCATTCTTGCTAGAGACATGTTTGTGCTAATTCTTCTTCTTAAGCCTTTCATCGATACCGTTGAACTTCTTTCTGTAACGACCCGCTCCCCAGGATACTCGGGAAGTACGAATCCATCCCAGGTGATCCCAGAGTGGCGAGTGTTACGAAGAAGAATACAAATAAAACCAGCAGGCCACTGCGCACGTGCTGGGAAGTACATGTACTGCTCCAATCATACAATACCAAAGAATAACATATACGACAAAATTCAACAAAGAACAAAACATTCATATATATAATGAATATTAATTACAAATATGAGTAGAAATATTTAACCACTCTCAAATTACAACAACTCGCTAATACAACCCTCAAAACTACACCCACAAATAACTCCAACCACCAACTCCCAGCTGCACCTGCAAGACTACTATCACCTGAAAAACCACTGGAGGAGCACGTCAAAGCGTGTCCAAGTAGGATGTCCCAATCTCAAGGCATATTATTAACATGTTTATGCAAATGATACATGGCATGGTAAGGTGACATAATATTAATGAAACATGAAAGAAACATGTATGACATAGGAGTAACATGATACCCCATCTTGACATAGAACATAAAATAAATATAAGGACAACGAACACAATGTAAGTTACATAGCATGATGTCTTGCATATTTCAAGGAAAGTGTACTACAACAATTCAACAATTATCACTTCATATGAGATCATCCTTTGCATTATGTCATTACAAGTTGTATTAAGCAAGAGTATGGAATAATAATACCCAACACACATGGGTCATGGGGCTATCATGGCATGGCTTCATAGTCTTTTTCATTTACTTTCCATTTCATTCATATTGGGCCGTGCATCTCCTTGTGCACCCCTTTTTCCATCACATATAACCCTATAAATCCATGCCATGCCTTCCCTTTGCACCCACATATGCATGGTATTGGAATTCCACACCGAGCTATATTAGTGTTAAGCCAATTTTCAATACAAACCATTCCGCTACATTTCTCATTTTCCTTGCCCTTCTTTCTTCTCATAATAATTTCATAGTCTCATTCGTTTTCCACAACAATTCCACAAATTCATTGCTAAGCACATGGTCGAAATATAACAATATGGAAAATGACTTTCTCTTAAGTTATTGAGGCATACAAGAAGCATGGATATAGCAACATATGAACTACTACAAAGGGACATTCCTTCTTTTTTAACATACAACTACAAGTCCCAAATTGGCAACACATCATAGCATATCATAACTCTATAAATTAACACAAGATGATGGCAATTTGAATTATAACATGGAAATTAAACTAAGGCATGAAAATAATATGACATGAGAGTTGAGAATCCCACCCAAATAGATGAATAGCCATGAATTCCCCATGAGAAGACCCACGATTCAAACTTCTCCATGGATCCCGTTTTCCCATCTTCACCCATCCAAAAAATCACCTTCTAGCTCATGGAATCACCTCCTTCTAGCTCCAAACTCCCCCACATACATCTAGCTAACATCAAGGCTCAAAAGGAGCATGAAAGAAGGGGATTTGGGCTTGAAATTGAAGGGGAAAGGGCTATGGACAGAGCTATCCTGATCTGGACTGTTTTTTGGGCTAATATTTGGCCATGGAAATTGAAAGAAAGAGGGGGAAATGAGAGGGAAGAAAGAGGGAATGGGTTAGGGTTCTTTAGGATTTATTTTCTCTTTTTTTTCTTCTCTTTTTCTCATCTTTTTCCATGGGATTTTCGCAGGTTTTAGGGCTGGTTTTGGTTCAGATTTTTGGGGAAGAAGAGAAGGGAAGAGAGAGGCAATGGGAGAGATTAATGGAGAGAGATGATGAGTCACAAGCCTTGATGTCATCCTCTAACAAAGTCTCTCTAATAACATGACACCTAGCTACTATCTTACACAAAAACCCCTAACACAATCCAATAATTGTCGCCAAGCCCTCATGCATGCTATGAAGCACAAATCACACAAAACCCCCTCTAAACCTTCTATTACAAAGTAAGCACAAAACTCCTCCTAAGAAGTCATATTTACATAACTATACCCATATACCCAAAACCATTTATGCAAAATCATATACCCACAAAAAATAAATATTATACTACCACACTTAAATAACACAACTTCTAATTATATAATTTCACATAACATTAACATCCAATTAATACAATAATACAATCAATACACAACATACATCCAATGCAACTTTACACTCATATATAACATACACAATATAGTAGTTCAAACTTAGGGGTATTACACTTTCTCCATTAAATCTTGTCATCGACGGCCCTTGAAAGCAATCCACTTTTGCTTCTCTACGTTCTTTGAGGATTGACACTCCTTTGCATCCTCACCTCATAGGCCACTGGGTTTCCAATGCACTCCTCCACGGTATACTTACTCATATCATTGGATTCTTTGATGCCGTTGGCCTTGGGTTCCTATTCAGGTGTGAGTGAACCGAAAATCTTTGTGACCCTATCTTCTTGTGAGACATTCCTCCCAATGGCCTCTAAAGAGTTCATAATCTCGGTGAACCTAGAAAACATCTTAGAAATGCTCTCTCCTTCCTGCATCTTAAACAATTCGTATTTTAATACAAACGCACTTAATTTGGATTTTTTACATTTGAGGTTCTCTCATGTGTAACTTCCAAGAGAAGCCAAATCTCATACGTCAATTTGCTCATCAATATGCAGTTGAACTCATTCGCATCAAGAGAATAATGAAGCGTCATTTTCACCTTTGCGTTGTACTTTATCGAGTCCAAGTCTGCTTTTGTTCTTTCCATTGCAGGCTTTTCGGTCATCTTATATGGAGACCCGGTAATGTCCCAAAGCTATTGACCCTACAACCAAATCATTATCTTCACCTGCCAAGATGGATAATTTGCCACATTGAAGAGCAGGGGTCAAACGGTAGATAACCCTTCCTCATGGGATATTGATGAAGCTCTAAACTTCATAGTGGATGTTTATGAGTTTTTAACCTCGCTCCAATACCAATTGTAGGATAACTGAACACTAAGCAACACACTCGGTGGGGGTGAACAGTATGGTAGTAATTAAAAATGCTAATTAAAATAATTAAGCAAATGAGGAATAATAATTGAAACATAATCACAAAGAAAGAAATCGAAAACACAAACACAATCAAGTATCTTGGTTCGGCAATGCCTACTTAAGTCCTACCCTCGTAATCCAAGACGTGGATTTCTACTAATGTTCCTTAACTGGGGCACCAAGACTCACACAAGAGTACAATCCCTAACCGGGGCACCAAGACTCACACAAGAGTACAATCCCTAACCGGGGCACCAAGAAGTAACCCCCAAGGTTTACAAAGGAGTATCCCTCCTAAAGAGTAACCCTCTTAAAGATTGGAGTAACCCTCTAATTGGATTAACCCTCCAATATGCTCTCACAACCCGAGACCTAGATTAAAATGAAATTGTAAACCTAATAACACTTTTACATATGCCTTTAATAGAATTACCTATATGTAGAATGAAGGCATGAAGTGTAAAAAACCAAATATTAAGGCCAAACATCACCAAAACAATTGTGTTTCTGACGTAGACCCTTCGTGCTGAGTCGGAGCCTCGTCAGCTGATTGATTGGGACCCTAGGTTGTAAGAACCAGGGTCGTTGTTCAATGGTGATTCACTTGCGATGCTCAATTGATGTGTCCATATTTTACATATTTTTATTGCATCATTCCATATCATATTCGCCTCCAAACCCGACATTTTCATATATTATCGCGCTTCTAATGCCATATTCGAGTTTTGTATAGCTTTGTGGATTTTCAGGAGTTTTAGAGCGAATTGGAGCTATTTAGGGACATGGACACATTCGACACGTCCGGGACGTCATTGGCAAGGTTTCACGAGAGTTCGTCGAGGTAAGAAAGAAGATAGTAGAAGAGGAGGAGAAGAGAGAGTGAGATGAGGACTCTAGCTCCTGCCCATGTTCAGTTTCCCAGGCCACTGGTCGAGTGCTGATGCTACTCAACCAAGCTGACACGCCGATGATGCAGAGGAAACAGACACACCTACTCGACCGAGCAAAACAGCCAGCTCAATCGAGCAGGTCGGCTACTCGACCGAGTAGCCCATAGTAGCCAGAGCAGCAAAAGCAGTAAAGAGGAGCCTATGTCAACTCGACTGAGCAGGTGCCGCTACTCGATCGAGTAGCGCGACACGACCAGTCAAGTTGATGGGCCCAAGTGCACAGATTTTCCCAGATTTTGTGGGGTCTTTACCCGTTGTATATAAGCACAATTTTTACCCTATTTGAGGGGAGAGTAGAATTTTAATATCTTACTTAGTTTTAATTAGAGTTTTTAGATCTAGAGAATTTTTGTGTCATCGCTATTTTGTGAAGACTAAAGGTTGGATTTTTATTGATCTTTATGGCATGGAAGCTTGATATTCTTAATTCTCTTGTGTTTGTTATCGCTCTGCGATGTGCTGGTAACGATTTCTAAACATTCTATGCTTTATTTGATGTTTTCACATGCCATGATGAACTCTCTTGTTTTTATTGAATCTTTTATGTCTATATCTATGATTCACGAGTAGTTCTATCTAGGGCTAATGGATTAGCCCTAGGGTCTTAGGATTTAGATGTGAAGTTAGGATTTTTAGGTTGCGTTGGTTCAAAAAGGGTAGTGTTTTGGTTGATCAAGCCAAGTTTGTAGGAGATCTCGTACTGAGATCATGTCCACGGTCTGTGGCCATGATTAGCTTAAGGAGTACGCAATGAACTTAATTAGGGGGTTAGTGGATTCAATTAGGGTTTGCGGCCATGCCCGACGCACTCCTTGATGGGATCCACCGATGTCCTATATCACTAATTGATGACTACCGTCATTGCGTCAATGAGAGCCAACAAAGCACACATGAAAGCTCTATCCATGAGAGTAGCATGAGTGGAGATCATTCTACCCATGAGAGTGGTATGAATATTGTCGATTCTTAATGCACGGATCGTATGTCACGTCTATCGCGTGAGTGGGGTAAGCGTGCGATACGTTAGACCCATGGTGCCTAGAGCCATGAGTTCTACATCTTAGATATGACAATCCCTAATAAATCCAATGCAATGTAAGAGTTCTAACCTAGCATCAACATCCGACGATCCTAATGGTGAGTCCTAATGTCCTAGTCTTTTATTACTGATTACAACCTTGTTTGAGATATAACTCCACAACAACCAATCCTTTTAAATCAACTGCTAGCAATATTTCGAAGATCTAGGAATCACCCAAGACCATATTAGCATTCACTTCCCTGTGGGATCGATATCTTTTATACTATAACTTTACACCGTGTGACTTCGATACGGTCCAGGAGTTACATTTAGGACGCATCTAGCCTTTGGCATTCGTGCCATTGCTAGGCGGGGTTTAAGTGTTAGTTCTGGGTGCATCAAGTTTTTGGCATCGTTGTTAGGGATGTGCCATAGAACTTGAGCGAAAGAACAACAAATTTAAGGTGAATGGCCAAAGGATAAAGCCATACGTAGCTGGCAAGCTGATTGAACAAGGAGAGACCTACACTCTCGAGACATATCCCACGTTGACTGAAAATCTTGAGGGAGTCGAGCTTACGACTTAAAACAAGCACTTTTCAGGATGCAACCCGAATTTCATTCTTTTAGCTTTATTTTTTCTTTTTATTTTCTTTTTCTATTCAAAAACCAAAATATAAACGTTTTCAATTTTAGAAAAATACAAAGATATAAAAATTTGATGTGTTCTTCCTTCTACAGGTGGAACCCTGGAGAGAGCATGCCAAACAATGAAGAGAAAGAGAAGGAATCAAGAGGAGAGCACTATAGCACCATACTTAGCTTGGAGAGTCAGGAGAGGCCACTCGACCAAGCAGCTAACCTGCTCGGTCTAGCTACAATCAGCTTGAGGAATCAGCTAAAAAATCACTCTGGAAGTCATTGCGACTCGAACGAGTGGCTGACTACTCAGTCGAGCTACAGTCAAAGTCCAAAAGCGGTCGAAAAGAGCACTCTGTTTCTAATTAGACTCGACCGAGTAGCTTCCCTACTCTGTCGAGCTAAGGTCCTCTGGAAAGCTTAATGGACTCGACCGAGTAGCTACCCTACTCGGTCGAGCTACGGAGGGAGCAAAAAGAGCTGAAAATCAACATTCTGTTTCAATTCAGCTCGACCGAGCTGAGTAAGCAGCTTGGTAGAGTGCTAGGGTGTAATATCTGGGTTTAATTTCAAAATTTTCTATCTTTTATACTCGGCCGAGAAACTATCGCTACTCGGTCGAGCAGCGACTAATTAATTGGGCCCACACCTAAACCAAGCTGAACTCGGTTTATATAAACCTAGCCTGACTCAGGCTTAAGCCCTAATCCAATTCGAATCAGCCTCCCCCAAATCACCCGAGCTCTCCCCTTAAAGCCTCCGCTCGTTCCGATCAAAGTGCCTCCGCCTCTGTCGCTTGCACCACCCGAGCGCCGATGGCACCGCTGTTCGGTCTGCCTCCTTTTCCCATCCCTCCACCCCTCTTCTTCCCCCCCTCTCTCTCCCTCCTTCCCTCCCTCTCTCCCCCCATCTAAGCACTAACCCCTCGCAACCCCCGCTCGTTCAGATCAGAGCGGCGGAGCGCCACCGTGCTCAGCCCGAGCGCAGCCGGCAACTCAAGCTCGACCCGACCCTATCTAATTTTCCCACCTCTCCCACCTCTTCCACCTCTTCTACCTCTTCCACCTTCTCCATATCTCCCCCTCTTCCACTGTCCAAACCCAACTCCATTTCTAATTTTTTTCCTAATTATGAACCCCAAACCCTATCTAAATCTTTAATTGCATACCAATACTATTTTCCTATCCAATTGCAGGTACATTCGGAGCTATTAATGAAGACGATCGACTTAGGATAGCTCAGGGGATCGCTTTGGTTTGGGCTTCACACGTGCACACGACATTTGCTTTCGCAGCGATGCTCCGTTTCGGAATATTTGCTCCACTCTTTATTTATATTACCGTATATCATCCTCGTGTAGTTAACCCATCATTTGCACGATGCCTCCTCGCCTTAGGCCGAGGAAGCTTCTGCCGAAGAAGAGGAAGGCCACCACTGACGCATCCTCTTCTAGGAAGTTACGTCGCCGCCGCTGCTTACCCACACCTGAGGACTACTAGGTGGACTCTTCGTCCTCCACATCCTTCCCATCACAATCACCATCCCCACACCTCTAGCAATAGAGGCCGAACTCACATCCACTAACCCATTCCCACTCCTACCACTCCCACCACTCCATCCCGCCCTATACCACCACCACCACCCACCCTGGGGATATATGATATTGTCTTCAGGGATGACACACACCACACCCGTTTCATCGACATCTCTCACTACAGCATCGCCCCCATATGCTTCGTCCACGTCGCCACCCTCAACAGGCTGGGCATCCTTCAGGGTGTCCATCACCTTTACCAGATCATCGGTTTCGATCGATTCCTCACCACGCACGCCTGCACATACACTCACCTCACTCTCGAGGCTCTGAGCTCCATCACCCTAGAGGGTGCTGTCATCCGCTTTCGGCTGCTTGACCACGACGTAGTGGTCATGCACGCCATGATCCGAGCCCACTTCGGATTCTCCGCCATCCCCAACCCTACCCTTGCATACTCCCCAAACTACAAAGCTCACTGACCGGTGCCCCGTTTATGATTAGGGCCCGGTGTCGTTTTACCGCAAGTGCATGGTTAGTGTAGGGTGCAGGTATATCGAACACGGTAAGGTGGATGGCTTGAAGGCTACTAGCCTTGCCTAGGTTGTGTGAGAGCTACGTGGATGATATGAGTGGGTATTGTAGGAATAAAGAAATGAAATGAAAAAGACAAGAAATGAATCCCAGCTAACACGGGCTAAAGCACTCATGACACTTGGTATTCGACTCAACCCAGGGTGAGACGTTGCCTCTAATAATGGTACCTAGTGTCACATGGGCCCGATATTTCGGTCGATGCTCAGGATGATACACTAGGTCTACCCGGGTTCGGACGGTGGGCATTCCCATGTCCAACACCGCCCGACTCCGGAAGACTAAGCTCGCAACGATTGCTCCCGACATTTCATCCAAGTCGTTCCCACGCACGAGGAATCAATGTCATATGCTAGGGTGTGAGCTGTGGCTAGGGGGTCAAACTCACGTTTTATTTCCCCTTGGCCCGACGGTCAAAGGTGGTCTTTCTCCTGTCGATGCAATGAAATTCCCCCGCGTAACCCTAATGGCCAAATAGGTCGAATGTGATTTCTAGCCATACATCAAAGCAAATCTTGACAGGACAAGCATCCGGAGCCCAACCCCCAACTCCATCTAGTGTGTTGCCATACGGATTGGTCTCAGATTACTAGACATCCCCATTGACACATTCCATCAAACACTTGCCATGCAATCAAGTCAAATGGAATATTCCAAGCATCAATCCTACTCTAACCCATATTAGGGTTCATCAAACACTACTCAATGATGAAGAACATGATAGCAAGAAATAATAAATGCAAACAAACATTCATCATCAAACTTATTGAAAATAACACAAAGCAATGGAAATAAGAAAAGAAATACTTATCTTGCATTTGAATCCATCAATCCATTACAAGATTTATTGAAAGAGAAACCCTAATCTAAACTAATCTAAAGCTCCCATGAAAGGGGCAGAAAACTCCTCGAAAGATAAGGGAGAACCCCTTACAAGTCGTGCACAATCTCATGTTTATAGGCCCCCACAAAACCCTAACAGTTCGGGTCCAAAAACCCACTAAAACTGCTAAAAAAGTGCCACCCGATCGGCTGGAAGTTCAATCGATCGGGTGGAAGCAAACAGTAACTCAGAGCTGCTGAAAGTGGGCTCAACCGATCGGTTGGATAGCCCACCCGATCGGTTGAAGTTCAAATTCCAGACAGCCCAGAATTTCAGCACCCAGCTACGCTCAGAAAATTCCAGAAAAATGTAGAAAAATCATATTTGGGCAAGTGACCTATCGTTGGAAATCTAACGACAATGACGATGCTAGAAAAATAAGAGATCACCCAAAATCCACTGAAATGATAGAAGATTTTCAATGAATGCATCAGCAGTGCACGAAAGGGGAAGAAAATGCCTCCCGATCGGTTGAGGTGTCAACCGGTCGGGTGAGTTCTTCCCCAAGATGACCCGAGAAGATGACCCGATTGGTTGACAAGTCAACCGATCGGTGTTCTTTGGCACTCAAAAAACAGAGAGCACTGTCACATCCAACCGATCACTGAACTGATCGGTTGGGGTTCACTTCTTTGCTTGCTCCTCCTCGGGTCTGAAACGGTGCACGAACCGATCGGGTGGATCTGTCCACCGGATCGGTTAAAGCTCTAAAACTTCAAATCCTCATCTTTGGCCATCGGATCTTTGCCGTATAAGCGCGCTTTGGTCCCGACATGCAAGGTTGACTCCAGAAGACACCGAAATGCCGACATTTATCTGAAATACAAATAATACACCCAATAGTCAATATGAACCAAAATGTGATATATACAACATGGAATGAGATGAAACACATATGAAAACATGATGAAGAGCGTGTGCAAAAGGTGAAATATGAACACGTGTCAAGCCCCCAAGCTAAACTCTTCCTCGTCCTGAGGAAGACGAGTTGGAATGAAGATCTGGTGCGAGAGCAAAAAAGGAAAGCGAAGAATCCTTGATCACCCTCTCCAAACCACAAATGTAATCACCAATACAATTAAGCACAAGGAAAAAGCATATCACAATCTAAATCAAGAATTCAATCTTATAATATAGCATCGTGGGTTCATATCAATAGAGCACAAAAGAGATAGAAGCGTGGCATTGGCAAAGGCATAGCTATCATAGCATGTTATAGTAGATAATATGCCCAAATATGAGGAAGCTCAAAATTCATATCAAATCTTCCAAACGGTGAATACGAGATACCCATACATGCATGAATAAGTAAGAAAGAATAGATATGAATCATGGGAATAACTATCAACTTCTAGGATGTAAGGAATCACCACACACACTTGTCGTTTTTGATTTTTGAAACACTTTCTTGCCCTACTTGTATTTTCAAAAGGGGATGGAGAAGATGTGGAAAGATCACTTTGTACAAACTCTCGCCTTCCCTATATACATTGGTGTTCTCAAATATAGGAGATGTGGTGAGCGAAAGAAAAGCGGAGAATGTGGCATATATACATATTTTTGGTTTTTGGTTTGTTTTTGTTGTTTTTGATTTGATTTTAATATTTTTGTCTTGCAAACTTGCGGAATCGCAATGGAATGCAAGGGCGGCCTACGCATCCCACGCTAGATGGCTTTAGGGCGTCTGGTTACAAAGAACCCCGAAGGACCATTATACAAAAATATGTACAAAAGTTTTTATTTGGGTAATGTTTTTTTGTGGAAAATGAAAAGTGTGCACTCCCCCAAATGGGAGAACGATGCACGACGAGGGGGAATGTACAAAGTAAAACAAATGAGAATTTTTGAGAAATCCAAGCATGGCAAGAAAATCCTCCATGAATTAAAGCATGGACCAAAGATGTGGTTATCACAATCCCATTGAAAGGTAGCTAACATATGCGATAAGAGTACACATATAGTATTTCATGCAAGAGTTAGAAGCCCGGGGGTAAGATGGTAAAATAACCGTTTCTTGGAAATTTAGCGTGAAAATCTAGGAACTTCAAATAGATGGGCATATTGAAGTATGATATATAGCTAGAAGCATGCCTTAAACACAATCACAACCAATAACCTCGAAATATAGCAAATAAACCCAAAAGATGGCAAAACACATATATGAGCATTGAATAATCAAAGAAATAGCGTGATGGAAAAAGTGCTCAAATGCGAAAAGTGAAGCATGAGTGGAAAAATATCATTGAAGGTTCATATCTAGAAAGAGGCAAGAATGAAATGGAGAAAGAAAAATGCATGATGGGAATGATCCATAAAAATGAAAAGAAATTTTTTTATGAATGAAAAAGATGAAAATGGAAGAAAATAAAGGAAACATGCATGAAATGCTACTCCCCAAGCTAAAGCTTGCACTGCCCTCAATGCAATAAGATCACACATGAGAGGGCAAAGATAAAATGGGAGGGGAATGCATCAAAAATAACAAAAATGACTATGGGTGATACTCTCCCCCAAGCTAATAAAAGCTATGCCCAAAAGATATGAAAATCCGATATGGGGCATAAAAGATAGAGGGGAGAGTGAACAATAGGCAAAACAGGAATCACCACCCTTTGGAGGTGGTAGGGGTCTCATGGAGAAAAATGATAACGGAGCCAAAAAAAAGAGCCGAAAGAACAAGGACAGGGTGATGGGGGTGAAATGATAGAAGGGCACACCATGATGGGTTATTATGATGCAAAAGAAAACCCTAGATACGCTTCCCTCGCTAATGAGAGGAGATGAGAGTTTTCTAATCTAACCTAGAAAGCGGTAAATATTTACACTACTAGATTAGGATACACCTGATCATAGGCGGATCCAGAATCTAGAGTGTGACAGGTAGCTGCTCTAACTGCTCCTGCTGTGGCTCCATCAGAAGCGCTGTGCCACATGTGCCAATGGACACAAGCAATGCACCTCCAAGCATCCCTCGTAGGTATCCACCTGTAACCTGCAAAGAATGGGGTGCATTAGCCCATGGCAAGAAATCATTTCCCAAAATGAATATATCCCAGAGATAATCGTCAACATAAGATGGAAAAATAATAAAACGATGACGAATACTCCCTGAGAATGGGTCGCTATCCTCTATGCTAGTGACGACTAAATCCTCGCTTTCCATAAGAAGTGGCTCTCCAGGTGGTGACGCACCGCAGCATACCTCAAGGGAAGTAAATCCCGTGTCCTGCGAGAGATATGGTGTGTCAAAAATATATGAGTCTAAAGAAATAGGAAGTGAAAAGCGAGACTCAAAAGTGGAGTTAAAGTTTTGAAAATCTCCCTGAATAGGGGCAATATGCTCAAGTAGATGTTCAGCTGTAGAAGAAGTGGAGAGTGACGGTAGTGGTATATGTGACTTGGGCTTCATGAAGTGGACCATCGTATCCAAGCCCTCATGCACATTCTCCCCGACGATATGCTCATGCTCCACCATCTGCTCGATGTCCTAAATGACATCATCGTGGTTGACCACAGGCCAAGGAAGAAGCAGCGACAGAGATGGCTGTGGAGGTGGATGTGGAGCGGACCACTCGTATGTGTCGTGGTGTCCTTGTCCTCATGCACATCCTTCTCGCCGGTATGCATAAGCTCTGTAGTCTCCTCGGTGCTTTCGTAGGACTCATGTGAGGTATCCAAATCAAGATGAAAAGTCTCCCCCATAAATCCTAGAGAAATCACCCCATCCTCCTAATCATCAACAAAAAATGCATTGTCATCCAAGTGGTAGTGTGGGAAAAATGGGACATCGACATGAGATGTGTCTATGGTGGCCGATGATGGTGGTCTCAACCATAAAAGTGGGTATATCCTCTCCTCCATCCCCTCTCCTCGGTGTAGGCTCGGTGATTGGTTCCATAAACTTTTGCAATATGTGGCCTGGGTTAAAAATGGCTCTTTCAAGGAGAGATTCAGGGCTTGATTTTTCTTGTGTTGGTGGAGGGATATAAGGTTGAGGAAATGGATGGGAGGTGTTTGGGCTAAGGTTGTGGGAAAATGTTTGGCCTTGGTTTAGAATGAGGCTCTCAAGCGTAAATGGGCAATCATTATGCATATGCCCTGCCATCCAATAAATCTCACAAACCACAAATGAATAAGGATTATAGCCTCCCATCTGAGCATCGAAACTTGGTCTCCACATAGTAATAGAAAAGTTACCTGGACAACAAAAATAAGAAAACTAGATAGGAGCGTCAATAGTGCAAGAGGATAACAAAAAGATAATATGGTGGTGGGGGAAAATTTCTTGGTTATTGTATATGTTTTTTTTGTTTGTTTTTGTTTTTTTATGCGTAGTCAAACGAACCCAAGCTAAGCTAACATCAAACCGAACGCCTCCCCAGCAACGGTGCCAAAAACTTGATCGGCACCCCGTTTATGATTGGGACGCTGTGTTGTTATACCGCAAGTACACAGTTAGTGTAGGGTGCGGGTATCGAACACAGGGAGGTGGATGGCTTGAAGGCTACTAGTCTCGCCTAGGTTGTGTGAGAGCTACGTGGATGATATGAGTGGGTAGCGTAGGAATAAAGGAAAGAAATGAAAATGACAAGAAATGAATCCCCGCTAACACGGGCTAGAGCACTATGACACTTGGTATTCGACTCGACCCAGGGTGAGACGTTGCCTCTAATAGTGGTACCTAGCGTCCCATGGGCCCGATATTCCGATCGATGCCCAGGATGACACGCTAGGTCTACTCAGGTTTGGACAGTGGGCATTCCTATGTCCAACACCGCCCAACTCCGGGAGCACTAAGCTCGCAACGATTGTTCCCGACATTTTATCCAAGCCGCACGTGCGAGGAATCAATGTCTATGCTAAGGGTGTGAGCTGTAGCTAGGGGATCAAACTCCCGTTTTATTTTCCCTTGGCCCGACGGTCAAAGGCGGTCTTTCTCCCGCCGATGGCAATGAAATTCCCCCGCGTAACCCTAATGGCCAAATAGGTCGAATGTGATTTCTAACAATACATCAAAGCGGATCTTGCCGGGACAAGCATCCAGAGCCCAACCCCTAACTCCATCTAGTGTGCTGCCATAAGGATTGGTCTCAGATTGCTAGACATCCCCATTGACGCATTCCATCAAACACTTATCATGCAATCAAGTCAAATGAAATATCCCAAGCATCAATCCTACTCTAACCCATATTAGGGTTCATCAAACACTGCTCAATGATGAAGAACATGATAGCAAGCAATAATAAATGTAAACAAACATTCATCATCAAGCTTATTGAAAATATCACAAAGCAATGGAAATAAGAAAAGAAATACTTTTCTTGCATTTTAATTCATCAATCCATTACAAGATTTATTGAAAGAGAAACCCTAATCTAAACTAATCTAAAGCTCCCATGAAAGGGGCAAAAAACTCCTAGAAAGATAGGGGAGAACCCCTTACAAGTCGTGCACAATCTCATATTTATAGGCCCTCACAAAACCCTTACAGTTCGGGTCCAAAAATCCACTAAAACTGCTAAAAAAGTGCCACCTGATCGGTTGGAAGTTCAACCGATCGGGTTGAAGCAAACAGTAACTCAGAGCTGCTAAAAATGGGCTCAACCGATTGGTTGGATAGCCCACCCGATCGGTTGAAGTTCAAATTCCAGACATCCTAGAATTTCAGCACCCAGCTACGCTAATAAGATTCCAGAAAAATTTAGGAAAATCGAATTTGGGCATGCGACCTATCGTTGGAAATCTGACGACGATGTCGACGCTAGAAAAATAAGAGATGACCCAAAATCCCACTGGAATGATAGAATATCTTCAATGAATACTCAGCAGTGCACGAAAGGGGAAGAAAAGGCCTCCCGGTCGGTTGAAGTGTCAACCGGTTGGGTGAGTTCTTCCCCAAGATGACCAAGGAGATGACCCGATCGGTTAACAAGTCAACCGATCGGGTGGTCTTTGACACTCAAAAACAGAGAGCACTGTCACACCCAATCGATCACGGAACTGATCGGTTGGGGTTTGCTTCTTTGCTTGCTCCTCCTTGGGTCTGATACGGTGCACAAACTTATCGGGTGGATCTATCCACCCGATCGGTTGGAGCTCTAAAACTTCAAATCCTCATCTTTGGCCATCAGATATTTACCGTATAAGCGCATTTTGGTCCCGACATGCAAGGTTGACTCCAGAAGACACCGAAATGCCGACATTTACCTGAAATACAAAGAATATACCCAATAGTCAATATGAACCAAAATGTGATATATAAAACATGGAATGAGATGAAATGCATATGAAAACACGATGAAGAGCATATGCAAAAGGTGAAATATGAACACGTGTCACTCACCATGTTCGACGCCGAGCAGTTTTGGCGCACCGGCCTCCGAGGATATAGCCCTAGCAGGGCTAAGTCCTCAACCATAGTCCACCCCTGTCTCCACTACGCCCAGTGCCACCTAGCCACCATGCTCTGCTCCAGGCCAGAGGTCGGTACACTCTCCCTTCCTGAGCTTTCCCATCTTATGGGGATAACTCGACCTCTACACCTCCACCCGACGGTTCTCCACACGCATTCCTTCTCTCTGACGCAGCACACTGGCTATGTCACCGCCTCATCCAGACCGCCCACACCACCACCGATATCTACAACGGCAGATTTTTTCACCATTTTCGCCTCCATACTCGGCCTGCACTTCCACCTGGTCTAGCGATACCCACCAGGCCTACTAGACTGACTCTAGGTGTGCTTGCTCGCATGCACATCATCGGGCCGCACGGTGAGCATCACTGGAACTACCTATTAGGCATCCAGCACAAGCACCATCTTCATCTTCCATGCCCCGATCTCACACGAGTTGACCCGGTCATGCTTGACTGGGTCATCCCTGGCATTTTTCCTATCCCTCCCATCTATGTCCTCGAGCCCCCAGGAGGACCCGTCATCAAGGACGACTATGACTGGGTACTCAGCTCTGATGAGGAGAATGAGCCTGATATTGCTGCCATCCTGGTAGCCTAGCTAGCCCTACCCGGGAGCACTTCTGTCCATGCATCTGTCAGTGCTCCGACCAACAACACCACCATTTCCCTCGAGTTCACCACCTCTGTCTCTTCTGTGTCCGGACCTGAGGGCACGTCTGAATCCGTTGCTTTTGATCTTACTTTTTCTACCATTTTGGAGCCTACAGCTGCTGTCCCCACCATCATTGACTCTGCGAATATATTATCTGCACCTGTGTACCCTCTCTCTTCCATTCCCATCACTCTAGGGTCCATAACCACACTTTCTGGCACTTATTCTGTCCCCGCATCAGCTATTTTCTCTGAGAGCGTCGTGGTGTCTGTCATCACTTCTGTTGCCACGACGAATCCCATTTCTGATGATGTTGCTGCTTCTGTCTCTGCACGGGATCTCGGATCCATTCCATTCCCATCCTCTTCCACCGAGATCCCCACTAAACCTCCCTCTCCCGAGTTAATCATCAGACATCATCCTACACAGGGATGATGCCATTTTGAGAGGGTTGTTTTAGTAGTTCCCACCCACCTCCTAGATCCTGCACCACGGATGCACGTCTTACTACGGTGGAGACCGATGTTGTTCTCTTGAGGCATTCCTTTGACACCCTCTGGAGCTCGGTCGCCACCTTTTAGCAGTCAGTGGAGCAGGACCTCACCTCCATTTTCGATATTCTTAGGAACTACCGTGCACCCACTGTTATACTTGCACCTGCCCCTCATCCTAGGCTAGACACCGTTCCTCCTGTTACTGCTACACTGCTCACTGTGCCCCATTCTCAGGCTTTTTGAGGGCCTGTCACTTCTTCTGTTGAGCTGGTCGCAACACTGGTGGACACTCGTGTTGTTGACACACTCACTTTCACACTCATCGACACACATGCTGTCTTACCTTCTTCTGAGCCAGTTGTATCTTCCGTTGACTTGTCGGTCGACACACTTGTTGAGACTACTCATGCCATCCCATCATCTGGTCCCCAGTAGTCAGACCCATCACCATCCACCCAAGGTGATGCTGCTGCTTGATCTTTATATTATTTTTTCTCATGTCCCTTCCCCTATATTTTGTGCCCATCTGTCTCTTTGGGGCCCTGTTTTTGCATAGCTTGGGGGAGAGCCCCATTTTACACCATCACTATATATACCATCTCATCACATTTGTATATATTCCATTTGCATCATATCAACATTTGCATCATATGCTTGCTTGTACATATTTTTGCATCATAGGCATTAGGTCATGCATTTGCATTTGCATCTTTTTGCGGATTATTTGTACATTTTAAGCATCATCACCCTCCTTGCACGCGTGTTCTCAGCAGTGAGGACACTTCTGTGTTTAGCTTGGGGGATGAGCGCTATCGCTTTTTATTTTCATTTTTTTATATTTTTCTTCATTTTACACATGTTTATTTTTATTTTCCACCCTTTTCTCCACCATTTCTTTTATTCTCTTTAGCATCATATTTTCCATGTTTTGGTATGCCTACATGCTTGCTTTTACTTTTTTTGCCTTTTTTCCCTTCTGCTAGATACATTCCATATGATGATATCTCTCTTAGCTTTAGTAGCTATCACGATGCTTCTATCCTTCGCCATGCTATTTAGAGTATTTCAGTGTCTTGATATCTATATGCTTGCATATATGTTTCTTTTAATGATTTCTTTATATGAATGCATGAAATAATTTGAAACTGAATGTATGCAATAGTATTTAGTATTCCTTTGTTGGAAATGCACCAAGATTCATGCATCATTTGTATATCTAAAGCATATACCTTTCTATCTTATTTCACCTTCTGTTGCATGCCCGATATGTTCGTATGCTTTCCTGCCTGACTTCACTATTCATTGAAATGAATGAAAATAACCATGCTTGCTTATGAGTTTAGTTAAAGTATTATCTTATTTAACCATTTGGGCACATCTTAGAGTGACCTGAGTGATGTACTATTTCCTTCTCCACATATCTTTATATTTCTCTACATGTCACTTGAGTTCACCCCTTGAAACTACTTATACCGCATCCACTTCCTAAAAATCCCAAAAGAAAAAGTTAGCTCCAAAAAACAAAAAAAGGGAGCCAAAAAGCTAAAAATATATTAGCTATATAGACTTTTCATGATTTGATATGAATATGTGAATGCCATGATTTATTCTATTCTCAATTGCATGCTTGGTGTGAATTCTTATATGCTTCATTTATATCTTTTGATTGAAAAGTGCATCGCCAACATTTGTATATAAACTCTATGAATTACGGATGTGGATATGAATTGATTGCATGAATTTAGAGAATATCTTACTTTGCTCTTAAATGCTCGCAAGTAATATGTTTAGTCCCGATATGAAATTCTTATTATCATGTGATTCATTTTCAAAGTATCGTGATATGTTGATATGGCATGAGATCTGATCGAATACTCTTGCACCGCCCTCCATCATTCATTCCTTCTTCTATTTCTTATTTTTATCGCCCATGAGCCTTGTATTCGTCTTCCTCGAGGACGAGTAATAGGTAAGCTTGGGGAATTTTGATGTGTCCATATTTTACATATTTTTATTGCATCATTCCATATCATATTCGCCTCCAAAACCCACATTTTCATATATTGTCGCAATTCTAACGCCATATTCGAGTTTTGTATAGCTTCGTGGATTTTTAGGAGTTTTTGAGCGAATTGGAGCTATTTAGGAACATGGACACATTCGACACGTCCGGGACGTCATTGGCAAAGTTCCATGAGAGTTCGTCGGGGCAAGGAAGAAGATCAGAGGAGAGGAGGAGAAGAGAGGGAGAGATAAGGACTCTAGCTCCAGCCCATGTTCAGTTTCCCAGGCCACTCGGTCGAGTTCTGATGCTACTCGACCGAGCTAACACGCCGATGATGCAGAAGAAACGGACACACCTACTCGACCGAGCAGAACAGCGAGCTCGACCAAGAAGGTCGACAACTCGACCGAGTAGCCCATATCAGCCAGAGCAGCAGAAGCAGCAAAGTGGAGCCTATGTCAACTCGAACGAGCAGGCGCCGCTACTCGACCGAGTAGCACGACGCGACCAGTCAAGTTGATGGGCCCAAGTGTACAGATTTTCCCAGATTTTATGGTGTCTCTACCCCTTGTATATAAGCATGATTTTTACCCTATTTAAGGGGAGACTAGACTTTTAATATCTTCATTAGTTTTAATTAGAGTGTTTAGATCTACAGAAGTTTTGTGTCGCTATTTTGTGAAGACTAAAGCTTGGATTTTTATTGATCTTTATTGCATGGAAGCTTGATATTCTTAATTCTCTTGTGTTTTCTATCGCTCTACAACGTGTCGATAACGATTTCTAAACTTTATTTGCTTTATTTGATGTTTTCGCGTGCCATGATGAACTCTCTTGTTTTTTTATTAAATCTTCTATGTCTATCTCTATGATACACAAGTAGTTCTATCGAGTGCTAATGGATTAGCCCTAGGATCTTAGGATTTAGATGTAAAGTTAGGATTTTTAGGTTGCGTTGGTTCAAAAAGGGAATTGTTTTGGTTGATCTAGCCAAGTTTGTAGGAGATCACATATTGAGATCATGTCCACGGTCTGTGGCCATGATTAGCTTAAGGAGTATCCTATGAACTTAATTAAGGGTTAGTGGATTCAATTAGGGTTTGCAGCCATGTCCGGTGCACTCCTTGATGGGATCCACCGACGTCATATATCACTAATTGATGGCTACTGTCATTGCGTCAACGAGAGCCACCGAAGCACACATCAAAGCTCTATCCACGAGAGTGGCAGAAGTGGAGATCATTCTACCCACGAGAGTGGTATAAATACTGTCGATTCTTAATGTACGGATCGCACGTTATGCCTATTGCGAGAGTGGGGTAAGCGTGCAATACGTTAGACCCATGGCGCCTAGATCCATGAGTTCTACATCTTAGATGCGACAATCCCTAATAAAGCCAATGCAACGTAAGAGTTCTAATCTAGCATCGATATCCGACGATCCTAGTGGTGAGTCCTAATGCCTTAGTCTTTTATTATTGATTACAACCTTGTTTGAGATATAACTCCACAACAACCAATCCTTTTAAATCGACTGCTAGCTATATTTTGAAGATCTAGGAATCACCCAAGACCATATTTGCATTCACTTTCCTATAGGATTGATATCTTTTATACTATAACTTGACACCATGCGCTTGCGATACCGTCCAGGAGTTACATTTAGGATGCATCCAGACTATTCGTGCCATTGCTAGGTGACGTCCCCCGGCTTTTAAGATCTTCTCATGCAGAGTACAGTTGGATTGGGGGATACCAGATGTAAAATATTTGTACCGCAAGTGCACGGTGTTGTAGTGTGGCTTGGGGGTCGAACACATGGAGGCGTGGTTGTGCTTGTTTCTAAGAGGAACCAATTCACCCTACAGGTGAGCTAGCCCGATCGATCGTTGGTTTGTTACGGAATGTAAATACAAAGGATAAACAATATGAAGGGAAACCCGGGACTTCGGTTTCCATCCTATCATGTGTTCTCACTATTACGACCGGTGGATAGGAATACGATCGGAATTCGGGTTTAGTGGTGAGACGTTGCCTCTAAGAGTGATACCAGCATCCCACGGGCCCGATATTCCGGTCGATGGCCATGATGATACGCCGGACTACCTGGGTTCGATCAGTGGGCATTCCCATGTCCATTAATACTGACCGACTCCGAGAGCATTAAGCTCACAATGATAACTCCTGACATCTCGTCCTGCCGCTCCCGCGTGCTAGGATTCGATGTCTACGCTAAGGGTGTGAGCTATGGCTAGGGATTCAACCGCCAAGTTTATTCCCCCTTGGCCCAACGATCAAAGGCGGTTTTTTCCCACCGATGACAATGAAACACCCCGCGTAACCTCTACATCCCTATTCCCTATCGAAATCCTAGTCCTATGGACGTATCAGGGAGAACCCACGAAGGGGTTTCCACCAAAAATCCCAGATTTGGGAACTACTCACACATTATAGCTAAAAAGCAATCTAAATGAAAATCGACCGTAGAAATCATAATCAGGCAATTGAAATGAAGTAGTAGCAATGCAATTAAGATAATATCAAAGTTTCATAAAGATCAAAACACTTACAAATAACAATAAAATTCCAGCCGTCACAAGTACAAAAAACAGGAAAAAAATATACACTCTCGTTTCTGAAAACCTAGGAAGCTATTTATAGAAATCGACTTCTCCCGATCGTTGAAGAATCAACCGATTGGGTGAGCTGCTACGTGCTTCGGCTGCGAGCTTCAGAAATTTCACCCGCTCGCTTGACCCGACCGGTTGGCGCAAGCGGGTCGTCGTTTGAAGGGGTGCGGTCATCAGGTGAATCGATCTGTTGAAGAATCAACCAATCGGTTGGAATTATCACCCAAAAGAACAGAGACTTCAGTCGACTTGGCACGGTCAGCGGGCCGTCGGGTGAGCTCTCTGGGTCGTCGTTAGTAAAATTCGCTACAGATGAACTGATCGGGTGAAGGTCACCCGATCGGTTAGAATTCAGCTCCAGTTTCCCGAGAACTCTATTGGGATGAACCAGTCAGTGAACCGGTCGATTGACCTTGCACTTCGCTTCAGATTCAGTCCAGGTCGGACACACTTGCATCACCCGGTCGGCTGGCTGTGTCCAACCGATCGGGTGGGGGCTGAAAGATAGCAATCTTTGCCGTTTGGCCCCCTGGATCGCGCGTGACTCCTCCCGTTGCTTCGGAGACTTATGATATCTTTGTTATGTGTCCCATATGCTGGCAATCTCCTGCAAGCACACAAAAACACGAAAAAGTGAAAGAAAACTAGAAAACACGAGAAAATGGATACGGATCGGCGAAAAATAACGGAAAAACACAAAGAAGACGTGCGTGAATATATAAAATATACACCCACGTCAAAATCCCCCAAGCTGAACCCTTCCTTGTCCTCGAGGAAGACGAGTGAGAGTAGGAGCTCGGGGGAGAAAATAGAGAGAAAGAGAGAGAAAAGGAGAAATCTAAATCCTAAATCGCCCGTCAGGGCAAACAAAATCAACAACGCCGCACCAAGCAAGCAAACGATAAATCACAACACTAAACCAAGGAAAACGAGTCCATACAAGTGTCGTGGGCCCACGCGGTGAAGCGCAAGTGAGTGTGGTCACGTGCTAGCAGACGGTGTTACTATCTACAATGTGCAATAGAGCTCCTCCATATACACAAATCCAAGAAAAGACCCAAATATAGATTCGATTTGAAATAAGCGGTGAATAGATAGCTCAAGCATGCAATAGAACAGAGTAAGAATCGAATTGTATCATGTGTCAGGGACTCCACAACTAGGGACTAGGAAATAACCTCACTATCGCCTAGATAATAGCTAGAAGGTCCCTATTCCAAGTGTTTTCGGAAACGATGGGTGTTGAGATGATGTGGAGAAGAACACTCGGTGCAAATTCTCGCCTTCCCTTTATTCTCGGTAGATAGGAAAATATTCACACGAGAAATTTTATGGATTTTGGATATATGTATTTTTTTGGGTTTTTGGCTATACATATATATATATATTTTTCTTTCTTTTCTTTTTGGGTTTTTCTTTTCTCTTTTTTTTATTTTTGGACTTTTGGGTATATACATGTGTGTACTCTCCCAAGTGGGAGAACGATACACGACGAGGGGATTTGCACCAAGTAAAATAAAAAAGAAATCGGATTCTAGACACTTGGGCAAGGGAGATTTTTTTCGCTAATTAGAGCATAGGCTAAATGGGTTATCCTAGTCCCAATTGTGGAATCCCGACACATGCAAAATGAAGTATACGATATAAATATAGCATGCATATAGAAGTAGACAAGAGAAGCAAATACCGCATATTTAAATCGAAACATTATAATCTAGGGGTCATTCCAGGACAGGTATATAAATTAAAATCACACAGTAGAAGCACACCGTAAGCTAGACACGACACACAACTCACACAAAAGCAAAATGGAACCACGATGCATGAAATGCAAGAGGACTCAGCTTCCTAGGGTTAGTGAATGTGATTATCGAAGTCATGATAGGTGTGTGTGTGTGTGATTCTGTGGCGATTCATCATTTGAGGTCATCTCTAGGAGAGAGAGAGGAGAAAGAGGAAAGAAAGAAAAAGAAAAACACGGTGAAAATGACTCAAAAACGAAGAAAAAGACACAAAACAACGCACGAAGTGCGACTCCCCCAAGCTGAAACTTGCATTGCCCTCAATGCAATAAAAATAAATATGGGAGTGCAATGAAAATGGGGGGAATACGCACCGACACAAGGAGAAATGAAAAACGAGGAGAACACTCATACGAAACAGAAAAATAAAGAAAGAGGAAGAAGAAAAACGAAAAAAAAGATAGAAAATCACACCACACAACGTATATAGACAAACACAACACACATAAAAAATATGACAAAACACACAGAAAAGTTGACTTCCCCCAAGCTGGATATGATAGTGCTAGCAATAAGATATGATCGTGAATATGCAGAAATATGCAAGGGGAAGATCGGAAAAGCGAAAGAAATCAATATGCAGAAGAGGAATCGTCATCGTCCTCCTCAGCAGAAGATGGAGGGGTGCGGAGGGGAGAGGTGGGGGTGTACGGAGATGTGGGGGGAGGGGTGCAGGATGTGTGTGGACCGGTGTAGATGTGTGGACGATGGGTGGTGTGGTAGTGATGATGGTGGATGGAAGGGAAATGACGACCAAAGCGGTGGTAGATGGGATAGATACGGCGTTAGATACGGCGGTAGATGGGGTAGATATGGCGATGGAAGAGGATGGTGGGGGAAGTGATCGGGAAAGCACCTGCAATTTCTTGCGATTCACATATGGGGTGACGGAAGTGGAGGGTGGTGGATCTGTGGGGTCGACGGCGGTGGTCGTGAGTGGAGGTGAAGTGGTAGGAACGAAAACAGTGGTGGTGGGAGGGGATGGTCACCTAGGGGGTGATGGGGGAGGTGAAGAGTGTGATGGTGGAGGTGAAGAGTGTGATGGTGGAGGTGAGGGTGGTGGTGTAGGTGGAGGTGGTCCGTGAACGTGAGTGAGAAGGTGGAGGATGGCGGCCACGTTCCTCTCAAGTGTGAGGAAATGTGGGTGAGAGAAGATCGAAGAGGATGGATCCGAGGGGGCAGAGGACGAAGCGCGAGCGCGTAGTGAAGCTAGCTCAGCCTCGAGAGTGAGGCGAGCGGAGGCGGCGTGGCGGACGGAAGAAGTAGAGAGTGGACGGGAGGTGGAAGTGGTGCCAGCGGCAGTGGTCATGCCGGCACCAGAGGCTAGGCCTAAAAGGGCCTCACTCAGAGCCTCAAAAGTGATAGGGCCAGGAGCCGAGATGGTATGACTGGGGCCAGCCCCGGAGTCTCCCAGGGACGTAGGGATATCCTGCTCGCCTAAATGGGTGGCAAGGGAAGGTGGTCTCGGTGCGCCCTGGGGAAGGAATGGAAGACGTAACCCCCCAGAAACTCTGGATAGGGAGGGAATGTCCAATCTACCACTATAGCGATAGTCCTGCGAGCGGGGTTTGGTAGAATGGTATGGGGAGCTGGGGGTGTCCATAGTAAAAAGTGAATTAACCCTCAGAGCGGGGCTTGATCATGTTAATATGCCGAAGGACATCAAGATCTATATGTGAGGGTCCTAGGGCAGAAGGGGAATCACGAGGGATGACGACACCATACTTGGGATATGAGGCTATGATAGTAATGAGGCCCCCGCAACAAAACTTGCCTTTGTCGGCGCGGCTAATGTCAAGCAATTTGTGGATAAGCCAATCGTCAGCGTGAATGGAAATGTGGGGGGCCTCGAAGGCGATCCCGTCGTCACCACGAATGAAGTCAATCGTCATGGCCCACAAAATGAAAAGATCAGGGATAGTCACCGTTTGAGACTCATCTCTGGGGAAGAATGTGCAATATATGATTCGGTGGGCCAGACGGAATATGGGGTGAATGATGGAGGAGGCCTTGGCCTTACCTCGAGGATAGTGATCGTGTAGGGTGAGGCGAAACCAAAATTGATCGACGTCAAAATCAGGGTGGTATCCGGAGTGACGGATATCGTCGTCCCCAAGAATTGGGAATCCGAAAATGTGATTGATAGTATCCAGGTGGGTGCAGACGATTTTGTTTCGGACCCTAAAAACGATGATCGACCCCGACTCACACTTAAGGGAAGATAGAAATTCTAATGTGAGAGTGGGGTAGGAGGGTGCGTGGGCGTTAAAGAAAGCTAACCACCCTAAGTTAGCGAAGAGAGTCTCGACCTCGGTGAACACACCAAGATCGATAAGTGTTTGGGCATGGGAAAATTTGGTGGATAGGTGTCCCCGTGCATCGAGTCTATGATAAGAATCTTTTTGTTCTCGACTCAAAAAACGGTAGCCACGCAGGCCCAACATTGGGTCCTCAGGAGGGATGATAGGTAGGGGTTGGGGCTGTGTAAGTTGTGTAGGAGGAGGGCGTGAGTGTGGTGGACATGTGGTCTTTCGTCTCTTACGAGACGACCCCTCCTCACGCATAATACCCTTACCCTTATCTTGATCCCGGGCCATGTGAGTGTGTGATGCTAGTGTATGCAAGATATGATGAATGCACACAAACACTGGCAATCGAGCAAAATAGTAATACTAGGGCAAAATGGTAAATGGAGCTAAGGAGCGAAGTTACCCAGTAGAGATTGTTGAGTATTGGACTCCCCGGATTTGGTTTTGGATGATGAGCAAACATAAATAAATCGTGAACTAACAATTTGTGAGCGCAGTTATGGAGATCGTCACCAAAATACCACGTACAACAAAAGCGACGTCTCAAGACTTCTCAATATGCGTGATCGTGTGCCTGGAGCTTCGTTGAAGCTCAAGGAGCAATATTGAAGTCAAGAGGAATGAAGATTGAAGCTTTGAAGACGGCTCGTAAGGTTCATTTTATAGTCTTCTAGCTTCATAGATTAGAATGTTAAGCCTTGAGTAGGACTTACCTTATAAACTTCATTTCGCTCATATCTTAGAGCTAGGATTATCATAGAAGCCATTAGAAACTTTCCCGAAGCCTAACGCTCTTTCCCTCGGCTTCTAGTGCATGTTAGTTGGTTCATGAAGAGTCACCAACCGACTAGATGACGATCTAGTCGGTCGGAAACTCTACTTAAACCGACTAGTTTGCATTCTCTAATTCAACTCTTTCTTTGTCTACAGTTAGTCGGTCAAAGAAGAGTCACCGACCGACTAGATGACGATCTAGTCGGTCAGTAATCCTTCTTAGACCAACTAGTTGTGTTCACTCATTTTCAGCCTGAGCTACTGTTTCGAGTTAGTCGGTCAAAGAACGTTTACCGACCGACTAGTTGAGAAACTAGTCGGTCAGCATTTGTTCTTACACCGACTAAGTCATCTTGAAGTCAACCTATTCCTTTTCCACGTTAGTCGGTCCAAGAACATTCACCGACCGACTAGTTGAGAAACTAGTCGGTCGGCAAGTCTTCTTAAACCGACTAGTTGTCTTTGCCTGGAACTTCATCTTTTGGCTGTTCACCTCTTAGTCAGTCTACGTTGTATCACCGACCGACTAGTTGATGAACTAGTCGGTCAGTGATCCTTCCTTGACCGACTAGTCTGGTTCAGAAAAGAGCCGTTGGGATCTTTTTGAACTCGTTTTTCCTTGCCCCTATAAATAGAATCCTGATTCATTTCTTGAAGGGGTTAAGCAACATATTGGAGATATTTTCAGATCAAAAGAGAAGAGCTATCAACTCTATTTCCAAGCTCTCTCTTCTCACAAGAATCTCTCCCTCAAGTTCTTGAGTCCTAAATCCTTAAGAGAGATTCTCTCCATTGTGAGCCATTCAAGCTAGAAGCTTGATTTTAGGTCACCATCTCCACCCTAGGCTTCCATTGCTGGTCATCTTCTTGAAGCTAGGGTTTGGTGCCATCTTCCTCCATCAAAATCCTCTTTGCCCTAATTTGGTAAGAAATCTCAAGGCATAGGTATTTTGTTGGTAAGCATTTCATTTCAGTTATATTTGAATTGTATACTCTCGGTTGTGAGAGGTTTGCGTGATCCCGGGTTGTGGGAGTCACGGTCATCGATTGTAGGTCGATTGCACTTGTGAGGTTTTCGCAAGTGTTCATATTGGAAATCTTGAGTTAGGGTTTCTAACTCAAGTATCCGGAAGGGATCCGGGTGGTTGGGACGTAGGATCACCGGGAACAAGTCGGGGAGACTTGGGTGGATCCGAACCCATTAAACCATTGTGTTTGCGTTTGCATTATTTCTTGATTGTTGTATTATTCCGCATCGTTGTTGTTAATTGCACGATAATTAGGAATAACACTCCTTATTATTTAAAAGTACTATTCACCCCCCCTCTAGTACATGTGCAGTAGCTTCTGTAGGAAGATATATGCCCATAAGGCAATTTATCTTGATTATACGTCTTGTTCATACCGTATATGGTACGTATTGTTCTAGGTATAAAAGGATTTGTATTAATATACTTAGATAATATCCATAGACTTATAGTTAGGTCCTTACGTATCTAGATGAGATCTCGATTATGAGTAAGTAAGTGACCGAATAGAAACGTAAGTCTTAAACAGTTCGTGATCATAGATGTGTCGAGAACTGGATATCGACACATCGGATAGATCACTGTGTCTTCGTCTTGCCTTCGGGTAATGATGATCTCATAGTCATTCGACTTAGCGAAGTCGGAGACAAGACACAGGTGCTCATTAGAGAATGAGTTCACTGAACGACCAAGTTAGAGTTATTAAATGGTTAACTTTAATGAACTGTCTTTAATAACTCTAGGGTGATGATAGGTTAGTTGATCCTTAAGACCTGAAGTCATCTGTATAAACCTGTGAACGGACGGTGTAGCTTAGACCCATGATCTAGCTTCGAGGACCAGTCCTGATGAAAGATCTTAGGTTGGGTTGCACCAGAAGCTCTCTAGGTGAGTAAGTGACTAAGATAGGATTCGTCACTTCCATTAAAGGGAAGTTAGTGTTATAGGCTCAGTACGGTCTTTATGTTAATCCTCGGCCGGGGTACGTTGCAAGTTGTACAACGTGTATACAATAAAGACCGCCGTATACTGACCAATGTTGTCTAATAGGGTTGACAGAAAACCATACCCTAGGCCAACATCAAACACAGTCTTGACGAAGGGATTTTAGCTAACGGAATTCATCACTGACACAGCCAATGCAAACCCTATGACGCTTTTGTCAAAGGGTCGATCACGTTATGATGACTCTGAAACAGGGACGACAGCTACTGCTCGTAGTGACCGTCGTCTAGGGGTTTCGAGCCCCAACCTGTAGTAAGGTCAGGCTGTAGGGTCTCACACCAAGTAGCATTCGTGTCTTAGTAATAGGAATATAGAATAGAGAGAAATATCATTTGATGATATTCACAAGCTGAGTTGTGAAAGTTAGTCGCATTAGCAATAGGGACACAACGTTGCATTAGATGCTAACTTTGACTAAACGTGTTGTAAATTAGTTACACCGAATTTAGTAGGAACAAACTTGTTGGAAAAGGTTACCTGGATGACGGGATCGTCCCGGTCTAAACACAGGTTCAAACCGCGTCCAAATCGGAGCTCAAACGAGCCCAGAAACGCAGAAAGAGTCCAAGGGGAAGTGGGTTAGACCCACTGGGCCAAAAGGCCCATGTGCAAAGGCAAACGGGCGTGACCCGCTGCAGCAGCGGGCATGGCCCGCTGTGTGCAGCGGGCGGGCACCTACTGCACAGCGGGCGTGGCCCGCTGCACGCAGCGGGCCCGCGCCCGCTGTTGCAGCGGGCCCGCGCCCGCTGCAGCAGCGGGCGGGCGGCCCGCCCTTGCCCCCCTTGGGCGGGCGCGCCCGCTAAGTCTAGCGGGCGCGCCCGCAACTTAAGTCAAATTAGGGTTTTTGTAAACCCTAATGACGGCTACGAATTTTGTGTAAATTGCTAAACTTTGAGCAATTGTTTGAGGGGTCAAACGAAGTCGAAATTCGTCACCGTCAGTTCCTACGCGTTCACCATTCCAAGCTTTTCTGATTGATAGCTTGTTTGGTGTCTGAAGTTTAGTATGTGAGGAGAATTAATTCGTTAAAGTTTGACTTTGTGAAAGGCTAACTTTAAAATTGAAATTAAGCCAAATGACTTAATTCAATTTTTTCTCTTCATGTGGATTGTCCCACATTGCCCGCAACAAGAGGGTGAGTGCTCACTCCCTATATAAATAGGGGTGCACTCTCCTCGTTGAAAAACACACCAGTCAACGATCGAGTAGCTCCAATTTTAGAGCAGGCTCGATCGGCGACTAAATCTCTCTCTCTAATTTTCCTATTCTCCGGAGTAGTCCTAGCACGACTACGAAGGGGGTTTGGATCTGATCCGGACGTCTAAGACGCGGGTTCTTCTCAAGTGAAACTTTCTACCGCGTGTGATCGGCTCGGAGGCGAAAGCGGCTCGGGCGGATCGGTGCGAGGGTGCGAGGCGGCTCAGGGAGATCGGGTCAACGCGGCTCGGCTACGAGGAGCTTCTCAAGACGGTGCGGTACATCTTGCCTGCTCCAGGGCCAAGATTCCGGGTATGTGGTTAAGCGTTTTTAGCGTAATTTTTAATTATTCGCTTAGTGTAGATCCTTCTTGGGGTGGTCAGACCCACTCCAAGTCGGCATAGATCGGGCTAGGTTCTAGCTCCCCAGAGCCTAGCTAAATAGTTTAGCTAGTGTAGAAATACGATTTCTGGTTTTTTCCGCTGCGCTTTTGTGCCTCCGTGGTCCGTCCGACTTAGGACGGATACGGATCCGAGCTCTGGGGGTCCGCCAAAACCCCAACAGTGGTATCAGAGCCAGGTTTATGCTATAGATCTACTATAGCGACTTTTTTTTTAAATAGTTAAAAATGCTTAGCTTTCATATGCAAAACTTTTTTATGTTAAATTAGTTTTGAAAATATTTTTGTGTTTCAAAAAAAAATTTTTTTTTTGCAACACTGAAATTTATTTTAATTTTGGAGCAAAATTATTTTTATGCGATAAATCTAAAAATTAGTGTCCTTTGTTTTAAATACTTTATAAAATTTTTATGAGCCATTAAAAATTTTTTAAAAGTGTTTAAAGTTTATGTAAACTTTAGAAAAAATTTTATTTTTGAAATTTAAGAATTTTTCCTTTAGTTACATAAAGTTAGAGATCTTTAAAACTTTATTTGAAAGCTTCTAGAAGCATTTCTAAAAGTTTTAAAAGAGTTTTAAAATTGTTTTAAATATGAAAATAATAGAAATAATTTTATTTCATGAGATGTAATATAAATTAATTTCTTTTACTACATAGTTGTTTCTAAAATTTTTATGTGATATTTTAATTTTAGAAATAAGATTAAAAATTTTAAGAGCCTAGGTTTAAAATTATTAAATAATTTTGTACGACCTAATTTTATGCGATAAAATTTTATGAAGACTTTAAAAATTTTTTTAATCTTTAATTTTAAGTGTTAAAATTTAGATTTGCATGTTTGTATTATATAGATAATTTTTTAAACTTGCAAATACATTTTATATGTCACTAAAAATGAAACTTTCTTTTATGCGGATAAAGTTAGTTGCTTCATTTCATGTTGTATAATGTATACACAAACCTTGTTAGGTTAGCCATTAAAACATGATAGTGACATGCTACGTTTAATAAAACAAAACAACATTGAACCTAATACCTGATTAGGGTAGTCCCCTTGTTTGTAAATCATTTCATTAAATCGTTTAATTAATGATTTTCATAAAAGACAAAATGTTGAATTGTTTTATAAATCCTAATTAGAGTGGGGTAGTAAGTTGAACGTAGAACCTTATAGTTGATAAGGACTTAATAAAAGATGTTCAACCAATCTGAAAAATTTTGAATTTTTAGGATCCACTAGTTGATAAGGATTAACTAGTTGTTTTAATTAAAAGCCATTTAGTTGTTTGGAAAACATAAGATTGATGACAACTCCTTCAATGGATCATGATGTCGGTCAATGTGCTTGGCTAAAGTTTTTGGACCAACCTAGCTAGACTGGGTAACAAAGTGGTCATGGCTTAGTCAATTCCCTGGCCGCGTCCGCTGGACCGCAAGGAGTCGATTCATGACTATGTAAGTCCATCGACTATACCTAAGTCAATACGATAATAATCTTGTTCAAGATAAATCGTAGCCCTCCTTATTTTAGGAGTTGGCAACTGTAAGAAACATGTTCCGGTTGTTGAGCTACACTCAAGCCGTGACATGTCAATCTTATAGAAACCGATTTCTTGATTGACATCTTAACCTGACTGAAACCGTTGTCTCATCCCTCGAGCTTCGGCGTAAGTCTAACCAAGAATGTAGTCTAAGACCTGACCCAAACCGGCGCGTCGTGCATACACCGAGCAAAGGGGCAAGTCAGGCTAGACACGAAAACAAGGGTCCGACTAGGCTAGCCATTGTGATCCGGTTGAGCACACTCATGATCACAAATGACTAGGGGTAAAAATCGATAGGGAATCATAGTAAATATGATTGACGACGAGTTCGTCTACCGACTGCAGAGTCGGACAACTTGTTGAGATACACTCAAGGTTGTCAGACTCAGGGTAGTCGGATCCCTCTCTCACAAATATTATTTTATAATAAATTGTTTATTATTATGGCTTTAAATATATTTAGTGGGAGAATATAGTTTTATTAAAACCATTAAAACTATACTACGAACATTTACTAACTATAGTATCTATAAAATACAGAATGGATTCGGGACTTAGATATATGGTTGAAAAGAACGTGCTGGATGGAACGAACTACAAAGACTGGCTTAGGAACATCAAGGTGGTCCTTTCCCTAGCCGGAATAGGATACGTACTGTTCGAGGACGCTCCAGATAAGCCGGATGAAGATTCGACCCACGAGGAAAAGGAAGCCTACAAATTGTACCAGAGGGATGCAGAGAAGGCCAGGTGCCTTACTCTGGCTTCGATGACCAACGAGTTGCAGAGGAAGCATGAACATATGGATGTTCAAAGCATGCTCCTCAACGCACAAGAGTTGTATGGCAAGCGATCAAGAGCTGCCAAGTTCGAGGCCACTAGCAACCTCTGGGGCACCAAGATGGGGACGGAACCCGTACAAGATCATGTTATCAAGATGATCGGGTACGTGGAGGACGCCGCCCAGTTAGGATTTGTCCTGGACAATGAGATGTCCACGGACATTATCCTAAAGTCTTTGACTCCCGATTTCAAGCCTTTTATAACTGGCTTTATAATGAACAGCCTTGAGACGGATCTTCCGGGTCTCCTCAATATGCTCCGGCAGTTTGAGGAGATTCATAAGAAGCCGGCTGCACTGGTTGTTGGCTCTGCTACTTCCGACCAGCCGAAAGGCAAAGGAAAGAAGAGGCAGGTCCCACAACCTGCGAAGGCTAAGAATGGGAAGAAGAAGAACAAAGGGGCCCCGTCGAAATCTGAGTGCTTCCATTGCCACAAGATTGGCCACTGGAAGAGGAACTGCAAGATCAATCTTGCAGAGAAGAAGAAGGGGCATACTGATGCCTCCACCTCAGGTACAAATTAAAATTCAATTAAATGCAATTATTTCCATTCATAAAGTATGAGATACTTATAGACATCTGTGTACTGTATACAGGTGGCTGATAAGAACTGGAGATTGGAGAAGTACGGAGATCGGTCGGCAATTAAAGCAACAGTTGCTGCTGGGACCGCTCAAAGACTTCTAGAGACGCTGATCGTGATGGAGATGATATTTTTCTTATTAGAATAAAATGTATCATCTTTAAGGATAGAAAACAATGAATGAGTGCTTTGCACTCAAGGTTTATTTTTGATAAACAAATTAAGGTTCCTTTTATGAACCCGTTGTTTTGGAATGGATGTCTCGTTTGTTGCAATTGAAATTGAATTGGCTCAAATTCTGTGGATGTGGCTTTTCTGTGATGGTTGCATATATTTTCGAATAGTGGTGTATTGCTTCGATAATATTGATTTTGGAGCTGACTAAATGCTAGAAGTCAATCAGTAGTTAAGTGTAAGTTCCAGGGGACGTATAAATTGTGTGCGATCACAATAATACGCAAATCAAGATTAACTCGTGATTATCTGCATTTAGTCATTAAAAGAGTTAATACTAAATGTGGTTAAAGGAATTTGTACAGTATAGAACGTTTTGCTCGAACAAGTCAATGTCAAGATTCCTTAAAATGATCTTGACTTGACTCATTCGTCAAACCAAATCTGACACTTGTACATTCCATCTAAGGCACTTACCAAATGGTTATTTTACTCATAAATCTAAATATGATTTAGATATTATGTTGAAGAAATTTGACCAGGTAATTCTTAAAGTCAGTGGGAGCGTATTAATATACTTAGTTCCGTTTTTCGGACTAAGTAAAAAGGATTTTTCACTTTAATGAATCTTCTATATAAATCATTAAGTCAAAATTGTTTTGATTTAATAGTATATATATATAGACTTAGGGTGTCAAATATGTACTTGACATATTGACACAATAAAGTGGAGTGAGCTAGAACTGACTTACGAAAATGTTAGACCCCACATCTAAATCGTATAAGCTAACTGTTAGCTATACAAGGTTAGAAAAATTGATCCAGATCATTTTTCCAAAGGATCAACCCTGTGTGATCAAGAGATGTAATTTCAATCCATTAAAATTCGTTGTAGATACTTATTAGTAGAACCATTCTTAGGTTTGTCATATCAAATGTCAAAGTGACTGATATGCTATAACGGTATGAGATACCGAGATAAATAGCCTAAGTGCAAGTGGGAGATGTAGGAAGATATATGCCCATAAGGCAATTTATCTTGATTATACGTCTTGTTCATACCGTATATGGTACGTATTGTTCTAGGTATAAAATGATTTGTATTAATATACTTAAATAATATCCATAGACTTATAGTTAAGTCCTTACGTATCTAGATGAGATCTCGATTATGAGTAAGTAAGTGACCGAATAGAAACGTAAGTCTTAAACGGTTCGTGATCATAGATGTGTCGAGAACTGGATATCGACACATCGGATAGATCACTGTGTCTTCGTCTTGCCTTCGGGTAATGATGATCTCATAGTCATTCGACTTAGCGAAGTCGGAGACAAGACACAGGTGCTCATTAGAGAATGAGTTCACTGAACGACCAAGTTAGAGTTATTAAATGGTTAACTTTAATGAACTGTCTTTAATAACTCTAGGGTGATGATAGGTTAGTTGATCCTTAAGACCTGAAGTCATCTGTATAAACCTGTGAACGGACGGTGTAGCTTAGACCCATGATCTAGCTTCGAGGACCAGTCCTGATGAAAGATCTTAGGTTGGGTTGCACCAGAAGCTCTCTAGGTGAGTAAGTGACTAAGATGGGATTCGTCACTTCCATTAAAGGGAAGTTAGTGTTATAGGCTCAGTACGGTCTTTATGTTAATCCTCGGCCGGGGTACGTTGCAAGTTGTACAACGTGTATACAATAAAGACCGCCGTATACTGACCAATGTTGTCTAATAGGGTTGACAGAAAACCATACCCTAGGCCAACATCAAACACAGTCTTGACGAAGGGATTTTAGCTAACGGAATTCATCACTGACACAGCCAATGCAAACCCTATGACGCTTTTGTCAAAGGGTCGATCACGTTATGATGACTCTGAAACAGGGACGACAGCTACTGCTCGTAGTGACCGTCGTCTAGGGGTTTCGAGCCCCAACCTGTAGTAAGGTCAGGCTGTAGGGTCTCACACCAAGTAGCATTCGTGTCTTAGTAATAGGAATATAGAATAGAGAGAAATATCATTTGATGATATTCACAAGCTGAGTTGTGAAAGTTAGTCGCATTAGCAATAGGGACACAACGTTGCATTAGATGCTAACTTTGACTAATCGTGTTGTAAATTAGTTACACCGAATTTAGTAGGAACAAACTTGTTGGAAAAGGTTACCTGGATGACGGGATCATCCCGGTCTAAACACAGGTTCAAACCGCGTCCAAATCGGAGCTCAAACGAGCCCAGAAACGCAGAAAGAGTCCAAGGGGAAGTGGGTTAGACCCACTGGGCCAAAAGGCCCATGTGCAAAGGCAAACGGGCGTGACCCGCTGCAGCAGCGGGCATGGCCCGCTGTGTGCAGCGGGCGGGCACCCGCTGCAAGCGGGCGCGGCCCGCTGCACGCAGCGGGCCAGCGCCCGCTGCAAGAGGGCGCGGCCCGCTGCTTGCAGCGGGCCCACGCCCGCTGTTGCAGCGGGCGCGGCCCGCTGCTTGCAGCGGGCCAGCGCCCGCTGTTGCAGCGGGCCAGCGCCCGCTGCTTGCAGCGGGCCCGGCCCGCTGCAGCAGCGGGCGGGCGGCCCGCCCTTGCCCCCCTTGGGCGGGCGCGCCCGCTAAGTCTAGCGGGCGCGCCCGCAACTTAAGTCAAATTAGGGTTTTTGTAAACCCTAATGACGGCTACGAATTTTGTGTAAATTGCTAAACTTTGAGCAATTGTTTGAGGGGTCAAACGAAGTCGAAATTCGTCACCGTCAGTTCCTACGCGTTCACCATTCCAAGCTTTTCTGATTGATAGCTTGTTTGGTGTCTGAAGTTTAGTATGTGAGGAGAATTAATTCGTTAAAGTTTGACTTTGTGAAAGGCTAACTTTAAAATTGAAATTAAGCCAAATGACTTAATTCAATTTTTTCTCTTCATGTGGATTGTCCCACATTGCCCGCAACAAGAGGGTGAGTGCTCACTCCCTATATAAATAGGGGTGCACTCTCCTCGTTGAAAAACACACCAGTCAACGATCGAGTAGCTCCAGAATTTTAGAGCAGGCTCGATCGGCGACTAACTCTCTCTCTCTAATTTTCCTATTCTCCGGAGTAGTCCTAGCACGACTACGAAGGGGGTTTGGATCTGATCCGGACGTCTAAGACGCGGGTTCTTCTCAAGTGAAACTTTCTACCGCGTGTGATCGGCTCGGAGGCGAAAGCGGCTCGGGCGGATCGGTGCGAGGGTGCGAGGCGGCTCAGGGAGATCGGGTCAACGCGGCTCGGCTACGAGGAGCTTCTCAAGACGGTGCGGTACATCTTGCCTGCTCCAGGGCCAAGATTCCGGGTATGTGGTTAAGCGTTTTTAGCGTAATTTTTAATTAGTCGCTTAGTGTAGATCCTTCTTGGGGTGGTCAGACCCACTCCAAGTCGGCATAGATCGGGCTAGGTTCTGGCTCCCCAGAGCCTAGCTAAATAGTTTAGCTAGTGTAGAAATACGATTTCTGGTTTTTTCCGCTGCGCTTTTGTGCCTCCGTGGTCCGTCCGACTTAGGACGGATACGGATCCGAGCTCTGGGGGTCCGCCAAAACCCCAACAGCTTCCCAGGGCACACCAATTGGTATCAGAGCCAAGGTTAAAGCTACAAGTTCAAAGCTATGACGAACAACGACTACAACGTATTCAAGAACCGCGATGGAGCTTCTTCTGTTATGGAAGGACTATCCTCCGCCAGGCCTCCACACTTCAACGGTACCAACTACGGGTACTGGAAATGCCGGATGCAAATTTTCCTCCGGAGCGCTTCACTATGGAGAGCCACCATGACGGAGTATATCGAGCCTTCCGAAAATGATTTCGCAAAATGGACTCCCGCGGAGGTCGCCGCGGAAGTTGCCAATGCCAAGGCAATGAATGCCTTGAATTGTGCGTTGGAGCCTGAGGACTTCAACAAGATATGCACATGTAAGAGTGCATATCAAATATGGAACCAACTCCTCATATTGCACGAAGGATCGAGCACGGTAAAAGATTCTAAACTCGTCGTTGCTAATAAAGAATTTGAGTTGTTTCATATGGAGCAGGGCGAAACCATGAAGGAATATTACGCTCGCTTCGTGGATATATCAAACGACTTGGAAGCTCTTGGGAAGGTCTATACCCAAAAGGAGAAAGTCGCGAAGATTATCGACGGTCTTCCATCATGTTGGGAAAAGCGTACCTACGCCATCGAGGAAGGTAATGACATGAATAAATATACCGTCGTACAACTAATGTGTACCTTATTGTCTTATGAGGTACGCAAGGATAGTAAGATTCGGATGAGGGAAAAGATGAAGGCGTACTTGAAGCAAGACGAGCCAAAGAAAAGGGGAATTGCATTCAAGGCCGCTCCATCTACCGATGATGAAGAATCGGAAGACGAATTGGACATGGAATCCATTGCCCGTATGGCAAGGAAGTTCGATCGATTCCTCCGAGAAGGTATATCTTTGAATAAATCTAAAGTTAATTCGACTAATGCTTCTACTCCCGTGTGTTATAAATGCAACAAGCCAGGACACATCAAACCGGATTGTCCTCTCTACAAACACAAGGAGAAGGGGAAAGCATCTAAGTACGACAAGTCGAGAAAGCACAAGAAAGGGCTTGTTGGCACATTCACCGACTCCGAAGAGGATTCCTCAAGTGGAGAGTCGGATGATGGAAGAGTGGAGAAAGCAAAACTTTGCTTCATGGCTAATGAGGCAAAAGATCGAAAGTCCTCATTCGATGATAGCGAGGATGAAAGCGAGGATGGTAGCGAGGATGAAAACGGAGAACCTACTATTGATGAAATGAGGTTAGCAAACCAAGAAATTTGGTCTAAATTTACTAAATTAGTAGATAGATATAATAAGACCAAAGATGAACTTGTTAGCCTCCAAACCTCTCCTAAGTCTACCATCACCAACAATGACACCATTGTTGAGACACTTGCCAATGAGAAAGCAAGTTTGCTTACTCATAATGGCTTGTTGAGAAATGAGGTGAAGTCCCTCAAATCTCAACTTGAGCATGTTCTTGTTGAGGATTCGGATGAACATGTGATAGCGGATTTGACGTCTCAAAACTCAACTTTGAGTATTGAGAATAAGAATCTCAAATCACGTGTTTATGCACTCACATCGCAAGTATCCACTTTGGATGCTTCTTTGCATTCTCTCAAAGAGAAGTATGAGTGCACGTTAGGCCGTATCAATGATTTCAATAGAGTTAAGGGCCATTTGGATAATATCCTAAATGACTTACTTCCGGCCAAACACCACATTGGCTTGGGGTATAAGATGGGAGACTCATCCAAATCGTCTACAACCTTTGTTAGGCCTACCTCCGACGCCTCAACAAGTGGGAGCAAACTCACCATTGGTAGTTCTCCTACCAATAGTGCTTCCACTTCGTACACACCCCCGATTGGAAAGAAACCCACTTTGGGTAGACCTCCAAAGAGGGGTCATGCATTTTTGTACTCACATGCTATGCCACGTAGGAACACACATCCTACTCCACCGGTGCATGCTAATGTTAATGATGATTTTTATGCTCCGCATCCACGAGCACGTGCGAACACTCATATGAGACACGCACATGCACGTAATCATCCTCATGCACATCCTAATGCTTATGTTCAAACATCTCATCCACATGTGCATGCCTTCTCTCATAATCATCCTCATGCATACACACCTCATGCTTATCCACGTATGTATGCTACACCATATCATGGATCTCGTGCTCATCATAATGCTATTTCTAGATCTCATGCTCCTAGGCCACATGCACCACATAGAAATCAACCTTTTGTGCATGCAACCACTAGGAAGAGGGTTCCCAAAATGTACACTATTTGGGGTCCCAAGAACACTAGCGATGATGCTATGAATGTTTATGTGCAATCCTATATTAATGATGTTATTTTGAATGATGATTATGTTGGAAAGTCAAGTTCCTCTTGGACTTGGTTTCCGAAGGGTTAGTTCCTTTAACTCTTCAATGCTTGGTACCATGAGTCTATGATCATGTTATGGGTACCAAGGCATATGTTTATTAAATTGATTTTGATTATATTAATTTACGGGTTACAATAATTTTTATTTCGTATTTCAAATTTGTTGTCTAACCCATTGGATCCAAAAGGATTTTTGGATACCAAAATGAAGTTTTTCTAGGTTCAATCCACCGTGGGATACCAACCCTACCAACTCCATGTTTTGCGAAGACTTTCATTCAAACGGAGTTGATGGTGCTTAGGTAATGCACCAATGTAGGGGGAGCTTAATGTTGTAAGTATGATATTACATTTGGTATCCATGAGGGTTGAATGCATGCTTGGTTAGAATCTATTTCTTTACATTGGTATCACTTTGTTTCTCCTAGCATGATAAAATTGTGAATGCCATAAATGCTTTGAAATTCATATCTATTTTTGGCATGACATGTTTTAAAAGTTATTATGATGATTTTCGTATTACTCTTATCACCTTGTCACTTCTCATCGCACACTTCACTTAGTTTTGATGTGCTCTTACTTTATGTTCATTTTCGATCGATATTGTGACATTTGATATTCCTTAATGTGCACCACTCTTCTGATGGTTCATTCCTTTGTGCACATTTTATGTATGTCTCTGATATTGATTTCGTCGCTCGACGATTTAGTTTGATTCAATAGCTTTAGTTGTATGAAAACATAGAATTGTTTTCCATGCACTAAAATAGCTATAAATGTTGATATTGGAGAGTAAATTCATTTCATCAATAAGTGAATTTACATTTGATATTTTGATGATTTCAATTTTTCGATTTTCGACTATGGTCTCATTGACACGCTTTGATTTTATTCGAATTTTATTTTGGTGTCATATGAAACGTGGTCGTATTCTTAGACTCCCATGCTTAATGAATTATTTGGACATGATTTATTGTCATTGGCTTCCTCCCGCTCTTTTTGGATTATGCCAAAGGGGGAGAGATATAATAATGGCATAATAATGGCATGTGCTAAATGATAATTTACCATGAATCTAATTTGATATGTTAGATTCAGGGGGAGTTAAGATATAAAAATTGATTACAAATCCTAAATCTCAAATATTGGATTTGAATTTTTACTTTCCTCGTCTGCTTGATGTATGTGCTTATTATTATTTCATATGGAACTAATGTGTCATCAATGCAGGGGGAGTAAGTATATTCCATTTAGTTCATTATTTTTGATTATTATTTATATTGGTTTGTCATCACCAAAAAGGGGGAGAATGTTGAGTATTGGACTCCCCGGATTTGGTTTTGGATGATGAGCAAACATAAATAAATCGTGAACTAACAATTTGTGAGCGCAGTTATGGAGATCGTCGCCAAAATACCACGTACAACAAAAGTGACGTCTCAAGACTTCTCAATATGCGTGATCGTGTGCCTGGAGCTTCGTTGAAGCTCAAGGAGCAATATTGAAGTCAAGAGGAATGAAGATTGAAGCTTTGAAGACGGCTCGTAAGGTTTATTTTATAGTCTTCTAGCTTCATAGATTAGAATGTTAAGCCTTGAGTAGGACTTACCTTATAAACTTCATTTCGCTCATATCTTAGAGCTAGGATTATCATAGAAGCCATTAGAAACTTTCCCGAAGCCTAACGCTCTTTCCCTCGGCTTCTAGTGCATGTTAGTTGGTTCATGAAGAGTCACCAACCGACTAGATGACGATCTAGTCGGTCGGAAACTCTACTTAAACCGACTAGTTTGCATTCTCTAATTCAGCTCTTTCTTTGTCTACAGTTAGTCGGTCAAAGAAGAGTCACCGACCGACTAGATGACGATCTAGTCGGTCAGTAATCCTTCTTAGACCGACTAGTTGTGTTCACTCATTTTCAGCCTGAGCTACTGTTTCGAGTTAGTCGGTCAAAGAACGTTTACCGACCGACTAGTTGAGAAACTAGTCGGTCAGCATTTGTTCTTACACCGACTAAGTCATCTTGAAGTCAACCTATTCCTTTTCCACGTTAGTCGGTCCAAGAACATTCACCGACCGACTAGTTGAGAAACTAGTCGGTCGGCAAGTCTTCTTAAACCGACTAGTTGTCTTTGCCTGGAACTTCACCTTTTGGCTGTTCACCTCTTAGTCGGTCTACGTTGTATCACCGACCGACTAGTTGATGAACTAGTCGGTCAGTGATCCTTCCTTGACCGACTAGTCTGGTTCAGAAAAGAGCCGTTGGGATCTTTTTGAACTCGTTTTTCCTTGCCCCTATAAATAGAATCCTGATTCATTTCTTGAAGGGGTTAAGCAACATATTGGAGATATTTTCAGATCAAAAGAGAAGAGCTATCAACTCTATTTCCAAGCTCTCTCTTCTCACAAGAATCTCTCCCTCAAGTTCTTGAGTCCTAAATCCTTAAGAGAGATTCTCTCCATTGTGAGCCATTCAAGCTAGAAGCTTGATTCTAGGTCACCATCTCCACCCTAGGCTTCCATTGCTGGTCATCTTCTTGAAGCTAGGGTTTGGTGCCATCTTCCTCCATCAAAATCCTCTTTGCCCTAATTTGGTAAGAAATCTCAAGGCATAGGTATTTTGTTGGTAAGCATTTCATTTCAGTTATATTTGAATTGTATACTCTCGGTTGTGAGAGGTTTGCGTGATCCCGGGTTGTGGGAGTCACGGTCATCGATTGTAGGTCGATTGCACTTGTGAGGTTTTCGCAAGTGTTCATATTGGAAATCTTGAGTTAGGGTTTCTAACTCAAGTATCCGGAAGGGATCCGGGTGGTTGGGACGTAGGATCACCGGGAACAAGTCGGGGAGACTTGGGTGGATCCGAACCCATTAAACCATTGTGTTTGCGTTTGCATTATTTCTTGATTGTTGTATTATTCCGCATCGTTGTTGTTGATTGCACGATAATTAGGAATAACACTCCTTATTATTTAAAAGTACTATTCACCCCCCCCTCTAGTACATGTGCAGTAGCTTCCCATGGCACAACAGAGATGACGATCATCGCTCGTAGATTACCCAACACAGCGCAATGAGAGGGAGTGTGAAGCCGCGGCACTTCTTTTCAGCAAATTTTCGAAAATGGGGAAGGTCGGGCGGATATTAGGGTTTTTTAAGGGTTAAATGGAAGAGGGAGAGAGAGAGAGAGAGAGATCGAAGGAGAGATGGAGATAGGACGTGGAGAGATCGATTGAGGGAGGTTGGAGGTCGGCTAGGGGAAGAATCTGGCCGGTTGGAGCTTGGAGAAGTCGAAACGGCGAAGGAGATCGAAATCGGGTGAGGGGAAATGAACGGGTGAGGACGGGGGGTATTTATAAGGTTTCAGTCGAACCGATCGGGTGAGTTTTCACCCGATCGGTTGGTTATTATGTCGAAAATTCTTGTTGAAAAGAGGCTACAGGCGAACCGATCAGTTGAGTTTTCAATCGATCAGTTGGCCGCTTCACAATTTATCCCAAGACTTCTGTGCAACTCACCCGGTCAGTCACATGACCATGCTTCATATCAACCGATCGGTTGATTAAATCCCCAAATTTCCCGAGACTTCTGCACTTCTCACACGATCAGCCACCCGGTCTCAGTTTGTTTCACCCGACTGGTTCGCTGGAGAACAGATACATGCCATTGTCTGATACGTCTCACCTGATCGGTTGAGTGGTCAACCGATCGGTTGAGGGCTTGTTTCCTGCAAAATTTCACAAATGGCCTAAGTCTCTCGACGAAAGTTCCTGTGGCTGGATTTATTTATCAAAATAGGAAAAATAAAGCTAAAAAATAATCCTAAAAACAAAGATGAGAGTTTAGAACATGGGTTGCCTCCCATGAAGCGCTTTTGTTTAACATCGTTTGCTCGACGCTCGTAGATGATCTTCAAGGTGGACGGGGGTGATGCCCTAAGTTTGGCATCCCTTCAGATTCTGAATTGGTGGCCCTTTGTGTCTTCGTTGGTGACAAGTAGACTTGCTCGACGATCCTCCCTCTGTTGATGGTATCTGGGAGGCTTCTCCCTTATATTGGCGTCTACCGCCACTCTTTTCAAGTTCCGGATCTCATCACCGGTAAGCTCCATGGGCTCTTTCCTCTTTTTCCTCGTCGGAGGAGCTTTTTGGAATCCAGGAGGGATCGCATGTGGGACAACCGCTTCTCCATCAAAATCTTCTTTCTTCAGACCAATAAGTTCTTCAAGGTCCCCAAGCTGTCGGGGGGATTCCTTGAGAGAATTTCCCAGGCCCCGGCTTCCACAGCTCTTTCTTCCTCATTGCCCAGTATATTGCAACTAGGTTCATCCTGGAGGTGCTTCATAGATAACCCCAAGTCGAACTCGACCTTTTCGTCGCCAACATTAAGTGATAACGTCCCTTTCTTCACGTTTATCAGCACGCCAGCGGTGGCCATGAAGGGCCGTCCAAGGATGATGGGCATGTGGGTGTCTTCGGGCATATCCATCACCACGAAGTCTACCGGCACATGTACTCTATTGACGTTAACGGGCAGGTCGTCTACAATTCCCACCAGGTATTTGACCGATCTATCGGCTAATTGAAGTGTCATATCTGTGGGCTTCAGGTCTCCCATCCCTATCCTCCTGTATAGTGACAGGGGCATTAGACTGACGCTCGTTCCTAAGTCCACGAGCACCCGATGGATTTTTTACTTCCCCAATCGAACAAGAAATGGAGAAGCTTCCCGGGTCTTTTAGCTTGGGCGGATTCGCTCGCTGGATGAGAGCACTACATTCCGCCGTGAGAATGACCTTTTCCTTTCTCGAACCCTTCGTCACCAATTCCTTTAAAAATTTTGCATATGAGGGAATTGTCTCTATGTCTTCGAGGAACGAGATCTGCAAACTCAAATCCTTGACCATATCGAAGAACTTGTCGTATCTTTCATCAATTTTAGCCTTGGCAAGTCGTCATGGAAAAGGCACAACAGGCTTGAATACTCTAAAGTTCTCCTCCTCTGCCTTCTTCTTCTCTTCTTCAGGGACTCCCTCCGGAGTCGTATTCTTTGATAACGGAACTCCGTCGTCATTCAATTTTTCAATTGGCCGCCCAACGACCAATGGAGCTTTTGGTTCCTTAGCGGGCACTATCGTAGGAATTTGTGTCCCGCTTCTCAGGACGATAGCGGACACATTCGCATGTTCAAGCGTTAGTGCCAAAGCTTGATTTGCCCCCCTCAGGTTAACTTCTGGTTGTGGCGGTAATTGATTTTGCGACCTTTGAAGGTTCACCACCTGCAACCCCAGCTGGGTTACTTGGTCGATGAGAGCCCTCTGTCCCATTTCCAGCTTCAAATTGATCTTCTCCTGGTTCGAAATGTACTGAGTCAAGAGGGACTCAATCGGGGAGATTACACGCTACTGGCCATATGGCGGCTGCTGCTGCATGGGCTGCTGGTTCCTTGGCAGATACTACTGGTACACCTGTGGAGGCTGCTGCTGCTGCTGATACTGTTGCTGATGTTGCCTAGGTGGCTGATATACTTGTTGCTGCGGCTGCTGAAGAGGTTGCTTATATGGTGCCCGATAGCTAAGATGGGGGGGGGGTTCAGGTTATTTGGAGAATAAACCGGGTTGGAGCTAGTCCGGGGTGGATATGGCGCATTACCCGTCGAGTTGAAGAAAAGTGCACTAGCTTGATCCACCGGTGGTGAAATATCACCACCCTCTAAGTCTCCCAGGACTTCCGCTTCCACCACTGATACTTGTTGGGTGCCGGCACCACCAGCTCCTACCATGAGCACTGAGATCTGGGTCGATAGCAAATCAAATTTGCTAGACAACTTGTCAACGTCCTTGAATCTATGAATGACTCCAGATCTAGGTGTTGCTCGCTCGTCAAACCACCGCTCGTTGTTTGATGCCATGTTTTCTAAAATATTGCCGGCATCTTCTTCACTTCTAGACATGAAGGACCCCCAACCGCGACGTCCATCGAAGATTTCAAGTCATCCCTCAGTTCGTTATAGAACAGATTGATAATCTGCCACTTTGGAAGCTCGTGATGAGGGCATCTCCGCTGCATCTCTTTGTATCTCGTCCAAGCTTCATGCAGGGACTCGTGGCTGGCCTGGGTGAAGGAGGAGATCTCACTCCTCAGCTTCATCGATTTCCCCGGAGGGAAAAACTTAGTCAAGAACGCATTTGAGAGCTTCTCCCAGGTGTTGAAGGTGTTCGGGTCCTTTTCCCTAAGCCATTGCTTGGCCTTATCCCACAGAGAGAAGGGGAATAGCTTCAATCGGATTGCTTCAGTGGTGACACCATTAATCCTGAATGTGTCACACTTCTCGAGGAAGGAGTCCAGATGTTCAATAGGGCTCTCCATGGGTGCCCCAGAGAATTGATCTTGTTGGATCCACGTCACTAGTGACGGCTTAAGCTCGAAGCTCTTGGCTAAAATAGCCGGAGGTCGAATGGAGGAGGTGGACCCGATGGATGGCATCGAGTACTCCAGTAGGGACTTATGCGGTGGGGTATTCTCCCCCATGGCTTCAGACTCTTCTCTTCTTCTCTTCTCTACGGCTAGATGCCTCAGGGTGGCGTTAATTTCTGGGTCGATAGGAATCAAGTCGTCTAGACTCCTTGTATGCATGCGCATGAAAAACAAGAAATACCCGTGAAGCAAGTATGAGATAGGAACAGATAAAAACAGAAAAATAAAAATAGAAAATAAAAATAAAAAATTAGAATGCAAAAACTATCGCGAGGTAGAGATATGAACTAGACTCAAGAGTTCGAAGGTCCTAAAATAAACAAACATGGTGCCTCCCCGGCAACGGTGCCATAAAGATTGACGTCCCCCGGCTTTTAAGATCTTCTCATGCAGAGTATAGTTGGATTGGGGGATAACAGATTTAAAATATTTGTACTGCAAGTGCACGGTGTTGTAGTGTGGCATGAGGGTCGAACATAGGGAGGCGTGGTTGTGCTTGTTTCTAAGAGGAACCAATTCACCCTACGGGTAAGCTAGCCCGATCGATCGTTGGTTTGTCACGGAATGTAAATACGAAGGATAAACAATATGAAGGGAAACCAGGGACTTTGGTTTCCACCCTATCATATGTTCTCACTATTACGACCGGTGGATAGGAATACGATCGGAATTATGGTTTAGTGATGAGACGTTGCCTCTAAGAGTGTTACCAGCGTCCCACGGGCCCGATATTCCGGTCGGTGCCCAGGATGATACGTCAGACTACCCAGGTTCGATCAGTTGGCATTCACATGTCCATTAACATGACCGACTCCGGGAGCACTAAGCTCGCAACGATAACTCCCGACATCTCGTCCTGCCGCTCCCGCGTTCTAGGATTCGATGTCTACGCTAAGGGCGTGAGCTATGGCTAGGGAGTCAACCGTCAAGTTTATTCCCCCTTGGCCCAACGGTCAAGGTTGTCTTTTTCCCGCTGATGACAATGAAACACCCTACGTAATCTCTAAATCCCTATTCCCTATCGAAATCCTAGTCCTATGGACGCATCAGGGAGAACCCACGAAGGGGTTTCCACCAAAATCCCAGATTTGGGAACTACTCACACATTATAGCTAAAAAGTAATCTAAATGAAAATCGACCGTAGAAATCATAATCAGGCAATTGAAATGAATTAGTAGCAATGCAATTGAGATAATATCAAAGTTTCATAAGATCAAAACACTTACAAATAACAATAAAATTCCAGCCATCACAAGTAGAGAAAAACAGGAAAAAAATATACACTCTCGTTTCTGAAAACCTAGGCAGCTATTTATAGAAATCGACTTCACCTGATCGTTGAAGAATCAACCGATCGGGTGAGCTGCTACATGCTTCGGCTGCGAGCTTCAGAAATTTCACCCGCTCGCTTGACTCGACCGGTTGGCGCAAGTGGGCCGTCGTTTGAAGGGGTGCGGTCATCAGGTGAACCGATCTGTTGAAGAATCAACCGATCGGTTAGAATTATCGCCCAAAAGAACAGAGACTTCAATCGACTAGGCACGGTCAGCAGGCCATCGGGTGAGCTCTCCGGGTCGTCGTTCGTAAAATTTGCTACAGATGAACCGATCGGGTGAAGGTCACCCGATCGGTTGGAATTCAGCTCCAATTTCCCGAGAACTCTGTTGGGATGAACCGGTTGGCGAACCGGTTGGTTGACCTTGCACTTCGCTTCAGCTTCAGTTCGGGTCGGACATGCGTGCATCACCCGGTCGGTTGGTTGTGTCCAACCGATCGGGTGGGGGCTGAAAGACGGCAATCTTCGTCGTTTGGCCCCCTGGATCGTGCGTGACTCCTCCCATTGCTCCGGAAACTTATGATATCTTCGTTATGTGTCCCCTACGCTGGCAATCTCCTGCAAGCACACAAAAACACGGAAAAGTGAAAGAAAACTAGAAAACACGAGAAAATGGATACGGATCTGCGGAAAATAACGGAAAAACACAAAGAAGACGTGCGTGAATATATAAAATATACACACACATCACTAGGCAGGTTTTAAGTGTTAGTTCTGGGTGCGTTATCGATCAACCCTCGAGAGGTTCGTGTATCGATCGATCGAGGAAGAAAAACTCTGGAGCGACCCTGGCGTAGGGTTGACTGGAAGATCTGCACCATAAAGAAGCATCAGGGGGGGTCTGATCTGGGTCTGACCCAAATCCCCACCGATGCTTAATTTAGAATGGAAACTTAAGGAAGAGAGGGAGTTTGGAGCAGCTGAGATCGACCCACAGAGGTTCGTCTCAGATTTGACATCACAAGTTCTTTTGTGGAAGAAGTGTAAGAAGTATGTAGAATCTATGTATTAGATCTCATACCTTAGGAATTGGAAAACCCCTTGTATTTATTGGCCTCCTGGGTCCTTTCAGTGACGTTGGTAGGATAATGGTCTCCAACTATGTGCCATGATCTCCTCCCTTTAATTGGAGTTATTGTAGCCAACGTTCCTGCTATTTATGAGCCTGCCTTCACTCCCACGTTCGATTGGTAGGAGTGCGACAGACAACTGGCTGGTGGTCTTTGACTAAGTCGATTTCGGTCTTCTCTTGTGGGCTCTGTGGGCCTTAGTCACACGTCAGTCATGTCATCTCGAGTGCCGGTCCAATGATTCAACTCCAAAGTACTGAAGTTGAGCTAATTGCACTAGAAAACTTTCTCCCATTGATCAAGGATTAATGTAACACTTAATCAAATTAAAGAAAGAATGAGAGAAAGAAAGAAAAAAATATTCCTCTCGGATTTGACTCTAAAAATAAGTTCAATATCAATAGGATTGGTGACATAAATGCATCTAATATGGGTCTTAAATAAGCTCTTAAAACTGCACGAAATCCAAGAAAATAAACCCACAAAATAACAGTCTAACGGTTATAAACAGGTAGATTTGCAGATTTATCAGATGTTTGGTGAACTATTCCCAGACAGGTAATCAACTGTTCATACGTCCGAGAACACAACATCGGACGACTGACTGAAGTGTTGGTCTGAAGAAAATGTTGAACAAATTCACAGCAACCAGACGTCTGATTAACAATAGTCAGACGACTGAAACATTATTAAGACATCTAACATTCCTACATCAGATGACTAAAAGAAATGAGGGAGTAGATATACAGGTCTCGAAAAATAATCCAAATAATCCTCCCTGAAATTAAACGACTAGAGTTCACAAGTCAGATGTCTGATCAACTATTCAGACGTCTGACCAATGCACTTCAGACGGCTGACAGATGACTGTATTTATATAGCTGAGATATATACACCAGACGTCTGGGCATCATGGTCCAAAAATATTATAAACAGCGTTTTGGCCAAGGAACCAAATGGGATAGGTTCTAAACTAATTCTATGAAACCATAATATGGAAAAATGATGCAGTAGTATGCGTGCCTGCATCTATTCAAGGCTTACAAATATTCTACAAAAGAAAAGCAAAATACATGAGGAATATATAAAATTACACTTGATTACAAATGTATTCATGCAAAGCTTTTGCTCCATATCCTTGAAACCATCATCCTAACACATAATTCTTTGTCTCTTCATCAAGATAATTAATAATTAATCTGAGACTAAATCATGTAGAGTCATTAGCAACTACATAATGTTATGATCATCATCAAACCAATATCGGGCTTAATGGCCAGTATCCAACACCTGAGTCGTCCCTTCAACTCCATGATCCAAGCGCTCGATTGTTTAACATGCTTAACCCGTGCAACCACAGCAGCACGACCAGGGGAGTTGGGCTGCACCACCTTTGGGTCGTTATCAATATATCCGTCTAATAAATACAAACAGATTGCTTTCTAAGAGCGGCACATGCTTGACATTGCCAGTGCAACCACAGCAGCACGACCAGGGCAGTTGGGCTGCACCGCCTTCGAGTCGTTATCAATATATTCGTCTAATAAATACAAACAGATAGCTTTATAAGAGCGGCACATGCTTGACATTGCCAGTGCAACCATAGCAGCACGACCAGGGCAGTTGGGCTGCACTGCCTTCGAGTCGTTATCAATATATTCGTCTAATAAATACAAACAGATAGCTTTATAAGAGCGGCACATGCTTGACATTGCCAGTGGTGGCTAGCTCTGTCAGGGGAGTAGTTTCGGCAGGTACAACTTGAATCTTGGTAATCCTTGTTGTAACTCCACTGACGGCTGACAAGACGGTTACAAGAGGGAGTAGGAGACCATCTAACGTGGCATCATCATTCACTGATCCTATAAAACTGGAGTTGCATCCCCATCAGATTATCTCTCACATTCCTAGTAAAACCCTAGCATGATCTATCTCTATCCCATATCTCTCAAACCTTATCAGAAGCTACTTTTAGCCGACATTCACTCTTTCCTCTGCTTGACACTAACCTAAGCATGCATTGGAGTCGAATTGAATGACAACACCCCCTTCGATTCATCTGACACGTTTTCTATCTGTTTCAGACAACGACGTAGGATCGTTTCTTCCAGCCCACCTAAACTAACCTGTTTGGGCTCCCTCATTGCGAGAATACTCATCCACATGGCAATTTAATAATACTATACTTAACTTTAGAAATTCACCAAAGAATCCCCCTTTTATCATTCATCAAAACATCCTTAACTACTTTTCATCAAAACTACCTTAAATTTTAACATTATTTATCCTAACTACACATAAATTTATAGTTGTTTATAAAAACTACTTCAAAGTATAAGTTGAATTTAATAAAATTACTTTAAACCTTCCAACATTTCGGATAGTTTTTGTAAATTATAAAGTTAAGAGTGGTTTAGATGAATTTATGAAGCTAAGCGTAATATTATTTAATCCACGAATAGTTTAGGATTGTTATGAATAGGCCTTGTGACCTTTGGTATTAGGACCTTTGGTATCCACCAGTATTGTAAATGACCCTTGATATCCATCTTAATCTATATATATGATCTATGGCCTCCACCATAGAGATTGATTCTCAACATGTTATCAGCATGATTATGCTCGTAGAGAAGGAAAAGATGCGACGAAGGTCTGACAAATTTATCGCGACGTCTTGATAGAGGAATCGCTACACGGAAAAAGCTTCGTAGCACATGCGATCTAGAGGTATTTCTAGATTTTTGCAAAAATTCCAAAGTTTTTTCATGCTCATGACTATCTAGATCTAATTTTGTATTTAGATCAACATCGCATTTTTATATGCCTATATCTAATTTTCTAGATCTAAAACATGATTAAGGATCTAGAGACCTAAATACAAAATAAAAATAAGTTTTATCATGGTGTTAGAGCACATGCTCTGTTTTGTCACTTGATTTCTAAGGATCATTGTTGTCCGATCATCTCTTGTAATGGCATAATCCGGACCCAGATCTTACTATTTTTGTCTTTGTTCGTATTACTATTTCAAAAGCGATGGACTGTTAATGTGCTTCTAAGTGCAATTTCAGTTCACTCATATGTTTCAATGTTATTTTGCATATCTTTTAAATGTCAGTCACCTCAATTGACCACTATAAACCATAAGGATGCCTCACCAAATAGTAGGGCCATCTGCCCTTCGAAAATAAATTTACACTTTTGAATGCATGTGACTCTGAGTTTCAAAATGAACTTAAGTAGGTTCTCACCATCTCATCAACCAAATCAAGTACTTCAAGGACAATTGAACTCTTGTTCCTGCAGTTTTGTATTATGCATTTTGTTGATCTCCTTGTTAATATTGTGATGATCATTGTGTATTCTCTTGCTTGATGTTATTAGACTATTGGAAAGTTTATGTAAACTGAGCATAAAGCCATAAAGTATTCTCTTATGGCTATGTGCTTTGATAAGATGGGATCAAAATCTCCAAGGATATATATCACAAAGTTTTTAACTCCCTGGAAGTGGTAGAAAACGAAAAAAAGTATATGCATATTGATTGATATAAGCATGTGTCTCAATCAAAGATGTGTTGCTTCAACTTAAAATTATTTTTATAGAGCTCCACGTAGATGGTTCCACCTGATTCTGAGATCCAAGTCAAATTGATATGTTCTCCAACAATGCAGAATTATGATTTGTCAGGATTTGAGGGTCATATATGTACTTTTATGGTGGTGTTGATAGGAATGGTAATGCGACCTGAAATATCTTAAACGATGTAAGCATATATTGAATGGTTTGGAAAATCCAATTAGAGATAATATCATGCTTTACTATTCTAGAAGTACAAGAGATAATATCATGCTTAACACTCAGAAACTGTGTAAAAGCCTAACGAGCCTGAAGCCCACGACCAGCCCACGGGCCTTGGGCAACAGGCCTTAACTTTTAATTTTTCTGAAAAATAAATTTTATTTATTTATATTTATATACATAATAAATTTAGAAAATACACATATATTCCCTAAATATTATAGAAAAATCCAGAAAAATTCAGAAAAATTCGAAATTTTTTTTGGAAAATTACAGAAAAATCAGGAAATAAAATGGGAGGGGATTAACATCATATAAATTTTTTTGGAAATAAAACGTTACTTGGGGATATCGATAAAATAAGTTTTCGAACGCGTTCAGTTTTTAGCTTTTTCTAAACATGACCTGATTGACCCAGTGCATACCAAGGACGGCCAGAAACCTCCGCTTCTACCATATACCTCACAAACATTTCTTTTTGGGTTAAAGTGCCAGTAAATTTTCGAGGACGGTCATATGTTTCAAGGCATCTTCTGAACAAAATATTAATGCACAATTCATTATAATATCTTGTTTGTTGTACATTACTTAGGTTATTTTCATATATAAAATTGTTTTATATGTATCCTGAACTGCTTGTGATGAATGCTCTGTGCTGTTTGCATGATTTGTTTTTTACATTTTATTCATGCATAAGTACTCACATTGTGATTATGACACATGATTATAATCTGTCAAAAGTTTAAAATCATATCTATATTGATAATTGAACCAGAAGTTCAAATTCAAATTTCGACACCCGTTTGCTCAAATACAATGAAAATAAAAAGTACGAGGGATTATGCGAAAACCATTGATGCGGTCTTCTTAAAGATACGCATTTCACGGTATATAGATCTCGCAAATCTATTGTCTATATAGACCAATATGGACACCAAAAGTATGCCATGACACCACTAACTCTTTTTAGAGTAATCTCACTTTACAAGGAAAGTTCTTGAATCTAACCTTGTGTATAAGCTCACTCCTGAAGTCGTGGCTTAATAGATAAGTGAGAAATATATTATGAAATTCGCAAACACGAATTTATTTCCCTTAAGCATGTTTCTCTATCCATATTAAACCTTGATGACTCAAGAAACGAATGGCCTGACGACTATAATTGAGCATTCAAATGGACTTTCAAAAGTCCCACATAAATATGAAAAGTGGAAGTATAGAACTAGCTCATTCCCTTGTATATGTCTTCTAGTAAGACTGATGTTTCTTCTTCCTTAGAAATAACAATATGGAAGACTAAAAACAGGGGAAGTCCAGGACCAACTATTTCCTGATATAAAAACGGAGAGGGAAGATATGAAGACGTCGATATGGAATAAGCAATGGAAAACTAAGTCCAGACCCAGAAGTTAAGTTCTGGAATAGACCTATACTGCTATTGCAATATGAAATGGTCATTAATTTATGCCATAGATAGTATATACAAAGCTAGTCTAAAGACAAAAGTCGATCTAGCGATTGTATACTTAGCTACTCCCCGAGGACAAATAGACTTTTGAAAAAAATTTAAATATATTGCCATAACATAATTATTAGTGAGTTCAAACATAATTATAGATGTATGCTTTCAAAAGAATCTCTCCCGAATAATAGTCAAGTCGCAACTATTTTTTCGGACGTCTGACTTAAAATTCAAGCTTTACAAACCTGAATACGCTATATAACGATGTCTCGTACTCTCAAAAATCAAGAATAGAAACTTACCCAGTTTCGATGGATATTCGTTAAAACGAAATCCCTCATGAATGTCTTAAGAATAATGAGTGTTCAAATGGACTTTCATAAGCCCTACATAAATTCAAAAGGAGGAATTAAATGTAACACCAGAAGTGTCCATAATCGTCCAAGTTTTAAATGTGGAACGATATAATATGTCACCATGGATTGATGATGCAATACATAATTAACCCATCATATAAATCTGAAGAACATGAAGTTTCTTCAAAAGGGTGCGTTTTCATTGTCCCATTTAACGGGACTCTCAAAACTTCCTCTAATAGAATTTAAGATGTTATATTTACTATCATCGTTCAAATGATAAGACCTCTAGGTCTCTTGAGAGTACTTGAGGGATAAAAGTGGACTTATCCACTCCCTACATATGCCTGATGATGTACATTAGTGAACTCATCCATATATCCTCTGAAAATGATCATAATCAAACCTATTATCCATCCGCAGTGCAGTTTTTCACATCATATATGACACATAATTAAATGGCTGGAACATTGGATAATACTGGGAAATTAGCCATAATTTGCAACTGGAATAAAGTTGAACACCCTCGCGGGAACATTGGATAATACTGGGAAATCAGCCATAATTTGCAACTGGAATAAAGTTGAACACCCTCGTGGGAACATTGGATAATACTGGGAAATCAGCCATAATTTGCAACTGGAATAAAGTTGAATACCCTGGAGTCTGTGTTCACACCCAAAATGGGTTATATGAATTAATCATTAAAATGATTTAAACGGATTACTCATTCGTTAAAAATCCAGTTGCTTGGTGACTGTATGGGGACATGCAAATACACTGCATACCATCAAAATGCATCCTTAGAACCTATTTATATGAGCCTGATCACCTCAAAAAAACAGTTTCCGAGAACACCTAACGGGGGAAGCGTTTATAGCAATCTTATAGATTATCCCATGACGTATCCACATTCCCATAGCTGTTGGGCTTTCTGGGTCCTTAGGGCGATAAAATCGACGTCCGACCTAAGTCGGTCGGACGAACATATCAAATAAAGCAGTGGAAAATCATCTTAAAACTATTTTAAGAACAAGCCCTAAAGATATTACCTCTAGCCAAGATATCTACTATCCTGGGGTTGGGTCCGACCAACCCCTAAGGATGATCTATCTAACATTGCAATTATAAGCATATGAATATCTAAACTACATACCTTTCACTTCGTTTCTGCAGATTACGAAGCGTCGTTTTCAGCAACATTTCTTTGGCCCCGTGCCACTTCTTCCAACTCAAACATCGTCCCGAGCCGCACCTCATCCCGAGCGGCACTGCGTCCCAAGGCGAGCAACACCCTTTGTAACGACTGGTTATCATGTATTTGGATTATCTATATTATATTATATGCTTTGGTGGATTTTCTCCTTATATGTGGTTTTCCGTCACCGTAGCTTTCGTTTTCTTTCATTTCGTTGAGATTTTCTAGCTTCTTCCTTAGATCATTGAGTTTTGGAGTAAGTCACTCGTGACGAGCTTCATATCGCTCATATCTTAGAGATAGGTTGATCCTAGAAGCCGTAGAAATCTTCCCGAAGCTTCGCGCTTCGATTCGGCACTTTTAGTGCACTTTAGTTGGTTCAAGAAGGGGGACCAACCGACTAGATTGAGATCTAGTCGGTAAGGAACTCTACTGGAACCGACTAGTTCATTGAATCAATTGTACAGGAGTTACTGTTTACTTTTAGTCGGTCTAAGAACAACCACCGACCGACTAGATGTGAAACTAGTCGGTCAGAACTTGCTCTCAGACTGACTAATTCCTTTGATTAATTTTACCCGAGTTACTGTTTATCGTTAGTCGGTTTATGAACACTCACCGACTGACTAGGTTGCAAACTAGTCAGTCGACGGGCCTTCATAGACCGACTAACTCACTACCCAGATTTATTCTCTTTTCGATGCTTGATTTTAGTCGGTTATAGTTGGTCGACCGACCGACTAGTTGTTAAACTAGTCGGTCAACAACCCTTCTTTGACCGACTAATCGCTGTCGTAAACCTAGGGTTTGCCCAGCCGCCGACTTTTCCTATTTAAACCCCCCAATCGTTTTTCCTTCTTCTTTCATTTTCTCCTGAGCCTCCTTCTTCCCCAAATCATCATCCATCTTCCCCTAGCCTTCCTCCTTCATCAAGTGCCCCTCTCCCCCTCCATTAGGGCCGGCCACCTCCTCTAGGCCACCGGAAAACCCTCAAAACTCCCCAAAATCTCATTTCTCCGGATTTTCTCCCCATTTCCAGATCTGAACCGTAGGTTCCCGGATCGTTCTTCCGTCACCGTGCTTGCTCGGCATCATTCTTCCGCTAACGATTCGGTAATAACTCGATCCTATAATATTATCTTAACCCATTTGTGTTTTTGTAAAACCCTAATATAAATGGATGTTGTTTTGATGATTGTTTCTCCATAACAGCGACCTTCCCCGTAGATTAGCGTTCGTGAGACGAACCTTCGTGATTGTCATCCTCGGTGCTAGGCAAGTGAAACTTGCCACTTATGGTTTTGGGCCATGTGTTAAGCCATTTGCTTGTTGTAGGCGTAAAAGAGACTAGGCGACGAAATGATACTCGCCTAGGCGCAATTTCAGGATCTAGCTTGACAACAAAGCTAGACCCGTCATTTATCATGTTGCATAAGTACTACCATGTCATGTTTAATTTTAATTAACGGTACGCGAATTAATTGTCATCCATGCTATCCATGTTAAATGTCGCATTCGTAGCACCCGTTACAATACTTGTGTTTCCTGGCTCGTGTTCCAGAAGCGGGCCACATGTGTTGGTTGATAGCCAATACCCGATCTACTTGTTTTCGGCTAGGCACCTGCGTTGCAGGCATAACCCTATGCCATACGTGTTAAAAACACTTCCTGGCTCGTGATCCAGAAGCGAGCATTTCGTGTTCGGGGGTAATGCCCTGGCTCGATACACGTGGAGGGGTAGGGATAAGCGGTCACCTGAGCTTACGAGTTGGCCCGATCAGCCACTCTAGCCAGCAGACGAAATCTCTGTGCACAACTTGTTTACTTGACGTGTTTACTTGACGTGTTCACTTGACGTGAACTACTTGACTTGTACTTGTCCGTGTTTTTACTTGTAAAACTCGTTATCCATGCCATACTTGCTACTTGCTACTTGTACTTTCCTTTACTTGTCACTTCCATACTATACTTTCCATGTTACGCATCATACTAGAACTGCTAGGTTGCTAGTTTGCCTTCACTTTCGTTTCCTTGACCAAGTCTTTTAGACTTGCTGACATGTGCCCCTTTACTCTTTTGGGTGACACATGTTAGATCCCGAGCCTGAGAGTGCTGCGGAGGACGTGGTGTTTGCTGACGCTGAGTCAGAGCATGCGTTCGTTGAGGAGTACGAGGACACGGGCGATCAGTCGTAGAGGCTGCTTGTGTTCTTCGTGTTAGACTGATTTTGTTGTCGGTGTGTGGCACCAATACTCTGTTTATGTTTGTCTTTGTTGGCCTTGTTACGGGCCTTTAGACTCTTTCTTTTAGCCTGGTGGCTTTTCTGGATGTTTAACTTAATTTTAATGTTGGACAATTATGAGATTTGAGATTTTATTTCTGTCTCTCTTGTGTTATTATCTTTGTTCTGTTCGTGGTTACAGGGACCTACATTTAATTTATTGACGCTTATCAGGCGTGTGGCTTCACAGCTCCACGTCTGTGCGGACATTCTCACGTCTCGCTGGCGTGAACAAAAGATTGCACATGCTAACTCCCAAGTGTAGGAGGTCGCCAAGTAGTAAAAATCCTAGTGAGCCTAGGGTCGAACACGGGGACAACTCGCTTACAATCAACAACGGACACAATTAGCTTAAGCGATGTGAGAAATAACACCCTTTGGGGGTGAGAACCGGTTGAGTGAACTTTTAGAACGAACTTCCGTTAAGCATGCAAACAACGAAATAAGTAGGATAGCAAACAAAGATGAGAAATGTGAGAATTCATGGTTTCATGGTGTAGTCGGGCTTCAAACTTCATTTCGAATCACTACGATCCCTCATCCGGCTATGGAGAGAGTGATCGGATAGTTTGGCATTTCATCGAACACGTTGGGTGCGAAAAGATAGTGAATGAAGCATTGAGAAAATTTTACAATAAACACAATAGAGAGGGTCCACTAGGATGAGCCTCTCTTTGGATTTCCCACTAGGGTTCCAATTGAACAAGCCTAACTCAACATTTAAATCATATATGAGAGGTTAAATTCAAGCTAGAAATGAAATTTATAAGCCCAACATACAACCATCCACCATGAACACACAAAATAAGACTAGCCACTCATGATAAACAAAAACACTATATTTGATTTCAAAATCAACATCCAAATGTTTTTACAAGCAACAAAATTCAACAAGAGAAATAAAGAAAAATATAAGCTTAAGGCGAAGAGAACCCCCTTTTGATCTTCTCCTTTGATCTTCCCTCTTGAGCTTTTCTCCTTCTCCCTTGATCCCCCAAGCCCTAGAAATCTCTTTTTGAGAGCAAGAATGAGCAAGGAGATTCTCCCTCAAGAGCTGAAAAAAACTTAGCCAAAAAAACTAACTCCCCCATCAAAACACTTCAGCCCAAGAAATAAAACAGAACACAATTTTCGTGCAGGCCCAAGCTCATTTCTTGTTTTTTCATTCGCACAACAAAATTGGGCCTCAGAAAAATACTGTGCAAAAGTGGGGGGCGGGATTAAATTTTCCGCCCCCCAAAAAAACGCAGCAGCCGCTGCGTAAAAAAGAAAATGCGGGGGGCATGTGGCCCCCCCGCGATTCGCCGATGGGGGGCGCTGGGCCCCCCCTGCTGCTTCGTTCCCCGCGGCGGGGAGAAAATCTCTTCCGCGCAGCGGGCCGGCCTGCTGCGCGGGCAAAACGTTTTTTTTAATTTTTTTTTTAAATTTTACGTGAACCCGCAGCTGTGGCCCGCTCAGAAGCGGGCCGCGGGCCTCAAGGCCCAGTAAGGCTTTTTTTTGCGTTTTTTTCTCCTTTATAATTCCCAGAAAATCCCAGAAATTCCCAGATTGCTCCAATAATTCACCAAAAATAGCTCCAAGCTTAGAAAAATCCTGGAAAAATTCCAAAAAATCTGGAAAATTCCCAGGAGTACCTGAAAAATAATAGGAGCTAAAATTAGTCACTAGAAATTGTATTTTATGTATAAAATGAAGTTAGGCGTTAATAAACCATGATATTACGAAAATGCAAGTAACAACGCCAAAATTGATATGATATACACATAAAATACCCAGAAATGGGGGGGAAATAAGCAATTTATACCTCAAATCACACCCCCAACTAGCTATTTGCTAGTCCCTAGCAAATCAAGCGATACATTCTGATAAAAATGAAAACATGCATCAATCTCACCATATTCTCATGGCATACCCCAAATGTTATTTCCAATTGAATTCAAAGTCAATATAACCAATGTATGAAAGTAAATAATAAGTGACACTCTCTTCAATCCAATTCAAAGAAAAGTGAGGTAATAAGCCCGTATCACACGTATCGGGATATCACGATGTCATGAATGCTAATCTTCAAGGAAATGGCCAATACAAAAGAAATTTTTCTCTAAGTTGTGGAGGAATGAGATTTGCAAAATTCATGTTCGTTATTCACTCAATTATTTATAATCTTTTTCTTTTCATTTTCTTTTCTACTTTTTTTTGTTTTTGTGCACCCCCCTAAATCTTCTCTTTCGTGTCCTCCCCAATGTTTCGTGGGGCACCGACTACTTGACAAGACTAAAGGAACGATGCACCGAATGTTTTTTCTTTTTCGTTTTTTTTGCATACACGCGATAACGCAATATAGGCAAAAAGGTGAAATGATTTCTAAATCTCGTCTTTGGCGTCCTCCCCAATGTTTCGTGGGTTACCGGCTACTAAACTTGATTAGAAAGACAATTCACAAATATTACTCTCATTCTCATTCTCGAACATGAATTAGCAATTCATTCATCCACTCCTAAGAAAAAAACAATGAATAACAAATTGGCCAACTCCTATCCAATAAAAACTACATCGTTCATCCCAACATGAAATTTCTTACACTACACTTTTCCCAAATTGTTTCAAATAGAGTATCACAACATATGAAAAAGTCTCATTCATGGTATATTAGCATTTGAAATCAAATTGGAAAAGAAGTTAAAACACGCCAATCAAATATTCATGAGTTGACACCAAAATAGGATTTGAATCCAAATGTATGCATGAAGATGTAGCATGAAAGGGATCAAGCACAAAGCTAGCAAATGAGCAAGGATGGTCCATGATAAGCTCGCAAGATATTGGAAGTGACCAAAGGGATGTCTCCACAAATTTTTTTTTCGTACAAAACAACTAACTATACATCCTAAAATAACCAAACAACAACCTACAACCCTCCCCCCAACTAAATATATGCATTGTCCTCAATGGATGAAAGGGTAGTAGAAGCAAAAGTTGGAACAAACACACCTATTTAGTCACCGCCCGAAGGCGGGTCCGCAAGCTCCTCGGTGTTTCGCTCCTTAGCCCACGAATCAAAATAAGGCTTCAAACGTTGTCCATTGACCTTGAACTCGCTCCCATCTTTGTTGTTCACCAAGGTCACCGCTCTATGGTTGTAGACATGTTTCACCACAAACGGCCCGGACCATCTAGATCTCAATTTTCCCGGAAAGAGATGGAGCCGGGAGTTGTATAATAGCACGCTTTGGCCCGGAAAAAATTCCCTCCTCAAAATCATTTTGTCATGCTCCAATTTCATGCGCTCCTTGGCTAATTTGGCATTGTCATATGCATCCCGCCGCAACTCCTCTAATTCACAAATCTGCAATTTACGAAAATTATTGGATGAGTCACAAATGGAATTAAATTGTTTAATTGCCCACAATGATTTGTGCTCTAACTCCACGGGCAAATGGCAATGTTTTCCATAAACAATCCTATACGGCGACAGTCCTAAAATTGTTTTGTAAGCGGTCCGATATGCCCAAAGTGTTTCCGGCAATCGGACACTCTAATCCTTCCGTGTAGGATTCACCGTTTTTTGTAGGATATTTTTTATTTCTTTATTAGCCAATTCCGCTTGGCCATTGGTTTGGGGGTGGTAAGGTGTGGAAATTTTGTGTGTGACCCCAAACCTCTTCATCAAGTTAGAGAATGGTTTATTGCAAAAATGAGATCCACCATCGCTAATAATAGCTTTAGGAATTCCAAAACGTGCAAAAATATTTTCTTTGAGAAATTTGAGCACGGTGGCACCCTCATTATTCCTACATGCAATGGCCTCCACCCATTTGGATACGTAATCAACGGCCACTAAGATATATGTGTACCCAAATGAAATGGGGAATGGCCCCATAAAATCTATGCCCCAACAATCAAAAATTTCAATTTCTAAGATCGGATTTAAGGGCATCATGTTTCTTTTTGTTATTCCTCCTAACTTTTGACATGGCACACAAGATTTACAATATGTGTATGTGTCCTTAAACATGGTGGGCCAATAAAATCCACATTGCAAAATTTTGGCCACCGTTTTATGTGCGGAAAAGTGTCCCCCACATGCACCACAATGACAAAAATGTAATACACTAGCAAACTCGTCATTTGGCACACACTTCCTAACAATTTGGTTGGAACAATATTTATACAAGTATGGATCATCAAAAAAGAATGATTTTACCTCATGTTTAAATCTTCTTATGTCCCGAATCGACCAAAAGTGAGGAACCTTACCGGAAACCAAGTAGTTTGCAATATCGGCGTACCACGGCAAGGAACACACGGCGAAAAGTTGTTCATCCGGAAATACATCATGAATTGGTGCGGTGGCGGGCTCGTTCCCGAAAGTAAGGCATGACAAATGATCCACCATCAAGTTTTCCACGCCCTTCTTATCCTTAATCACGACGTGGAATTCCTGCAAAAGTAAGATCCATCTAATAAGCCTTGGTTTTGCATCTTTCTTTGAAAGCAAATATTTTAGGGCCGCATGATCCGTAAAAATGAGAATAGGTGACCCTAAGATGTAACTCCTAAATTTCTCCAAAGCAAACACTACGGCGAGCAATTGTTTCTCCGTTGTTGTGTAGTTCTTTTGGGCTTCATTGAGAGTTTTGCTCGCGTAGTAAATCACACCTGGTACTTTCTCCCTCTTTTGACCAAGCACCGCTCCCACGGCAAAATCACTTGAATCACACATAATCTCGAAATGGGAGGCTCCAATCTGGCACCTGCAAAATGGGAGAAGTAGTCAATGCGCATTTTAATAATTCAAATGAAGATTGACACTCACGTGCCCAAATAAATTCTGCATCAAGAGTTAGCAAATGGCAAAGGGGTCGGGAGATAGCCCTAAAATCCTTGATGAAACGACAATAGAACCCCGCATGCCCAAGAAAAGATCGCACATTCCTCACAGTTTTTGGAGCTGGTAGCTTTTCAATTATCTCAACTTTGGCTCGGTCTACCTCCATTCCTTGTTTTGAGACTTTATGGCCAAGAACCATCCCCTCCGTAGCCATGAAGTGGAATTTCTCCCAATTTAGGGGGAGGTTCTTCTCAATGCATGTACTCAAAACCAAAGAAAGGTTAGATAAACAACTTTCAAATGAGACTCCAAAAACCGAAAAGTCATCCATAAAAATCTCCACAATTTCAACCATATCACTAAAAATACTTAGAACGCATCGTTGAAATGTGGCGGGTGCATTACACAACCCGAAGGGCATCCTATGAAAGGAAAATGTGCCGAAGGGACAAGTGAAAGTGGTTTTCTCTTGGTCCTCCGGGGCAATTTCTATTTGATAATAGCCCGAATACCCGTCCAAAAAGCAATAAAATTCATGGCATGCAACCCTTTCTACAATTTGGTCAAGAAATGGCAAAGGAAAATGGTCCTTGCGGGTCATGGCATTAAGTTTCCGGTAATCTACACATATACGCCAACCGGTGGTGGTTCGCGTAGGAATCAATTCATCATTCTTGTCCCTAATGACGATGATTCCGGACTTTTTGGGCACGATTTGGATGGGACTCACCCACCTACTATCCGAAATCGGGTAAATGATACCCGCATCCAACAATTTTAAAAGTTCGTTTTTTACAACCTCTTTCAATGTCGGGTTAAGCCGACGTTGTGACTCTCTCGATGGTTTTGAATCCTCTTCCAAATAAATGTGATGTGAGCACACTAAAGGGATAATTCCCGTGATATCCGCTAGTGTCCAACCTATAGCCTTTTTGTGTGTTCTCAACACATCCAACAAATCGTGTTCTTGCTTAGGTGTGAGGTTAGAATTTATTACCACCGGGAATGTCTCGCCCTCTCCAAGGTATGCATACTTCAAATATTCTGGAACTGGCTTTAGATCCAATTTGGGGTGCTCCGAAGATGATGGCATTTGAGGCGGGGAGTCCGTAGGCAATGTCTCGAACCTCGGAACCCATTTGGTGCTTGGTCCCGCATGCGTTTCCTGCACAAGAAAAGATTCATCAATGTGCCCATAAAAAGAGTCAAGAAAATTCAAAGCATTATCAAATTCGGAACCGAAATGATCTTCAACACATGAGTCTATAGGTTCCGAAGCAAAAAAGTCAACCATGTTAACTTCATCGTATTCCCCCTTTCGGGGTGGCAATTTGCATGCATTGAAAATATTATGTTCAAGTGTCATGTTTCCAAAAGAAATTTTTAATTGGCCACTCCTACAATTTATCAAGGCGTTGCAAGTGGCCAAAAATGGTCTTCCTAGGATTATCGGGGTGGGATTCTCCGATGTGGGTCCTTGAATGTCAAAGACAATGAAGTCAACGGGGTAATAAAATTTGTCCACTTGGACAAGCACATCTTCCACACAACCCCGTGGAATCTTCACACTCCTATCCGCTAGTTGTAAAACAACAGGCGTACTTTTTAATTCACCCAATCCTAGTTGAAGAAAGACCGGGTAAGGCAATATGTTAACACTCGACCCCAAATCCAAAAGTGCTTGACATATCCTCTTTGTGCCTATGGTGCATTCAATTGTAGGGGATCCCGGGTCTCTACATTTTTGGGGAGTGTTGTGTTGCACGATGGAGCTCACTTGCTCCGTCAAGATAGCCTTTTTTTTAACATTCAAATTCCTCTTCACCGTGCACAAATCTTTTAGAAACTTAGCATATGTTGGAATTTGATTAATAGCATCAAGTAAGGGAATATTAATTTGACATCGTTGAAAAATCTCCCTGATTTCCGCTTGATACTTGTCCTTGGACGGCGGGGCGAGCCTTTGAGGGAAAGGTACCGGAGTGGAATAAGGCGCGAGCTCCTTGGATGGATTCTTCATTGTTGGGCCTTCACCTTGCTCCTCCTCTAGCACCAAGTCCAGTATTTGTTCCTTCTCTCCCACTTCCTCCACTTGTGGATCTTTAGGTGGCTCCACATTTTCAAAATTTATTCCACTTCTCAATGTCGTCACCGCTTGGCATTGCTTCATTGAACCCCCCGATGACGAAGAAGAGTTCATATTGGGGTTGGGCAATGGTTAGGATGTAAGCTTCCCCTTCTCTAGACTTGCGGTCAACTTCGCCAAGTGCTCCGCCATTTGTTGATTTTGAGTTTGTTGGAGTTGTTGGAATTGTTGGAATTGCTGGCTTTGAGCTTGTTGCACTTGGATGAGTTGTTGTAAAGTCTCATTCATGGAGCTCATTTGGATCTCACTCCGTTCCTCTCTCTTTCTTTGGAAACCGCCTCCTTGGTAATTGTTGTTGAAAGGAGGATCCTTGTACGGTTGATGACTTTGTTGTGGTGGCCCTTGATGTTGCGGTTGTTGAGGCCTCCAACTCAAGTTGGGATGATTCTTCCAACTTTGGTTATATGTGTTGGAGTTGAAGTTTTGTCCAAACACTTGATTTGCCTCCGCATTAGGCTCTCTCAAAACCTCCTTCAATGTGGGAATGGTGGGGCAATTTGATGTATCGTGCCCCGTAGTCTCGCAAATAGCACAACTTTTCTCCATGGCTACACTCTTCACCGCCATTAACTCCATGGCTTGGATCTTCTTTTGCATAGCTTCTAACCGGGCTTCCATAGCATCATCGGTCTTCAAAGTGTGTAAGCCCCCACGAGTTGGTTGTGATGAAGAGGAGTCACCTCTATCAAAATCCGAAGTTGTGTCCCATGTTTGTGCATTCTCCGCCACCATCTCCAAGTACTCCCACGCTTCATCCGGTTCCTTATCAAAAAACTCCCCGTTGCACATTGTTTCCAAAAATTGCTTTGATGTCGGTAAGATTCCTTCGTAGAAGAACCCGATGACACGGCATTTCTCGAATCCGTGGTGAGGACACGAGAGTAGAAGTTCCTTTAGCCTTTCCCAAGTTTGGTAGAATGTCTCATTGTTGCGTTGGGCAAAGCTCATGATTTGCTTCTTCAATCCCTATGTCCTGTGCAAGGAAAAAAATTTCTTTAGAAACTCGGCTTGAAATTGCAACCATGAAGTAATTGAGCATGGTGGTAAAGCATTAAGCCAATTCTTGGCTTTATCTTTGAGAGAAAACTGAAATAATTTCAAGTATATCATGTCGGCGCTCGTTTTCCCATCAAAACATGTGGAACATACATCTTCAAACTACTTTATGTGAAGATATGGGGTTTCCCTCTCCAACCCATGGAAAGTGGGTAGGAGTTGAATTACTCCGGGTTTAAAATTAAAGGAGTGCGCATCCGTAGGTAACACAAAGCATGAAGCCGAACTAGACCTGGTGGGTCTCAAAGATCCCTCAAAGACCTAGGGACATCGGCTTGAGAATTAGTGTCATGGTTACTAGTGTTATCATTGTTCATGTTTTCTTCCTCCATGACGTGTGTGCGTGTTAGTCTATGTGTTCGAGGTGTTCGAAGCCATATAAACTAACCAAACAAGCGATGGTATGTAAAACGAAAACAAACAAAGTGAAATTTATATACGATTATGTACGAAAAGATGATATAATCACAAAGTAAAGCTAAAAGTAATGTAATTGTCGATGGTAAAACCGTTGTCCCCGGCAACGGCGCCAAAAACTTGGCGTGAACAAAAGATTGCACGTGCTAACTCCCAAGTGTAGGAGGTCGCCAAGTAGTAAAAATCCTAGTGAGCCTAGGGTCAAACACGGGGACAACTCGCTTACAATCAACAACGGACACAATTAGCTTAAGCGATGTGAGAAATAACACCCTTTGGGGGTGAGAACCGGTTGAGTGAACTTTTAGAACGAACTTCCGTTAAGCATGCAAACAAAGAAATAAGTAGGATAGCAAACAAAGATGCGAAATGTGAGAATTCATGGTTTCATGGTGTAGTCGGGCTTCAAACTTCATTTCGAATCACTACGATCCCTCATCCGGCTAAGGAGAGAGTGATCGGATAGTTTGGCATTTCATCGAACACGTTGGGTGCGAAAAGATAGTGAATGAAGCATTGAGAAAATTTTACAATAAACACAATAGAGAGGGTCCACTAGGATGAGCCTCTCTTTAGATTTCCCACTAGGGTTCCAATTGAACAAGCCTAACTCAACATTTAAATCACATATGAGAGGTTAAATTCAAGCTAGAAATGAAATTTATAAGCTCAACATACAACCATCCACCATGAACACACACAATAAGACTAGCCACTCATGATAAACAAAAACACTATATTTGATTTCAAAATCAACATCCAAATGTTTTTATAAGCAACAAAATTCAACAAGAGAAATAAAGAAAAATATAAGCTTAAGGCGAAGAGAACCCCCTTTTGACCTTCTCCTTTGATCTTCCCTCTTGAGCTTTTCTCCTTCTCCCTTGATCCCCCAAGCCCTAGAAATCTCTTTTTGAGAGCAAGAATGAGCAAGGAGATTCTCCCTCAAGAGCTGAAATAAACTTAGCCAAAAAAACTAACTCCCCCAACAAAACACTTCAGCCCAGGAAATAAAACAGAACACAATTTTCGTGCAGGCCCAAGCTCATTTCTGGTTTTTTCATTCGCACAACAAAATTGGGCCTCAGAAAAATACTGTGCAAAAGTGGGGGGCGGGATTAAATTTTCCGCCCCCCAAACAAACGCAGCAGCCGCTGCGTAAAAAAGAAAATGCGGGGGCACGTGGCCCCCCGCGATTCGCCGATGGGGGGCGCTGGGCCCCCCTGCTGCTTCGTTCCCCGCGGCGGGGAGAAAATCTCTTCCGCGCAACGGGCCGGCCCGCTGCGCGGGCAAAACGTTTTTTTTAAATTTTTTTTTTAATTTTACGTGAACCCGCAGCAGCGGCCCGCTCAGAAGCGGGCCGCGGGCCTCAAGGCCCAGTAAGGCTTTTTTTTGCGTTTTTTTTCTCCTTTATAATTCCCAGAAAATCCTAGAAATTCCCAGATTGCTCCAATAATTCACCAAAAATAGCTCCAAGCTTAGAAAAATCCTGGAAAAATTCCAGAAAATCTGGAAAATTCCCAGGAGTACCTGAAAAATAATAGGAGCTAAAATTAGTCACTAGAAATTGTATTTTATGTATAAAATGAAGTTAGGCGTTAATAAACCATGATATTATGAAAATGCAAGTAACAACACCAAAATTGATATGATATACACATAAAATACCCAGAAAGGGGGGGGGATAAGCAATTTATACCCCGAATCACTCGCCTCCATTTTAGGGAAGCGGGGCGTGACAGGTTTTGTTGGTGGCCCATGCAGGTCTCTTCTGTACCTGCGAATTGTCGGAATAACGATAATAATATTAGAATGTCCAATAAACTAAGTTCGACATCCGAGTCATAAACTATGAGTCTAATCTGTTTCGTTTTCTCTGTCATTAGATGGCAGGAAGGCGATTTACACGTGGTGGTGGTAGTGCGCCCCCTCATGACAAGGAGCCTGAGCGGGAGCCCACCAGTGGGGAGATGATGCAGATGATGTTTCAGATGATGCAGGTGCAGCAGGGCGTGCTCCTGCAAGTCCAGAATGCTCCAGGTGCTCGAGCTGCTCGGGCAATCCAGGATGCCCCTCGCTCTGAGCCGGGAGCGAAGCAATTTCGGGAGCTGGGTCTCGCTTATTTTGATGGGTCTGAGGGTCCTCTAGCTGCCGATAAGTGGATTCGGAACATAGAGGATAATTTGAAGATGGCAAAGATCGGCCCGGCTGGATGGGTTGATTTGGCAAAGAGGCAACTCAAGGATAATGCTCGAAACTGGTGGAATGCGGAAGAGAAGATGCTGGTGGAGCCAATATCTTGGGCTACCTTCAAGTCCAGGTTCGATGAAGAGTTCTTTCTGAAGGCTGATAGGAAGGAGATGCTGCAGCGTTTTATTGAGCTGAAGCAAGGGAGCTCGTCGGTGGACCAGTACCACCAGGAGTTCACTAGGCTGAGTCGGTTCGCACCGAAGATGGTGCAGGATGCTGATGAGAGGACTCAGAGGTTCCTGCAGGGACTTGCTTTGGAGCTTCAGAGTTTTGTGTCTTCCTCTGATCTGGACTCTTATCAGAAGGTTCTGGTCGCTGCGAGGAGGCAGGAGCTGAACCTGAGTCAGAGGAGGGGACATGTTGCTGGAGCTGGGAAGAGGCCTATGGAGCAGGCCAGAGCGGTGGTTAGGCCGGGGTTCAGGCCCAACCAGCCAGTTCAGTTCAAGAGGCCAGGAGGGCCTATTCAGAAGACTTGCCATTTCTGCGGCAGGACCGGGCATATCAAAGATCAGTGTAGGAGATTCCTGGGCTAGTGTGTTGTCTGTGGAGATCCTACCCATACCATGAAGGATTGTCCGAGGTCGAAGCAGCCTTGGAAGGCACCTGTTGCAGCACATCCATTGCAGCAGAGAGCGCCTGTTCCTGCTGGACATGGAGCAGCTCTTGTCCCACAGAGGCAGGCTTTTCGGCAGGCTTTTCCGCCGAGGAGGCAGGCTTTCTGATGACTGAGGTGGAGAGCGAGGCGGTGGATGAGGTTATCACAGGTAACTCTCCATCTAGCTGTTCCTTCTTAGTTAGTTTTGTTTGTTTGATTATGTTTGGTTGCTTGCACATGATTATTTGCTAGACTAGGGCTTGATTGTTTGACTGTTGTAGGTGTGGTTTTGATTTGCACATTTCCTGCACGAGTCCTCTTTGACTCAGGTGCATCGATGTGCATTATTTCTCGGAGCTTCGTGGAGAAGCATTCCTTGTCGACGTCCCCACTTTTCAAGAGTTGGAATATCATCACAGGGAATGGTGTGGTCTCGGTGCATCATGGTTGCAATTCTTGCCCGTTGGTGGTTTGTGGACATGAGCTTTACGCTGATTTCATTGTCCACGACATCATCAACTACGATGCGATCCTTGGGATGGATTGGCTTGCAAGCTTCTATGCTACGATTGACTGTCAGAGGAAGAAGGTGGTGTTCGAGATTCCAGGACACCCAGTATTCGAGTTCAGCCGGAGTAGCAGTTCGCTCGGTCTGGTCAGGTTTCGGGCCAGGCCGGTGGAGTTTGTGGCTATGCAGATGGAGCTGGAGGGGCCAGTGGTTGTGCAGGACGTTGATGACGTCTTCCCCGAGGAGATGTATGGTTTGCAACCTGATCGAGCTCTGGAATTTTCTATTGACCTTATTTCGGGAGCGCAGCCGATTTCGAAGGCGCCATATCGTATGGCACCCGCTAAGTTGGAGGGATTGCAGAAGCAGCTGAATGAGCTTTTGCAGAAGGGTTATATCAATCCTAGTGTGTCTCCGTGGGGAGCATCGGTGCTGCTGGTGAAGAAGAAGGATGGTTCGCGTCGCATGTGCGTGGACTATCGGGAGCTGAATGTGGTGATCGTCAAGAATAAATACCCGTTGCCTCGCATCGATGATATTTTTGATCAGCTTGGAGGTTCGAGGGTGTTTTCGAAGTTGGATCTGAGGAGTGGTTATCATCAGCTGAAGGTGAAGAAGGAAGATGTTCCGAAGACAGCGTTCAGGACGAAGTACGGACACTACGAGTTTATGGTTATGCCTTTCGGTGTAACCAATGCACCCGCAGTTTTCATGAATCTGATGAATCTGATCTTCTATGACTTTTTAGATAAGTTTGTTGTTATCTTTATTGACGACATTCTGATCTATTCTAAGTCGGAGGAAGAGCATGCCTCGCACTTGAGAACGGTATTGGAGATTTTGAGGAAGCATCGTTTGTATGCTTATTTTTCGAAGTGCGAGTTTTGGCTGGACATGATTGCTTTTCTCGGGCATGTGGTGACTGGAGATGGTATTTCAGTGGATCCCGAGAAGATCAGGGCCATCAGAGAGTGTCATGTTCCGCAGTCAGCATCTGAGATCCGGAGTTTCCTTGGGCTTGCTGGTAACTATCGGCGCTTCATTAAGGACGTTTCTCATATTGCTAAGCCGATGACCAGATTGACGCGAAAGGATGTGCCTTTTGTTTGGTCGGGTGATTGTGAGAATGCCTTTGGTGTTCTGAGGGAGAGATTGACGACTGCCCCTATTCTTGTCGTGCCTGATCGCAGCGGTGGATTTGAGATCTTTTGCGATGCTTCTGGCAAGGGTCTCGGTTGTGTGTTGCATCAGCACGGGCATGTTGTGGCGTATGCTTCACGTCAGCTCAAGACTCATGAGAAGAATTACACGACGCACGATTTGGAGTTGGCTGCCGTCGTGTTTGCGCTCAAGATTTGGAGGCACTTCTTGCTGAGTGAGAAAGTAAAGATCTTCACCGATCACAAAAGCTTGAAGTATATTTTTACTCAGAAGGAGCTCAATATGCGACAGCGTCGATGGTTGGAGCTCATGGCGGATTATGAGATTGATTTGTAGTATCACCCTGGCAAGGTGAACGTGGTTCCTGATGCGCTGAGTAGGCTTCCAGCGGTGATGATTTTGACCTCGCAGTGGAGATTGCGGCAGGATTTTTGCGAGTCTGGTGTTGAGATCGTTATTCCTGGAGAAGCTTCTTCGTTGATGAGTATGCAGATTCATTCATCGATTATGGATCGGATCAAGGCTGGCCAGGCTGAGGATCCGAAGCTGGTGAAGATTCGGGAGCAGGTGGAAGCCGGTCTGCGGACTGACTTTTTGATTCATGAGGATGGCTCGCTGAGGTTTGGAGCCAGGTTGTGTGTGCCAGCTGGGGATATCAGAGAGGAGTTGTTGGTGGAGGCACACAGTTCACCGTATTCTGTGCATCCTGGACCAAGATGTACAAGGATCTTCGTCTGAACTTTTGGTGGCATGGCATAAAAAGGAGCATGGCTCGGAGTGTAGCCAAGTGCTTGGTTTGCCAGCAGGTAAAGGCGGAGCATCAGCGTACGGCAGGGTTGCTACAACCGCTTCCGATTCCGGAGTGGAAATGACAACACATCACTATGGATTTCGTGACTGGACTACCTCGGAGTCCGAAGAAGAATGACGCGATTTGGGTGATCGTAGATCGATTGGCCAAATCCGCGCACTTTATTCCGTTCCGAGTAGGACAGTCCACTGAGTCGCTAGCGAGGAGATACATGGAGGTAAATTCTTTTACTCTCCGTTTCTATTTTCTTTTCCTAGTTTAGATAGTGATGTAACGTGAATCGTGCAGGAGGTCGTATGACTTCACAGAGTCCCCGTGAGTATCGTGTCGGACAGAGACACGAGGTTCACATCTCAGTTCTGGCAGAGTTTGAAGAAGAGTTTGGGTACGCGTCTGAGTTTCAGCACGGCGTACCATCCGCAGACAGATGGCCAGTCCGAGAGGACGATTCAGATCTTGGAGGACATGCTGAGGGCGTGCATGTTGGATTTCAAGGGTTCGTGGGAGGACCATCTACATCTGGTAGAGTTTTCCTACAACAACAGCTTCCAGGCGAGTATTGGCATGGCGCCTTTCGCCGCGCTTTATGGGAGGAAATGTCGATCGCCATTGAGTTGGGATGACATTGGTGATCGAGAGTTGTTGGAACCTGAGATGATTGTGGAGGCCGTGGATGTTGTCAGGAACATTCAGGAGAGGTTGAGGATTGCTCAGGACCGTTTTAAGCATTGGGCTGATGCTAAACGCCGTCCTTTGGAGTTTCAGCCGGGCGACCATGTGTTCTTGAAGATTTCCCCGAATCGTGGCGTGATTCGCTTTGGTAAGCGAGGGAAGTTGAGCCCGTGATACATTGGACCGTTTGACATTCTGGAGAGGGTTGGCGAGGTAGCCTACCGCTTAGCCTTGCCGCCATCTTTGGAAGGAGTTCACAATGTTTTCCATGTGTCGCAGCTTCGTCGATACATTAGCGATCCATCTCATGCTGTGGATTTCTCGGAGCTTACCGTTCGCCCTGATATGACGTATGACCAGCAGCCAATGCAGATTCTGGACAGGCGTCAGAAGTCACTCCGGAACAAGGTTGTCAATCTTGTGAGGGTGATGTGGCGACACGGCTCGCCAGGAGAGTCTACTTGGGAGAATGAGGATGAGATGCGAGAGCGTTTCCCACTTTTGTTCCCGGACACGTGAGCGTTGGGAAATTCCGAGGACGGAATTTTTCTTAAGTTGGGGAGGATGTAACGACTGGTTTTCATGTATTTGGATTATCTATATTATATTATATGTTTTGGTGGATTTTCTCCTTATATGTGGTTTTCCGTCACCGTAGCTTTCGTTTTCGTTCGTTTCGTTGAGATTTTCTAGCTTCTTCCTTAGATCGTTGAGTTTTGGAGTAAGTCACTCGTGACGAGCTTCATATAGCTCATATCTTAGAGATAGGTTGATCCTAGAAGCCGTAGAAATCTTCCCGAAGCTTCGCGCTTCGATTCGGCACTTTTAGTGCACTTTAGTTGGTTCAAGAAGGGGGGCCAACCGACTAGATTGAGATCTAGTCGGTCAGGAACTCTACTGGAACCGACTAGTTCATTGAATCAATTGTACATGAGTTACTGTTTACTTTTAGTCGGTCTAAGAACAACCATCGACCGACTAGATGTGAAACTAGTCGGTCAGAACTTGCTCTTAGCCCGACTAGTTCCTTTGATTAATTTTACCCGAGTTACTGTTTATCGTTAGTCAGTTTATGAACACTCACCGACCGACTAGGTTGCAAACTAGTCGGTCGACGGGCCTTCACAGACCGACTAACTCACTACCCAGATTTATTCTCTTTTCGATGCTTAATTTTAGTCGGTCATAGTTGGTCGACCGACCGACTAGTTGTTAAACTAGTCGGTCAACAACCCTTCTTTGACCGACTAATCAATGTCGTAAACCTAGGGTTTGCCCAACCGCCGACTTTTCCTATTTAAACCCCCCAATTGTTTTTCCTTCTTCTTTCATTTTCTCCTGAGCCTCCTTCTTCCCCAAATCATCATCCATCTTCCCCTAGCCTTCCTCCTTCATCAAGAGCCCCTCTCCCCCTCCATTAGGGCCGGCCACCTCCTCTAGGCCACCGGAAAACCCCCAAAACTCCCCAAAATCTCATTTCTCCGGATTTTCTCCCCATTTCCAGATCTGAACCGTAGGTTCCCGGATCGTTCTTCCGTCACCGTGCTTGCTCGGCATCGTTCTTCCACTAACGATTCGGTAATAACTCGATCCTATAATATTATCTTAACCCATTTGTGTTTTTGTAAAACCCTAATATAAATGGATGTTGTTTTGATGATTGTTTCTCCATAACAGTGACCTTCCCCGTAGATTAGCGTTCGTGAGACGAACCTTCGTGATCGTCATCCTCGGTGCTAGGCAAGTGAAACTTGCCACTTAGGGTTTTGGGCCATGTGTTAAGCCATTTGCTTGTTGTAGGCGTAAAAGAGACTAGGCGACGAAATGATACTCGCCTAGGCGCAATTTCAGGATCTAGCTTGACAACAAAGCTAGACCCGTCATTTATCATGTTGCATAAGTACTACCATGTCATGTTTAATTTTAATTAACGGTACGCGAATTAATTGTCATCCATGCTATCCATGTTGAATGTCGCATTCGTAGCACCCGCTACAATACTTGTGTTTCCTGGCTCGTGTTCCAGAAGCGGGCCACGTGTGTTGGTTGATAGCCAATGCCCGATCTACTTGTTTTCGGCTAGGCACCTGCGTTGCAGGCATAACCCTATGCCATACGTGTTAAAAACACTTCCTGGCTCGTGATCCAGAATCGAGCATTTCGTGTTCGGGGGTAATGCCCTGGCTCGATACACGTGGAGGGGTAGGGATAAGCGGTCACCTGAGCTTACGAGTTGGCCCGATCAGCCACTCTAGCCAGCAGACGAAATCTCTGTGCACAACTTGTTTACTTGACGTGTTTACTTGACGTGAACTACTTGACTTGTACTTGTCCGTGTTTTTACTTGTAAAACTCGTTATCCATGCCATACTTGCTACTTGCTACTTGTACTTCCCTTTACTTGTCACTTCCATACTATACTTTCCATGTTACGCATCATACTAGAACTGCTAGTTTACTAGTTTGCCTTCACTTTCGTTTCCATGCCCAAGTCTTTTAGACTTGCTGACATGTGCCCCTTTACTCTTTTGGGTGACACATGTTAGATCCCGAGCCTGAGAGTGCTGCGGAGGACGTGGTGTTTGCTGACGCTGAGTCAAAGCCTGCGTTCGTTGAGGAGTACGAGGACACGGGCGATCAGTCGTAGAGGCTGCTTGTGTTCTTCGTGTTAAACTGTTTTTGTTGTCGGTGCGTGACACCAATACTCTGTTTATGTTTGTCTTTGTTGGCATTGTTCTGGGCCTTTAGACTCTTTCTTTTAGCCTGGTGGCTTTTCTGGATGTTGAACTTAATTTTAATGTTGGACAATTCTGAGATTTGAGATTTTATTTCTGTCTCTCTTGTGTTATTATCTTTGTTCTGTTCGTGGTTACAGGGACCTGCATTTAATTTATTGACGCTTATTAGGCGTGTGGCTTCACAGCTCCACGTCTGTGCGGACTTTCTCATGTCTCGCCTCCATTTTAGGGAAGCGGGGCGTGACACCCTTGTTGTGGAGCCAACCACGCACCGAAGAAGATTTCACCTTGAGTGGATCCTTCGTCAAGACTTCGGTTCCGATCCGAGCTCCTTTGTAGCTTTGCGAGAGCCTAAACAGGAGCAAGGAAGAAATTTCGGGAGAAAGAGATCGAATATTTACTTTAAGCTCAGATCCGGGCTAGCTCACCTTTAATGGAGCTACTCAGATCTGTAGCTTGGGACGAGTTTCAAGGAGTGGAGTAGGCCCCTATTTATATAGACGGATGACCCCTCCCCTTCACTCCATATCTGATGTGGGACTAAAAGTTTTGGAGGAAAAATTATTTAAAGTTTGCCTTTCTATCACGACCCGCTTCCCTAAAATGGAGGCGAGGCGTGAGAAGTCCGCTCAGACTTGGAGCTGTGAGGCTCCAGTCTGTAAAGCGTCTGGAATAACCAAGTATAGGTCCTTGCAAATGCGAAGCAGAACAAAGATAATAATAAAGAAAAGAGTCAGATAAAATTATTTCAACCTCAGAATGTCCACAATAAATTCCAACATCACAGAAAAGCCACCAGGCTAAAAAGAAGAGTCTAAAAGGAGAGTACAAGAGTCTGAAAGAGGCCTAAGGCATGGCCGACATAATACATAACATCAACAAGAAAAGAGGTGCTACGCACCGACAGCCTAACAACGACTAAGCAGAAAACAACAACATCAAGAAGGAGCTGTAGGACTGGTCTCCAATGTCCTCGAACTCAATACCTGCAACCTGTTCATCCTCGACGACCAACTCTGGCTCATAATCTAACATGTGACACCCAAAAGAGAAAAGGGGCACATGTCAACAAGTCTACTAGAGACTTGTGCAAGGAACTAAAAGGAGGAAACAACCTAGCAGTTCTAAAAGGATGCGATGACATGGCAGTTTAAGATATGAATGCAACAAGTAGTAAAGTGCGTTAAGTATGACATACCAACAGGTTATACATGGCAACAAGCTATACATGGCAAGGGAAATCATTCACATGGATTTTTACAAGTCAAGTAAACACGTCGTGCACAGAGATTACGCATTTTGGCTAGAGTGGCTGTACGGGCCAACTCCTACGCTCAAGTGATCGCTTATCCCTACCCCTCCATGTGTATCGGGCATTAGCTTTTGACCAACACATGTAGCCCGCTTCTGGATCACGAGCCAGGAAGTGTATTTGGCATCGGGTTGTGCCTGCGACGCAGGTGCCTAGCCTGAACAACGAAGTACGTTGCGTGTGCTACTAATGCAACACTCAAGCATGGATGACATGGCATGGCAAGTTATAATTTAAGTGCGTACAGATAAGGAATTTAAACGTGACAGGCATGGCAGTGCACAAGTAAAGAGCATACAGTTATGAAAATTAAACTTGACAGGCAGCAATGCATGAATGACATGGCAGGGTGACAGATCTAGCTTCGTTGTCAAGCTATATCTTAAAATTGCGTCTAGGCGAGTATCATTTTGTTGCCTAGTCTCTTTTACACCTAAAACAAGAAATGGCCTAAAGCACGGCCTAAACAAAGAACTGGCAAGTTTCACTTGCCTGCAATCAGTCGTTCTGAATACACCGTCCAAACAGTCCAGTCTACCTATGTGCTCAGATCCACCAGCCTACAGTCCCAAATTAAATTACCTTTATTAGTGAATTAACAGACAATAAAATTAACAATTTTTATCTTGTTTAACATGGATGGGTTGGGGGTCCTAAGTGTTCAGAAATTTACCCTTACACGATACGAGAGCTACACTGGCGTCGGGTAGTGATGCCAGTGGTTGGAATAATAGAAACGCTCCACATCCAGATTCCAAATAAGATTTCACGCTCGCCAATTCTTGGGCAGCGACCAGATCAGCGAGCAAGATTCCAAACCGCGAGTATAGGTCGGTAGACGTTTGTACAGCTTCCGGGAAGCCGTAACAACGAACCGAGTCGAATGGGTCGACGTACACGAAGTCTATGACGTCGAGCATCGTAGGGGACGATTGTGACGTCGGGAAATACCCCTAGGAGATGTAGAGGACTGTTGGAAGATTTCAACAGCGAGAGGGGACGACAAAATCTCAACGACGCGACGATACGTTGTTATACATGTGTAACAGCAAGATTACTCGATGTTTCAAGGCAAGGGGGCTGAGGAACTACCGCGGGAGGTGCAGGGGGGTCCAGAGCGTCGACGGCGGAGGGGAGAAGCCGCGGCGGCGATGGCAGCGGCGGCGGTGGCCGCCGCTGCTGCTGCGCATTGTTGCTGTGGGGAAACCGCAGCCTGGGGGGCCTTTTCCAACGGTTACAGGGTCCCACGACGGTGCAGAGGGAGGGGGACGTCGGGGCAGTGGTCTAGGGCTGCCGGCGATGGGTTTAGCCACTGTGCGTGGGTCGAGAAGGAGAAGAACGCGAAAGAGTGACGCCTGGGAGAAGCTGCTGCGAAAAAATGATAGGGGGTGACGCTCGCGTGATTTCTGGGAAGGATTGTAACCTAGATTGATTAAATAATATGGGAAAGTATGTATCACGTGGGGAGTGGGGGCTGAAACGTGGGTAGGCTATAGGTTAGGGTAGTTAGGGCTAATTGTTTATGAATTTGTTATTTAAAAACATTCAAATTTCTACTCTCTCTCTCTCCTACCAGATGTGTGCGGCCAAGGCTAAGCAAGGGGTTGGGCTAAGTCAAATTCCGATGTAATTATTAATAAACAATCATTAGGGAAAAACACAATGAAACTTAGGGTTAAAAAATATAATAAGTTGGGCCAAAATGTGCAAGTAGGTCAAACGAAGCCCAAAATCGTGAAATAAATACGAAGGTGACCGGGACGACGAGAGAAAGAAGACAGAGAAGACAGATCACAAATTCGACGACGAGAAACGAAATTAAAAATAGAAAGGCCTCGCGACAAAAGTGAAAATCGTGACGTCTCATCAAACAAAGTCAAATCGTGGGAGAACGACCCGTGAAATGACGTTCCAAATTAATTCCACAATTTAATACTCTTCGAGAGGGTCACAACGGCATATCACACTATAGGGTTCAGTTACAGACAAAGTCTAAAATAAATACGTGCACGAACGAGACTATGTGCACAAAAAGCATACAAAGGATACGGGGTCCAACGGCGACAGTAAAACCAAGTTGGGCACACGTCGGGGGTCGGCTTGCTAAGGATGCAACCAAGGTGCTACGACCCTATCGACTCGATGACACGACACACACACAAAGCAACAAAACCAATCAGGTACCCGAAATTGCTATACGCACAGCCGTATAACGAATAGTGAGTACCGGCCGTGACATCCTACCCACCTTAGAATAAAGTCCGTCCTCGGAATTTCTAATTATAAATATATCTAGTCACTCTATTAGCTACCCCAAATCATATCACATTTAATTCAAACCAGATATAGTTACTACAAATGCTTATATATGCACTAGGTAGTCAAGCAGTAACACTACCAACATGTATATATTTACGCCCATTCTAAACTTACACCTATCATAGTCAGTCAAATTCATACACGTACTTCAATCATTCGTATAATCACGTACATCCCTATATAACTATTAAACACTTATTACATACCATAGTGCACATACTCACAACCAATTAAATAGTTCACACCAGCAGATACCATCGTAATACTCCACGTTTAGATAATGACCTATGCACAAAAAAATAAGGATACACTACTCCCTATATCTCCTAGTATACATCCAATACCAAACACATCAACATATGCAGTCACACCATACCATTATTAAATCAAGTTTATTATATCTAATATACATTCCCCACTACTATAATTTCACAATTTTATAGTCATTCAAATGCATGCAAATTATTCACCATATATTCACATCACGTACGGTCCTATAACTATATTCACGACAAGCCACACATACCATAGTCACCAACCTATAACTAAGCACATACTTACCCGTGCATGGTGCACATCCACACACGCTAACATTCCATTCATATATACTAATCATACCACTATATACTCAGCACATCTACACACCTAGTTTAGCTAGCACACATACGTTCACACAGGCAAGTCCTTAGCAAATAATTATACCACAAGACCAACACCTATAACTATATACTGGTATAGCGACCCACAATCATGTGCGTAACACAACCATGCACAAACAATCCTATCACTATGCATACATCATCCATCGCTATATTCATGGTACTACACGCTACCACAGACATATGTAACAATATACTTAGAGTATACCTACTCAAGCTTGAGTGGGACTCAAAACACATATCTGAATACTCTATATACGTAACACGGTATCTATACCTATACTAATACCACTCCAATGTATACACATCTACCAACATAACCATATACATGCCATAATGTCAATCACACTTAATATTTAGTCAGGTAACACCACATAGTTCAATCACTTTATATACTATAATAATATTACAGACATCAGCACACGTATAATTATGATACACTCCCTAATACATGCATTCATCGTATAGTCACGCACATCTAACATATATATATTCACACCATATCCTTCTACCTATAATTAGTATACCAACACATCTACTTCATACATAGTTAAGATATGCAATAGTCGTGTATACCTCATGGTATACACGCATACAACATCCCGTAAAAGCAAGCAATACCAATCAAAATTATAATCCTACTACCATATGTATATCACATATATACTCATGCAGCAATACATAACTTCTTACGTTTAAGCACAATACATATCTATGTACAAGCAAACACTCATACGTACTAACATATAGGTCATATAATAGACTTACTCACTTAACTATAAGTACACCTATTACCATTACACCTAATATACACACGACTTATTAATATATTATATACCAAGCATCTCCAAGTATCTTCAAGCTACTTACACTACTAGTATATACCCCAAAACAATTTCCAATATCTATACAGACATCCCTAAAGTGGTATAGCTATCCGCACAAATATAATAACACCGCCATATATACAACTTCACAATATATCACGAAGAACACTGATTATACATACATAATACTAGAGTCAATTATTAATACCCTAAGGGTAGCACGCTCATACGGGTCCACACACTACACCTATATGCATGCACCACAGCATAATAACTTATACTAATGGGCTCACCAAACTATACTAAGGTTGACACAGGCAACGACAAGTACTAATGGCTAAACAATAGGAAAGAAACCGAAGCCAAAAACATAACAAAGTAAAGATCGAAAAGCACGAGTTCAGATAGGACGAAGATAAGAAGACAGCTTAGTTAGGGGAAACATGGGTATAATTGTGATTGTTTAGGTGGGGAAGAAAGAAGTAATATTACCCTCATAAGTTACCGGGAATAGGACGTAAATGGTATAAGTTAAAACACTAAAAGTATAAAACGGTCATACTTGAAAAGTTGGAGTTCTCTTTCGCCTAGGAAAATATTTAGGAGTCGGTAAAATAAGTTGTTGAATTAAACTTGTGTAGTTTATATATAGTAGAGGAGGAAACTGTATTTTGAATTATTGAAATGTCATTATATGAAGAAATTAAGATATTTACGCGAGTGTGGAAGACATAGGTTAGTAAATATGATAAGATAATAATTTTAAAGATTTCAGCGAAAAATTTCGAAATTCGGAGAGTGTATGGAGTCTTAAATGCATGTTGAATGTTTTCAAATAACTTAAACCGGAAAAGAAATTCAAAATAAGTAACATTGAAAATATTCATCGAATGGTCAGGATAGTAATGGAAAAGTTTCAACGATTGACGATGGTGACATGTAGATTCACGTGATTCGAAAGGAAGGAAGTGAATCAAATAAAACGTAAATATGAAGGGAAATAATTTAGTGAAACTACTACGATGGAGTTCTACGGTCGATAACACGAAAGTGTAATGGTCAGGAAAAAATGGTGGAAGCAGGGTTATAATTACCAGGTCGACTAAAGATCAAGCGAAACTTAACATTAAGACTCTCTAATGAACTAAACTGTAATATAGATCTCTGGGAAGGGTCCTAAGAGAAATTAAAATTACGCTCTGCTGGGCCCGAAATCGATGAACCCGAGCGAACGACTAAAGAATTTCAAGAAGTTTAATATGGTCAGAGCTAGGCAAGAACCACTAAGGTAACTCCTAAGGCGATTATAACAATTTCTAGCAAGGTGTCTAGTTAACAATCAGTGACCTTTAACTAGCAAGCACAGACGTCTAACTAAGTCTTACTATAGTCCTGATCTAATGGATTCCCTACTAAGCTGAGACAGATGTTTGGGCAACACGTCTACCAGCCACCTAAGACATAGGGAACGATAAAATTTAGACTCCAGGCTTATGATTTGGATGTTTTAATTTATTAAATGGACATTCAATAATTATTATCGTTGTTCCGATAATTCGCAGTTGCAAGAGGACCTGCATGGGCCACCAATAAAACCTGTCACGACCTGCTTCCCTAAAATGGAGGCGAGGCGTGAGAAGTACGGTCAGACTTGGAGCTATAAGGCTCCAGTCTGTAAAGCGTCTGGAATAACCAAGTATATGTCCTTGCAAATGCGAAGCAAAACAAAGATAATAATAAAGAAAAGAGACAGATAAAATTATTTTAACCTCAGATTGTCCACAATAAATTCCAATATCACAGAAAAGCCACCACGCTAAAAAGAAGAGTCTAAAAGGAGAGTACAAGAGTCGGAAAGAGGCCTAAGGCATGGCCGACATAATACATAACATCAACAAGAAAAGAGGTGCTACGCACCGATAGCCTAACAACGACTAAGCAGAAAACAACAACAGTAAGAAGGAGCTCTAGGACTGGTCTCCAATGTCCTCGAACTCAACACCTGCAACTTGTTCGTCCTCGACGACCAACTCTGGCTCACAATCTAACATGTGACACCCAAAAGAGAAAAGGGGCACATGTCAGCAAGTCTACTAGAGACTTGTGCAAGGAACTAAAAGGAGGAAACAACCTAGCCGTTCTAAAAGTATGTGATGACATGGCAGTTTATGATATGAATGCAACAAGTAGTAAAGTGCGTTAAGTATGACATGGCAACAGGCTATACATGTCAACAAGTTATACATGGCAAGGGAAATCATTCACATGGATTTTTACAAGTCAAGTAAACACGTCAAGTAAACACGTCGTGCACAGAGATTACACCTTTTGGCTGGAGTGGCTGTACGGGCCAACTCCTACGCTCAAGTGATCGCTTATCCCTACCCCTCCACGTGTATCGGGCATTGGCTTTTGACCAACACATGTAACCCGCTTCTGGATCACAAGCCAGGAAGTGTATTTGGCATAGGGTTTTTCCTGCGACGTAGGTGCCTAGCCTGAACAAGGAAGTACGTAGCGTGTGCTACTAATGCAACACTCAAGCATGGATGACATGGTATGGCAAGTTATAATTTAAGTGCGTACAGATAAGGAATTTAAACATGACAGGCATGGCAGTGCACAAGTAAAGAGCATACAGTTATGAAAATTAAACGTGACAGGCAGCAATGAATGAATGACATGGCAGGGTGACAGATCTAGCTTTGTTGTCAAGCTAGTTCTTAAAATTACGTCTAGGCGAGTATCATTTTGTCGCTTAGTCTCTTTTACGCCTAAAACAAGAAATGGCCTAAAGCACGGCCTAACAAAGAACTGGCAAGTTTCACTTGCCTGCGATCAGTCGTTCTGAATACACTGTCCAAACAGTCCAGTCTGCCTATGTGCTCAGATCCACCAGCCTACAGCCCCAAATTAAATTACCTTTATTAGTGAATTACCAGACAATAAAATTACCAATTTTTATCTTGTTTAACATGGATGGGTTGGGGGTCCTAAGTGTTCAGAAATTTACCCTTACACGACGCGAGAGCTACACTGGCGTCGGGTAGCGACGCCAGGGGTTGGAATAATAGAAATGCTCCACGTCCAGATTCCAAATAAGATTTCATGCTCGCCAATTCTTGGGCAGCAACCAGATCAGCGAGCAAGATTCCAATCAGTGAGTATAGGTCGGTAGACGTTTGTACGGCTTCCGGGAAGCCGTAACAACGAACCAAGTCGAACGGGTCGATGTACCCGAAGTCTACGACATCGAGCGTTGTAGGGGATGATCGTGACGTCGGGAAACACCCCTAGGAGATGTAGAGGACTGTTGGAAGAATCCAACAGCGAGAGGGGACGACGAAATCTCAACGACGCGATGATACGTCGTTATACACGTGTAACAGTGAGATTTCTCGCTGTTTCGAGGCAAGGCGGCTGAGGAACTACTGCGGGAGGTGCAGGGGGGTCCAGAGGGTCGACGGCGGAGGGGACAAGCAGCGGCGGCGACAGTGGCGACGGCGGCCGCCGCTGCTGCTGCGAGTTGCTGCTTGGGGAAACCGCGGCCTGGGGGGCCTTTTCCAGCGGTTGCAGGGTCCCACGACGGCGCAGAGGGAGGGGGACGTCGGGGCGGTGGCCTAGGGCTGCCGGCGATGGGTTTAGCCACCGTGCATGGGTCGAGAAGGAGAAGAATGCGAAAGAGTGGCGCCTGGGAGAAGCTGCTGAGAAAAAATGATAGGGGGCAGCGCTCGCGTGATTTCTGGGAAGGATTGTAACCTAGATTGATTAAATAATAGGGGAGAGTATGTATCACGTGGGGAGTGGGGGCTGAAACGTGGGTAGGCTATAGGTTAGGGTAGTTATGGCTAATTGTTTAAGAATTTGTTATTTAAAAACATTCAATTTCCTACACACTCTCTCTCCTACCAGGTGTGTGCGGCCAAGGCTAGGCAAGGGGTTGGGCTAAGTCAAATTCTGATGTAATTATTAATAAACAATCATTAGGGAAAAAAACACAATGAAACTTAGGGTTAAAAAATATAATAGGTTGGGCCAAAAAGTGCAAGTAGGTCAAACGAAGCCCAAAAATCGTGAAATAAATACTGGGGCGACCGGGACGACGAGAGAAAGAAGACAGAGAAGACAGATCACAAATTCGACGACGAGAAACGAAATTAAAAATAGAAAGGCCTCGCGACAAAAGTGAAAATCGTGACGTCTCATCAAAAAAAGTCAAATCATGGGAGAACGACCCGTGAAATGACGTTCCAAATTAATTCCAAAATTTAATACTCTTCGAGAGGGTCACAACGGCATATCACACTATAGGGTTCGGTTACAGACAAAGTCTAAAATAAATACGTGCACGAACGAGACTACGTGCACGAAAAGCGTACAAAGGATATGAGGTCCAACGGCGACAGTAAAACCAAGTTGGGCACACGTCGGGGGTCGGCTTGCTAAGGATGCAACCAAGGTGCTACGGCCCTATCGCCTCAATGACACGACACACACACAAAGCAACAAAACCAATCAGGTACCTGAAATTGCTATACGCACAGCCGTATAACGAATAGTGAGTACCGGCCATTACACTTTCACAAAGGCCAAACTTTAGCGAATTTTTCCTCCCTCACCATTGAGCTTCACAAGTGATACAATGTATTAAATCGAAGAGGGTTTAACGGTGAACGCGTAGGAAGAAACGACACTCCATTCCAAGTCCGTTGTCCCTTTAAATGAGTGTCCAAACAAAGCCCAAAACAAGTTTTTTGCAAAAACTGCAGCCACCAATAAGTGCCAAAAACCCTTGCTAGTGCCGCCCACGATTGGGCCCCACCAGACTGCTGCATACGGGGTGGGTGCCCGCCTGCATGGTCAGGCTAGGCAACCACCCTGTTTAGCAGGCAACCCCAATGATTAGCGGGTGTGGGTGCATGCAATCTAGGCGGGCGCCCGCCCTCCCGCCTAGCGGGCACCGACCCGCAATGCCCAACATTTAGACTATGGCACTGTTTTGGCTATTTTTGAGCGTTTGGAGTCTGTTTTCGACGCGGTTTGAACCTGTGTTTAGACCGGGATGATCCTGTCATCCAGGTAACCGTTTCCACGTGTTTATTATATTAGATATACATGTAAAAAATTTACGACATATTTAATTCTCTTTTGCATCATATGCAAAAATCTCCACATCCTTAATGTTCTACACTTATATCGCAAACTCTTTGCGACTTAAAAAATTCATTTGCATCTAATAAAAATAAACTGAGGGCATACATCTCTCAAGATCTCCCACTTGCACTCAGAATCATTTATCTCGAGTCCGCAAGTTAACTGCAAACTCTTATCAGTTTTCTATCCCTTGCATAAAATGCATATTCTCCTTAATTTCTACCTATTACTGGACGAAGGTCACACTCTGTGTGAGACCCTACAGCCTGATCATATTACAGGTGGGACTTGAAACCCCAAACAGCAGAGACCATGAGCAGCATATGCCATCCCTGTTTTGGTATCATACTTATGTGGTTAACTTATTTACATGAGTATTGTCGGGACCACCCTGACTGTGTCTGTGATGAATACCGCAGTTTTATTCTCTTCATCAAAACTATGCTACTTAGTCAAGCCTAGGGTATGGTCAACTATCAACCCTACACGCTTGAACTTGGTTAGTCTCCATCGATCTTTAGTCAAATAATGTTGGACTTCTTCCAACATACTCTGGCCAGAGTTTTCACTAAAAGATCGAACTAACACTGCGACACTAACTCCCCTTAATAAGGAGAAACGAATCCTATCTTGGTCATTACTCTCCTCGCATGCTTCAAATGTCACCCAACCAAAGACTTTTCAAAGGGGCTTTTTGGAGGCAAGATCAGTGATCTAAGTGACAATGTTCATGCACAGGTTCGTACAATGACCTCAAGTCAAAAGACCAACTTACCTATCATCACTAAGAGTTATTATTGACTGATTGGTCGATCATAACCAAATGATAACTCTTGTTGGATCATTCAGTGAACTCATTCTCCAATGAGCACCTGTGTCTCGTCTTCGACTTCGCCAAGTCAAACAACAATGAGATCATCGTCACCATTACATGATGAAGACTAAAACACAATGGTCTATCCGATGTTTCGATATCCTTTTCTCGAAACATATATGACCACAAATGATTTCAGACTTATGCTACTAACGGTCAAACAATTCTCTATGATCGAGATCCTCATTTCGATACTTGTTTACCTTGCATTAAGTCTTAGGAATTTACCTAAGTTCTAATGCCGGCTACATTGTAATTAACTTAAATAAATTCTTACCATACAGCATACTGTAATTTTGAACAAGATGTTTGTACACATACAAAGAGATAAATTGCCTCGTGTTCGAGGGCATACCTATCTCCCAACATCTTTCACTTGCACTCAGGCCCATTTATCCTGGTATCTCATACTGCATTTACACATAAGTCTCTCTAAACTTTATGTGGCAGAGCCTTTGTGAGTGAATCTGTTAAACCGTCTTTAGTTATAGACTTAATGAATTTTCTATGTTTATATTAAACCACACATTTGAATATCATCCAAATAATTTACTTGGTCTGTTGAAATCCATAATTAATGTCTTACCTGGATCTCATCTAGCTCAGCGTACCTTACGAGAATAATCTAAATAAGTTACTAATCATTTAAACGGTTTATAATCATTTCTGATAAAGTGTCAAACTCTTTGACCACTTTATCAAAACATATGTTCCAGCTCCTTGATGCCTCGCAATGTTTTTATTCGCTCCCACTGACCTCGAAAACTCTCTAACCGATTCAAATAAGTTCGTTCTTCTAAATCATATTTAGAAAACAGACTATACATTAACGCTCCAGTTTTTATGGTCATCATAAGCACTTACATCGAGTTCGGTTCGAGTAGATCTATACACATCTGCTGGTGAGACAGTTTCATCATAATCCGTTAAGTTAGGATGATAACCGTTCTCAACCAACATAAGTTGTACTTCACTATTTTCTTTATGCGTCAATCTTCTGTCTTGAAGATTTACTTGCAGCCAATAAGAAACACTTTCTTTGGGCACGTAAACTAAAGTCCATACTTTATCTATGTGCATGGATCTTTTTCGGATTGCATCAAGCCATTTCTTAGAGTCACTACTCCGAATGGTATCTTGGAAGTTTTCTATGCCATCATCAACTGTGATGTCTTACTTGACTCTTTCGTCTCACGAGGCTCTTGTAATTCTATGACTTCCTAACGATTAATTTGAGGAATATTATATTACAAGGTTCTAACATAACCTTATCAAATACCTATGCATTATTATTTTGGTTTTAACCCAGAACGAGGATTGTAACTCAGACTCACTAGTCATGTATGTAATGCCCTACCAGCTACTGCACAAGTACTAGAGGGGGGGTGAATAGTACTTTAAAATAATAAGGAGTATAATTCCAAATTAAATTGCAAACAACTACCAAATCAATTTGCGGAAGCTTAAATTGAATGACAACACAAAATTAACAATGCTAACAAACGATGTTAATGGGTTCGGATCCACCCAAGTCTCCCCGACTTATTCCCGGTGATCCTACGTCCCAACCACCCGGATCCCCTCCGGATACTTAGGTTAGAAACCCTAACCTAAGATTTCCACTATGAATATCTTGTGAAAAACCTTCACAAGATCAAATCATACATGCAATGGCAAAGTGAATCCCACAACCCGGGATCACAAACTTCTCTCACAACCGAGAGAATCACAAAGCAATATTAAAGAGTTTAAACGAAATAAACAATCTTACCACAAAATCCTATACCTTGAGTTTTTCTTACCCAAATGGTGAAATGAAGGATTTGAGGAAGATGAAGTCACCAAGACCTAGCACCAAGGAAATGACCAGCAATCGGTGCCTAGGAATGAGTTGGAGACTTGGATCAAGCAATAGCTTGAAGAGCTCACCAAGAACAAGCTTCTCTCTAGATCTAGAAATGAGAGAGAATGGGTTTCTTGTGAGGAAGAGAGCTTTAGATTTGAGGGAGAATAGCTATCTCTTTAGAACTCAATGAATCTCTTAATGGCAGCTCTTACCTAGATAGAAATGACCTAGGTTCGTATTTATAGGGTCCCATAAAAACAAGTTAGGTCATTCACCAACGGATAAAAATCTGTGAGACTTAGTCGGTCAAAGAACAATCACTGACCGACTAGTTCATCAACTAGTCGGTCAGTCAAACAACGTGGACCGACTAAGAGTAGATCTGAGAAGAGATAGAATTTCAGACCTAGAAATCTAGTCGGTCCAAGAAGACTGTCTGACCGACTAGTTTCACAACTAGTCGGTCAGTCAATGAACGTAGACCGACTAAGAGGCAAAATGAACTAGTCTGAATGCAAGTTGACTTAGTCGGTCCAAGAACAAAAGTTGACCGACTAAATTGTCAACTAGTCGGTCACCAAACGTTCTTAGACCGACTAACGATAAACAGTAGCTTAGGAGAATTTTAGCATGAACAGTAAGTCACAACTAGTCGGTCAAAGAAGCATCACTGACCGACTAGTTCACAAACTAGTCGGTCGGTGAGTCAACGTAGACCGACTAACTGTAAACAGTAAAGTCCAAGAAATTAAGGAATCAAACTAGTCGGTTCAAGAACAGTTGCCGACCGACTAGATCACCATCTAGTCGGTCAGTACTTGTTCTTGTACCAACTAACATGCACAAACAAGTCCGAATCGAAGCGCGACGCTTCGAGGAAGTTAGAATGAACTTGTGCAAGGATCCTAGAGCTACGAAATGAGCGTAATGAAGATATAGACGTAAGATATACTCAAGGCTTAACATTCTATATATCGAAGCTAAAAGACTATAAATAAAACCTTAATAAACGGTCTTCGAGAGCTTCGATTGAATCTTCATAACTTCCAAAGCGTCGCAAGAGCTTCAACGAAGCTTTAGGCATGAATATGAGCTTTGGGAAGTGTTGAGATGTCGCTTTAAATGTTCTCGTGAATTTGGCGACGATCTCCAATACTGCGCTCACAAATTGTTAGTTCATGAATTATTTATGTTTGCTCATCATCAAAACCAAATCCGGGGAGTCCAATATTCAACATTCTCCCCCTTTTTGGTGATGACAAACCAACATAAATAATAATCAAAAATAATAATTCAAATGTAAAATACTTACTCCCCCTGCATTGATGACACGTTAATTCCAAAATGAATATATATGAATTGCATCAATCAGACGAGTAAGATATATAATGAGAATCGATTTTTGAAATATCGGATTTTGAAAATCCTTATATGTATCTTAACTCCCCCTGAATCTAACATATCAAACTAGATTCTTGGAAATTGAGTTAAATTTTCATTTGCGCTATTTATTATCATTATCTCTCCCCCTTTGGCATTATCCCAAAAATGGGGGGCATACAACGACAACAATTAGGAAATGTAAAATCCAACATCGGGAGTCGTAGACAAAGACAATGGACCAACTTGACACCAAGGGAAAAGTGTGGAAATCAAATCAAGGTGTGCCAAAATGTCCATTATCAAAAAAAAATCAAAATCATCAAAAATACCAAATAATTATGCATTTCTTGAATAAAGAAACATACTCTTCAATATTCAATATTCTTGGTTAATTTTGTGCATGGAAAACAATTCTATATAATTATAGAAATATAATCTATTTAACCAAGTTTTTAATCGTCGAGCGACGAATTCACAATTCAAATGCATTCAACGAATATATAAAAAAAATGCACGACGAATAAATGACAAAGTGAATGACGATGAACATATATATATGTAGAGACAACATGAGTACATCCAAAAAGATATCATATCGAATATATGAGGTACATCATATCAAGTGATACATATCATCAAAAAGAAATACATCATACATCATCGACATCATCAAAGAATATCAACATACATCAAAACAACATCATATCATAATATCCAACTCCGACATCCAGAAATCGCAAAAATACATCAAAACATCTCTCAAACCCCATCCTAACCCAAAATACTCTCACTAAGATATATCATCCAAAGCGAAGTGGAGAGTCCTCGAAACAAGCGATCACGAGGAGGTGGCAGGATCTGCAGTCTCCGTGGGTCCAGTCGACGGAGTGGACTCAGGCTCTGCAGGGAGTAGAGGTGTCTCAACAGATGGAATCGTCGGGGCAGGAGTGGAGATCTCAGCAACAGGCTCATCAACGGGAATCTCAACAGCAGCAAGGGTCTCGACAGAAGCAGCAGCAGTGGCAGTGTCAACAGCAGCAGGAGATACATGAGCAGGCTCGGAAGTCTGAAGTGCTAAAGCAGATGGCTCTGGAACACCGGAAGTGGTGCCAACTCCAGGAGCAGAAGTGGAAGTACCAGCAGCAGCAGCAGTGGCCTCATCGCCACGGGCAAAAGAAGTGACAAGCTCGTCAAGCTCCTCATCGTCCATCTCCTCGGCCTCAGACACTGAATGAGGAAGATCAATCCCCATCATACGTGCCATACGGCAGACTACCTCCTCAGTACGAGCCAAACGGGAGTCGTGCTGACGAAGTAGGCGTACGACATCGTCCAATGTAGCAGGGGAAGAGGAGGCTGCAGCAGCTGACGGAGTAGACTGGGAAGCAGATGCGGTAGACCTCTGCACGTGACGAAGTGCCGCTAGAGATTTCTTCACGGCCGTCGCGTTCAGAGGCGTACCCAAAGGACGCTCATCATCAGGAGGGAGGGGGACTCGGAAATGACGGAATACGAGAGTCAACAGGCAAGGGTATGGAATGTGCGCAGACTTATTGGTCTTGCGTATACACTCGAAAGAATCCATCTTATCGAGTATCACGCGAGCCCAATTAATCTCGCACCCCAAGAAAAGAGCGTAGATCAATTTCAAGAACGGCTGGGATGGGAGTGAAGAGGATCCATACTTAGGGAGGAGACATGACTTCAGGATCAGGTTAAGAACCCACGCATTCGGCTTAAAAGATTTCGATGGAACACCAATGAATGCGGAGGGGATAACCTGGAAAATCTCAGAAAGAATAGACTGATCCAAGGAAGAAATGTCATCGACGGAAATGTCCGAAGGGAGGAGACCACACGACGAACAACCAAGAATCTCCCCCAAGATTTCTGCCGTGAGAACTATAGGAGTTCCCAAGACAGTCGTCTCAATGGAGTGGCTGGCATCGTACTGGCCTCAAATACGATTGGCATAGAACAATTTCACGAGGCGAGGATACGGTTTGGGATTGGCCTTGGGGTCGAATCGGAGATAATCAAGAAGACCACTATAGGACAGAAGATCAGCAAGGCCGAGAAAATCAGAGAACTGAACGTAATGCTCTAACAACAGTGGACAGTGCTCTATACGGTTGTACGCTGCGAGACACTGAGGGTCATCGCGGCACAACGATATGTCTACACCGCCGACTGGCATAGGAGCTTTACCCGTAGCCTTACGGGTCTTCGGAGGTGGAGTAGGTTCCCTAGTAGGCTCATCCTCTGGGATAAATTCAGAGTTGGAATCGGGAGGAGTAGCCGGTGAGTGGAGAATGGGCTTTTTGGTCTTGGATTTGCGGGGTTTAGCGGTCGCAGTCCTAGGCTTCTTAGGAGGAGGCGATGATGGAGAGGCTTGGGTTGACTTGGCACGACGCTTAGGCTTCGGGGGATTCCTAGGGTCGGAAGGCCCTACGGTCATAGGAGAAGCCCCGGTAGAGGCGATGGGAATTCTTGTCTTAGCCATAGCACTACGAGCACAAGCAATCGATGATAAGATCAAAAACAACCTAGCACAAACCCTAGAAATCAAAAGAAATCCGAACACACAAACCCTAGGTTAAAACTAGAAACCCTAGGAGCTAGATGAGATAGAATCGAACCCTAGGGTAGGAATCGACCAAGGAGAGGGAGGGAGATACCTAGGAGGTGGAGTCGACGGCGGCGGACGGTGGCGATCGACGGAGAGATGGCCGGAATTCGAAGGGTTTCGAGTGGGGGTTTGGGGTTTTCGGGCTGGAGCAAGAGAGAATACCGACTAAAAATGATTTTAGTCGGATGAATTAGAGTATAAGTCGGTCTGGAATCAAAAAGACACAAATGCCCTAACACACTTAGTCGGTCACAGTTCAAGCACTGACCGACTAGATTACGATCTAGTCGGTCGGTCAATGAGCTTGAACCGACTAAGTCGAAACAGAGGCACAGAGGGATTTTTAGGGCAAGAATTAGTCGGTCGCAGTATATTCACTGACCGACTAGTTTTCAATCTAGTCGGTCGGTAAGTGTACTATGACCGACTAACGAAAGAAAATGATAGGAGTTAGATATAGGCTTGATCTAGTCGGTCTGAGTTCATTTGCTGACCGACTAAATGAGCATCTAGTCGGTTGACAAGTGAACTTAGACCGACTAGAAGAGTCCAAAAATTGATAATTGATTTCTCTTCACAAACCACTTGGATGAAACATCATAACTCACTCATTAGTCATCTAAATTACCCCATAAAACGTCGAAATCTTAAATACGACTTTCAAATATGAATTCGATCATAAATTCAAATATATCACATAAAATTCCCAAAAATTCAATAAATCTAGCATGAACAAAATATCGCGAAATCGAATAGCATGCAAGACAATTGAATGAAATATGAATCCTATATCTCGGATTCACCCATAATCCCCAATTCTCGACGCAACCGCACAAAGGAGTCCTCCTTTAGGGGTTTCGTGAAAATATCGGCGATTTGCTTTTGGGTTTCAACGTACACTAATATGATGTCCTTTTTAGCAACATGATCATCTAAGAAATGGTGTCGGACATCTATGTGTTTTGATCGGGAATGGTGCACCGGATTCTTTGAAAGACAGATAGCACTTTGGTTTTCCACCATGATAGGGCTAGTATCACAATGAATACCAAAATCCTTCAAAGTGTGTCTCATCCAAAGAACCTGGGCACAAGCGGCACCGGCGGCAATATATTCCGCCTCGGTGGTTGAAAGTGATACCGAATTTTGCTTCTTGGAAAACCAAGAGACAAGAGAATTTCCTAGAAAATGGCAAGTGCCACTAGTACTTTTCCTATCGGATTTGCATCCCGCATAATCAGCGTCACTATATGATACTAACTCATATGTGCTAGATTTCGGATAAAGTAATCCAAAATCTAAAGTGTAACTTAGATAACGAAAAATACGTTTTACCGCTACTAAGTGAGAATCCTTAGGTTGAGACTGATAACGAGCACATATACATACGGCAAACATAATATCGGGCCTACTCGCGGTAAGATAAAGTAAACTACCTATCATACCTCGATATAGACGAATGTCTACATCTTTTCCGCCCGTATCTTTATCAAGATGCGTTGTAGTGCTCATAGGAGTCTTTTTCCCGGAGGCATTCTCCATTCCAAATCGCTTTAGCAACTCCACCGTGTACTTCGTTTGGTGGATGAAGATTGCATCGTTCAATTGGCGAATTTGGAGACCTAAGAAATATTTGAGTTCGCCCATGTGGCTCATCTCAAATTGTTCCTTCATAACATTAGAAAACTCTTCGCAAAGAGCAAAGTTAGTAGCACCGAAAATGATATCATCAACATAAATTTGAACTAATAAAATATCATTATTCGCATGCTTAATAAAAAGTGTTGAATCGGCTTCACACATTTTAAAATTCAAATCCAAAAGAAAATTCTTTAGGCGATCATACCAAGCTCGAGGAGCTTGTCTCAACCCATAAAGAGCTTTCTTTAGTTTAAAAACATGATTTGGAAATTTTTCATTTATGAAGCCCGGAGGTTGAGAAACGTAAACTTCCTCAACGACATCTCCGTTTAAAAATGCACTTTTAACATCCATTTGAAATAATTTAAAATTCTTATGGCATGCAAAAGACAATAATAATCTAATTGATTCTAATCTAGCTACCGGAGCGAAGGATTCTTCGAAATCGATACCTTCCTCTTGTCGATAGCCTTGAGCTACTAACCGAGCTTTGTTCCGGACGACGACTTGGTTTTCGTCGGTTTTGTTCTTGAAGATCCACTTTGTCCCTATGATGGTGTGGTTCTTCGATGGCAATGGAACAAGCTCCCATACCTCATTCCTCTCGAATTGAATGAGCTCCTCCTCCATGGCTAAGATCCAAGCGCTATCTTCGCATGCTTCATTAATATTCTTTGGCTCTATCGATGAGGAAAGGCACAATTTGCGAAGTGGTGGACTTGCGATCTCGTCTTGACACTATCATAGATATTGCCAATGACTTGCTCATGGGGATGGTCACGAACCGAATGAAGCCGTTTGGGAATACCTTGATCACTAGGAACATTCTCAACAACTTCATTAGTTGGGTTAGTCTCAATAGAATCAATAGAATCATTAGACTTAGAATTATCAAACGAATCACATAAAACATCCATAGAATCATTATCATTTGAAATTCTAGTTGGAACAAATCCTTCATTAAATGAGACATGAAGCGACTCCTCGATCGTTGAGGTTCGTTTGTTGAATATCCGGTAGGCTTTGCTACGCGAAGAATATCCAACAAAAATCCCTTCATCGGATCTTGGATCGAATTTGTCCAAACTACCATATGTGTTCTTAATAAAACATTTCGAACCAAAAACACGAAAATGTTTACCTTGAGGCAACCTACCAAACAACAATTCATAACAAGTTTGTTTAGTGCCGGGACTCAAAAGTATTCTATTAAACACATAGCAAGCGGTGTGTACCACTTCCGCCCAAAATTGATGGCCAAGTTGGCTATCATCAAGCATAGTGCGAGCACACTCCACTAGCGTCCTATTCTTTCTCTCAACTACACCATTTTGAGGAGGTGCACGAGGGAAAGAGAAGGTGTGAGTAATACCAACTTCATCACAAAATGTCTCAAAAGACTCATTCTCAAATTCACCTCCATGATCACTACGAATAGTGACAATGGTGGTTCCTAAGAGATTTTGTACTTTCTTAACAAAAATTGTGAAGTTTTCAAAAGCTTCATTTTTATTACACAATGAAAATACCCAAGTAAATCTTGAATAGTCATCTACGATGACAAGTCCATACCTTGCATTTCCTAAGGAAGCTACTCTAGTTGGCCCAAATAAGTCTAGATGTAATAGCTCTAGTGGCCGTTTAGTAGAGATGCTTTTCTTAGGTTTAAATGAAGATTTAGGAAGCTTGCCACGTTGACAACAATCACAAAAACTTTTCTTTTCAAAAACAAGCTTCGGAAAACCTTTAATAGAATTTAATTTCGAAAGCTTATAAAGTGTTCCAAAGTTCACATGTCCAAAGCGTCGATGCCATAAGTGTTGTTCACTTGTGTTGGCAACGAGACATTGTTATATGACTTAGGAAGATCCAAAATATAAATGTCTTTATGACGAGTTCCGGAAAATAATAATTTATCATTATCTTTTCTTAAAATATGACACAATCCTTTCGCAAAACTAACTTTGTAACCTTTGTCACAAAGTTGGCTTATTGAAATAAGATTATGATTTAAACCACTAACAAGATAAACATCACTAATTAAGGGTTTAGAGGGGTTACCGACTTTACCAACACCTATGATGGTTCCGCTCTCGTTACCTCCAAATACGACGCGGTTTCCATTCGCAATGGGAACCACTCCGGAGAACAATCGAGCGTCACCCGTCATGTGTTTTGAACACCCGCTATCGAGTATCCAATTCCCTTTGGAGCTAAATTTAAATTTGTTGCTCCTTTTCTTTTTCTTTTCCTTGAGTACCTAAAGATAGAAACTTTCATATCATGGTACCCAAGGTCATTGGGTCCAAGGAATTAGACCTTTGGAAGCCAAGTCCAAGTGGACTTAGACTTCCCCACATAATTCTTACTATGCACAACATCCGAAAAATAAGCATTCATATACATTTGTTTTTCGTCCATGCTAGTGTCCTTTGGGCTCCAAATAGTGAAAATTTTGGGAGCCATCATCCTATTGGGTGCATGCATGCGACGTTGATTTCTACGTGATGCATGTTGTGGATAGGCATACGGGACATGATGGAATGGTGCACGGTGAGAATTATTCATATGATGTGGTGGGTGTACATATGCATGTGTGGGAACACGTGCGTGAGGGTGTCTCACATGGTGTACACGTGCCTGAGAATGTGTTGCATAAAAATCATCATATGTGTGAGCCGGTGGAGTAGGACGTGTGTTCCTACGTGGCATGTTATTGGTGTACATGTAGGCATGCCCCTTCTTTGGAGGTCCACCCAAAGTGGGTTTCTTTCCAAAAGAGGGTGTGGACGAGGTGGAAGCACCAATGGTAGATGATCTACCAATAGAGTGTTTGCTCCCACTAGTTGAGGCTTCGGAAGTTGGCCTAACAAAAGTAGTGACCGACTTGGATGAATTTCCCATCATATACCCCAAGCCAATGTGGTGTTTGGCCGGAAGTAAATCTTTTAGGATATTATCCAAATGGCCCTTACCCTTGTTGAATTTGTTGATTCGGCCCAATGTGTCCTCATATTTCTCTTTGAGAGAACGCAAAGAAGTATCCAAAGTGGATATTTGCGATGTAAGCACATAAACACGAGATTTAAGATTCTCGTTCTCAATACTCAAAGTCGAGTTTTGAGAAGTTAAATCCGCTATCTCATGTTCTTCCGCATCCTCAATGCTAACATGTTCAAGTTTAGATTTGAGATTCACAATCTCATTTCTTAACTCTTCAACAACGGTGTCGTTGTTGGTGATGATATTCTTAGGCGATGTTTGAATGCTAGCTAGGTCATCTTTTACCTTAGTATATCTATTTACTAACTTAGTGTATTTTGACCAAAGTTGAGAGTTAGCATTTCTAAGATCATCCATCGTTACCTCATCGCTTTCGTCATTACTATCATCGGAAGAGGAGGATCCTTGATCTTGCTCCTCTCTTGCCATGAAACACATGTGCGCTTGCTCCACATGCTCATCGTCCGACTCACCGCTTGAAGAATCATCGGAGTCGGTGAAGGTAGCTCCGACAAGTCCCTTCTTGTTTCCTTTCGTGTACTTCTTGGACTTGTCATACTTTGGCGCCTTCCACTTCTCCTTTTGTTTGTTGAGAGGACACTCTGCTTTCATGTGTCCTGGCTTATTGCACTTGAAACACAAAGGAGAGGAAGAGGCGTTAGAAGAACCAAATTTACCTTTGGTCTTGAAGTTACCTTTTCGGAAGAAACGGTTGAACTTTTTGGCCATGAGTGCCATGGACTCCAAGTCCAACTCGTTTTCCGAGTCTTCATCATCGGTTGATGTGGATGTGGATGGAGCGGCTTTGAAGGCAATAGCCTTTTTCTTTGGCTCGTCTTGCTTTAGATAAGACTTCATCTTTTCTTGCAATTTGAGCTTGTTATCCTTGCGTACCTCGTACGACATTAAAGTACCCATTAGTTGAACTACGGTGTACTTATTCATGTCATTACCTTCCTCGATGGCGAAGGTGCGTTTCTCCCAAGAAGAAGGAAGTCCTTCGATAAGCTTTGAGCACTTCTCCTTTTGAGTGTAGGACTTGCCGAGGGCCTCTAACTCGTTTATTATGTCAACGAAGCGAGCGTAATATTCTTTCATCTTCTCGCCCTGTTGCATATGAAACATTTCGTAATCTTTGTTTATGACTACAGTTTAGAGTCTCTTACCCGACTCGTCCCTTCATGTAGTATGAGGAGGGAGTTCCAAATTTGATATGCACTCATACATGTGCATATCTTATTGAAGTCCTCGGGCTCCAATGCGCATTGCAAGGCGTTCATTGCCTTGGCATTGCTTACCTCCGCGGCGACCTCTGCGGTTGTCCATTTCTCAAAGTCTTCTTCTTCGGGCTCGATGTACTCCTTCATTGTAGTCCTCCATAAAGATGCACTTCGGAGGAAGGTTTCCATCCGACATTTCCAGTACCCGTAGTTGGTACCGTTGAAGAATGGAGGCCTCGTAGAGGAATGTCCTTCCATCACCGAAGATGCTCCTTCACGGTTCCTGAAGGTGTCATAGTTGGAAGGTGGACGCATGGTCTTGTTGTCGTTGGCAGACATAGCTGAGTATCTGGCTCTGATACCAAATGTAATGCCCTACCAGCTACTGCACAAGTACTAGAGGGGGGGTGAATAGTACTTTAAAATAATAAGGAGTATAATTCCAAATTAAATTGCAAACAACTACCAAATCAATTTGCGGAAGCTTAAATTGAATGACAACACAAAATTAACAATGCTAACAAACGATGTTAATGGGTTCGGATCCACCCAAGTCTCCCCGACTTGTTCCCGGTGATCCTACGTCCCAACCACCCGGATCCCCTCCGGATACTTAGGTTAGAAACCCTAACCTAAGATTTCCACTATGAATATCTTGTGAAAAACCTTCACAAGATCAAATCATACATGCAATGGCAAAGTGAATCCCACAACCCGGGATCACAAACTTCTCTCACAACCGAGAGAATCACAAAGCAATATTAAAGAGTTTAAACGAAATAAACAATCTTACCACAAAATCCTATACCTTGAGTTTTTCTTACCCAAATGGTGAAATGAAGGATTTGAGGAAGATGAAGTCACCAAGACCTAGCACCAAGGAAATGACCAGCAATCGGTGCCTAGGAATGAGTTGGAGACTTGGATCAAGCAATAGCTTGAAGAGCTCACCAAGAACAAGCTTCTCTCTAGATCTAGAAATGAGAGAGAATGGGTTTCTTGTGAGGAAGAGAGCTTTAGATTTGAGGGAGAATAGCTATCTCTTTAGAACTCAATGAATCTCTTAATGGCAGCTCTTACCTAGATAGAAATGACCTAGGTTCGTATTTATAGGGTCCCATAAAAACAAGTTAGGTCATTCACCAACGGATAGAAATCTGTGAGACTTAGTCGGTCAAAGAACAATCACTGACCGACTAGTTCATCAACTAGTCGGTCAGTCAAACAACGTGGACCGACTAAGAGTAGATCTGAGAAGAGATAGAATTTCAGACCTAGAAATCTAGTCGGTCCAAGAAGACTGTCTGACCGACTAGTTTCACAACTAGTCGGTCAGTCAATGAACGTAGACCGACTAAGAGGCAAAATGAACTAGTCTGAATGCAAGTTGACTTAGTCGGTCCAAGAACAAAAGTTGACCGACTAAATTGTCAACTAGTCGGTCACCAAACGTTCTTAGACCGACTAACGATAAACAGTAGCTTAGGAGAATTTTAGCATGAACAGTAAGTCACAACTAGTCGGTCAAAGAAGCATCACTGACCGACTAGTTCACAAACTAGTCGGTCGGTGAGTCAACGTAGACCGACTAACTGTAAACAGTAAAGTCCAAGAAATTAAGGAATCAAACTAGTCGGTTCAAGAACAGTTGCCGACCGACTAGATCACCATCTAGTCGGTCAGTACTTGTTCTTGTACCAACTAACATGCACAAACAAGTCCGAATCGAAGCGCGACGCTTCGAGGAAGTTAGAATGAACTTGTGCAAGGATCCTAGAGCTACGAAATGAGCGTAATGAAGATATAGACGTAAGATATACTCAAGGCTTAACATTCTATATATCGAAGCTAAAAGACTATAAATAAAACCTTAATAAACGGTCTTCGAGAGCTTCGATTGAATCTTCATAACTTCCAAAGCGTCGCAAGAGCTTCAACGAAGCTTTAGGCATGAATATGAGCTTTGGGAAGTGTTGAGATGTCGCTTTGAATGTTCTCGTGAATTTGGCGACGATCTCCAATACTGCGCTCACAAATTGTTAGTTCATGAATTATTTATGTTTGCTCATCATCAAAACCAAATCCGGGGAGTCCAATATTCAACAATGTATTGCACTAAGTCTAACAGAGTACAATTCAAGCTCCCTAACAGACCGATGTGTTAAAAAACTTGACCTGAGAGAAAATCTCATTTTCTTTTAGGTACGTAAGAATTACATAGGTAAGTATTCGACTCTTCCATCCGATCGAATTAGTTCAAATACGTCTTTCATTGTGTTCTCTATTTTATCAGACTTGTGTTTCATTTAGAACATGTGTTGTAATAAAATAAGAATTCCTTATCTTGGCTTATTTAGACTTGGGTCCGGGTACATCCAAATGTATGAGACTACGAGTTCACCAACTCATTCTCACGCTATCTTACAGATGGAATTTCGGCCATCATACCTTTGAGAACAAGATTCACAAGTGTTTTTCGACTCATAATACGCGAGGTCAAACCCCTCGTTACGTGACTTGTGAAGCTTAGTATCTTCAGTACATCCTAGTCTATTTTGCCATATAAGATTTGCTATTAACTTGCGTAATCATGTATCAACTCTTAATATAATATTGTTATACATTGTAATCACATCAAAACATTTCTTCTAAAGTAATGTGACGACATGCATACATCCTAGTCTATTTTGCCATATAAGATTTGCTATTAACTTGCGTAATCATGTATCAACTCTTAATATAATATTGTTATACATTATAATCACATCAAAACATTTCTTCTAAAGTAATGTGACGACGTTCGCCAAATATGATATAAGTTCAATATGGCCTAAGACAACTTTTGTTCATTAGCCAATATATGGTACTATCTTTGTATAACAATTATTCTGAAATTTTAGACATCAAACATGTCACATTTTCAGTTCCTCCTATAATGCCTTGTCTTATGATAAACCAAATATTCTTTCTCAATGAATTTTCCTTGGTGCCTTCTCCTTTCTAAATCATATTTAGATATTTCATGTCCCAACACAAATATTATATGTGCAAGCATCACATGCATCCAAACACTTGAGTTTTACAACCTTGAGGAGACTCTACAAGTTGCTAGTCTCAAGATCTAATTTGGATACATTGTCTTGCACCGCTCTTACACTCATCTTCGAGTCAAACAGTTTGATCAAAGTTTCCAGCCTTGCAGATTGAAACTGTTTTCCATACAAACTTGAGAAGACTTAACAAGTTGTATGGAGAAACGTGCTTTAAACATCAGTATGTTCAAGCTGCCCCTGTTAGCAGAGGCGAGTGTTAAGTATCGTGCTTTTATTGTGTTAGACTTTAGAGCTTAAGGAAATCATTGTTCTTAACTCGGTGCTAGGACGGACACTTTTAATTTCAGTGAGAATATAGTTTGGTTTATCATATATTCCTCAACTAATCATTTTGTCCGGTTGACTTATTTCTTTTAAGGATATTATGATTTAGATTCCACTTTGGTAAACCATAGAATTGTCCTAATTTAGCATATGTTCATGATTTTTAAATATAGTTAAAATGGTTTTTTTTCAAATATATTCTCCCATTATTCTGCGATCATCTTTAGCCATATAGATGAACGAATATAGTTATTTAATGGGATATGGACCCAACCACCCTGAGCTTCACAACCCTGAGGAGACTCAACAAGTTGATCGACTCTGCAGTTGGTAGATAATCTCATTGACTCCCTATTGGTTTTTACCCCTAGTCACTTATGATCTTAAGGAGACTCAGCAAACCATAATGACTAGTCTAGTCAAACCCTTGTTTTATGTCTAATATTAACTTACACCGATACTCGAGGAGACCCGACACAGCGGTTTAGGTTAATACCAGACTATATCTTATGTATGATGGAGTCGGTTTCTAAAAGAGACCATGGCATAGCTTGAGGAGACTAAATAACCATGACAGACCTTTTAGTCCCATAATCCAGAAACAAGGAGGGCTACAGCTAACCTTGAAGAAGATTTTTAACGTAATTGACTAGATATAATCGACGGTGTCCCATAATCATAATTCGCATCCTTCCAGTCCAGCAGAATACGGCTAGACATTTGGCTAAGCCAGGATCACTATCTCTAGGCGAGCTAGGGTGATCCACAACACTAGTCAAACAACATTAGACCGGATCATGGTCCATTGAAGGAAACTTATTATTCATATGTGTACCATTGATTAGAATTGGCTTCATTAAAAATAGTTAATCCTATCAACTAGTTGAATCCTAAAATTCGAAATTATTAGTATTGATTAATAACTTTTATTAATGTCGTTATCAACTATAAGGATTTTTAAGTTGTTATCCTATTCATGTATTAGGCATTTAAAATTCAAGTTGCAACAATTTAAATCATAACATTTTGTTCAAAATTATTATTAGAACAATTAAAATAATAATTATGGGAGAGTGATACCATAATCATGTATTAGGAGTTTAATTTGTTGCAACATTTTAAATCATAACATGTCAAAAAATTATCTCATAATTTTCCGAAAGGTTTTAATGGCTATCCTAATAGTTTTTCTTGAATTATCACATAATCGAAATTAACTAATATAACCATTAAAACTATAAACTAAACAATTTAGCATGATAACAAAGCAATTGAAATTTATCTCATAAAATTTTCTTGCTAAACATGCAACTTAAATTTTATCTCATAATTTTAAGTTACACAAAATTAATTATTATCATATAATAATTAAGATCTAATTTTAAAATTATCAAATGATTTTAAAATTAAATCTAATTTTCAAAAACATTTTACGAAAATAAAACATTGTACAGAAAAACGACAATTTAATAGTTTAAAATTCAACCTCCATCTCATGGAGAAAACATGTTGTATCACATACATTTTATAATTGCAAATCATAGATCATGTAGATATGGCTCTAATACCACTATTGGGTTTTCTAGGTCCTAATGGCGATACAATCGACATTCGGCCTAAGTCGGTCAGACGAAGATATCAAATAAATCAGCAGAAAATCATCTTAAAACTATTTTAAGTACAAGCCCTAAAGATATTAACCCTAGCCAAGATCTCTACTATCCCGGGGTTGGGTCCGACCAACCCCTAAGGATAGATCTATCTAACATTTGCAATTATAAACACATGAATATTTAAACTATATACCTTTCACTTCGTTTCCGCAGAATACGAAGCGTCATTTTAGCAACATTTCTTTGGCCCCACGCCACTTCTCCCAAGCCGAACCGCGTCCCGAGCCGCACCTCGTCTCGAGCCTAACCACTTCCCGAACTGCACTGCGTCCCAAGGCGAGCAACACCCACGTCGACGAGCCAACCACCCGTCGAACAAGATTTTGCCTTGAGTGGATTCTTCGTCAAGACTTTGGATCCAATCTGTGCTCCTTCGTAGCTTTGCTAGAGCCCGAACATAAACAAGGAATAAATTTAGGGAGAAATAGAATATTTACTTTAAGCTCAGATCCGGGCTTGCTTACTTTTAATGAAACTACTAAGATCTGGAGATTGGGACGAGTTTCAAGGATGTGAATAGGCCCCTATTAATATAGGCGACTGACCCCTCCCCTTCACTCCATATCCGATGTGGGACAAAATGTTTTGAAGGAAAAATTAATTAAAGTCTTCCTTTTACAAAGGCAAAACTTTAGCAAAAATTTTCCTCCCTCACCATTGAGCTTCGCAAGTGATACCACCTATCAAATCGAAGAGGGTTGAATGGTGAATGCATAGGAAGTAATGGCACTCCATTCTGAGTCCGTTTGACCCTTTAAACGAGTGTCCAAACGTAGCCCAAAACCAAATTTTTGCAATAACTGCAGCCGCCAATAAGTGCCAAAAACCCTTGCTGGTGTGGCCCACGGCCCCGCCAGCCTGCCGCATGCAGGCTGGGAGCCCCAGCCCACGGTCTGGGCGTCTGCCCACATGGGCGGGCTAGGCGCGTGCCTGCCCGCAAAGGGCGTGCTGGGCTCCCACCCTGCTTAGCAGGTGCCCCCTGCTTAGCAGGCACGGGTGACTACATTTCAGGCGGTCGGCTGTCTGCCTAGCGGGTGCTAGACCCACAATGCCCAACATGTGGACTATGGCATTGTTTTGGCTATTTTTTGAGCGTTTAGAGTTTGTTTTCGATGCGGTTTGAACTTGCGTTTAGACCGGGATGATCCCGTCATCTAGGTAACCATTTCCACACGTTTATTAGATTAAATATGCGCATAAATAATTTACGACATATTTAATTCTCTTTTGCATCAATGCAAAAATCCCTACATCCTTAATGTTCTAAACTTATATCGTAAACTCTTTGCGACTTATAAAATCCATTTGCATCCAATACAAACAAACTGAGGGCATACATCCCTCAACAATAGCACCACTATAAACCATCAACATATCGTCTTAGAACTATTTATCGGGCATAATTAACCCAAATAAATAGATTCCGAGCACTCCAAACGGGCGAAGCATTTAGAGCACATCTCATAGATTGTGCCTTTGATGGGTCATCATATAAAGAGTCGATAGTGAAGATTAGATCCTGAAGATCCTTCACATTCAGAACCCTTTAAATTCCCAGTTTTAGGTCTTGACCATTTCAAATATCTTGAACCGTGATGAGATCCTAAAGATCCACACTTCTGAAACCGTTAAACAGTTTCGGACATATTCACTGACAATTCAAATATTGTCAAATTCACGCATCCCTGGTGCTAAAAATACATCTATGATTGACATACTAAAAATAATAGATGCAATCCACCAATAGCAGAAATGAATGTCCTTAATGAATGATAGGACATTCCACGAGGCTCCAAAGAGAGAAAAACGCCTGGAGACCTTTAAACAATACCACGACAAGAAAGTGAGCTCATCTCCATATCCTCTCCTCTTCCTGAACCTCTAGAAGAGACGAATTTGGAATAAATTGAAATATTATTGAATAATGTACGTACATGGGGAGGTGTTTGGATTAAAAACACACTTATCGACAATTACTCACATTTCATTTAACCGTTTAAATGATAATTATAAATATCGTTCTACACTCCGTTTCATGAAGCAAATATAGAGAATGGCCAAAAATATAGAACGAGGCAATAATAAGTTGAGCTGAACTTACTTATGAAATGTGAAGTGTTTGGACCTGAAGTCCTGATATCAAAAGATATCAAACCTGTGGGTATAATGAGTATTGAATAAACACAAATAATAAATAAATAAAACCGTATGCTATAAGCGACATGCTATTGTTGGAAGCAACGATCTAAGATCTTGGTTTGATGATGACAAACATGCGAACTATTTAACGTGTGTGCTACGTGTGTTTCAGGATTGGCAACGGGGTAAATCTTGAGGAGTTGACTAAGTCAACGTGTTGGAGAAATCGCTATTCATATAGCATCCTAGGAGAGAAAGGAAGTGTGTGCTCAAAGAAGGTTGACTTGGTCAATATAATGGGAGATGAAATCTATTTGAGATTTGGTCAAATCAATTAGGGAGATTTGTTGCTACCCATTTCCTATTCAAACTTCAATTCAATCCCAATACAAATTTTCCATCCCTTAACTCTAGGGATTCTCTTTGATCATATCCCTTTAAACAACCCTTGCTCCCCTCTTATAAAAACGCCCCCATCAAAGGGAGAAAAAAAGAGGGGGTGCTCATTATTTTCGGCCAGCAAGAATTAAGGGAAGAGCCACACCTTCATCCTTTTTTAGTTTTAAAAAAATTTTCAAAGAGCAGCTACCGCACGGCAAACAAAAAATTGAGGGAGAGTACTTTTTCGGCCTGTGTTCATGTTTTTTTTGGTTTGTTTTTAAAAACAATTTTAGAGGTCTCTGCCGAATTGATTGACAGCCGAACTCAAAAAAAACCCCTCAAGAGCTCTGTGCTCAATTTTTATTGTGTGCAATCTTTTTAGGGTCCGCCGAATTTTATGGTGTCTTCATTTATTTTTTGCATAGCTCCTTCATTAAAAAAACATCACAAGTTTTTTTTCTTAAGCACAAAAAAATCTCAAAGGGAGGCGCACTGCTTTGGTTTATTAAAAAAACAAAAGAGCACTTCAATTCCTTTTTCCCTTTGAAATTCTCATCTGCCATATTTTTTTAATCTCTCAAGATCAAATGGCCGAATTTCTTGGTGCTCTTCTCCTTGGATATCTCAAGGCCCAGGCTATTTTCTTTGGTTGTTTTTGTTGACAACCGACACAAAAAAAGGAGGAGCAGCACAGGATTTTTTTTGCAACCTTCATTGCCGAAACCTCAAGCACCTAGCCGCATCTTGTTTTTCCCCAGGGCACACAAAAAATAGAGGGGAGCACAAATTTCTTGGGGGCAGTACAAAAATTCAGAGGGGCCTAATATCCAGAGCCACACAATTTTATATTTTGAGAGCAAAGGCCGACACAAAGGATCTTCATCAATCAAAAGGAAAAAACTGAACCGCAACATTGCATTGTCTTTTGCAAACCAAAAAATTCAGGGGTAATCAAATTCAGAGATCATCATCATTTCTTTAAGGGCAACTGCAATTTTTTTCCACCGCATGATCACCTAAGAGAGCCGCACGCATCAAATCTCCTCAAGAGATTTAATGAGCACACATGATTTCATGAGCAGCACAAAAAAAGGTTAGTAGAGTTTTGTTTTAATTAATTAAAGGATTAATCATCTGCTCTCTTTGATTTGCAGGCACTTGAAGAAAGACGCATTGACTAGGCCGGCGCAATTTTGTTTGGGGAGTACAGCAGCCGTAACTTTATTTCAAGCCACAAGTCACCAAAGGAGGAGAGGCAATCAGCAACTTGAGTTGCGAAGAGGTGTCGAGTAGACATCTACATCTACGTCAGACGAGATCTGACCCATGCTTATTGACGAGGACATCGCCGCTACACAAACTGAGATTCCTAAACTCTATTTATTATTATTTTATGTAGTTGTTGTGTTAGATCCTCGTCGGGAAAACTTTACCATCTTTGGGGACCATTTTGGGACTTGTCTGGTTGGGGCTAGACAAGTGGGACCCAGCTAGTTTGGGACTAGCTGGTAGAAAGCATTACTAGGATTGATAGTGAGAGAAAACACTGTGTGTGGGGTACTAAGAGCCTGGCGAGTGTAGAGACGTAGAGGGTGCTCTGAGCGGGCTCTAACTTGTGGTTTTGTACCTATTGTGCTATTCAATACTAGTTCTGCTTTGGGGGCTGGAGTAGGTCGTTGGGACGACCGAACCAGGGTAAATCTGCTGTGTACTCTGTGTCTGCTTATTATTTACCCTGTTGCTGCTATAACTACGTGTGCTTATTCGTGGGTTGCACGAATTATTTTTAAGAGCCTATTCACCCCCCCCCCCCCCCTCTAGGCTAGGATCCAGATCCAACAAGTGGTATCAAAGCAGGTTTTAGGATCTAGCCTAGGATTGACCATGAATAACCATATGGATAGTGCTTTTGCTGAGGGTCAGTCTGTTTCCCGTCCCCCTAGATTTAGTGGAGGTGATCATGCTTATTGGAAAAATCGAATGAAAATCTACCTTATTTCTGTTGATTATAAAGTTTGGCAAATAATTGAAAAAAGGATATAAACTGCCTGCTATTAAAGTAGAAAATGTTGAGATTGAAAAACCAAATGACAAATGGGATGATGATGATTGGAAATCTTATTCTTTAAATGCTAAAGCTATGAATGCTCTCATTTGTACACTTGATAAATCTGAATATAATAGAATCTCACATTGTTTAACTGCGCAGGAAATATGGCATACTTTGGAGGTGACGCACGAGGGAACGTCACAGGTAAAGGAGTCTAGACTCTCTCTTTTGAGTGCAGAGTTCGAGGGATTTCGCATGCTACCATCAGAGAGTATATCAGAGATGTATGCGAGGTTCACCGACATAGTCTACAAGTCTAGCTCGCTTGGAAAGCCATATGATAGCCTCGATCAAGTGAGGAAGATCCTAATAGCATTGCCAAGCTCTTTCAAACCAAAGGTCACCGCCATCCAGGAAGCAAAGGTATTGTCTCAATTGAAGGTGGAGGACCTTATTGGTAATTTGATGTCCCATGAGTTGGAACTGCAAAATGTTGAAGCAATAGAGAAACCTGAGGAGAAAGAGAGAGCTATAAAGCCCCTTGCTCTGAAGCTGACGAAAAGTGAAGATGATGATGACGACATAGCGCTAATGGTGAGAAACTTCAGAAAGTTCATCAAGACCAAGCATGGGAGAAACGGAATGGCACCCAGGTTTAATCGTTCTAAATTTAATAATTCTTCCAAGAAATTTAATGATCAAAAATCTACTGATAGAATGCAATGTTTTAAATGCAAGAGAAGAGGACATCTGATGAAGGATTGCCCAAATGAAACTGCTCAGCTCGCTAAAGGAAAAGGAAAAGCGAAGGTATTAACATGGGATATGGATAGCGAAGCTGAAAGCGAGGAGGAAAATGAAGCCCATTCTTGCATGGCTTTGATGGGGATCCAAGATGAGAAACCGTCAGGTAGCAAAGCTGAACTTCTTAAAATTTGTGAAGAAATGCAAAATCAAATAGTAGATCATGAGTTCACTATTGAATGTCTCCAAAATCAGAACTATGACATGCAAGTTAGAGATGACAAGGTGTTTAAAGAGAATGAAAAACTTAAAATTGAACTTAATGCATGTAAGTCTACTATTGAAGTCATGAAGAAGGAAAAAGCTAGCTTTGATGAAACTGCTCCTTGTATTTCTTGTCCCTCTTTATTAAATCAAATTAGCATGCTTAAACTTGATTTGATTAAGCTCGAAACTGAAAAAGACTATGTGATTAGAGAGCTTAATAATAAATTCTGCATGTTGTATAATGACTTTAAAAGAAAAATGATTGAATTTGAAAAGAAGGAAGAGGAAAACAAGAGAGCTTTTGTTAGTAAATGCACGATGCTTGTGGAAGAAAATAAACAATTAAAAACCAAAGTCTCGCATCTTGAATTGGCCATTAAGAAATTCTCTATGGGAAAACAATCATTGGACACTATTTTAGAGAATCAATTATATGGCAATAATAGAAGAGGACTTGGTTTTGGTCTGAAAAACGTTGAAAAGCAAAAATTCAAGAAATTCCACAATGTTCCCTCTATTGCAAAGAACAAATATGCAAAGTGCTTTACTTGTGATAGTGTAGGCCACACTTCATATTATTGTAAATTTAGGAACACAAATATCAAGTTTAAACAAGTTTGGGTTCCTAAATCTTTAATGGCTAACACTCGTGGACTTTTTTGGATTCCAAGGTCACACTTAACACCTTTCATGTAGGTGTGATGGAGATTTGGCGAGGAGTAAATTTTTCAATGTCTCATTCTTTTAGCTCCTTCGTCAAATAGCGACAAGAAGGTATAATTTTTATCCCTCTTTGCATTTCATTGCATACCTTCATAGATTTTTTTGTGTGCTTGATTTATTTTTGTTTGTGTGCTTGTTTGCATGTTTTTTACTGTTTTTATTTCTGAAAAAAAAATTGAAAAACCAAAAATAAAAAAAATGAGCTTAAAAGAATACCCTTTATGGTTCATCTTAAGTGGTATTGTATGAATGTTCAAATCTATCCCTTGTAGAAGCTAATTCATTATTATTGTAGCTACATGATCATGATGTTATTCTTTTTAGTAGCCATGTCAAGTCTCATAAGTTTTAAACTTGACTTCAACACCTACATTTGCACTTTCACGATATTTGACTTCTTAGTACTTTTGGAGATTCTTTTGAAGAATAATGGAAAGTGAATGTAGGAATGATTAATTTCTAAATTTTCTAAGGGATATGAAGTGTTTAGCCATGAATTAAAATTGAGCACAAAAGAATTGCAAATGAAAAAAAATGAATATTGCTCCGTATGAAAAATGGATACACTTCATGGCCAATACACAACCCACGAGTATCCAACTTATGCTACATGGGTAATCATTAGCGTTGGTGTATATAACTCGTCAAGCAATGCCACCCCACATTTAAAAGTCCTTTAAGGCTATGTTTTGAGGTTCGGTAACTTGAACTCATCTTTGATGAGGTGAGAAAAATCAATCCTAGTGATATTCATGAAAATTGGAAAATGTGGATTGATTTGGTTGATTTTCTGAAATTGAATCTCCTCTTGTACTTTATTGTCTATATCACTACACATTCACAAAGGTGGGAAATCGTGTTATGAAATCATATGAGCTTGGATTGTCCATTTTGTGGAAAACTCATGCAAATTGCACGCTACATTTAATAATGGTTTTTTTTTGCATGGAATATTGTTATGACTTCATTAATCCACTTTTGGTGATTACAAAGGGGGAGAAAGAGAATGAAAGATTTGTGTGTTGTCGGTATTATTTGTTGAAGGGGGGGCTTGAGATAAGGGGGAGCATGCTTTTATAGTTACTATAGTTACTATTTGTTGTGCATGCTTTGTAATCCTTGAATGACTCATCCATACATCTTATTGCATTACACCCTTCAACACACTTCACACACCCATACTTATTGATCAAATCTTTTATGGGTTTGTCATCACCAAAAGGGGGAGATTGTTGGAAGCAACGATCTAGGATCTTGGTTTGATGATGTGTCACGCCCCGCTTCCCAAAATACCCGGGAGCGAGGACGTGACGAAGGTCCGCTTGTACATAAAACAAGGAAGAAATTTTTTTTTTCTTCCTTGTTCGATGCACAATAAGCGTCTGTAGTAATTCCATTGAAGGATAGGTTCTTGTCATGCAATCTCAGAGAAACAACACACAACATCTTTATTATCCCAATAGATGATAAGTAGTACAGGACTGGGCCTTATAGTACGGCCTACATCGACTCGACGGAAAAGTAAAGTACAACACTCGGAAGTAAAGCACACTGGCAATAAGGAAAGCACACTGACGATGGTAAGGAAAGCACACTGACGATGAAATCAAGTGGATGGTGTGGTCGAATCGGAAACTCCTACTCCTCTGTAGGTGCGGGCTCAGTAACGTCCTTTGATCCCTGGTCAACGAGATCGTCTTCAGTGTAATACTCCACGTACTCCGTCGGCTCGTAGTCTGACATGCATTTCAAAAAAAACAATGAAATACATGTCAGCGCTAAGCGGCAAGTAAAAAACCAACAGTAAAGGCAGCTATGTAATGAACGAACAAGAGAGAACAAACGTCGCTTGACCATCTAATAGTGTAGGCATGCCTAATAATAAGAATTCTAACTTAACTTCCAAATCAGCCAGTTAGTCAGGGCTTGAAGGCACAGGTCACTTCAAAGACCGCAGGAACAAGTCCCTTGGTTGACCAACCCCCTTCCCGTTCCTTTCTAGACACTGATTCGGTTGTAATTTAAGACCGCTTGTTATTACGCCGCTCTGCCACGTTCGAGTAGTCTCGACTTAGTCAGTAGGATAGTGGTATCAAGTCAGCAATAGTAACATAGTAACAAGCTAGTGCATCAGCCTTAGCCCGAGTGCACGATATGCAACCCGAAGTGCACCCATCCCACGGAGCAACTCGTGGAATCTCTACCTACCATCCCCTGCTGGGTGATGGTACAGCTTAACTAATAAGGGTGGACCCGGTCACTCCCGCACACTTCGTAGCTCAAGGCTACCCCAAAACCCGTGTGATATCACATTAACCGTAACCGTATCCGTATGGCCTTATAGGCCCATCACTTTGAACATCCAAAAATACAACAATGAGCACAAGTACAGTACCACAAACACCAATACAGTAGATACTCGCATACACACGGTAATTACTTGCCTGTAGTCGTGACCGGTTGAAATCCGGTTTCTTGGGCGGGTCTCGTACCGTGTCCGGGAGTCGGTGTCTTCCCGGGACGTCTACCTACAAACACCACACGCACGCACCCATATTTTATTAATATAAAGCAAAGATTACAAAGTCCGTACTATGTGCATGTACGTACGTGCACGTATACATATACAAATAAAAAAATAATTCCTAAAAAAACTTAACCAAAATCCTAACAAAATCTTTCCCCTTTTCTAATCCTATTCTTTCCCTTTACAAAATCTTTCTTTACAAAAATCTTTTACAAAATTTCCCTTTTGAAATTCCCTTCACAGAATTTTCACAAAGCTTTCCTTTTAAAATCCCCTTCACAAAAGTGGCAGCATACCCAAACTGTGAAAATTTTGTTTTTTTTTCATCTCATCTTCTCCTTCCTCTTCTTCTTTTGTAGGTGGATCAATGGAGGGGAGGCCAAGAGAGCAAGGAGGGGAAGGGCTGGAGGTGGCCGGCCGACTGGCCGGCTGGCCGGCCGTCGCCGGCCGTCGCCGGCGGCCGGCGGCCGAAAATCTGTCCCCCCTCTTTCTTTTTCTTTTTTTTGTTGTTGTTTGTTGTTTGATTCTTGTTGTAGAATCATTGGAGAGAGGGAGAGAGAGTTGTAGAGGGAGAAGATGTCAAGTGGGAGGTGGAGGTCGCTGCCGGAGGGGGCGCCATGGCCGGAGGTGGCCATGGCCGGAGGTGGCCATGGTGGGTTTGTTGGGTTCATATGCTTTGGTGTTGTTTTTTTAGAGAGAGATAGAGAGAGGTAGTGAGAGATTTTGATGAAGGAGAATGGAGGAGGAGGAAGGAGGAGGGAGATGCTCACCGGAGGGGGATGAGGTTACCGGAATCTCGTCGGAATTTGGCCGGAGTTTCACCGGAGAAGAGAGGTTGATCATGTTGAAGAATGTGTTAAGGGGGGTTTTATAGCTAAGCTTTATTATTAATTAATTAGCCTATTTAATTTTTAGTCAAATATCATTAATTAGGATAAGATTAGGTGTAGAAAATTTTAAACGTTTGTCTCCCACGTTTTCAGAAATCTGATTATAATATTATATTATTTTAATATTATAATATTATATTATTAAAAATAGTATTTTTGAAACATCTCAGAAAAATTATTTAAAAATACGGGCACGTCTCTGACGACGCATGGATCGTGAATATGTGGTCTATGTCTCAGGATAAGCTATAGACAATTCGTGAAAATTAAAAAGGTCGTTTCGATCATCGTTGTCGGGTCTGCGGGTACTTAGTCGATCTGACTTCGGAATCGCGCAAAACTTGAACCGATGGTCTATTATGACCCAAAAGTCATGGAGACAGAGTTTGAAATCGTCTGGACGACGTTCGCATATATCAGTATTTATCGGCCATAAATAATATTATTTTAATATTATTTAATTATATAATAATACAATCCACTCCTATAATATATAAATCATAAAAATATCTGAAAATATGGAAAATACTTAGGAAATATATCTTGACGGATACATGTCGTCACATCCTTCCCACCTTATAAAAATTCCGTCCTCGGAATTTAAGGAAATAGATGAGGATAACGCTCGCGCATTTCCTCTTCACGTTCCCAGGTGGATTCACCAAGTGAATCATGATGCCACATGACTCTCACTAGCTCAATAAATTTGTTCCTGAGAGTCTTCTGTCGACGGTCTATGATCTGCACTGGTTGCTGCTCGTAGGTGAGATCCGGACGAACAGTAATCTCCGAGTGGTCGACTACATGCTTGGGGTCGCTGATGTAACGACGCAGCTGGGAGATATGAAAGACATCATGAACTCCATCCAATGATGGTGGCAGGGCCAGACGATAAGCTACTTCTCCAACTCGCTCTAGCACATCAAACGGTCCGATGAATCTCGGACTGAGCTTTCCTCGTTTTCCAAAGCGTATCACTCCTCTGTTTGGTGATATCTTTAGAAAAACATGATCTCCAGGTTGAAATTCCAAATGTCGACGCTTGGTGTCAGCCCAGTGCTTGTAGCGATCTTGTGCGATTCTCAGTTTGTCTTTGATAGTACGCACCACATCAACAGCTTCCACGATCATTTCGGGACCTAAAAGTTCTCGATCACCAATGTCATCCCAACTTAATGGAGATCGACATTTTCTTCCATAGAGTGCCGCAAAAGGGGGCCATGCCGATGCTAGCTTGGTAGCTATTATTGTAAGCAAACTCTACCAAGTGCAGATGATCTTCCCATGATCCTTTGAAATCCAGCATGCATGCTCTCAGCATATCTTCAAGAATCTGGATGGTACGCTCCGATTGACCATCAGTCTGCGGGTGATACGCAGTGCTGAATTTGAGATGTGTACCCAGATTCGATTGCAGGCTCTTCCAGAAATGTGAGGTGAACCTTGTGTCTCGGTCGGAGACGATGCTCACTGGAACTCCATGTAGCCTCACAATTTCCTGCAATAAACATATATCACTATGTATGCTGTAAGGAGTTTAAAGGTATGAGATATATCATTACCTGCATGTACTTCTTTGCGAGCATCTCCGTGGATTGTCCTACTCGGAATGGTATGAAATGTGCCGACTTGGTTAATCGATCAACGATCACCCAGATGGCATCATTTTGCTTTGAGCTCCGAGGTAGTCCAGTCACGAAGTCCATAGTGATGTGTTGCCATTTCCACTCTGGAATAGGCAAGGGTTGAAGTAATCCAGCGACCTGATGATGTTCAGCCTTCACTTGATGACATACGAGGCATTTGGCGACGCTTCGGACCACGCTTCTCTTCATTCCAATCCACCAGAAGTTCAGTCGCAGATCTTTGTACATCTTGGTACCACCTGGATGTATGGAGTAAGGAGAGCTGTGTGCTTCGTTTAACAGCTCTTCCCTGATCTCTCCTGAAGGTACACAGATGCGACTTCCATACCTCAAGGATCCATCTTCATGAATATGAAATTCTGTTAGTAGACCAGCTTCAACTTGTGCCTTGATCTTCTGCAGCTTCGCGTCTCCAGACTGAGCAGCTTTGATCCGATCGATGATGGTAGATTGAATCTGTATGTTCATTAATGATGATGTAGCTCCTGGCAATACGACTTCGATTTCCATTTCTTTCAAGTCTTGTTGAAGTCTCCATTGAGTCGTCAGAGTCATGATTGTTGGTAGTCGACTTAATGCATCAGGCACGACATTCACCTTCCCAGGATGATACTGGAGGTCGATGTCATAATCAGCCATGAGTTCCAACCATCTTCGTTGTCTCATGTTGAGCTCCTTCTGTGTGAAAATATACTTCAAGCTCTTGTGGTCAGTGAATACCTTTACTTGCTCTCCCAACAGAAAATGTCTCCAAATCTTCAGAGCAAAGATGACAGCCGCCAACTCTAAGTCGTGTGTTGGATAATTCTTCTCATGATTCTTCAGCTGTCGAGAAGCATATGCAACTACGCGACCATGTTGATGCAACACACTTCCAAGACCTTTTCCAGATGCATCACAGTAAACTTCGAACCCTCCAGTTCTATCCGGAATAGTTAGAACTGGTGCGGTTGTCAGCTTCATCTTCAATCCTCTGAATGCTTGCTCACAAGATTCAGACCAAACAAACTTAACATCCTTCCTAGTTAGTCGAGTCATCGGCTCAGCAATCTTTGAGAAGTCCTTGATGAATCGACGATAATAACCAGCTAATCCGAGAAAACTTCGGATGTCAGAAACTGATCGGGGTGTTGGCCAGTTTCTAACAGATGCGACTTTCTCAGGATCGACGGAAATACCATCTCCTGAAACTATATGTCCAAGAAAGGCGACTCGATCCAGCCAGAATTCACACTTGCTGTACTTGGCATAGAGCTGATGACGACGTAGAGTCTCCAAAACTATCTGCAAATGCTTGGCATGATCTTCCTCGTTCTTCGAGTAGACCAGGATGTCATCGATGAAAATAACTACGAATTTATCCAAGAACTCGTAGAATATAAGGTTCATGAGATTCATGAATACCACTGGGGCGTTAGTCACACCAAAAGGCATGACTACGAATTCGTAGTGTCCATACTTGGTCCGAAAAGCAGTCTTAGGAATATCTTCCTTCCTGACTTTCACTTGATGATAACCACTTCTGAGATCCAGCTTGGAGAAGACTCGTGATCCACCGAGTTGATCAAAAATATCGTCAATGCGAGGCAACGGATATTTATTCTTTACAGTCACCTTGTTCAGTTCTCGATAGTCCACGCACATTCTTCTCGATCTATCCTTCTTCTTGACCAATAAGACAGGCGCACCCCAAGGAGACACACTGGGATGTATCAATCCTTTCTGCAACAGGTCGTCGAGTTGGCTCTGAAGTTCTTCCAATTCAGCAGGAGCCATGCGGTAAGGAGCCTTGGAGATAGGTTGAGTGTTTGGCATAAGGTCAATAGTGAATTCGAGATCTCGGTCTGGTGGTAATCCCGAAATATCTTCAGGGAATACGTCTTCGAAATCTCGAACTACTAAGGGTTTCTCAGGCTCAACCTGCATTGATGCGACTATTGCTTCATTCGGCTTGGCCTGAAACTTGATAGGACCAATCGAACGACTTCCATTCATGAACTCGAACATAGGATGTTCGGGAATTTTAAACACCACACTCTTCTGGTGACAGTCAATGTGAGCGTAGAAAGTCCCTAACCAATCCATGCCGAGTATCGCATCAAAGTTGGCTATGCTGATAATCATGAAATCAGCGAATAGTTCACGTCCACAGATCACTAGTGGACATGACTTGCATCCGGTAGAGATTTTTACTATTCCATTTCCAGTGTTGACATTCCAACATCTTGGAAGATCACAGATATTAATAGAATGATCAGTCGCAAACTTTTGCGACAAGAAGCTATGTGAAGCTCCTGAATCAAATAAGACTAGAGCCGGAGATGCAGATACTAAGATAACACCTAGGTTAAGGTAGAATACGTCTTAGCAAGAGTTGCTCACCAATCAAGCATATGATATAGAGCTGTAAGAAACTGAGGTCTAGAGATTACCTGAGATCACTTGATCAGTGGTCTCGGCTTCAGCAGCAGTCATAGTAAATGCCTGACGCCTTGGTGGATTTGGCTTGGCATTCTGAAAAGCTTGTTGCTGAGGAGGCAGGGGTTGCTTTTGCTGAGCTGATCCTGAAGCCATCATAGGGTTGGCTGGTTTGATAGTGCTACGAGGGCAGTCCTTGGCAAGATGGTCAGATGCACCACACACTAGGCACAGTTTCAAGAACATGCGACAGTCCTTCTTGACGTGTCCAACACGGTTGCAGTAGTGGCACACCATAGTGGATTTGGTGTTGGCTGGAGCTGCTGGCTTCTTGAAATTGGTGGTCTGAGTCGGACGGAAATTGTTTCTGGCAGGTTCCATCGGGCGTTTGCCTGTATTAACTTGAATTCCCATTTCAAGTCGTGCAACGGTTTCATGAGTTCGTGCAGCTTCCAGAACATCCTCAAGGGTAGTAAGCTTCACTGAAGTCATCGAGGCTTGAACACGGGGGTTTAGGCCTTGACGAAACTGATAGGCACAGTCTTCTGGATTTTCGACCATGTGTGGAGCGAAACGACTGAGCATTGAGAACTATGCTTCATACTCATCGACAGTCCTATTGCCTTGTTTCAGATTAGTAAAAAAACTTTGGAGTTCTCTCTTGGCCGAGGGAGGAAAATATTGGGCGTTGAACCTTTCCCGGAACATGCCCCAAGAGATAGGCTTAACCAGACGTCGTTCTTCACGATCCCACCAGCTTCGAGCATTGTCAGTCAGTTGCAGTTTTGCAACTTCAACCCATCCTGCTTGAGGGATGCGGGCAGCGCTCAACTTGTCTTCAGTAGCTAGGGCCCATTCTTCAGCTCCAAGTGGCCCGTCCTTTCCAGAGAAAGTCTTCGGACGAAGCTCCTGGAATTGCTTAACCCCAGGTTCAACGGATGGTGGTGGTGCTCGTGGTTCCTGCTGAAGCATCTGGTGTTGTATTTCCAACATTTCTCTAATCACTCCCAGGACTGCAGATATCTCGGTGGCACCATCGGCACCGTTTCCATTGGCGCCACTTCCGTTGCGGGTGTTTGGTCTTCCTGCCATGCTGCAAAACAATAAACTTGAGTCAATATTTACTCAGTCAGCTTAGGATGGTAAAGATGCGTATATTGTTCTGAGTATTTGCATGACCTGCATGGGCCACCACAGAAACCTGTCACGCCCCGCTTCCCAAAATACCCGGGAGCGATGACGTGACGAAGGTCCGCTTGTACATAAAACAAGGAGGAATTTTTTTTTTCTTCCTTGTTCGATGCACAATAAGCGTCTGTAGTAATTCCATTGAAGGACAGGTTCTTGTCATGTAATCTCATAGAAACAACACACAACATCTTTATTATCCCAATGGATGATAAGTAGTACAGGACTGGGCCTTATAGTACGGCCTACATCGACTCGACGGAAAAGTAAAGTACAACACTCGGAAGTAAATCACACTGGCAATAAGGAAAGCACACTGACGATGGTAAGGAAAGCACACTGACGATGAAATCAAGTGGATGCTGTGGTCGAATCGGAAACTCCTACTCCTCTGTAGGTGCGGGCTCAGTAACGTCCTTTGATCCCTGGTCAACGAGATCGTCTTCAGTGTAATACTCCACGTACTCCGTCGGCTCGTAGTCTGACATGCATTTCAAAAAAAACAATGAAATACATGTCAGCGCTAAGCGACAAGTAAAAACCAACAGTAAAGGTAGCTATGTAATGAACGAACAAGAGAGAACAAACGTCGCTTGACCATCTAATAGTGTAGGCATGCCTAATAATAAGAAGTCTAACTTAACTTCCAAATCAGCCAGTTAGTCAGGGCTTGAAGGAACAGGTCACTTCAAAGACCGCAGGAACAAGTCCCTTGGTTGACCAACCCCCTTCCCGTTCCTTTCTAGACACTGATTCGGTTGTAATTTAAGACCGCTTGTTATTACGCCGCTCTGCCACGTTCGAGTAGTCTCGACTTAGTCAGTAGGATAGTGGTATCAAGTCAGCAATAGTAACATAGTAACAAGCTAGTGCATCAGCCTTAGCCCGAGTGCACGATATGCAACCCGAAGTGCACCCATCCCACGGAGCAACTCGTGGAATCTCTACCTACCATCCCCTGCCGGGTGATGGTACAGCTTAACTAATAAGGGTGGACCCGGTCACTCCCGCACACTTCGTAGCTCAAGGCTACCCAAAAACCCGTGTGGTATCACATTAACCGTAACCGTATCCGTATGGCCTTATAGGCCCATCACTTTGAACATCCAAAAATACAACAATGAGCACAAGTACAGTACCACAAACACCAATACGGTAGATACTCGCATACACACGGTAATTACTTGCCTGTAGTCGTGACCGGTTGAAATCCGGTTTCTTGGGCGGGTCTCGTACCGTGTCCGGGAGTCGGTGTCTTCCCGGGACGTCTACCTACAAACACCACACGCAGGCACCCATATTTTATTAATATAAAGCAAAGATTACAAAGTCCGTACTACGTGCATGTACGTACGTGCACGTATACATATACAAATAAAAAAATAATTCCTAAAAAAACTTAACCAAAATCCTAACAAAATCTTTCCCCTTTTCTAATCCTATTCTTTCCCTTTACAAAATCTTTCTTTACAAAAATCTTTTACAAAATTTCCCTTTTGAAATTCCCTTCACAGAATTTTCACAAAGCTTTCCTTTTAAAATCCCCTTCACAAAAGTGGCAGCATACCCAAACTGTGAAAATTTTGTTTTTTTTTCATCTCATCTTCTCCTTCCTCTTCTTCTTTTGTAGGTGGATCAAGGGAGGGGAGGCCAAGAGAGCAAGGAGGGGAAGGGCTGGTGGTGGCCGGCCAACTGGCCGGCCGGCCGGCCGTCGCCGGCGGCCGAAAATCTGTCCCCCCTCTTTCTTTTTCTTTTTTTTGTTGTTGTTTGTTGTTTGATTCTTGTTGTAGAATCATTGGAGAGAGGGAGAGAGAGTTGTAGAGGGAGAAGATGTCAAGCGGGAGGTGGAGGTCGCTGCCGGAGGGGGGCGCCATGGCCAGAGGTGGCCATGGCCGGAGGTGGCCATGGTGGGTTTGTTAGGTTCATATGCTTTGGTGTTGTTTTTTTTAGAGAGAGATAGAGAGAGGTAGTGAGAGATTTTGATGAAGGAGAATGGAGGAGGAGGAAGGAGGAGGGAGATGCTCACCGGAGGGGGATGAGGTTATCGGAATCTCGTCGGAATTTGGCCGGAGTTTCACCGGAGAAGAGAGGTTGATCATGTTGAAGAATGTGTTAAGGGGGGTTTTATAGCTAAGCTTTATTATTAATTAATTAGCCTATTTAATTTTTAGTCAAATATCATTAATTAGGATAAGATTAGGTGTAGAAAATTTTAAACGTTTGTCTCCCACGTTTTCAGAAATCTGATTATAATATTATATTATTTTAATATTATAATATTATATTATTAAAAATAGTATTTTTTGAAACATCTCAGAAAAATTATTTAAAAATACGGGCTCGTCTCTGACGACGCATGGATCGTGAATATGTGGTCTATGTCTCAGGATAAGCTATAGACAATTCGTGAAAATTAAAAAGGTCGTTTCGATTATCGTTGTCGGGTCTGCGGGTACTTAGTCGATCTGACTTCGGAATCGCGCAAAACTTGAACCGATGGTCTATTATGACCCAAAAGTCATGGAGACAGAGTTTGAAATCGTCTGGACGATGTTCGCATATATCAGTATTTATCAGCCATAAATAATATTATTTTAATATTATTTAATTATATAATAATACAATCCACTCCTATAATATATAAATCATAAAAATATCTGAAAATATGGAAAATACTTAGGAAATATATCTTGACGGATACAGGCCGTCACATGATGACAAACGTGCGAACTATTTAACGTGTGTGCTACGTGTGTTTCAGGATTGGCAAAGGGGTAAATCTTGAGGAGTTGACTAAGTCAACGTCTTGGAGAAATCGCTATTCATATAGCATCCTAGGAGAGAAAGGAAGTGTGTGCTCAAAGAAGGTTGACTTGGTCAATATAATGGGAGATGAAATCTATTTGAGATTTGGTCAAATCAATTAGGGAGATTTGTTGCTACCCATTTCCTATTCAAACTTCAATTCAATCCCAATACAAATTTTCCATCCCTTAACTCTAGGGATTCTCTTTGATCATATCCCTTTAAACAACCCTTGCTCCCCTCTTATAAAAACGCCCCCATCAAAGGGAGAAAAAAAGGGGGTGCTCATTATTTTCGGCCAGCAAGAATTAAATGAAGAGCCACACCTTCATCCTTTTTTAGTTTTAAAAACATTTTCGAAGAGCAGCTACCTCACGGCAAACAAAAAATTGAGGGAGAGCACTTTTTCGGCCTGTGTTCATGATGTTGTTTTTTGGTTTGTTTTTAAAAACAATTTTTAGATGTCTCTGCCGAATTGATTGACAGTCGAACTCAAAAAAAACCCTCAAGAGCTCTGTGCTCAATTTTTATTGTGTGCAATCTTTTTAGGGTCCGCCGAATTTTATGGTGTCTTCATTTATTTTTTGCAGAGCTCCTTCATAAAAAAACATCACAAGTTTTTTTTTCTTAAGCACAAAAAAATCTCAAAGGGAGGCGCACTGCTTTGGTTTATTAAAAAAACAAAAGAGCACTTCAATTGCTTTTTCCCTTTGAAATTCTCATCTGCCATATTTTTTAATCTCTCAAGATCAAATGGCCAAATTTCTTGGTGCTCTTCTCCTTGGATATCTCAAGGCCCAGGCTATTTTCTTTGATTGTTTTTGTTGACAGCCAACACAAAAAAAGGAGGAGCCGCACATGATTTTTTTGCAACCTTCATTGCCGAAACCTCAAGCACCTAGCCGCATCTTGTTTTTTCCCCAGGGCACACAAAAAATAGAGGGGAGCACAAATTTCTTGGGGGCAGTACAAAAATTCAGAGGGGCCTAATATCCAGAGCCACACAATTTTATATTTTGAGAGCAAAGGCCGAAACAAAGGATCTTCATCAATCAAAAGGAAAAAGCTGAGCCGCAACATTGCATTATCTTTGCAAACCAAAAAATTCAGGGGCAATCAAATTCAGAGATCATCATCATTTCTTTAAGGGCAACTGCAATTTTTTTTTCCACCGCATGATCACCTAAGAGAGCTGCACACATCAAATCTCCTCAAGAGATTTAATGAGCACACCGGATTTCATGAGCAGCACAAAAAAAAGGTTAGTAGAGTTTTGTTTTAATTAATTAAAGGATTAATCCTCTGCTCTCTTTGATTTGCAGGCACTTGAAGAAAGACGCATTGACAAGGCCGGCGCAATTTTTTGGGGAGTATAGCAGCCGTAACTATATTTCAAGCCGCAAGTCACCAAAGGAGGAGAGGCAATCAGCAACTTGAGTTGCGAAGATGTGTCGAATAGACATCTACATCTACGTCAGACGAGATCTGACCTGTGCTTATTGACGAGGACATCGCCGCTACACAAACTGAGATTCCTAAACTCTATTTATTATTATTTTGTGTAGTTGTTGTGTTAGATCCTCGTAGGGGAAACTTTACCATCTTTGGGGACCATTTTGGGACTTGTCTGGTTGGGGCTAGACAAGTGGGACCCAGCTAGTTTGGGACTAGCTGGTAGAAAGCATTACTAGGATTGATAGTGAGAGAAAACACTGTGTGTGGGGTACTGAGAGCCTGGCGAGTGTAGAGACGTAAAGGGTGCTCTGAGCGTGCTCTAACTTGTGGTTTTGTACCTATTGCGCTATTCAATACTAGTTCTGCTTTGGGGGCTGGAGTAGGTCGTTGGGACGACCGAACCAGGGTAAATCTGTTGTGTACTCTGTGTCTGCTTTTTATTTACCCTGTTGCTGCTATAACTGCGTGTGCTTATTCGTGGGTTGCACGAATTATTTTTAAGAGCCTATTCACCCCCCTCTAGGCTAGGATCCAGATCCAACAGCTATAGCTTATAGGTTTATTTCGCTAAAACCAGGAAGTAAGTAAGATGAGATTGACTCACTTACGTAATAAAACGGATGCATCAGGCTCACTGGTTATGTTTGCAAAAATCCTGCGATTGGCAAACGAAAATTTTGGGTTTTTGTTACTATGGATGTTGTGACAGCATACCCTTATGGATTTATTCCTAATTTCCTTACTTGTCTGAATAGACTTTGATACGTCTATTCTATGAAATATATATAATTCAACCAATAAAGTTCCTTATCAATATAACGACTCCTAATAAAGGTTGTTTTGCATCTTTAAAGGAGCAACGAAAATGATTTGGGATTATAATTTCAAATGACTCAAATCTCATCGTATCTCCTGAAGAGAAAACCAAAATATCTGTTTAAGCCTAACTATCAAATATGATATGAAAGACCTAGTCACAAATCTTGGCTTACAGACTTATCATCAAGAAGATGAACACATCATCCAAAAGATGAAACTCTCATCCAGAAGACGAAAATATTATCCAGCAGATGAAAAAACATCCAGAAGATGAAAATCATGTGACATTTAACTTCATACACCCGAAGTTGATGAAGATACATAAGCAATTGTAATTCACTAAATACACCAATTGGTTGTATTAATTTACATTAAGACCCTTTTCGTTCGCTGGAAGAGGGGAATAATATCCTAGGTCCTGAAGTGCCTCACTTGAGTGTCTTTGATACACTCCTTTATCTGGCCAACTGTACGCTTCTCTACATAGAGTCGGTAGTAAATCTGTTTAGCCAGATACAGTGCAGCGCCTGTAGCAGATCACTAGATCGGAGCTATGAATCTTCTGCACTACCTCCAAGGGTCACTACTATAAAAGATCATCCTCCACCTTAAACATATTTACAGATGCAGGTAATAAATCATCAGGATAACCACCTCGAAGGACAGACAACATCCTGGAAATCTGCAAAGCATGTGACTAAGGCAAACATCATCCTACCTTTTCGAGAAGCTCATCATCCAAGAAGCAAATCAAGAGTATGCATAGCTACGCCTTGAAGTAACTCGCAGACACAATGACGACTGGATCAGAAACTAGAGACGTGGAGCTATCTACCAAGTCTGATGAACATGCCACTTCCCTTGCTAATCCTTGAGATGTCTACATCAAAGATGATGAGACAGACCACACTTTTTCGGAGGAGCTCCCTTGGATTCTGTAGCTGCCATATATGAGCGATACGTGTATCGATGAGCGATGCTTGTATTTTGTATTTTTTTCTCGGAACATTGTAGATGAGATTGATGAATAGATGCCTAGGCAAGCCTGAAGCTTGTACAGATCAGGTGGAGTTAAATGTAGAGTTGCACTCTTTTTTCTTAACTATGGTTTTTTCCACTGGGTTTTCGATAGCCAAAGGTTTTAACGAGGCAACGACATAAACTCTGGATCCAGAAGTATACACCTCTAGTGATATCCACAGAACAGTGGAAGTTAAAGAGACTTGTAGTCTTTAAACCAGGATACAGAAGTATCCACCCCTTGTGATACTCATAAGCACTAAGAATCCTGGAGTATTCATATGTCAAGTTTACAATGATGGATGGATAAGGGGAAGTGTTACGAATATGCCTTGTGACCTTTACTATTAGGACCTTTGGTATCCACTATGATTGTAAATGACACTTGGTATCCATCTTAATCTATATATATGATCTATGGTCCCCACCATAGAAATTGATTCTCAACAAAGATAGCCTTTTTAATAAAATTAAGCCAATTTAGTCTTTATAATGCCAGCTTTCCGTTTGTCTTAACAAAATTGTCATTTCAATGTAATGGACTAGCATGGGTAACACCCTCCTTTTAGTCTAGCTCAAAATTAAAATTCAATTCAAATACAGTTAGCCTGCTCTTACTAAATCATCATATGACAATCCTCAATTTTTAGTGTCATGCATTCATTAAACTCATTATTGTTATGAATGAGGGAGGCCTTTGGCCTCCCCTCCTTCATTACCCATTCATTAGGCCCCCATTACTTAGAGTAATGGGGACCCTTGGTCTCCTAGAGGCTTTTGGCCTCCCCACTATGAGATGTATAAATAGAGCACCATGGCTCTTAGCTATGGTGACTTATTCTTAGCAATGAAATTCTCTCTCTCTCTCTCTCTTGAGTTCATGATCATACAACACGTTATCAGCACGTTTGCTCCCCTTTTCTTGAGCCTTTCTACCCTCAATCCATCCCAAAAATTTGTTACGCTATTCTTACTTGTGACACGCGAAGGAATCTCTTGTTGCGGCTCTACGTATCGGCGTTCCTATTGTGCGTACTCGGAGCATGGGATTTTATATCTACGGATCTTCTCATTTTTCGATCGTCCCTAGATTTATAATCTAGAGGTAATTTCCGTAAACCCCGCAGATAAATACGAATAAAATTTGATTTGGCTATGATTTTTCCAAAATTTGACCGGTAGTGCTGTACATACCGTTTTCATTCCACATACCAGAACAAAATCACCGTTCTGTTCTTTTGACAGTAACTTGATTCTTTTGACAGTAACTTGATTCTTTTGAAAACAGTTACTGTAACTTGTAAATATGTCAATGAAAACAGCATCAGGATGTAAATATGGTTTTCAAGCATTCCTATTTACATATTTACATATTTACAGTAACTTGTAAACTTGTAAATATGTTTTCATTGAATCTTGTAAATATGTAAACTTATTTACATATTTACATATTTACATTTAACATATTTACATATGAAAACTTATTTACATATTTACATATTTAAATATTTACAAGTAACTTGTAAACTTGTAAATATGTTTACAAGTTACTGTCAATATGTTTACAAGTTTACATATCAAGTTTACATATTCAATGAAAACAGCACAAAAACTTGGTTTTCATGCATTCATCAGGATGTCAATGAAAGTAGACATAAAGATTAAACCAAATGGAAAATAAAAAGAAAATTATAATACGGGGTTTCTGGGCGCTGACGCTGGCCGACAACAGTAACAGATGGGGTGGAATTTGAGGTGACAGACTTAGTGTTTTTGGGATTGTTTACATTCCACAACCCAAAAATGGGCTTAATGGCTGATTTTGTTTAAATTCAATAAAATTGATTATTTTGTTGTTGGGCCTGCAGCTCACTTGTGCCTATCAATAACTAAATAAATTAATTGGGCCTGCAGCCCCAATTCCTTAACGGTTATTATTTTTTCCCACTAAATAATGGCTTGAAGCCAATTACTTAAAGGGACTATCCTCTATGTTAAATCACAAATAATTTCTATAGCCCATGTTGACAACTTTATTTAAACATCGCTTTTGCAAATTATAATCTATGGTTTACTAGGACTCTATTTTTCAAAATATAATTATCTTAAAGATCCTGAGACCGCTCTGCCGTTAGTCAACTAACCTAACGGTGTATGACGTTTCCACGTGGTCTACAAGATATTTATATTTTCTATTTTCCCTTACCATATGTTTTGCTTGAGATATATGCGTGGTTGTTTACTTTTATGCCCGTAGCATATTTAGAACTGCGTGGATGTTTAAATCAGTAAAAATGTGTTTTTCGGGATCGGCCATTGTATACATATTTACTTTCCTTGCCCTTTTATTTTCTTTTGAAAGAATTTGTAAGTGAGGAAATCTGTATTTTAAAGCCAAAGCTCGATGCAACAGCACATAGAATTGATGAAAACTCCTGCAATGGATCATGATGTCGGTCAATGTGCTTGGCTAAGTTTGCTGGACCAACCTAGCTTGACTGGGTAACAAGTGGTCCTGGCTTAGTCAATTCCCTGGCCGCGTCCGCTGGACCGCAAGGAGTCGATTCATGACTGTGTAAGCCAAAGCTCGATGCAACAGCATATGAAGACGGAGATATAGGGACCCAGTTCAGTTTGGGTTTCCAAAGTTGTATTATTTTTTTCCTATTATGGACTTTAAACGAACTTTGGACTGTGTACTATTTTGGGTATCTGGCCGATCCCCGCATTTTTACTTGTTTATTTCTTTATGCATGAATTTTTGAATTTTAATTAATTCATGCTCATTTTAAAATACGTAGATAAATGGCAAAATTGGCAAGCGTCGATTTCGAGGTCCTAGATTCTGCAGGGACAAATTACCTGAGTTGGCGAGTGGACCTGAAGTTCCACTTGCGTTCAATGGCCCTCCTTGGGTCCATTTTGGCTCCTTCCTCGGCCCCAGCAGCGGCCGAAGCTTCTGCTACAGCTAGCAGCAGCCCCACACCCACTGTATCCGATGTAGATAAGGCGAAAGCCATAATCTACATTAGGAAGCATATAGATCGGACCTTAAAGGCCGAATACTTAACGGATGAGGACCCGAAGGACCTGTGGACAACACTGGAAGCACGGTATAAACATCAAATTGATGTTATATTACCCCGTGCCAGTTATGAGTGGGAAAACCTCAGACTTCAGGACTATAAGTCCGTCGCTGAGTATAATTCTGCACTTCATAACATCACCTCGTGCCTGAAGTTGTGCGGTGAAGAAGTGACAGAACAGCGCATGTTGGAAAAAACATTTACCTCGTTTCACGAGAAAGATGCAATCCTCATGCAGCAGTATCGTGAATGCAACTTCATGAGATTCTCCGATCTGATCTCATGCCTACTTAGAGCAGAGCAGAATCGAGATTTACAGCTAGCAACTCATAACTTACGTCCAGCTGGCACTGCCCCTATCCCTGAAGCCCACCACGTTTCTCCCCAGAAGTGGAAAAACAAGAGGAAGACTAAAAATACTAAAGGGAAAGCGGTAATGAAGCAACCAAGAGGTGCAGCTCCCCAGACAAACAAAAACAATAAAGGGAAAAGAAACTTCACTTGGAAGCGAAAGGGCACCAAGCACGTGTCACTTCCAAAGAAGACCTGGGAGGACAAATGCCATAGATGCGGCATGACTGGCCATTGGTCCAGAAACTGCCGCACTCCTCGCCACCTACAGGATCTATACCAGGCGAGCCAGAAGTCTCGACCTGAAACAAACTTGGCAGGTGTACAGCCGCCAACAGTCTTTACTGCTAAAGACTTCGAGAACGACGATCTGCTAAATTGAGCATCATCATTTATCTATGCATTTAGAATTCGATGTATCTTCATCTGTTATTTGCTTTAGTGCGGACTTTTATTTATGAATGTTGTCTACATTTTCCCTCAAATAAAATTTCTTTTTTGGCTTATATAGATGATGTTTGAGTGCCTAGTGGACAGTGCCTCGACGCACACAATCCTTCGCGATCATTGCTATTTTAATAGCTTAAACAAATATGACGGTCCTGTTATCACAATTTCAGGACTGTCCCAAATAATCGAAGGAACTGGTGAAGCAATTATATTGCTCCCAAATAACACAAGACTTCAAATTAATAATAAATTATTCTCTCCTATATCAAACAGAAATCTCGTAAGTTTCAAGGATTTCCGTTTAAACGGATATCACTTAGAGACCAGGGATAAAAATAAGGTTGAATATCTAATTGTAACTCGTCAAAAAGATGACCGGAAGATCATCTGCGAGCGATTCAAGGGACTCCCGTCGGGTCTATACCAAACATACATTCAACCAGTAGAAGCCAATATGATTGAACACCAGACGTGCCAATCACTACCAGAATTCCAACTCTGGCACAATAGACTTGGTCACCCTGGAACAGCAATGATGCGCCGCATCATCACTGAATCCCGTGGACACAAATTAAAGAACCTGAAGATTCTTCAAAAGGGTGAATTTCCATGTCTCCCTTGTTTTAAGGGAAAACTAATAACGAGACCATCCCTCCTGAAAGTGGGATTAGAGTCTCCTGGCTTCCTTGAGAGAATTCATGGTGACATTTGCGGGCCTATTCACCCCGCAAGTGGCCCATTTCGGTACTTCATGGTACTGATTGATGCATCAACCAAATGGTCTTATGTGTGCCTCTTGTCCACCCGTAACCTAGCTTTTCCAAAGCTATTGGCACAAATAATAAGGTTGCGTGCTCATTTCCCCGATAACCAAATCAAGAAACTACGTCTTGATAATGCGGGAGAATTTACTTCACAAGTCTTCGAAGACTATTGCCGGGCAACGGGTATTGAAGTTGAACATCCTGTAGCACATGTTCACACCCAAAACGGATTAGCTGAGTCCCTTATAAAGAGACTCCAATGGATTGCACGTCCATTGCTTATGCAATCCCAGTTGCCTGTGGATGCTTGGGGGCATGCTATTTTACATGCCGCATCACTTATTAGGATAAGACCCTCTGGAGGTCACACTTTATCCCCGATGCAACTAGCATACGGCGCACCTCCGGATATCTCTCATTTGAGAGTGTTTGGTTGTGCGGTATATGTCCCAATAGCACCACCGCAGAGGACCAAAATGTGTCCTCAGCGTCGTCTAGGTATATATATTGGGTTTGATTCGCCCTCTATTATCAGATACCTTGAACCCCTGATGGGTGACGCATTCAAGGCATGTTTTGCAGACTGTGAATTTAATGAGAAATTTTTTCCAAAACTGGGCACACGGTCTAAGAAGCCAGAAGCTTCTGAGACCATTAGTTGGGACCAGAAGTCTTTGTCCCTATATGATCCGCGTACTAATCTGTGTGAAGATGAGATCCTAAAGATCCTTCACATCCAGAATACAGTACATCTTTTACCGGATAAATTCACGGACAACCAGAAGATTGTCCGTTCACACGTCCCTGCTGCCAATACGCCAGCTAGGATTGACATCCCCATAGATGGATGCAGCCCACCGGCAGCAGAATTGGTTGTACCTCAAATGAAAAGAGGACGCCCACCAGGTTCAAAAGATAAAGTTCCTCGAAAGAGGAAGACTCCTGGCGATACTAAGATTATCCCTCCACAGGATGCTGAGCTCAGACCAGCTACTTCTCCCCTCCTGATTTCCCCAGCAGAGGAAACAATAGGAGAAACATCATTAAATTTTGTACGTACTGGAGAAGTACTGGACAGAAATAGCATAGTCGTCGACAACGATTTTGCGTTCGATATTGCCGTTCACGTCACTGAATATGACGATGACGTCGAACCACGATCTCTAGCGGAATGTAAACGCAGAGATGATTGGCCAAAGTGGGACGAGGCAATAAGAGTAGAGCTGGACTCACTCTTGAAACGTAAAGTCTTTGGACCAGTAGTCCAAACACCAGTAGGTGTAAAACCTGTGGGATATAAGTGGGTTTTCATAAGAAAAAGAGATGAAAATAATGTGATCGTTCGCTATAAGGCACGCCTTGTAGCCCAGGGATTTTCCCAAAGACCGGGGATTGATTACGAAGATACGTATTCCCCGGTCATGGATTCGATCACCTTCCGATTTTTAATCAGCCTAACTTCTCTGGAAAGCCTAGAAATGCAGCTCATGGACGTTGTGACTGCATATCTATATGGCGATATAGATAAAAATATCTATATGAGACTTCCTGATGGGTTTAATCTACCCCCAGAGATGAAAGAGATACCTCGGGACGTATTCTCTGTAAGGCTACATAGATCATTATATGGTCTAAAACAATCGGGCAAGATGTGGTATAACAGACTAAGTGATTTTCTTGCACAGCAAGGATTCACGAATAACGAAGTCTGCCCGTGTATCTTTATCAAAAGAACGGGAACAGGATTTGTCATCATAGATGTATATGTAGATGACTTAAATCTCATAGGATCTCCTGCAGAGATCAAAGAGATATCTGAAAGCCTTAAACATACTTTTGAAATGAAAGACCTAGGCAAAACAAAGTATTGTCTTGGCTTACAGATAGAACACCTAAGAGGTGGAATCCTATTACACCAATCTAATTATACAAAGAAACTTCTACGCAAGTTTCATATGGATAAATGTCATCCTTTAGGTACTCCTATGGTCGTAAGATCACTAGATGTACATAAGAACCCCTTCCGGCCACTGGAAGAGGGGGAGGAGATACTGGGTCCTGAAGTACCCTACCTCAGTGCCATTGGAGCACTTTTATATCTGGCTAACTGTACGCGTCCCGATATAGCGTTTACAGTTAATCTACTAGCCAGACACAGTGCTGCGCCCACAAAGCGCCACTGGAACGGAGTAAAGCATCTTCTGCGATACCTTCAGGGTTCCATTGATCTTGGACTTTACTACCAGAGAGGTGCCTCCCCCAAATTGTTTGGTTATGCTGATGCAGGTTATCTCTCTGATCCGCACACGGCAAAATCTCAAACAGGTTTTGTATTTACCTACGGAGGTACTGCTATCTCTTGAAGATCGGTAAAACAAACCACTACTGCTACATCTTCCAACCATGCAGAGCTCATCGCGATCCATGAGGCGAGCAGAGAATGTTTTTGGCTACGCTCCGTCGTCCAACACATCCTCCAATCCACTGGCCTGAAGACCAGTGATTTGGAGCCTACTACCCTATTCGAAGACAACGCCGCATGCATTGCTCAGCTTCAAAAGGGCTACATCAAAGACGACAGGACAAAACACATTTCTCCCAAGTTTTTCTGGACGCACGAGCAGAAGAACGACAAGCAGATTGAAGTTCGACAGATCCAGTCATGCAACAACTTAGCTGATCTTTTTACTAAGGCATAGCCTAAATGTACTTTTGTAAAGCTTGTAAAGAACATTGGTATGCGACAGTTGAAAGACCTGCAAGCCTGAAGCTTGTACGGATCAAGGGGAGTAACATGTGGGTTGCACTCTTTTTCCTTAAGCTGTTGGGTTTTCCCACTGGGTTTTCCACAGCTAAGGTTTTAACGAGGCAAACACACTTACTCTGGATCCAGCAGTATCCACCCCTTACCTCAGTAGCTGAGACCGAAGTGATGAATGTGCAAGGGGGAGTGTTATGAATGAGGGAGGCCTTTGGCCTCCCCTCCTTCATTACCCATGCATTAGGCCCCCATTACTTAGAGTAATGGGGACCCTTGGTCTCCTAGAGGCTTTTGGCCTCCCCACTATGAGATGTATAAATAGAGCACCATGGCTCTTAGCTATGGTGACTTATTCTTAGCAATGAAATTCTCTCTCTCTCTCTCTCTCTCTCTTGAGTTCATGATCATACAACAATTATTAACATTTTTGGGCTGGGGAAATGCATGGGAAAAAATCTATCTAAAATTGTAAACTTCACTGAATTTTAGTTTACATGTGATACACTGTACATATTTACATCTAGTATACAAGCTAGTATTCCCACAGCGTTATCCCATGTGTCACTGTCACATCAAACCTCCAACTCCAAAATCTCCCAAAAAACTTTCCTACTCATGGGATTGCCATTGCTGAATCTACAGGTTTGACATTACAGATTTACAGGTTTGCCATTGAGAATTTTGGGCTTGCCATTGTAACTTGTCCCCTTAATCTTCCATATTTACATGTTTGCCATTGAACGCTTCCCCATTTAACCCATGTATTAATTGGTTTGCCGTTGAAAGCTTCCCTCTTTAACCCTTAGACAATAACAATCCTTACACATGCTCTTCTCTTTCTTTTACCCTTGTTCGTGAGCCCCCATTTTCCGGGTGGGTTATTTTTAGGTGTATGTGTAATGTTTACGGGTTATTTCTAGCGCATTTTTATTTAATGGAAACATACGCCATTCATCTAGTCATTGAAAATTATTGCATAAGAATTTTTTTGGGCATATTTGTGATGTAATCATTTTTAATAACAGAATACTTTGCCAGTCCATCTCACTCTCACTCTCACTCTCACTCTCAATCTCTAAGAAAATGTAGAGGGTTTGATGACATTTTTAGAAGATGTAGGCACGGCACTCATGACTTGCGATCTTTCAATGTTCATCATCGAAACCCCCAACCCCAGCCGCACACTGCCAGCAACCCAACCCCGTTCCCTACCACCTACCCTAATAAATCCCACATTGCACCATTTACTGTCACTAATAATTTCCTTCATTTAAGTGGGTTGATCAGTAATTAATAATCTCATTCATTTGCTCAATAAATTGTCTTCTCTCCTCGCATTTGTCATTAACTGTTCCTTCCACCTTCCTCTTCATTTCATCTCATCATTGAAACGAAAGGCTTCCATCCACAGCCCACATGCTCCATTAATTGCTTAGCATTGTAACAAATAACCACTAACTTACTCCTAATTGCCCACACTATGTTTGTATTAATCACTAATCACTCATCATTTTGTTCCTACAAATGGGTACCTAGGGCATGACTGGGTGTTTGTTTCAATGAAAAATGTGTTGGGAAGTAGGGACTGGTTAAGTTGTGGTGCCAACCCCATTTTTTTTGTTTGATGAAAGATTGTTGGGTTTGGAAAGTTGTTACCAGATCCACAACTTGGGAGTGAGTTTAAATTTAAAAGTTAATTTAATGTTAATTAATTTATTTAACCTATTATTAAAACAACTAAATCCGAAAAGTATTATCTTAATCCTACATTATTTTTAAATAATAGTAATAATTCACTAATAGTTTAGAAACCCCGAGTTAATCATAATTTTAAATTTTAATATATTTTTTTAAAAATAAAATAACCACAGGTGAACAATAAAACCATATGTTATTGTTCGCCTAATGGGGTGATTGAGGGAGAGATCCACGATGGCAATGGCACTGCTTCATCGTCGATGAGATCGATCATGACGTCATGGTCACGGTAAGCGTCGGACAAGATCGAAATCAAGAATTAGGCATCGACCGATAATGAGATCGGTCAAGATCGATATCGAGCATCATGGTGACAAATCAATGTCATCGACATTGTCAATCGATGTTGAGCGTCCTCATCGAGGTTTGATTCAAGAGCCATCATCTAAGTCAAAGTCATTGTTGTCGTTAGAGCTTGGCGATGGAGTCAACTAAGCGAGTTCCTCATCGTCATCGTTGTAGTCGAGCGAGGGGCGGCGAGATTGACAAAGTGAGCATTGGTGTAGAGTGAGCGAGCGAGCTAAGAAGGGATGGTGGGATGGCGGAAATCGATCATGAGGTGGGTGGTTGGAATGAATGTAACGTCTCATGAATGGGTGCCATGACAAAATCTATAATTATGCAAGTACTGCATGTACCAGTGAAAACAAAATAGAGTCAAAAGCAGGAAACATTATAAATGGAATAAATACTCAATGTCCATCCTTCAAAAGGCACATGAATATATGCTGAGACAAAAGTAACTATCATCTCTCTCACTCTTGATAGATATAAAAGAACATAAAAATAAACAGAACTCTCCTTTCAAATCTTGGTCTCAAAAGTCAGCAATCTCCATGGGGACCTCTGTCTCCTTGTATGTTGTCTCGTCACATGTGAAACCACAGAATCGAAACCATAAAGTAGACGATATTTACAAAGGAATTCAGTTATATCATTAACATACCAACATACCACTAACAGAGCAGTCAAAGTCTAACTGTAAACTAGTAGAGAAGGTCATAGCTAATCTCAACTTTCTTAGTTTAAACATTTAATTACTAATGACAGTTATTATGGCTCATAATGAAAAGAGTGGAGGGAGATCTGAAACCCACCGCGTACCTTGGACGAGCTCACCTGGATCTTTAACACATGGGCCAAACAAGTTCAGTAAGGGGACCATACAAGAACAGTAGATGGGTCTGTCAAGTCAGTCAAGAGCATGGTCTTAGTCAACTCTTACATCTTTTAATTGCGAGCTCCCCAAACCCCATGTGTGCAGTCAGTTCATTTTAGTCTCAGTTTAGCCTCGGTTCATTAGTTCGGTTCTATTATCTTGTCAGTTTTCTATCGACCTAAATTATGTAGATAGAGTTATGCACTAGATCTTAGTATCCATAGCAATGATTTCAATAGTTCAACAGTTCTATATCAACGTCATTATTCTGCACAACCCTCCTACATAACTTAGCCATTAACATTTCAGTCAATTCTACTGTACATCCGTTATTTGTTAGCTATGTGGTTCACTTCACAACAGATCTCTAACAAACAAACCTTGAGATTTAGAACCGAAATTAAATCATTTTAAAAAAAGTAGAGCAAAATACTCTCATGATCAGATTCATGGTCAGCACCAGTTTAAACTATTCTTACTGTTCTGCCAGGCCTAGAGACTAATAGCCCATCAGCAATGATCGCCTTAAAACAGATCAGTGATCCAGGGGCAGGTCGGCTAACTCAACAGATCGATAATAACTGATCGGATAAGCATTAGCAAATCAGGTCGATAGAATAGTTCGGGAAGTAAAACACACTGAACAAGTCAGTAACACAAAACATGTCGATAAATAGGACATACAGACTAGGGTGATCACAATAGAACAGATCAGTAATCAGAACATGTCGGTTGATATAGTATATGTCGACATGCAATAACAGGTCAGAACGGTAATAATGACATGTCAGGTTGGCAAGTAACACAGATCGAGTTAGTAATATCAACCAGGTCTATAACAGCAATATGTTTTGTCAGGACGTAGCAATGTACCAAGTCTGTAACAACGGGTCAGCCGACAATCAATAACAGATCAGATTGGTAATCTACAATACGGGTCGATAACAATAATAAGATATGTCAGCAGTAACACAAAACAGGTCAGTAGGTGAAAGTTACTAAACAATAGTCATGGCCAAGCTGAAGTATGGCTAACATCACTCATCTAGGCGGAACCCTGTGCATAAGATCAAGTAAAATATACGTAGAGCAACTATGAGGGTCGTCAGAAAGTACATGGAGTACCGATAAGGGAATCCTTGAAGGGACAAATCCATCGAGAGATCTTCCATAAATCATCATTTCCACTAAATAATAATTTACCAACTATTCTCAAGTTAAACGATTCCAAGTCCATAATCTAGCTATAAATTCATGGATATAAATTTATTCCTACCAACCAATCGCATGAAAACCAAATAACTGAAAGCTCAAAGCAAATAGGGTCTACCGTTTATCGAAGATGGCCAAAATCCATGTATCTCCTTCATTAAGTCCTCCACCAATTGTTAAGGGTTGCTTGAGGAAGAGAATGATGGGAACTGACAGATTGGACACTAAAAAGCTGAAGACAAATCGAAATTGAAACTGGAAAAATTCTCTAAAAACTCTCGTGTTCGCATGAAAAATCTCACGAGGAAGAAGAAGTAGAAGATATAGAGGCTAGAGCGTGCCGTTGGAGAAGATCGTGGATGATCAATGTAAGGAAACCATGGCGAAAACTCCACGTAACTAATGAGGATGACGGCTCAGCTACGAAAGTTAGGGTTTTTGTTTTGGTCAGATGAGATGAAAGGGAGGTCGTCTGATCTCACTGGACAGCGATCGGATCGGGTAGCTGAGAAGTGGGTGGTAGACCCATGCGGCCAATGGAAAAGGAAGGGGAAAGTTGGTTCAAGCTCTCAAATTTAAAGAAAAGGCTGCCACAGGGGCCTAGGCCAATGAGAGAGTAAAAGAAAGGGAAGGATATTAAAGAGAATTTAGAAGAGAAAATATGGAAAAATCCCCAATAATTACATTGAAAAACATACAGGTAGTTACAGCTGGGTAAGTGCCAGTGAAAGGACGAGTAGGTAATGGTGGGGAAAAAGAGTGCGAGCATCAAGAGTGAGGTGCCCGGTGTGGGTAGGGCCTGCCAACATTATTGTGATGCCTATATGGGTGGGGTCGGAAACTAAACTTTCATCTACAATTCATGTGTTTCACATGATTTATGGAGCTAGGAAAAAGCTGATATGATGTGTGCCATGTTAACAACACCTTAGATTTTTTTCCCATCAAAATTTGCTCCCAAACAAACAGATGAGGATGGAAAGTTGGTAAAAACTCTGTTGGATCTGGATCCTAGCCTAGAGGGGGGGTGAATAGGCTTATAAAAATAATTCGTGCAACCCACGAATAATCACACACAGTTATAGCACAACCAGAGTAACTAAAAAGCAGACACAGCGTACACAGCAGATTTACCCTGGTTCGGTTGTCCCAACGACCTACTCCAGCCCCTAAAGCAAATACTAGATTGAATAGTGCAATAGGTACAAAGTCACAAGTTAGAGCACGCTCAGAGCACCCTCTACGTCTCTACACTCGCCAGACTCTCAGTACCCCACACACAGTGTTTCCTCTCACTATCAATCCTAGCAAAGCTTTCTACCAGCTAGTCCCAAACTAGCTGGGTCCCACTTGTCTAGTCCCAACTAGACAAGTCCCAAAATAGTCACCAAAAACAGGTAAAAGTTTCCCCTACAGAGAACGTTACACTAAGACACAAATAAAAGAGTTTAAGGGTTTAGAAATGCTCTGTTTGTGTCCGTGTAGGCGTCTCTGTCAATCAGCACGTCGTCAGCTCCAATCTGACGCAAACGGTGTCTCAATCCGACTCCTGGATGTCAAGATACACACTGGTTTGTGTGTAAAGCAATTGCAGTTCAATCCTCAATAAGCTGTCGGTCTGTGCGCTCAGCAACTCCTTATAAATAATCTGGTCGGGACGCAGAGCAACTCAATTCAATTCTTTTCAGCAGAGGACGGTGTGCACATCAACTCCTTTAATCCCCAACTAGCCACGTCAGCGATTAATTGGTTTCTCTTCGCTTCGCTTCGCAATCACGGGCATGGAATCAATCTTGGCCGCTGATCCCTTTTGATTTGCGGAGTGTGAATTAATCTCAGCCGTCCGTTATATGTTTTGATCTGATGCGGAAGCCTCGTCAGCTCACGTTCTCGTCGTCTTCGACTAGGGCATGTAGGAGCTCGTCGACATCGGGTCTCAACGGCTGCTGTGCTGCATGGCGATGGCGAACTCGATGACGGCGGCTTCGGTGGTGACAGGCTTCTCTGTAATGTGGGCTTCGACGTTCGGCGGCGAGCAGCGGTAACGTTCGACAGCAGCTCCAGTCTCAATGGCAGCAGCGACGGCGACCTCTTGATGACGACGGCGACGATCTCTCTCGATGGCGTCTCTCCGGTGTGATGAGTCGTCAGCGACGGCGGTGATCAGGTCACGATGGCGACCAGATATCTTCTGTTGATGCAGCGGCGACTCACGATGGTGCAACAGCGATGAACGGCGGTGACTACGTTTCTCCAGGTGATGGCGGAGACTTGCTTTTCGACTTCACGTAGGGCTTTCAGCGATGATTTATCTTCACGGTGACGGCGTCGTGCTGCGGGACTTGCAGGCAGCAGCTACTTTGAAGGAGGCGTCGACGGTGAACGATGACGACGGCAGCTTCTCTTTGCTCAGCGAATGGCCGGAGTTCTATGGTGCAGCGATGGTTCTCGTCTCCGACAACGATGAGCTTTGGCGACGAGAACGGTGGCTTCGTTTCAAAGCGGGGCTGCGGTGGAGATCTCCACGGCGTCACCAGCTTCTCCGATGGCTACATGGCACAGGCAGCGCGATCTCCTCTGCGTGGGTTCTCCGATGCCATGCGTTGATCTATGAGGGTCACCTAGATGATGAAGACTTGAGCACGAGCAGCATAGATGAACGGCAACCCACACAAACTGCTATGATGGCTTGGAGTTTTTGTGAGGCCGTAGAAATTTGATTCTCTTTTGATGCTAGGTTTTTAGATATGAACCCCTAGAAAAGAGATCTACCTGAGGCTTTGGAGATTGCGGTTTAAAGATGTGGGCTTGGGAATTTGATGATTAAAAAATGAGCCAAGTATTTTGCCGTAAGCACTTTTGAAATTGTATGGCCTCCTCACCATTTTAACCCTAAGGATGGCATTGGTATTGATAGTATAGGCTAGGGTTTGTTGCATTAGGGTTTTTGGGGAGAGTCCCTAAGAGATAGGGATTTTGTATTTTGATTGGGATTTTGAATGTGATAGTATTTGTTTTGGCTAAGGAATTCGTATAGCTATGGGATATATTCCAATAACCAAAAAGATTTGGATTCATCTCTCAATATTGGACCAAGTCCAATTTGCTCCATATTGGACCAAGTCCACTTTCTTTGAGCACAACAATCTCTCTCTCTCCCAATGTGCTATACGAATAGCAATATCGCCAAATACTGAGAATACATTGTTTCGCCAAGCCTGAAACACACTGAGCACACACATTAGATATACCGACACGTTTGTCATCATCAAACCAAGTTCCTAGATCGTTGCTTCCAACAATCTCCCCCTTTTGGTGATGACAAACCCATAAAAGATTTGAGCAATAGAAATGAGTGTGTGAAGTGTGTTTCAATATTTCAAGCACTACAACATGGCATGCACAAGCACAAACTAATAACAAAGACAATAGCATGCTCCCCCTTCTCTCAAGCTCCCCCTTCACCATATATTTTTCATGCTCCCCCTTCAACAAAGAATACCGACAATTACTGACCCCTTCAACAAAGAATACCGACAATTACTGACAAATCTTTCTTTTCTTTCTCCCCCTTTGTAATCACCAAAAGTGGATTAATGAAGTCACAAAAATATTCCATGCAAAAATAAACCATTATTAAATGTAGCGTGCAGTTTGCATGAGTATTCCAAATAATAGACAGTTCAAGTTCATAGAATTTCATAACAAGACTTCTCCACCTTTGTGTAAGTGTAGTGATATTAACAATAAAGTACTAGAGGAGACTCAATTTCAGAAAATCAACCAAATCAATCCACATTTTCCAAATTTCATGAATATCACAAGGATTGATTTTTCCCGCCTCATCAAAGATGAGTTCAAGTTACCGAACCCCAAAACATAGCCTAAAAGGACTTTTAAATGTGGGGTGGCATTGCTTGACGAGTTATATACACCAACGCTAATGATTACCCATGTAGCACAAGTTGGATACTCGTGGGTTGTGTATTAGCCATGAAGTGTATCCATTTTTCATACGGAGCAAATAATATTTTTTTAATTCTTTTGTGCTCAATTTTTTATTCATGGCTAAACACTTCATATCCCTTAGAAATTTTCAGAAATTAATCATTCCTACATTCACTTTCCATTATTCTTCAAAAGAATCTCCAAAAGTACTAAAAAGTCAAATATCGTGAAAGTGCAAATGTAGGTGTAGAAGTCAAGTTTAAAACTTATGAGACATGGCATGGCTACTAATAAGAATAACATCATGTTCACGTAGCTACAACAATAATGAATTGACTTCTACAAGGGATAGATTGATCATTCATACAATACCACTTAAGAGATTCATAAAAGGATAATCAATAAGCACATTTTTTTTTATTTTTGATTTTTCAATTTTTTTTTCAGAAATAAAAACATTAAAAATCATCCATGCAAGCACACAAAGCAAAATAAATCAAGCACACACAACAATCTATGAAGGTATGCAATGAAATGCAAAGAGGGATAGAAAATTATACCTTCTCGTCGCTTTTTGACGAAGGAGCTAAAAGAATGAAACATTGAATTTAACGCTCCTCGCCAAAACTCCATCACACCTACATGAAAGGTGTTAAGTGTGACCTTGGAATCCAACAAGGTCCACTAGTGTTAGCCAATATTGTTTTAGGAACCCGCACTTGTTTAAACTTGATGTTTGTGTTCCTAAATTTACAGTAATATGAAGTGTGGCCTACACTATCACAAGTAAAGCACTTTGCATATAAGTTCTTTGCAATAGAAGGTGCATTGTGGAATTTCTTGAATTTTGGCTTTTCGGCATTTTTCAAACCAAATCCAAGTCCTCTTCTATTATTGCCATATAATTGATTCTCTAAAATATTATCCAACGATTGTTTTCCCATAGAGAATTTCTTAATGGCCAATTCAAGATTAGAGACTTTGGATTTCAACAATTTATTTTCTTCCACAAGCAATGTGCATTTACTTATAAAAGCTCTCTTGTTTTCCTCTTCCTTCTTTTCAAATTCAACCATTTTTCTTTTAAAATCATTATCCAACATGCAGAATTTATCATTAAGCTCTCTAATAACATAGTCTTTTTCAGTTTCGAGCTTAATCAAATCAAGTTTAAGCATGCTAATATTATTCATCAAGGAAGGGCAAGAGAGACAAGGTGATTCATCATTAAAACTGGATTTTTCCTTTTTTCAGAATATCAATAGTAGAGTCACGTGCAACAATATCAATTTTGAGTTTTTCAATCTCTTTAGACATTTCATATTCAGATTGTTGCATTTCAAAGTTCTCATTTTGATAATCATCTATAGTGGATTCAAGCTCTACTATTTTATCTTGCATTTCTTTACAAAGAGTAAGGAGTTCAGTTTTACTACCAGAAGTTACCTCATTGTGTATTCCCATCAATGCCATGCATGAATGGGCTTCGTGTTCCTCCTCCTCGCTCTCAACTTCGCTATCCATGTCCCAAGTAAGCACCTTGGATTTTCCCTTTTCTTTAGCTACCTGAGCTGTCTCATGTGGGCAATCCCTCATTCGATGTCCTCTTTTCTTGCATTTAAAACAAGTCATTCTATTAGTAGTATTCTGATCATAATTTTGCTTAGAAGACTGAAAAAAGTTAGAGCGATTAAACCTGGGTGCCATTTCTGCTCTTCCTTGCTTGGTCTGGACAAACTTTCTGAAATTTCTGACCATTAGCGCTATGTCATCATAATCATCTTCACTTTCGTCAGCTTTCAGAGCAAGTGGCTTGGTAGCTTTTTATTTTTCCTCAGGTTTCTCCCTTTCATTAATATTTTGCAATTTAAGCTCGTGGGACATTAAATTACCTATTAAGTCCTCCACCCTCATCTGTGACAGATCTTTCGCTTCTTGGATGGCAGTGACTTTAGGCCTGAAAGAGCTTGGCAGTGCTCTTAATATCTTTCTCACCTGCTCAAGGCTAGAATATGGCTTACCGAGCGAATTAGACTTGTAGACAATGTTGGTGAACCTCGCAAACATTTCTGATATCATCTCTAAAGGTAGTATGCGAAATCCCTCGTATTCCGTGCTCAGAAGTGCAAGTCTAGACTCCTTCACCTATGACGTTCCCTCGTGTGTCACCTCCAAAGTATGCCATATTTCCTGCGCAGTTAGACAATGTGAGATACGATTGAATTCAGATTTATCTAATGCACAAATAAAAGCATTCATGGCCTTAACATTAAGAGAATAAAGCTTCCAATCATTATCATCCCACTTATCATCAGGTTTAGACATTTCAGTATTTTCAATTTTAATAACAGGTGATTCATAGCCTTTTTCAACAATTTGCCAAGCTTTATAATCAATAGAAATCAAGTAGATTCTCATGCGATTTTTCCAATAAGCATAGTCTACTCCATTAAAAATCTAGGTGGTCGGGAAATAGACTGACCCTCAGCAAAAGCACTATCAATGTGGTCCATGGTCAAACTAGGCTAGATCATAAAACCTGCTCTGATACCACTTGTTGGATCTGGATCCTAGCCTAGAGGGGGTGAATAGGCTTATAAAAATAATTCGTGCAACCCACGAATAATCACACGCAGTTATAGCACAACCAGAGTAACTAAAAAGCAGACACAGAGTACACAGCAGATTTACCCTGGTTCGGTCGTCCCAACGACCTACTCCAGCCCCCAGAGCAAATACTAGATTGAATAGTGCAATAGGTACAAAGTCACAAGTTAGAGCACGCTCAGAGCACCCTCTACGTCTCTACACTCGCCAGACTCTCAGTACCCCACATACAGTGTTTCCTCTCACTACCAATCCTAGCAAAGCTTTCTACCAGCTAGTCCCAAACTAGCCGGGTCCCACTTGTCTAGTCCCAACTAGACAAGTCCCAAAATAGTCACCAAAAACAGGTAAAAGTTTCCCCTACAGAGAACGTTACACTAAGACACAAATAAAAGAGTTTAAGGGTTTAGAAATGCTCTGTTTGTGTCCGTGTAGGCGTCTCTGTCAATCAGCACGTCGTCAGCTCCAATCTGACGCAAACGGTGTCTCAATCCGACTCCTGGATGTCAAGATACACACTGGTCTGTGTGTAAATCAATTGCAGTTCAATCCTCAATAAGCTGTCGGTCTGTGCGCTCAGCAACTCCTTATAAATAATCTGGTCGGTACACAGAGCAACTCAATTCAATTCTTTTCAGCAGAGGACGGTGTGCACAGCAACTCCTTTAATCCCCAACTAGCCACGTCAGCGATTAATTGGTTTCTCTTCGCTTCGCAATCACGGGCATGGAATCAATCTTGGCCGCTGATCCCTTTTGATTTGCGGAGTGTGAATTAATCTCAGCCGTCCGTTATATGTTTTGATCTGATGCGGAAGCCTCGTCAGCTCGCGTTCTCGTCGTCTTCGACTAGGGCATGTAGGAGCTCGTCGACATCGGGTCTCAACGGCTGCTGTGCTGCACGGCGATGGCGAACTCGATACGGCGGCTTCGGTGGTGACGGGATTCTCTGCAATGTGGGCTTCGACGTTCGGTGGCAGCAGCGGTGACGTTCGACAGCAGCTCCAGTCTCAATGGCAGCAGCGGCGGCGACCTCTTGATGACGACGGCGGCGATCTCTCTCGATGGCGTCTCTCCGGTGTGATGAGTCGTCAGCGACGACAGTGATCAGGTCACGACGGCGACCAGATATCTTCAGTTGATGCAGCGGTGACTCACGATGGTGCAACGGTGATGAACGGCGGTGACTACGTTTCTCCGGTCGATGGCGGTGACTTGCTTTCTGACTTCACGTAGGGCTTTCAGCGGCGATTTCTCTTCACGGTGACAGCGTCGTGCTGCGGACTTGCAGGCAGCAGCTACTTTGAAGGAGGCGTCGACGGTGAACAATGACGACGGCAGCTTCTCTTTGCTCAGCGAATGGCCGGAGTTCTATGGTGCAGCGATGGTTCTCGTCTCCGACAACGATGAGCTTTGGCGACGAGAACGGTGGCTTCGTTTCAAAGCGGGGCTGCGGCGGAGATCTCCACGGCGTCACCAGCTTCTCCGATGGCTACATGGCACAGGCGGCGCGATCTCCTCTGCGTGGGTTCTCCAATGCCATGCGTTGATCTATGAGGGTCACCTAGATGATGAAGACTTGAGCACGAGCAGCACAGATGAACGGCAACCCACACGAACTGCTATGATGGCTTGGAGTTTTTGTGAGGCCGTAGAAATTTGATTCTCTTTTGATGCTAGGTTTTTAGATATGAGCCCCTAGAAAAGAGATCTACCTGAGGCTTTGGAGATTGCGGTTTAAAGATGTGGGCTTGGGAATTTGATGATTAAAAATGAGCCAAGTATTTTGCCGTAAGCACTTTTGAACTTGTATGGCCTCCTCACCATTTTAACCCTAAGGATGGCATTGGTATTTATAGTATAGGCTAGGGTTTGTTGCATTAGGGTTTTTGGGGAGAGTCCCTAAGAGATAGGGATTTTGTATTTTGATTGGGATTTTGAATGTGATAGTATTTGTTTTGGCTAAGGAATTCGTATAGCTATGGGATATATTCCAATAACCAAAAAGATTTGGATTCATCTCTCAATATTGGACCAAGTCCAATTTGCTCCATATTGGACCAAGTCCACTTTCTTTGAGCACAACAATCTCTCTCTCTCCCAATGTGCTATACGAATAGCAATATCGCCAAATACTGAGAATACATTGTTTCGCCAAGCCTGAAACACACTGAGCACACACATTAGATATACCGACACGTTTGTCATCATCAAACCAAGTTCCTAGATCGTTGCTTCCAACAAACTCTACTTGAAGACAATGAAGAGTGTCATTTTAGGATTCCAAAGCTACATTTTCTATCACATTCTACCAAACAAACAGCCCATACGGAAAGTTGTCACCATGGATGAAAACGAGCCAAGTCCAAGTGAGATGGGGCTAAGCCATGACCCCTATCCAAATAAACTTCGGGCCTAAAATTTGGCCCCAACCCCGGCACTAGACCTTTTAATTATATCTGTCACTTCGTTTTTCTAAATTAAGGCCGGCCCGATTCATGTCATTCCAAAAGCAAAGAAAGCAAGGGTGATCGTAGATAAGCTAAATGATTTAATGGAGTTCCCGTCTTGGGTCCTATAATTACGGGCAAAAAGCTGTTCTCACTTGAGAAATTAGAAAATCATGAACTAGTACTAAATGTTAGATATTGAGACACCACAAGTGTAGATTATTAAACAAATGAAAGGTACTAATATATGATTTTGAATGTTTATTGTTGCGGGTCAGATCCGCACGCAATAAAATTTGTTTGTAGTGGGAATCACTGGTAAAATGTATTACAGGTTTTTGGGCGAGGACGATGCTAGGAAGACTCAGAGCACGCCTCGAGGTGAAGAGTTCCAGGTCGCCTGGAGGTCGCACGAAGGTCGCCTGCTCCCGGTAGCTGAGGCGAGCTCCCTGTGAGGATGAACAGCAGGTCAGAAAGGTGGGGCCGGCTGTTAGCCCTGAGCCTCTCCAATGCCTAAGTCAGCTGGTGACGTAAAATGTAGGCGCCGGGCACACTTGGCGACCTTAAGGCAGTTCGGCAAAGTGCGACAGGCTTACAAGGAAGGCACAGATATATGGAAGATATCTGACCTTGTGTATTGAAATGAGTTAGAGGATTTACTGACCAACAATTTTCCAACCCCTCTATGGAGGCATGAGGGGGGGGTATTTATAAGGCTGAGAGGAAGTTGCTCGACGTCTTGTCAGCTGTCGAATCATCCCCGCTGGCACTCGAGTGCTGAGACTGTGTCAGTGATATTTACTGTATTAATGGTGTCAGGAGGCGTCAGGAGCATTAATGAGACGCAAGTGGTGGCTATCAGTTCTTTTCCTCAACCCCTGGCATTAATGGTGTGTGGGTGAGCATACGTCACCCTGTCAAAGAGATATTTGTGCTCAGTCACCCTCAGGGGAGAGCCATAGATCGGCGATCAAGCCCAGCTTCTTCGAAGGATGCTTCTTGTTGAGGGTAAGCGAGCTGGTCATTGGCATGGCGAGCTTGTAGGTCGCTACGACGGGATTCTTGGTGGTCCTTAGGGGCGAGCTTGAGGCGGGGCAAGGTGAGCTCCTCGGGATTGAGGCGATCAGCTCGACAAGTGTCCCATCAGGAGAGTCGCTGAGGTGTCTGCTTATGCCCCTCAATGCATATGGGCCTGAACTTCATGGGCCATCCTCTAGGGCGTAACATTTATGTATTAAAATATTATTTTCAAAGGATGAGTTCAATGCAATGGAAAAATGTATTACATCAAGGCCAACGGAGCTTGCTTAAAGACATGAAGATATAAATTGAAGAGCACGTGTTCAAAGATGAAAGTATATAGGAAGCTCATCCAAGGCAACAGGGATTCAAGAGTAAAAACATGGAATGAAGATCCAAGCTACATCAAGAGACCAAAAATGTGGTAATATTGATGTAATTTAGTTCATGTCTTTAGATTCAATGTAGGCCTTGAGATTGAAGTTCCACATATAAATATAGATATTTTTAAACTCACAAAAATATTTTGAAAATATTTTAAAATGATTTAGATTGAGTATCCCACTCTTTTCGGATACACAACTGTGTATCAGAAAAGGATTCGACTCCCTGATGAGTAGGAGACGGCTACTAAGCTATTGACAACTCTTGGGACTTTCTATTTCCTGCAAGAAGTCAACTCATGTGTTACAGGAAGTCGACTTTTGGGTCAGGAATCGACTACTAGATGTAGTGGAGTCGACTCTCAGTCCAAAACAGCTCTATTTGACATGGACATTGAGTAGCCGTTGGAGAGACGTTGGATGGACTTTTGGGAATCTGTTTTGGATAGATTTGATCCACACACACACACACACAAACATACACACACACACACGTGTAGAGGACTTTTCTATTGAGGCCTGACCTCACCAAGAACTTGGTGTGGTCCACCTCAAAACTCCAAATTTTATTCATTTTTTAAAAACTCTATTCCATTGGAATTGTTGTACTCATTTTAAAACCCCAAAATATAGAATTTGGGGTGAACACTAGAAGATTTTACCCCTGTTCTAGCGATTGCAATAGTTCTATTGTTTTGAAACCGTTAAATATATGTATATATTGCAATGACTTGATCGAGGGTCACATTGAATCGGATTCGTCTAAAATTTTGTACATTGATGTTATAGACCACATAGATCACATTTAGTGGAATTTTTTTGCAAATAAAGTTTTCTTATAAACTTTTTAAGGTGGCCTGCACCAAGGGCTTGGGGATTTCCTGCCTCAATAGAAAATTTACACACACGCACGCACAGACACACATAAATGGTTGATGGGTTTTGTAACATTCATTGATCAATTTTAAGCTATTTTTCAAGTGATTTAAAGCCATCTCTAAGCCATCTCAAGTTTTCTTGACCAAATTGTTTTCAAAGTTTCTCTCAAAGCTTTTAAGTAAGAGTTTGATTTTAGCCCTTTGATTTCAATCTCATAGAGCTGCATCTCTTATTATTCTTGAGATTGAGTCAAGTTTTTCTTTTGATTTTAAGTTTTAATCTTCATTATTTTGATATCTTTAGAAGTTTTCCTTAACCACATTTCACTTACTCAAAGAGTTTAAACTCATTGGCTACAGGAAGGTTGTAACACTCATTTTCAAAAGTGTAAGTTAAACTTACACAAGGGTGTGGTGGTGAGTAATTTGCTTGGTTATTTTGCTTGGTGGAAAATCCTATTGCATGATGTCCTTACTTGGCGATGTTGGTATTACGGTTGTATAAGCCATCTTAGTGGAGAAGAGGCACGGTTGTAAAAGCCCTCAAAGTTGTTGAGGCAAGGTTGAAAGTCCTCTATTTGAGAGAGGCATTTAGTGATTCTCCAAGAGCGGCTTGGGACTGGACTAGCCCATAATAGGGTGAACCAGTATAAATCATTGTGTGTTTGCAATTTCATGTTTCTTGTCTTCTTTACTCTTTACTTGCATTGTATTGTTTATTTCCGTTGTGCACTTTATCTATATTGCAAGTATTTAAGCTAGTTGACTAAGTACCGTTACCTCATATGAAACTTAAGCATACTTAAAGGGTTTACATTTATATTAGCGCATTATTTCTTATAACAATATTTACTCCCCCCTGGTGTTTGCTTGCTTTCTACAGGATCCCTATGGTATCAGAGCTACGGTTGAATAGATGGTGTCAACTTCACACCACACTAAAGGACTTTTTACTGCCAAACCACATCTCTTTGATGGAACCAATCATGCAAGTTGGAAGACAAGAATGATGATCGACCTTTAATATAAGGGCATCGACATTTGGACGATCATGAAGAATAAGTACATTATGCCGAACACCCAATAGAGACATTTGAGAAGGAGGTCAAGAAGAAGGTCAACCTCAATGCCAAGGTCATGAATGCTCTTTCTATGCATTGGATGGGAATGAGTTCAACCGTGTTTCACAATGTGCAACGGTGCATAAAATTTGGCATACCTCAGAGGTAATTTATGAGGGTATGAACAAGGTAAAATAATCTCTACTTAATATGTTGAATGCTAAATTTAAAGGCTTTAAAATGAAAGAAGGTGAGTCTATTTCGGAAGTAAATACTCATTTTACAGAAATTATTAACGAACTTACTGGATTAGGCAAGAAAATTTCTACGTATGACTAGGTAATGAAGATTATCATATCACTAAGATCGGAATGGAAGCCTAAGACAATGGCAATCTGAGAAGCCAATTAGATTTACAAACTCTACATGGAAGAGTTGATGGAAAATCTCATGGTATTCGAGATTGAACTTGAAGAAGACAAGCGAGAAAAACAACCTAACGAAGAAGAATTTAGTCTTCAAACCTAAAGTTAAGGAGCTTGACTCCAATCCCGATGACTCCGATCCCAATGAAGATGGCATAACTCTCATTTCAAGGATGTTTAAGAGAATGATATGAAGAATGTTATCTAAACACAAAGCTAGATTATATAACGATATTATTTGCTTTGGTTGCAACAAGTCAGGGCATGTTAGAAGAGATTGTCATGTGGAAAATACAAGAACAAGGTTAATGATAAAGGGAAGAACAAGGACAACGAGAAGAATAAGAAAAGAAGTTACATGGAGGAGAAGTTTAAGAAACCCAATAAGAAGGCATTTTGATAGTTTATTTTTATATATAGTTTTCACATTCATTTCATTCACGTTTTATTCCACTTTGCCTCGTTTTCAGTGTCGTTTTAACCCTCTTTTGTTTCTGTTTATGCTTTTGGTCTCCCCGATGCTTTTCAGGTGCATTTGGGGAAGTTTAGAGCTTGAAAAAGAGATTATTGGCTTTTTGTGTGAAAGTGGGCATTTGGATCTTGACATCATAGTTTTGGAGCATGATAGAGCATTTTGGGAGCATGGGAGCTTGATCCCTTTGCAAGGAGCTGGAGTATTAGACACTGGAATGTAGCTGGAGTGTTGGTAGAGCATTGAAGAGCATTGTAGATGGGGAATTGTTTTGAGCTGGAGCACTTGCCTTTAGAGCATATGAATGTGGAGCTAGAGCATTATGCTTGGAGGATTGGAACTGGAATGCTGTGGGGTTTACTCTTGAGATTTGGAGCACATAAGAGCTTGGATGCATCTGAGGAGAGATGATAGTTGGAGTGAGGAGCTTGATGATGATGTGAGCTTAATAGAGTAATTGGAGCTGGGATGGAGCTTGATCAATCGATGGAGCATGGAGTTCTAGATGGAGGGATGGAGAATTTGCATCCGGGAATGAGGAGCAGCAAGACCCCCTCTCCCACATGGCCGTATGATTCACCCCATGCGGCCGTATCATCTCCTCTTTACCCAAGCGGCAGCAAGATCATCAAATTCTACACAGCCATATGGACTAGCATCATACAGCCGTGTCATTTCCCCTCTACCCAAGCAAGAGCAGCAGCGAGCCATCATACGACCATATGGACTAGCTCTATACGGCTGTGGCGTTTATTCTCTAACCCTGCTAAAGCGGCAGCGGTAGCATTTTTGAAGACGACGCGGCCACGTGGCTCAACCACACGGTCGTTTGAAAACAGGTCTGTAGCGAACCCGTTAGACTCTAGGGTAGTATTTAAAAGACGGGGACGCCGTCATTTATGGGAGAGCCGAGCATTGGGCTCGTTTTTGTATCCCCTTTACTATTTTATTGAACTTTAAGCGTAGTTTTTAGATTTAGATAGATTTTAGATTAGATTTTGGAGGCCTTCTCCTTGGTTTGTACGTGGATTGACAGCCCATTAATGAATCAATGAGATAAGCTCTTACTTCTCTTTCCTTTGTTGTTTTCCTTGCAATTATTGTTATTTTTTTGTTAGTTCTGTTATTTGGGTTATAGATTGTTTATTTCTATACCCATCTTGTGATTACCTCTGTTTTGTTCGTTTTTATTCCACATTCTTCGTTAAAACCCCGTTTACCATGTTTCTTAAATCCAATTAACGTAGCTAGCATATAACCCCAAATCGAGCTAGTACTTGATCAATCCACCTCACTGCAGACGACCCGTAAAGAGCTATGTTGATGCCCTGTGCTTGCGGTTTATAAATTTAAGACGATAACACATTTACAGCTCAGTATAGAAGTGATGTCGAGGATAGCTCCGATGAGTCATCATCCTCATTGGATGAAGAAGAAGGGAAGATGGGGCCAATATGTGTTTTATGGCATCAACTTCTGCCAAGATAAGCACTTAAACTTTTTATGTAGATTGAAATGATAGTGATTATGATAGTTGTGATGACGATGATGATGATTTTGATGTTGAGCATGCTTTTTAGTATTAAAGTGTGCTTCATAAGAAAGTACTTAGGGAGTATAAAAAGCAAGAAAAGATTCATAAAACTTGTGCTAATTTAATAAATGTAGTTGATAAAGAAAATACAAAGTTAAAATTAGAATTGATGAAATTAAAGGAGACTCTTAAAGAATTTGCTCTCTTTAATTAAGAATTAGAAAAAGAAAACAAAAAGCTTAGGGATGATAACCAACATTTAAAATGTTGGGGTTTCTATCATGCATAAACAAGTTTATACGCATCGAAAAAAATAGAAACCTACCAAGATCCATGTGTTTTCAAATTGAATTGATCAGATTGCTAACCTTTTGACGATTCGAATGTATCGGACTACTGGTGCTGCTCTGCGAACAATCACCCTCTATCAGTATCCACACGCGAACGTCATGAACAAGAATTGTAAGGGTGCTAGCTCCTTCTCCGCAACTAGGGTTTATCTCTCTCTTTCGCTCTTCGCTTTTCACAAAAACGGAAGAGATAGATTGAATGTGTGAATTAACTCAAAATCCTCTCTATATCTTATATTGAATCCCACGTTAACTCTTTAACACATTTCAGTTACACAACAATATCTTTAGGATACTATCTTAACAAGATATATTATTAGTTAACTCTTTAACGCGTTTTAGTTACGCGGCGATATCTTTGGGATAATATCTTAATGAGATACAATATCTGACGGTTAAGAAATTTCACCTTATTAAAAATTTCAAATCAAATTCGAGATCACATTTAAACAGTACCCTATCTATTACGCTCTTTGTGTGCGACCCAATAGGCTCATATCAAATTGGCAGTGGGCCTAATCCCTGTTAAAAGCCCACAAGTCATAATTGATCCCTAGCAAGACATTGTGACTACCCAATTAATATGAATATCTTAGTCCGATATTAACCAAACCAATAGAACATGTCATAATACTTTTGTCACACGATATCTGATCTGAACATAAGTCATGGACAGTGTCATACTTATATTGTTCAAACATTTAATTTCTCGCTTATTAAGTAGACTGATAAAATCAAATAACATTCATTTGAGTACGGACATGCATTTCTCATTCTTACTTATCGAGGGGCCTATTAGATATCTCTCTCATAAGAGAGGGACAAATTCCATCTTGTTCATGCACTTTCCTCTGCATAATTCACATTATGTTCAATCATAACCTTTATGATTATCTTATTAAAAATAATGTTTGGTTATGTCAAAACATGATGTTCTTTATGTAGGAAACTGTGATGATATCATGTCTAAGGATTATATGACATAACTATTATGAGACCATTTATGACACTGATCCATGTAATGATCTCATAGCGAGTATATCCAGTACTTTGTTCTCCAACAAGTACAAATAAGTTTGATTTGTATCACCATACATATAATTATCACATAATTATCAATCAAACTCATACTAGTCTTAATTCATCATTATACATTTAACGATGAATGACTAGGGATGCTTAGAATAACATAAAACAGCTATTCAAACATTATTATAATGAAACATGGAAGCAATATAACAATAAAAATAAGAGAAACATTTTATAAATGAAAAATGACATTACATAAATGTCCAAATATTTGGTGTAGGGCATAACCACTAACATAAAATTGGATAACAAAAGACTAATTGATGATTCTAAAATATTAAATGCTAGGATAGAAAACTTAGGTAATGAAGTAGAATCAATTAAGGCAAGTATAATGATTTACATTATAATGTTCCAAAATTTAATAAAGGCAAAGAACACCAAGCTAATTTAATAGGATCCCATATAAACAAAAATGATAAAAAAAAGGGATTAGTGTGCGCCTAAAGTGCTAACACTAGTAACTCGAGGACCCCTAAAAGTCATCATAAACAAACTAATTTTAGAAAGACTATTGTCAACCATTCAAATTCTAATAAAGGAAAATGATTAAAATTTAGATTCCAAAAGGATTAAATCAAAAATTGTTTGATGAATATGTTACTAAGTTTAACAAGATGTTCATTGATCACCTAATTACAAGATTGTAAAAGATGAGAATGCCAAACCCAATTCAAATTGTTTGATGAATATGGCTCATTTCTAATTCATCCTTCATAGACTTAGAAAATTCTTGGCAAAGATTAAAGTTAGTATAACCAAATATTATATCGTCTACATAAACTTGAATTAACAGGATGTCATTTTCATAATCTTTAATGAAAAAAGTTGAATCAACTTAACTCATTTTAAAACCTAAATCCAAAAGAAAGGTTTTGAGTCGATCATACCAAGCTCTAGGAGCTTGTCTCAACACATATAATGCTTTCTTGAGTTTGAAAACATGGTTTGAAAATTTTTCATAAATGAAACCAGGTGGTTGAGAAACATAAACTTCTTCATTAACAATAACATTTAAAAATGTACTTTCAACATCCATTTGAAATAACTTAATATTTTTATGGAATGCAAAAGATAAAAGCAATCTAATAGCTTCTAATCTAGATACGGAGCAAATGATTCTTTGAAATCAATACCTTCCTCTTGCTGATAGTCTTGAGCTACTAACCTTGATTTATTCCTTGTGATGACCTCGTTCTCATCGGTCTTGTTCTTAAAAATCCACTTGGTCCCAATCACTTGGTGACCACTTAGAAGAGGAACGAACTTCCAAACTTTATTTCTCTCAAATTGCATGAGCTCTTCTTCCATTGCAACTATCCAAAAGCTATCTTCACACGCTTCTTGGATGTTCTTTGGCTCAATGGTAGATAGAAATGCACAGTGATAGAATTCATCAATTCTAGACCTCATTCGTACACCCACACCAATATCTGCAACAATTTGGTCATGGGGGTGATTACGAACGGTTGGATAAGCTTTGGAAATTCCTGCATCACTTGGAACATCTTCAACAATTTTATTAGTATTGTTAGTCTTAATAATTGAATCATTAATTTTAACATTACTAATAGAATCACATAAAACATCTACACTATCATCAACAACATGAGGAATATCAAAATCTTCATAAAATGATACGTGTAGTGATTCCTCGATCGTTGAAGAGGCTTTGTTGTATATCCAGTAGGCTTTGCTACGAGTGGAATAGCCAACAAAAATTCCTTCATCGGATCTTGGCTCAAATTTATCTAAGTTACCAAAAGTGTTCTTTATAAAACAATTTGAACCAAAAACACGAAAATATTTAACTTGAGGCTTTTTATCATAAAATAACTCAAACTAAGTTTTGTTCGTTCGGTGTCTCACTAGGATCCTATTAAGCACATAGCACGCCGTGTGCACCGCCTCCGCCCAAAATTGTAGTCCAAGATGACTATCATGGAGTATGGTATGGGTACACTCTATTATGGTCCTATTTTTTCTCTCAACAACACCATTTTATGATGGTACGCGAGGAAAAGAAAAATTGTGAGTAATCCCGTTGTCATCACAAAACTTGGTGAAAGATTCATTCTCGAATTTTCCTTTATGATCACTACAAATAGTGATAATGGTGGATCCTAAGAAATTTTGAATTTTCTTTGCAAATATAGTAAACTCTTCAAAAACTTCATTCTTATCGGCTAAAAATGAAACCCAAGTAAATCTAGAAAAGTCGTCAACGACAACTAATCCATAATGAGCATTACCTAAAGAGGCGGTTCTAATTGGCCCAAATAAATCTAGATGAAGTAATTCTAAGGGCCTCTTAGAGGTTATGTCTTCTTTAAGTTTGAAAGATGATTTACTTAGTTTACCTCTTTGACAAGAATCACAAAAGTTTTTCTTACTAAAAACAATTTTTGGAAAAACTTTTACTAGATCATGCTTAGCTAACTTATATAGATCCTTAAAATGAACATGACCAAAACGGCGATGCCATAATAGGTGTTCATTTGAATTAGCAACTAAGCAATGTTCTATGCTATTTGGCAAGCTCAAATAATAAAGGTTTTTATGCCTAATACCGATAAATAGAATATGTGAATCAATATCTACAATTTTACACATACATTCTCCAAAGTTAACCTTGTAACCCTTGTACAAAGTTGACTAATGGAGATAAGGTTATGACATAAACCACTAACTAAATATACATTTGTAATAAGTGGGTTAGAAGGATTACCGACTTTGCCTACTCCAATGATGGTTTCCTTTTGATTACCTCCAAAAGTGACCGTTGCACCATCCTTGATGCTAATCACTTCGGAGAGCACTGTGGAATCTCCCGTCATGTGTTTGGAGCAATCGCTATCGAGTATCCATCCTTTCTTTTTAGAGCCAATATGACTATTATTGCTCTCTTTCTTTTTCTTGGGTACCTATTGTTACACCTATTTGGCCGAGGCCCGAAAGACACGAGCCCAGAGACCAGACCGCCGGTCAAGAGCCCATCTGCGCACTCAGGCCCACTCGATAAGGCCCTATGGGGGACCCCCCCAAAATATCGATCCGACCCGGCCCCGGTAACACACCGGTCACTTCGCCCACTCCTGCGATAACCGCCCCCCTCGATCCCGCTACCACTTAATGGCAGTTATAGGGAGGTGCGGGCATGGCGCAAGGAGCGGCGACGGGGGGCGGATTGAGGGGGCACGATCGAGGGCAGACGAGCGACGTGGGTCAGGGGCAATCACGACGGAGGTCTATAAAGGGGCTAGGAGGACGACAGGAGAGCGGACCGCCTCTCAGGTATCTAGAACCTAAGGTACTCCATCAACGACCTAGTTCCCCCATTTCATCTCCTTCCTCCCCCGCTCGCCGCCGTGAGACGCCGTTCCGATCTCCTCACGAGTCGAACCGTCTTCGCCGGGCCTCTTCTTTCAGATCTCTGTCTGACTTAGGCATCGGAGGGGATTTGGCCGGAACCAAGGTCCGGCCCCCTGACGAGTGTTCTCGTCTACGCAGGAGGGCATCAGATCCACGGGCCGAGGCTTCCCCTCCGCCCCTCGCCGACCACGCAACCAGCTGGACAATTGAGGCTTCCCCTCGTCGTCCGACCCGCCGAGGCCGAGCACAACCGACCGAGGCCGAGCGTCTCGACCCGGGCCGAGGCTACCCCTCCGCCCTACCAACGGCCGAGGACCCCCGATTCAACCCAGCCGACGCGCTCCACGTCGTCTGCAGATCCGACTCGAGCCTCGACTGCACCAACTCGACTCGCCCGAGGGACCCAAACGGGCCCCTTGGACCATGTTGACCGGGTTGGCCACGGTCAACGCTTTGTAGTGAGAAAACACTCTGAAACATCTGGCGCCGTCTGTGGGAACCGAAAACCGTCCCACGAAGAAGCAAACCACACCAGCAATGGCACGAGCCAGTGATGGAAGGAAGCACATGCCCCCCATCCCGGAGGAGGGGAATGACGCATCCAACGGCAACCCCGAAGACACGCCCGTCGGCGATCGCCCCGCCCCCTCAACCGAAGAGATCGGCGGCTCAGGACTGGCCACGCAGGGACAGCTCCGTGCCCTGGCTCAGGAGACCAACGCGAGCCACCAGACGTTGGTCGCGACGGTACAGCAGCTCGTCGGCCCCTGCGCCATCCAACGGAGGCACGATGGGCGATAGCCATCGATGGGCGGGGGGTCCCCCGCCCTTGTGGTCCGCCGTGGTCGACGACCACGGGACCCAAAAACCGAACACGGATCGTCGGTTCACGCTGTCCGGCTCCTGTCAGGCGAGATCACGCACCTCCTCCCCTTATCGTGAAAGGAGCCGAAGAGAAACCGAAGGGACTGAGGGCGAATCGATGACCGTATCATCTCGTCGGTCACGGTCGTCCCGCCGCAGGAGAAGCGAACGACACCGCTCGAGAGACCGATCACGGTGGAGCAGGAGCTCCCACCGGAGGAGTCGGGAGCGCCGGGTCAGCCTGACTCCCAGTGTGGCGAGGGCCGTGGAGCCAGCCCCGCCGGCGCCTGTGCACCCTCCACCACCGAACGAGCCAGAGGCAGGCGACTGTCGAATCCCCCGGGGGCATCCACGGAGACCGGTGCCCCCTATCACAGAGAATAACCGATGCCCCGTGTCCCCTCTCGATTCAGGATCCCGGCGCTGGGGAAGTACGACGGGATAGGGGACCCGGGAAACCACGTGATGGACTACGAGGGGGACATGTCCTTCCAAGGAGCTGACGATGACCTGCTCTGCCGAGGCTTCTATTCTACTCTCAGGGGAGCGGCGAGGACCTGGTACCGCAGCCTGCCCAGCCGCTCCATCGACAGCTTTGAGGAACTCACCCAGTTGTTCTGCAAGCAGTTCATGGCGGGGAGGCAGATCAAGCCTGATGCTGAACATCTGTTCAACATAGTGCAAGGCCCGGCCAAGCCGCTCCGGCAGTTCATGCGCCGCTTCAATGCGGAGAGGCTGAATGTGAACAGCCCTCCCGACCTGGTGGTCCAAACGGCCCTTAAGAAAGGGCTTCGCCACAGAGGCCTCAAGAAGTCCCTGCACAACGATCCCCCGAAGGACCTCCCCGGGATCATGGCGAGGGCCGAGCGCTTCATGTTGACTGAGGAGGGCCTTGGCCGTGGATGCAGGAAAAGACACTCGAGGGACCAAGCGCGGCGACAGCAGACGAGGCAGCCCCGAAGGATACCGGACCGAGAAGAGGCCGAGAAACAGGCAGCGCAGAGAAGGTACGAGAGACGCCACCCCAGACGCCGTCCTCGCCCAAGTGCATAAGGAAGAACACGCCGATCGCCCCCCACCGAGGGCAAAGAGAGGTGGGAAGAATAGGGAGAAATACTGCAAGTACCACAAGGACGACGGCCACGACACTGAAGACTGCTGGCACTTGAAGAAGGACATCGAGAAGCTGATGAGCCGGGGACACGCCAGGAGCTTAACCGACGAGCCAGCCCACGAGAGGGGACCTCTATGCAGCCAGACAAGGGGAAGAAGATCAACACCGTCCAAGGGCCCCTTCGCATCATAGAGTGAGCTGGCGAGGTCTCCCCCCCCCCCCCCCCCCCCAGTCGCAGCCTAGTCCGAGGGGATTATCTAGGTTCACATCCCTCTGTCTAGCTTCATTTCTTTTTTCCTTTTTCTCCAAATGTACTAGTCCAACAGGACTCTTAAGAGTACAATCGCATTCCCTTTTATCTTCTCTTAATCTTCGATGGAATCAACGTTTCCCTAAGGGCGCAAAAGAACGAAGACCTCTACTGGAGGGAAGGCGTTCATAGGTCTGGGGGCAATTCCCCCAGCCAGCGCGGACGCCGACCGGTCCTAAGCCGAGGAGCTTTGCCCTCGCCGACCGACCCCTCGCGCTCGTAAGTCTGGGGGCAACTCCCCCAGCCGGCGCGGACGCCCGACCTCCTAAGCCGAGGAGCTTTACCCTCGCCGACCGACCCTTGCGCTCGTAAGTCTGGGGGCAACTCCCCCAGCCGGCGCGGACACCGACCGGTCCTAAGCCGAGGAACTTCGCCCCTCGCTGACCAACTCCTGCGCTCGTAAGCCTGGGGGAGACTTCCCAGCCAAGCACGAACGCCGACCGGGTCCTAAGCCGAGGGGCTTTGCCCTCGCTGACCGACTCCTGCGCTCGTAAGCCTGGGGGCGACTTCCCAGCCGAGCACAGACACCGACCGTCGCCGACCGACCCTTGCGCTCGTAAGTCTGGGGGCAACTCCCCCAGCCGGCGCGGACACCGACCGGTCCTAAGCCGAGGAACTTCCCCTCGCCGACCGACTCAATCGTTCTAAATTTGAAGACAACTCCCCCCGCCAGCTCTGGCATCAGCCGGTCTTAGGCCGAGGACGAAGCAACAAAGAAAAATATACGAGAAGCTCGGGTAAGTCAAATTTTGTTTATAACAGTATGTCTTATTTACAGGAAATCAAAGTGAAGAAACCTCTCTACAATTAATCCGCTCTCAACGGACAACAAAGCTCGTCACCTACAGAAACTAGGGCCACGCCGGCGAAGCAAAACTTGTCGACTAAAGAACTCGAAGTTGCTGGCCTAAGCAAGAATCCATGCAACCAGCAATTGTTGGCTCTGGACCAGGGAGTCGGTGGCGAGGCCGAAGGAGAAAGCAGGGTCAGGGGTCCATTCCGAGTAGACTGGCCCAAAGCGAAGCGGATGCTAAAAAATTTGAGGATAAACGGCCAGGAGGAACGACCCTAGGGAACCCGGGCTCGAGAGGACGCATCCTCGGGCACCTCCCCCTGCTCGGAGCGAGGGGGATCGACCGGCGGAGGGGCTTGTCGAACACGCTCCGCACATTCCCAGAAGGAAGACTGGACGACTTTGACGATCCGAGGGGCGATGAGGTCTTCATACGTACCGAAGGCCTCCCTGAGAACCTCGAAGATCCTCTTCCCCAGGGTCTCGACGACGCCCCTCTCCACCTCCTCTGTAAGCCGCGTCACCTGGCGCCGATCCGACAGTTCCCTCTGAAGCTCCTCCCTCTCCAGGCGGAACGACTCCGCCGCTTCCTCAGCCGACTGCCGGACATCCTCCAGCTTTCCCTGGAGGTCACCCACTCGTCCCTCCAACTCGGCCACACGGAGCTTGAGACGCTGAGACTCCATCTGGGCCTCCGTCATAGCCACCTCCGCCGCCCCGGCCCGCTCCTGGGCCCTCATGGAGGACTCCTCCAGCTCTCTCAAGCGGACGGCTCGACACTGCAACTCCACGGCGAGCGCTGAACCCTGGAAAGACAAGACATGTGCTAAGAAGAGGATAAAGGGAAGGAGAGGATAGCAAGATAACCGAACCTGTTGAAGATCCAGACCAAGGAATCCGACATCTTGTCGGCAGGGATCTTCTTGAGGAGGCTGCGGTCCCGGGGAGGGACGGAGACCTCGGCAACCTGCTGGGCCAAGGCTCGGTCGACAAACATCGAACTCCCAGGTACGACATCGAGGGAAGCCAAATTGCTCGCCAACAAGGCCCCGATCCCCGGTGATACGGGCGAGGACCGCCTGCGAGGGGGGTGGTTGACAAGGCTACCGAAGGACCCCTGGTGGTCGCCGCAGGAAGCGCGGAACCCGCCGGACTGGAGGGATCCGCGTCCTCCTTCCTCTTCTTTCCTCCGTGGGGCTCCGAGGGCACCGGAGGGGAGCGCTTCCGCCTCGCACCATCCCCACCTCGGGAACCTGAGGGGGCACGCCAAGGGCAGGAGGGACTGCACCAGACCCGTCATTACCCCTTACCTCTTGGGCTGATGGGGCAGGTCCGGCCCTTGCGAAGCCCCCGGGGAGGAGATCGCCAGAAGAAGAGGCGGGAGGCACGGCCACCACCTTGCCCACGGAGGGCTCGGCTCGGCGCACCTCCTCCTCAATGGTCCGTCGAGGCGCCCTTCCGGAGGTACCCGCCTCGGCTCCGAGCAGCTCCACGGCGGATCAGCTCATCGACGTCACGGACGAACTCGTGGCCAGCCATCCCTGCAAGGGAAACCAAAATCAGGATGAGTCACGGGGCGATTCAAGACTGAAAAGGCGACCTACCCGGAGACCACAAGACGGCCTTCAGGAGTAGGTCATCCAACAAAGACCAGATGGACTTCGATTCCAAGGGGAGGGTCGACAGCAGCACGGCGGGCTGCCCGATCGACGTCTGAGAGAGCTAGCGGCGGGCGAGGCTGGACAGACCCGCCCCCAACTTGTCAAAATCTGGGCATCCTCCAGGAAGACCACAAAGACGTAATCCGAACTCCAATCCCCCGACCAGCGGGGAAGCCCGATCAGGCATTCCCTCCTTGAGCGGGCTCGGAGCTGCAGCCATGACCCCGGGCCGACCGTCTGGATCTGATAAAAGTGGAAGAGAAGGGGGAGAGACGGCTCCAGACCGCGGGTACAGCAGAGCGTAGCGAAGCCCGTCAGTACCGCAATCGAGCAAGGGGTGAACTGGCAAAGCGGGCACCATGAGATATTCCATGACCTGGATAAGGAAGGGATTGAGCGGGAAACGAAGACCCAGCCGAAACATTTCTACGTAGACGCCGACTTCATTGCTCCTCGGAAGGCAAATCCGCTCGTCGGCGAATGGAACTGGGACATCGTACGGGAAGCAGAGATACCTTTCCCGGATCTCCGTGACCGCTGAAGGAGAGGTCCTCGACGGCGTTCGGAGGACAACCGGGGGCACGTTAAGACGCACGGCAGCCGACGCCACGTCATCACAGGCGTAGTCTGGGAATAGCTTCCCCTTCCCCTTATCTCGGAGGGGACCACTCCCGGAGGAGGAACCTGATCCCACTAGCCGGGGCCTGCCCCGCTTGGACTCTGGAGAATCCCTCGCCCCCTTGGCCAGAACCGCCTATCCTAAGAGCAGCCATAATACGAGAGCAAGAAAGGAATTACCTTCTAACTAGTTTGGGGGAGACAAGGAAGCGAAGGCGACGGGAAACTCCGAGTTGTGAAAAACCTAGAACAATGGGAAGAGCAAGAGAGAAGTGGAGATCAACGCAGCTGGGGATCTTATATACCGGACACATGGACGAATTCGAAGCACCTGACAAGGACGCCTGGCAGGCCTCGAAGAACCGGCGACGTTTCGAAATCGGCGCCAAGGGAAGTCCAATCGATCCGCCTCATCATGACCTACATTTATGACCACGCCTCGATTAAAGCGCCACTCGGAACCCCAGGAGGCACATCGGTCGAACTGAGCAAGCCAAGGCCGATCGACCCCACCGAGGGCGGCTCACGGACCCCTCGGATTCTCAACTTAAGACGACCCCGCGAGCGGTGGGGATAAGCTTGCAGCTACAACGTGGCAGCATCAGAGGACCGAAGGCGCTTCGGAGCCCGCGCCTTAAAAGTATCGAACGGGCCAACTCATGATGACGACTAATAAATGAGTCGGCATCGACTGGCGAGCCTGTCAAAAGTCGGCGGAAGTCACATCGGCCGAGCCGAACCGGCCAAAGCCGATCGACCCCGACCGATGGGGGAAATTGTTACGCCTATTTGGCCGAGGCTCGAAAGACACGAGCCCAGAGACCCGACCGCCGCGGTCAAGAGCCCATCTGCGCACTCAGGCCCACTCGATAAGGCCCTATGGGGGACCCCCCCCCCCCAAAATATCGATCCGACCCGGCCCCGGTAACACACCGGTCACTCGCCCACTCCTGCGATAACCGCCCCCCTCGATCCCGCTACCACTTAATGGCAGTTATAGGGAGGTGCGGGCATGGCGCAAGGAGCGGCGACGGGGGGCGGATTGAGGGGGCACGATCGAGGGCGGACGAGCGACGTGGGTCAGGGGCAATCACGGCGGAGGTCTATAAAGGGGCTAGGAGGACGACAGGAGAGCGGACCGCCTCTCAGGTATCTAGAACCTAAGGTACTCCATCAACGACCTAGTTCCCCCATTTCATCTCATTCCTCCCCCGCTCGCACCGTGAGACGCCGTTCCGATCTCCTCACGAGTCGAACCGTCTTCGCCGGGCCTCTTCTTTCAGATCTCTTTCTGACTTAGGCATCGGAGGGGATTTGGCCGGAACCAAGGTCCGGCCCCCTGACGAGTGTTCTCGTCTATGCAGGAGGGCATCAGATCCACGGGCCAAGGCTTCCCCTCCATCCTTTCTTTTTAGAGCCAATATGACTATTATTGCTCTCTTTCTTTTTCTTGGGTACCTATATAATATACCATAAGCTCATGGTACCCAAGCTTTGTTGGGTCCAATGGGATTAGCCCTTTGGAAGCCAAGTCCAAGTGGACTTTCGATTCCCAACATAATTACCACTTTTTATTACATCACTAAAATAGGAGTCAACATAAGCATTCTTATCAATTATGCTATTGTTCTTAGGACCCCAAATTGTGTATGTTTTGGGTGTCCTTTTCCATTTGCATGCACATTTGATTGAATTCTATGTGGTGCGTGCTTCCTAGGCGCATGAGTTATAGCATAAGAAGATGGAGGTGGATCAGCATTGGACATATATTGGGTGTATGCAAAATTAGGAGCATGCATGTTATATGCAACATATGGAGCATGCATAACATGAGGTAGATGAGCATACATGGAAGAATGATGTGTATGAACATATGAACGTTTAGGGGCACGTGCATAAGTATTTCTCATGTGTGGGTTTACATATGTCCATGGGTGTGGAGCATAAAAGTGTCATTAGTGTCCACATGTGAAGTAGGAGATTTCTTGAGTGAATGAGAATTGGTGTACATATATGCATAGCCTTTCTTTTAGTTTCCATCCTTATTACCAAAAGGAAGAGATTGTAAAGTGGTAGCCTTCTTGGCAGGCTTGCTACCAGTAGTGTTTTTGACGCCACTTGTGGATGCACCAGAGGATGGCCTCACAAAATCTATAGTTACACCACTATAGAAGCTGCGAGATTTGGATGCATTTGCTTCCACATTACCAAGCCCAACACGATGTGTGGCCGGAAATTGGTTTGCAAGCAATTCATCCAATTGCCCTTTCCCTTTGTTAAATCTCTTAACTTGGGAGGACATGAGCTCATATTTCTCCGTAAGAGAAGAAATATTGGTATCCATGGTGTTAAGAGAATCATTCTTCATACCCAATTGTGTGTTATATGAATCTAGATCAATACTATCTTTAGGATAAGTTTGATCTAGTTGAGATTTGAGGGAATTCACCTCACTTCTCAAGATGTCATTTTGAGAAACCAAAGTAGATTTCTCAAGTGTAAGTGTATCAACAATGGTGTCATTGTTGATAATGCATGGCATGGATGATTTGCTAATATTAGATTTCTTTAAAATAGTATATCTAAGCATGAGAGATTGATAATTAGAAAATAATTCTTCGTTTGCAATACGAAGTTCATCCATGGTTACCTCGGGTTCTTTGATTTCACTATCACTCTCATCGAAGAGTGGGTCTTCTTGGACCATGAAATACATATGGGCACTCTAACCCTTTCCATCCTCGAATTCACTTAAATCACAGCTTGAATCATCGAATGTCCCAACAAGTCATTTCTTCTTATTCTTCTTGTATTTGTCAAACTTGTGGTATTTTTGAGCTTTCCACTTTTCTTTATTTCTAAGCGTTGGGCAATCCTTCTTGATGGGCACCGGCTTGTTACACTTAAAACAAAGAGATGCAGTATTGATAGTTGAATCAAATTTATTTTTGGAAGGAAATTTACCTTTGCGAACGAAGCGTTGGAACTTCTTCGCCATTTGTGCCATTTCTTCCAAGCCCATTTCGTTCTCTGATTCTTCGATATCGGAAGATGAAGAAGTAGCCTTGAATGCTAATGCTTTCTTCTTGGCCTCCGTTGGGTTTATCATCGCTCTAATCTTTAGTTGGTTCTCCTTTCTTACTTCGTAAGACATGAGAGTACCGATGAGATTCACCACGGTGTAGTTCTTCATGTCATGGACCTCCTCAATGGCGATTGCTCTTCTTTCTCATTTCAAGCTCATTCACATGATTATTGTCATGCCCTATTTAGCACTATACATGTATTCTACTAAACACATGTGGTATTTCTACCTACGGTGCATACGTAGGCATGAAATAAACGTAGATATCGATGTATGTGATGTAGTACTAGGGGGATTGGGCCGTAATGTGTGGTTAAGAGACGAAAAAGCGAGATTGAGTGCGGGAGAAGTGCGAATGACGTCGTGGGTGTAAAACAACAAGAATGTATTAGACGTGTGTGCGTGGTGCATGGATGCATGTGTAGGGGGATCCAGGCTAGTGTGAAAGGGGTTAGAGGTCAAAGGCAACCCCGTAAATTTTTAGAAAGGTGAGAGGCAAAATGGTCATTTGGACCAAAAGTGATGTGCGTACATACTAAAATGGTGTGTACGTAAAGTAATGGCAAACTTGTAATTACTTGAAAGTTGGGAGGCATTTAGGCAAGGGCACTTTGGTCATTTTATGTTTGTCATGATGATTTAGGATGAGGATGTGGAGATTTTTCTTAAGAAAATTCTAGGTTTTCTTGGTTTTACTCTTTCTTATCTTTTCATTCCCTTTCTTTTCATTTTCTTCTACACTCTTCTCATCTTCTACCCCTTCTTAGCCATGCCTCTCCCCCCATGACATGGCCGAAATTCTCCAACAACAAAAAAAGGGAAGAAGAAGAAGAAGAAGAGGAAGAGAAAGAGAAGAGGAGAAGAAAGAACTCTCTTAAGGTAGGAAACTAACTTGGATTTGAAAATTTGTTTAGGATTCCATTTCATCATGTTTTTATATCATGTTTAATTAATATAAATTAGGGGCAGTCAAATTAATGTGATTTGATTCAATTTTCTTGAATTTCCCCTTGAAATTCTTAGCAAAATTATCCCCTTTGAAATTCTGAAATATTGATGTATGTTATTGCCTTGATTCTGGTTACTATAGCTCGAATTAGTTTCGAATAAAAATATATGCATGTAGATATAAAAGTTCTACACCAAAAGCAAATAAATTTTGATATATGTTCAATTCAGAAATTAGGAGAAAAAATTCCATCTTTACAACATGTCTGTTTGATTTTTAGTCTTGACATAGTTCAGAAAAATTGATCTAAATACCTGCACACACAATGGAATTAGATTTTCTTGGTCTGGTTGGAAACTTAACAATTTTATCTATAATTTTATCAAAGTGCTTATATTTTGAAATTCTGGCTAAAACATGCCCAAAAATAGCAATCTTTATAGACTCTGAAATCTGTCTGGAAAACAGACTTGACACACTTCACCGAATAATTCACCATAAATCACCTACTTAATATTTGTGCAGGAAATTTTATCTGTGGATCCAGGACTAGTATATCTATAACTTTCATTTGGGACAATTGGTCAAATTCGCACTCAAAACTGATGACATATGGTCATGTGTGGTGATTGTTTACGATTTCCAGCAAGCTGAAATGTTTAAGAAATGTTATAACTATAACTTGATGTTAAAATTTCCTCTATTATGCATGTGCATTGTTATTGCTTGAAGTAGGGATTCATTGTGATAATTTCTCTTGGATTTACTCATGTTATAATGGCTATGTTAATGACCCCATCATGTGTTCGATGAAATGCCTCAATGAAGGCAATATCTGGTAATTTGAGTAACATGCATGTGTTAGTGTTGGCCTTGAGTCACATTAATAATTGGTGAAAATAGCGAATTGAATGACATGGATACATTGTAATTGTGAATGGATGATGTGTTGTGATTGAGTGCATGTCACGTGAGTGCATGACCCTATGTTTAATGATGGACGGCTAAGGTGATATGACCAACAATCCATCATGACCCCTAACGTGTTATGTATGATGTTAAATTATAAAATTGGATATGTCTCAATCCTCTCTAATAAGGGTGAGTTAGCAAAACCCGGGTTTAGGTGGGATTTGAGTAAATTGTGGATATGAGGCCTGTATTGAGAAGTTGGGGGAATGATTATGTGATATGTGATACTTATACCCACTCGCCTTTACCGGGAGTGGAAGGGATATTTATACACACTCGCCTTTACCGGGAGTGGAGGGGACATACAGAGGTTGTGTTATTATATGGAGATCCTCACTCCTGCCAGGGACGGGGGAGCTGAGAGGCCCGGTGTTGTACAGTGCCCGTGTCCACTGTGCCGTGTGCTATATTCACCCCAAATTTGAGGTGGTGTCCAGTTCCTAGTATCATACAATTTACCCAAGTTCCAATTAATTCAATTATAAAATAATAAAATAAGAATTTATGTGTTACTCCTTCTGCTGGCAGCATTTCCCCTTCCCTTTGCCTGTTCTTTGTGACTATGTGCCATGCCTCAGGCATTTGCACTTATCTTATTAGATACTGTTTGCTTGAACACTTGTGTTATTATTATTATTATTATTCGTGCTAACCCTTTTCTTGGAGTACTCGACATTGGACCACATGTATGATCCTCTTACTTGGCTATTTACTCTTTGCTATATATTTAGTTTACATGTCTTATTCCCTTGCCTTGCCTTGTGGATTGATAACCTTAAAACGATGTCCAAATCCAAGGTGGTTCCTACTGGGACACACATTGACGTGCTCCTCCCCATTTTCCAGGTAGCAAGGTCAGCATGGTTGGAGGTGAGTTGGAGTTGTGTTTCAGGTGTAGTACTCAGTGCGAGTTGTAGCTGGTAGAGTGACTTGGTTGTCTTGGGAGGTGGAGAGTGTTGGTGTATGTGAAATGATGTATGTGGGTTATGTATATAAATGGAAGTTATTATATAAAATGTGTTGTTGTTGTTCTATGTTATTATGAGTTGTTTGATATTATAGTGGAGCTTCACTTGTACTATCCCAGCATCTGCGCAGTGGCCTGCTTATTCAGTTTCTTCTTCCTCTCTATTTTTCTCTCTCATCACCCCCACTCTTCAGGATACTTGAAAAAATTTTAAATGCCAGGTATTCTGGAGTACGGGGCGTGACAGTTTTTGGTGGCCCATGCAGGTCACCGCAGTGCGATGTGCGTAAGGATAGTACAAGTAATGCTTCAGTATGTGATTGAGATAGATTAGCTATAAGATGGGTAGTGACCTTAGAGCCTTAAGTTATCCACCCTTAAACTCCTAGCTTAGGAGGTCAGGGGATGAACTTCCTTCAGTGGAGTATACTATAGATGTATATTTATTGGTATCAATGTATACTTATACAATAATGAGAATTCGTGTATATAAATACAGTTGTTGTACTTGGATAATTGAATTATATGCATCGCATGTATACTTGTATTCGGGAAATATATAATTGTATTTGAATGTCATGAAAGTTGCATGTATGGATAGTGTGTGGGCGTTTATACTAGGTGCGTAAATACTTGAGCGTATACATATATTGTCTCTTAATAGATACATGATACGGGTACGTGAGTAGGTATGTGTTATACTTGTGTGACTCTGAGGTATAGGTGATAAGTATATGTTTATTAGTGGATGTGTACTGGTGGATACATATCAGCTAGCGGAGATATTATATGTTTGTAAAGACGTTGGCGAGGGTGTGTACGTATGTGATGTGAGTGCATGTATGCGGTTCACTATCTCCTAAACTATAGTTGTGTTTCATGTGGGGAGTACACCAATGTGTGTACATCTACCCTTGTATGGATGAAGTAGTGGGATGTCCACATTGTCTTTGGACATATGTGGAAAAGTGCATGCGTGTGAATGTATGTGTGCTTGTATGGGTACGTGGTGTAGATATAGGTTGGGATATTGGTGTATATATATCGCTAGTGTTGCAATGCTAGTATATGAATTCCTCATGTGTTAGATTTAAATAACTGTGGGTATGTCTAAGTACTGCCTACGTGCTTATATGAACCGGTATATTGTCTTAATTTAGTATATAGTTGTGGGTTGTATTATTGTGTGAAGATAAGTGTTGTGCTATGGCTATATATGGTGTGTATGTAGCGATATAAATAAGTAATGGGCGTACGGGTAGTACGAGTAATGCTCCAGGGTGTTTGGAGTAGATGTATCCTAAGGTGGGTAGGGGTGCTTTAGACCCGTCCACCCTAAGTTTAGGCTCTTAGCACTATACTGTGTCTATTATGGGATGGAGATATAAGTGTGACGTGTATCATATGTAGAATATGATGAATGTAAGGATTTGGGATTATACAGTGCAAGTATAAGTGGGGTGGCTATGGGTTTGCACGGCTAAGTGGAGTTATGGTATATGTATATATATGCATACGTTTACCCGTAGAATGGTGTCCATATGACCATTTGGATATATATGTAGTGCATATACCCTTCCGCATATAGTGGCATGATGGGGATTGTGTATTGGCATATAAGATACATGTATATATGTAGGTGTGTTGTAGCAAGCGTGGTATGATTGTGTGTATGTGTTGTTATTATTGAATGTGTATTGGTATATGTCTTATGCATGGTTATATGTATATGTATGTGAATGATCCCTATTCTGATATGCATGTATCAATATATGAATGTGTACGTATATTGGATATGGCTATCTATTGAATGTGTATGAATATTGAAATGCACTTATTTGTGTATGTATTAGCATGCTAGTAAAAATGTGGATATATTGGGTGTTATGTATATAATGGTATGGGTAGCTACCGACTACCTGTTAGTGTAGTTTGAGTAGCTTGACTGCATGGGTGTGTAATAGCAGGATATGTATATATGTGTATGGATGTGCGTGTCCATACATGGAAATGTGTGTGCATGGTTGCGTGGATTCTAATAAGTATGTATGCGTGTCTGTGTCCATACCTACTATTAGAATAATAGTCTTGTGTGTATAAGCGTACATGCATTTGGCTATATGTAGACTCAGAAATCTATGTATGGTATCGATACTTGTACATCTGAGGGTGTATAATGAGTATGTGCTTGTGGAGTATCTATGTGGGATATTGCTTGTTGCGTAGACGTGAATATGTATCATAGATGTAGGAATTTCTATTATACATGTCACAATTGAGTATAGGAATGTGTTCATGTATGTGTAGTATGTAGTAGGAGTATATGTAATGATGTGTATATTGGATGAATGAATATATATATATACTTATACATACCTTGTTTGTTTACTTACTGAGCTATCCTATAGGGTTGTCTATCTAGGTGTATCTCAGTGTACTTTGGATAAATGTATTCTTGTTTGTATGCGTGTATATATAGGTCTGTATCAAAGCATGTGTGTATGTATATACATGTGCACTGTGGATGTAAATATGATAGATACGGAATATAGGTGTATATATATATGCTTGATAATGTAAGTGAATGAAAATATTTGATATGTGGGTATCGGACTGTGTGTATTTGCTTGCACATTATAAGTATACGTGTGTGTGGAATGTAGATGGATATTTATATTTATTTGACTATTATAGCAGTATGTGCGTAAGATATGCAAGGGTAGTTATATATATATATATATATATATATATATATATATATATATATATATATATATATATATATATATATATATAGCATTTGGCGGGGAATGTATTATGTTGTGCACTCTTGTGTGTATTGCGAGTGGCATATGTGCCTATCTGTGTGAGGCAGTAGGTGCATCGCTATGAATGTGAGATTATATGTATATATCTATAATTATGATTGCAGACCTAAGTGCCTTGATCATGCATGTGTTAATAAATGCACGTAAGTGTATGTCTGTATGTGACTAAATATTGCATGTATACATGTATTTATGTGCATATAATTGTGAGTGAACTTATATGACTAAGTATTGAGTGTATAGGGGTCCGATGTACATACGATGTGACACCGTAATGGTGACCATGTTTGTCAAGTTATGATGTGTAGATTGGTATGTCAGTGCATGGATATAGACGTATATGTAAATATATAAACAAGTAGAATATAAGTCGTGTATACTTGAATGTATTGTGATGTATCTGAAAGTATGCCATGTATGAATGCCTTATGTATCGTGATATGGATATGATGTGACGTCGTATGCACATAGATATGAGTAGTGATCTAAATACATATAATAATTTGTATCGAGACTTATTTGTGGTATGTGATGTATATGTTAATGTGTGAATATGTGTGCCTAGATAATTATGTGAAAGACAAGTATGTGTGTATATCTAGTGACACACATAGCGATGTGAGTGTGCAATTAGGCGAGTAGTAGGATGATTCCGTGATATGTATGTGCTGCAGATGCGTATGGATGACAATGAAGTATATAGTGTATATAGGTGTGGGGTAGGTATGTATTCTTGTTTATGCTTCATGGGTAGTAAGACCATCATATCTAGCTGGCCTTTGGTAGGGTTCACACCCTAGGAAGTCCGAGGACGGACTTTATTTTAAGGTGGGTAGGATGTCATGCCCTATTTAGCACTATACGTGTATTCTACTGAACTCACGTGGTATTTCTATCTACGGTGCATACGTAGGCATGAAATAAACGTAGATATCGATGTATGTGATGTAGTACAAGGGGATTGGGCCGTAATGTGTGGCTAAGAGACGAGAAAGAGAGATTGTGTGCGGGAGAAGTGCAAATGACGTCGTGTGTGTAAAACAACAAGAATGTATTAGATGTGTGTGCGTGGGGCATGTATGCATGTGTAGGCATGCATGGGTGTGTGTAGGGGGAGATATGCTAGTGTGAAATGGGTTAGGGGTCAAAGGCAACCCCGTAAATTTTTAGAAAGGTGAGGGGCAAAATGGTCATTTGGACCAAAAGTACTGTGCGTACATACTAAAATGGTGTGTACGTAAAGTAATGGAAAAATTGTAATTACTTGAAAGTTGAGGGGCATTTAGGCAATGGTACTTTGGTCATTTTATGTTTGTCATGATCATTTAGGATGAGGATGTGGAGATTTTTCTTAAGAAAATTCTAGGTTTTCTAGGTTTTACTCATTCTTATCTTTTCCTTCCCTTTCTTTTCATTTTCTTCATCACTCTTCTCGTCTTCTACCCCTTCTTAGCCATGACTCTCCCCTCCCCCATGACATGGCCGAAATTTTCCATCAGTAAAAAAGGGAAGAAGAGGAGGAGGAGGAGGAAGAGGAGGAGAAGAAAGAACTCTCTTGAGGTAGGAAACTAACTTGGATTTGGAAATTTATTTAGGGTTCCATTTCATCATGTTTTTATATCATGTTTAATTAATATAAATTAGGGGCAGTCAAATTAATATGATTTGATTCAATTTTCTTGAATTTCCCCTTAAAATTCTTAGCAAAATTATCCCCTTTGAAATTCTGAAATCTTGATGTCTGATATTGCCTTGATTCTGGTTACTATAGCTCGAATTAGTTTCGAATAAAAATATATCCACGTAGATCTTGAAGTTCTACCCCAAAAGCATATAAATTTTTATATATGTTCAATTCAGAAATTAGGAGAAAACATTCCATCTTTACACCATGTCTGTTTGATATTTAGTCTTGACATAGTTCAGCAAAATTGATCTAAATAACTGTACACACAATGGAATTTGATGTTCTTGGTCTCGTTGAAAACTTAACAAGTTTATCTATAATTTCATCAGGGTGCTTATATTTTGAAATTCTGGCTAAAACATGCCCAAAAAATAGCAATCTTTATATACTCTGAAATCTGTCTGGAACACAGACTTGACACACTTTACCAAATAATTCACCATAAATCACCTACTTAATATTTTTACAGGAAATGTTATCGGTGAATCCAGGACTAGTATATCTATAACTTTCATTTGGGACAATTGGTCAAATTATCACTGAAAACTGATGATATATGGTCATTTGTGGTGATTGTTTACGATTTCCAGCAAGCTGAAATGTGTAAGAGATGTTATAACTATGACTTGATGTTAAACTTTCCTCTATTATGCATGTGCATTGTTATTGCTTGAAGTAGGGGTTTATTGTGATAATTGCTCTTGGATTTACTCATGTTATAATGGCTATGTTAATGATCTCATCATGTGTTCGATGAAATGCCTCAATGAAGGCAATATCCGGTAATTTGAGTAACATGCATGTATTAGTATTGGCCTTGAGCCACATTGATAATTGGTGAAGTTAGAGGCTTGAATGGCATGAATACATTGTAATTATGAATGGATGATGTGTAGTGATAGAGGGCATGTCACATGAGTGCATGACCCTATGTTTAATGATGGACGGCTAAGGTGATTTGTCCAACATGCTATCATGACCCCTAACGTGTTACGTATGATGTTAAATTATAAAATTGGATATGTCTCAATCCTCTTTAATGAGGGTGAGTTAGCAAAACCCGGGTTTAGGTGGGATATGAGTAAATTGTGGATATGAGACCTGGACTGAGAAGTTGGGGGAATGATTATGTGATATGTGATACTTATACCCACTCGCTTTTACCGGGAGTGGAGGAGATATTTATACCCACTCGCCTTTACCGGGAGTGGATGGGACATATGGAGGTTGTGTTATTATGTGGAGATCCTCACTCCTGCCAGGGACGTGGGAGCTGAGAGGCCCGGTGTTGTACAGTGCCCGTGTCCACTACGCCGTGTGCTATATTCACCCAAATTTGGGATGATGTCCAGGTCCTGGTATCATACAGTTTACCCAAGTTCCAATTAATTCAATTATAAAATAATAAAATAAAAATTTGTGTGTTACTCCTTCTGCTGGCAGCATTTCCCCTTCCCTTTGCATGTTCTTTGTGACTCTGTACCATGCCTCAGGCATTTGCACTTATCTTATCAGATAATGGTTGCTTGAACACTTGTGTTATTATTATTATTCGTGCTAACCCTTTTCTTGCAGTAACTCGACATTGGACCGCAGGTATGATCCTCTTACTTGGCTATTTATTTTTCGCTATATATTTAGTTTACATGTCTTATTCCCTTCCCTTGCCTTGTGGATTGATAACCTTAAAACGATGTCCAAATCCAAAGTGGTTCCTACTGGGGCACGCATTGACGTGCTCCTCCCCATTTTCCATGTAGCAGGGTCAGTATGGTTGGAGGTGAGTTGGAGTTGGGTTTCAGGGGTCGTACTCGGTGCGAGCTGTAACTGGTAGAGTGACTTGGTTGTCTTGGGAGGTGGAGAGTGTTAGTGTATGTGAAATGGTGTATATGGGTTATGTATATAAATGGAAGCTGTTATATAAAATGTGTTGTTGTTGTTCTGTGTTATTATGAGTTGTTTGATATTATAGTGGTGCTTCACTTCTACTATCACTGCATGTGCACAGTGGCCTGCTTATTCAGTTTCTTCTGCATCTCTCTTTTTCTCTCTTATCATCCCCACTCTTCAGGATACTTGAAAAAAAATTTTAAATGCCGGGTATTCTGGGGAATGGGGCGTGACAATTATCTTCCTCACCTTTTCTTCTTCGGTGTAAACTTGTCCAAGAGCTTCAAGTTCATCGGTGATGTCAGTGAAACGTCCGTACATCGTTGCAATGCTCTCATTATCCTGAATATGAAACATATCGAAGTTTTGTATTGCAACATATAATTTAGAAAAATTTACCTTGTTCGTTCCCTCGTAGGTAATGACTAAATGGTTCCATATTTGATATGCACTCTTACATGTGCATATCTTATTGAACTCATCCTGATCCAATGCATAATGAAGAGCGTTCATTGCCTTGGCATTGTTCACTTAGGCGGACTTCTCGGAGGGAGTCCATTTGTCAAAATCCTCTTCGGAGGGTTCAACGTATTCCTTGTGAAGGGTTCGCCAAAGAGAAGCACTCCAATGAAACGTCTCCATTTGGCATTTCCAATAGCCGAAATTCGTGACATTGAAACGCGAAGGACGAACTGTTGATTGTCCTTCGAAGACGGTAGACGCACCATTACGGTCGTGATTGTTGTACGAGGTCGGTGGAGGAATGTTGTTGTTGTTGGATGCCATAGCTATAAACCAACGATCTGATACCAATTGTAAGGACTCTGGCTATGAGGAAAATACTAGAAGGGGGTTGAATAGTGTTTATACAATTTAAACGATAGTTATACCAATTTAAATTCCTAACCAACAATTAATGTGGAATGTAAATAAACCCAAATTGAAACAATGATAACACAAAGATGTTTCAAGGGTTCGGATTACCCAAGTCAACTCCCGACTTGTTTCGGGTAATCCTACGTCCCTTCCACCCGGATACCACCGGATACTCAAGTTAGAAACCTAACTTGGGGTTTTCTGTAAACCCACTTGTAGCAACCCTACAAGTGAAATCGAAACACAATCGATGTCCTTGACTCCCATAATTTGGGAGCAAGCTAACCACTCTCACAAACCGAGAGTTAAACTAATATCGAAAGATATGAAATAATGAAATAGCAACACTTAAATCACATATACCTTGAAGTAGAACTTGAAGGAGCAAGTGTGTTGTGTGTTGAGGTCTCTTTTGAAAGAGAGAAAAGCTCTTTCTCTTGTCACCACCAATTGCCTAGAGGATATCACTTTGATTCTAGGTTGGAGAGCAAGAGAGAATAAGATTGTAATTATTGGGTTTTTGGATTTGAGAGCTTTGAAAAACTTGAAGATGAAAGCTATGGGTTTTCAAGAGTTGATCGAGAAGATGAGTAACCTCTCAATGGAACAATAGAAGCTCTCTTTATAAGTTTTCCAAAACCCCCAAACAGAATCCCCAAAAACCCATTTGAAATCCTTGGAGAAAAAGCAAACGGATAGAATTTACACAGTCGACAATTGCCTGTTGAAGAAAACACAGTTGACTGATGCACTGTGTCAGAGGGTAGGTGAGAATTCAAACAGTAACTTACCACGTAAGACAATCGACTGATGAAGAGAAGACAGGCGCATGTAAAACTAACAGTCGACTGTAAATCCTTCTACAGGCGACTGGCCGCAATATGGGTAAGCTGAGAAACCTCAGAAAGTTTTCGGAAGATATGACATGCGACTGATGTGCAATACACAGGCGCATGTGCCATGGGCAGGCGACTATGAAACCAACATCAGTCGACTGTCACTAAAACTTGAAACTTTCTAGAGAGCAGAGTCTGCAGAGGAATAAAAAACAGACGACTGTTGAAGCATTGACAGTCGACGATGCCTTGGACAGGCGACTGTCAATTCAACATCAGTCGACTGGCCAGATGAAAAAGAAAGTGACCTTTGAGCCGAAGAGAGACAAGTGACTGTAGCTTGGACACACGCTTATATTTTTTCCAGCAGTCGCCTGAAGGAGTTAAAGCTAAAAGGTCCAAAAAAATCAATTGATTAAGTATGTGCATAACATGCGATTGTAGAACAAATCACAGTCGACTGTTTTGAGACAGGTGCCTGTAAAACATTCAGCAGTCGCCTGTTGAAATCCAAAAATGCACATGCTTGAGAAATGTGAATGGGAGTCTAAGGAAATGTGATCTAATGATTTCCTAGTACAGAAGGGAAGATGTGTGTGTGCTCTAACATAGTTCTACTTCTAAGCTACATACTAAAAGAGAATAAAAAGATTATATTTTTAGAAGCCTCTCTTCTATCCAAAGGATGAGCTTGAAGTCTTCTATGAGCTTCATTCAACATATTTGATCATCCAATCCACTTCTCATGCTTTGATTGATCTTTGAGTGACATCCATTGCTAATTGATCTTCATGATATACTTAGGCAATGGATTAACTGCAAATAGAAGATTAGTCACAAGTATTTATGTTTGCTCATCATCAACACCAAGTAGGGAGAAGTCTAATACCCAACATGGCTTAGTAAAAATCCGATCCACACAAAGCTCGTCCTCAAACTGGTTATTTATTTTGCTATAATGACACATCCATTTCTTAGCGTTCTACTAAGCAAATGCTAGTGGCCACATCTTCAACCACTCAGCTTTATGAGGCTGGAAGAGAGTGTGGTTGGTTAAGATCTGTTATAGCACATATCCAAAATTCTTGTGCATTGAATCTGGTTGATGATTATCACATTAGAATTTGTGAGGACAATGATGCTTGCATTCACAAGTCAGGAGATGATATGTTAAAGGTGATAAGACCAAACATGTATCGCCAAAATTTTCTATACTCATGAACTCTAATTAAGTCGACAAGTTGATGTTAAACAAATGCACTCCTCAAACAATCTTGCAGACCATTTATCAAGTCTTTGCTAACATCAACATTTGAGAAACTAGTTTATGGCATTGGTATGCGATGAGCTAGTAAGATGCAAGATTGAATTATCCCAGAAATGGAAATATCTGAATGTCCTAGTAGTGGTAGTTTTATTTATTTCTGGGGGAGCGGTTATGGACTTATATGTAATGTACTCTTTTTTTTCCTTTTGTTTGGTTTTTGTCCCACTGGGTTTTTCCAACTTAAGGTTTTTAATGAGGCAGTACTAGAATGTCCAAAATTTGGCCATCTGCATGGTGTTTTGTCAAAGGGGGCATGTTAATGAATAATGGACATGCATATCATTTTATGTTAGTTATGTGAAGAGGAATGTGAAGAGACATTCCTACTTATATGTTACAAATGAATGAACTTGCACACCATGTCTATTTTCATGCATTTGATGATGTGGAGAGAAATATGTAGAAACACTATAACCATTAAACCATTGTTTAATGGAAATGTTACAAAGAGATGAATAGACCATTGTGTAATGCCCTACAAGCTACTGCACAAGTACTAGAGGGGGGGTAAATAGTACTTTAAAATAATAAGGAGTATAATTCCAAATTAAATTGCAAACAACTACCAAATCAATTTGCGGAAGCTTAAATTGAATGACAACAACAAAATTAACAATGCAAACAAATGATGTTAATGGGTTCGGATTCACCCAAGTCTCCCCGACTTGTTCCCGGTGATCCTACGTCCCAACCACCCGGATCCCCTCCGGATACTTGAGTTAGAAACCCTAACTCAAGATTTCCACTATGAATATCTTGTGAAAAACCTTCACAAGATCAAATCATACAACAACGGCAATAGTGAATCCCACAAACCGGGATCACAACCTTCTCTCACAACCGAGAGAATCAACAAGCAATATAAATGAGTTATATTGAAATAAGCAAACTTACCACAAAATCATATACCTTGAGTTTTTCTTACCCAATAGGTGAAATGAAGGATTTGAGGAAGATGAAGTCACCAAGACCTAGCACCAAGGAAATGACCAGCAATCGGTGCCTAGGGATGATTTGGAGACTTGGATCAAGCAATAGCTTGAAGAGCTCACCAAGAACAAGCTTCTCTCTAGATGGATTCTAGATCTAGAAATGAGAGAGAATGGGTTTCTTGTGAGGAAGAGAGCTTTAGATTTGAGTGAGAATGGCTATCTCTTTTGATCTCAATGAATCTCTGAATGGAAGCTCTAACCTAGATAGAAATGACCTAGGTTCGTATTTATAGGGTCCCATAAAAACAACTTAGGTCATTCTCCAACGGATAGAAATCTGGGAGAATTAGTCGGTCAAAGAACAATCACTGACCGACTAGTTCATCAACTAGTCGGTCAGTCAAACAGCATGGACCGACTAAGAGAGGAACTGAGAAGAAAGAGAATTTCAGACCTAGAAATCTAGTCGGTCCAAGAAGACATTCTGACCGACTAGTTTCACAACTAGTCGGTCAGTCAGTGAACGTAGACCGACTAAGAGGCAAAATGAAATAGTCTGAACACAAGTTGACTTAGTCGGTCCAAGAACAAAAGTTGACCGACTAGATTGTCAACTAGTCGGTCACCAAACGTTCTTAGACCGACTAACGATAAACAGTAGCTTAGGAGAAATTTAGCATGAACAGTAAGTCACAACTAGTCGGTCAAAGAAGCATCACTGACCGACTAGTTCACAAACTAGTCGGTCGGTGAGTCAACGTAGACCGACTAACTGTAAACAGTAAAGTCCAAGAAATTAAGGAATCAAACTAGTCGGTCCAAGAAGAGTTGCTGACCGACTAGATCACCATCTAGTCGGTCAGTACTTGTTCTTGTACCAACTAACATGCACAAACAAGTCCGAATCGAAGCGAGACGCTTCGAGGAAGTTAGAATGAACTTGTACTAATATCCTAGAGCTACGATATGAGCGTTATGAAGTTAGAATGGTAAGATATACTCAAGGCTTAACATTCTATATATCGAAGCTAAAAAGACTATAAATAAAACCTTAATAAACGGTCTTCGAGAGCTTCGATTGATTCTTCATAACTTCCAAAACGGCGCAAGAGCTTCAACGAAGCTTTAGGCATGAATACGAGCTTTGGGAAGTGTTGAGATGTCGCTTTGAATGTTCTCGTGAATTTGGCGACGATCTCCAATACTGCGCTCACAAATTGTTAGTTCATGGATTATTTATGTTTGCTCATCATCAAAACCAAATCCGGGGAGTCCAATATTCAACATTCTCCCCCTTTTTGGTGATGACAAACCAACATAAATAATAATCAAAAATAATGATTCAAATGCAAAATACTTACTCCCCCTGCATTGATGACACGTTAATTCCAAAATGAATATATATGAATTGCATCAAGCAGACGAGTAAGATTAATAAAGAGAATCGATTTTCGAAATATCGGATTTTGAAAATCCGTATATATATCTTAACTCCCCCTGAATCTAACATATCAAACTAGATTCTTGGAAATTGAGTTAAATTTTCATTTGCGCTATTTATTATCATTATCTCTCCCCCTTTGGCATTATCCCAAAAATGGGGGGCATACAACGACAACAACTAGGAAATGGAAAATCCAACATTGGGAGTCGTAGATAATGACGATGGAACTAATTGACACCAAGGGAAAAATGATGAAATCAAATCAAGGTGTGCCAAATTGTCCATTATCAAAAAGCGATAATCAAAATCATCAAAAATAATATTTGGTTATTTTTTTTTCATTTATTGAATAATGAAACATACTCTCCAATATTCAATATTTTTGGTTAAATTTGTGCATGGAAAACAATTCTATACAAATATAGACATATAATCTATTTAACCAAGTTTTTCAACCGTCGAGCGACGATTTTACATAGCATGGACATTGAATGAGAATTAATGTGCACGAGGAAGTAAATATCACAACATGAACAACGATGTATATATAGATAGAAACATCAAGAGTACATCCCAAAAAGAGATCGATACAACAAATGCAACATACCCATCAAAAAGAAATACATCATATATCATTGATACAACATCATCATGAGAACATCATCATCAACATCATCAACGTCCAACAACAAAAAATACAACACATCAAAATATCCAACACCGACATCCAGAAAACTCAAAAATACATCAAATCAACCCTCATACTCCATCCTAACCCAAAATACTCTCAAAAAGATATGTCATCCAAAGAGTAGTGGAGAGTCCTCGGAACTAACGATCACGAGGAAGTGGCTGGATCTGCAGTGTCCGTGGGTCCAGTCGACGGAGTGGACTCAGGCTCTGTAGGGAGAAGAGGCGTCTCAACAGACGGGATCGTCGGGGTAGGTGTGGAAACAACTGGCTCAACAGCAGGGGTCACAACAGCAGGGGTCTCAACAGCAGCAGGTGAGACAGGAGCAGGCTCGGCAGCAGGAGTAACAGCAGCCTCAGAAGTCTGGACTACTGCTGCAGAAGGCTCTGGAACACCGGAAGAGGTGCCAACTCCAGGAGCAGAAGTGGTAGCAGCAGCAGCAGCAGTGGCATCATCGCCACGGGCTAAGGAAGTGACAAGCTCGTCAAGCTCCTCATCGTCCATCTCCTCGGCCTCAGAAACTGAAGGAGGAAGATCAATCCCCATCATACGAGCCATACGACAGACGACCTCCTCAGTACGAGCCAAACGAGAGTCGTGCTGACGAAGAAGGCGTACGACATCATCTAATGTGGCAGGAGGAGCGGGGGCAGCTGCAGCTGAGGGAGTAGACTGGGAAGCAGAAGCGGTAGACCTCTGCACGTGACGAAGCGCCGCTAGAGATTTCTTAACGGCCGTCGCGTTTAGAGGAGTACCCAAAGGACGCTCATCGACAGGAGGGAGAGGGACTCGGAAATGACGAAAGACAAGGGTCAGCAGACACGGATATGGAATATGCGCAGATTTATTGGTCTTGCGTATACACTCGAAAGAGTCCATCTTATCAAGTATAACGCGAGCCCAATTAATCTCGTAACCCAAGAAAAGAGCGTATATGAGCCTCAAAAATGGCTGGGATGGAAGTGAAGATGAGCCGTACTTGGGAAGCAAGCACGACTTCAGAATAAGATTCAATACCCATGCATTTGGCTTGAATGACTTTGAAGGAACTCCAATAAAGGCAGGAGGGATCACATGGAAGATGTCAGAAAGAACGGACTGATCCAAGGAAAATATATCGTCGACGGAAATGTCAGAAGGAAGGAGACCGGACGACGAACAACCAAGTATCTCCCCCAAGATTTCTGCCGTGAGAACTATAGGAGTTCCCAAGACAGTAGTCTCGATGGAGTGACTCGCGTCGTACTGGCCTCGGACACGATTGGCATAGAACAATTTCACAAGGCGAGGATATGGTTTAGGGTTGGCCTTAAGATCATAGCGGAGATAATCAAGGAGACTACTATAGGAGAGGAGATCAGCTAAGCCAAGGAAATCTGAAAACTGAACGTAGTGCTCCAATAGCATCGGGCAGTGTTCAATACGGTTGTAGGCTGCGAGACACATAGGGTCGTCGCGACACAACGATATGTCAACACCACCCGCTGGCATTGGGCCCTTTCCCTTTGGCTGGCGAGTCCTAGGACGAAGTGGAGGAGTGTGTTCCCTATGGCTAGGCTCATCCTCAGGCACAAACTCAGTGTCGGAATCGGGAGGAGTAGAGGGTGAGTGGAGTATGGCCTTTTTGGTCTTAGATTTTCTGGGTTTGACGGTCGCCGTCCTCTGCTTCTTCAGAGGAGGCGAAGACGGAGAAGCTTGGGTTGATTTGGCACGACGCTTAGGCTTAGGTGGATTACTGGGGTCTGAAGGCTCTACGCTCATTGGGGAAGCCCCAGATGAAGCGATAGGGATCCTAGTCTTTGCCATGATTGCGGCACGACGAGGACAAGCAAATGATCACGGATGATCAAACACCCTAGCACAAACCCTAGAAGCTAACACACAAGACCTAAGAGAGTAAATAAAAATCCGAAATACACAAGCCCTAGAACACCTAGATGATGAAATCGAACCCTAGGGAAGGAAATCGACACCTAGGAGGGGAAGATATACCTAGGAGGAGGGGGCGACGGCGGCGGACGGCTGGGATGGCCGGAGATCTGGCCGGAGTCGACGGGAATACGAAGGGGCTCGAGAGGGGTTTGGGATTTTTCGGGCTGGAGCTGAGGGGAATACCGACTAAAACTAAGATTAGTCGGATGAAAATGAAGATAAGTCGGTGTGGAAGCGAAAATACACAAATGCCCTAACATACTTAGTCGGTCACAGTTCAAGCACTGACCGACTAGATTACGATCTAGTCGGTCGGTCAATGAGCTTGAACCGACTAAGTCGAAACAGAGGCAAACAGGGATTTTTAGGGCTAGAATTAGTCGGTCGCAGTATACACACTGACCGACTAGTTTTCAATCTAGTCGGTCGGTAAGTGTACTGAGACCGACTAAAGAAAGAAAATGATAAGAGTAAGATAAAAGCTTGATCTAGTCTGTCTGAGTTCACTTGCTGACCGACAAGATGAGCATCTAGTCGGTTGACAAATGAACTGAAACCGACTAGAAGAGTCCAAAAATTGATAATTGATTTCTCTTCACAAACCACTTGGATGAAACATCTTAACACTCTCATTAGTCATCTAAATTACCCCATAAAACGTCGAAATCTTATACGACATTGAAATACGAATTCGATCATAAATTCAAACATATCACATAAAATTCCCAAAAATTCAATAAATCTAGCATGAACGAAATATCGCAAAATATAATAGCATGCAAGATAATTGAATGAAACATGAATCCTATATCTCGGATTCACCCATAATCCCCAATTCTCGACGCAACCGCACAAAGGAGTCCTCCTTTAGGGGTTTCGTGAAAATATCGGCGATTTGCTTTTGGGTTTCAACGTACACTAAAATGATGTCCTTTTTAGCAACATGATCATCTAAGAAATGGTATCGGACATCTATGTGTTTTGATCGGGAATGGTGCACCGGATTCTTTGAAAGACAGATAGCACTTTGGTTATCCACCATGATAGGGCTAGTATCACAGTGAATACCAAAATCCTTCAAAGTGTATCTCATCGAAAGAACCTGGGCACAAGCGGCACCGACGGCAATATATTCCGCCTCGGTGGTTGAAAGTGATACGGAATTTTGCTTCTTGGAAAACCAAGAGACAAGAGAATTTCCTAGAAAATGGCAAGTTCCACTAGTATTTTTCCTGTCGGATTTGCATCCCGCATAATCGGCATCACTGTATGAGACTAACTCATACGTGCTAGATTTTGGATAAAGTAATCCAAAATCAAGTGTATAACTTAGATAACGGAAAATACGTTTTACCGCTACTAAGTGAGACTCCTTAGGTTGAGACTGATAACGAGCACATATGCATACGGCAAACATAATATCGGGCCTACTTGCGGTAAGATAAAGTAAACTACCTATCATACCTCGATATAGACGAATGTCTACATCCTTACCGCCCATATCCTTGTCAAGATGCGTAGTCGTGCTCATTGGAGTCTTTTTCCCGGAAGCACTTTCCATCCCAAATCGCTTAAGCAACTCCACCGTATACTTCGTTTAGTGGATGAAGATTGCATCGTTCAATTGGCGAATTTGGAGACCTAAGAAATATTTGAGTTCGCCCATGTGGCTCATCTCAAATTGGTCCTTCATAACATTAGAAAACTCTTCGCAAAGAGTGAAGTTTGTAGCACCGAAAATGATATCATCAACATAAATTTGAACTAATAAAATATCATTATTCGCATGCTTAACAAAAAGTGTAGAATCGGCTTCGCCCATTTTAAAATTCAAATCCAAAAGAAAATTCTTTAGGCGATCATACCAAGCTCGAGGAGCTTGTCGCAAACCATAAAGAGCTTTCTTTAGTTTAAAAACATGATTTGGAAATTTTTCATTTATGAAGCCCGGAGGTTGAGAAACGTAAACTTCCTCAACAACATCTCCGTTTAAAAATGCACTTTTAACATCCATTTGAAATAACTTAAAATTTTTATGGCATGCATAAGACAATAAAAGTCTAATTGATTCTAATCTAGCTACCGGAGCGAAGGATTCTTCGAAATCGATACCTTCCTCTTGGCGATAGCCTTGAGCAACTAACCGAGCTTTGTTCCGGACGACGACTTGATTTTCGTCGGTTTTGTTCTTGAAGATCCACTTTGTCCCTATGACGGTGTGGTTCTTCGATGGCAAAGGAACAAGCTCACATACCTCATTCCTCTCGAATTGAATGAGTTCCTCCTCCATGGCAAGGATCCAAGCACTATCTTCGCACGCTTCAACTATATTCTTTGGCTCAATCGATGAGGCAAAGGCACAATTGGCGAAGTGGTGGACTTGAGATCTCGTCTTGACACTATCATTAATATTGCCAATGACTTGCTCATGGGGATGGTCGCGAACGGTATGAAGCCGCTTGGGAATACCTTGATCACTAGGCACATTCTCAACAACTTCATTAGTCGGGTTAGTCTCAATAGAATCAATTGAATCAATAGACTTAGAATTTTCAAACGAATCACATAAAACATCCATAGAATCATTATCATTTGAAATTCTAGAAGTAGTAAAATTCTCATTAAAAGAGACATGAAGTGATTCCTCGATCGTAGATGATCTTTTGTTGTATATCCGGTAGGCTTTGCTACGTGAGGAATACCCAACAAATATCCCCTCATCCGATCTCGGATCAAACTTGTCCAAATTATCATATGTGTTTTTAATAAAACATTTTGCGCCGAAAACACGAAAATGTTTAACTTGAGGCAATCTACCAAACAACAATTCATAGCAAGTTTGTTTGGTGCCGGGCCTCAAAAGTATTCTATTAAACACATAACAAGCGGTGTGTACCGCTTCCGCCCAAAATTGATAACCAAGTTGACTATCTTCGAGCATAGTGCGAGCACACTCCACAAGCGTTCTATTCTTCCTCTCAACAACACCATTTTGAGGAGGTGCACGAGGGAAAGAAAACGTGTGAGTAATTCCAAGATCATCACAAAAATTTGAGAAAGACTCATTCTCAAATTCACCCACATGATCACTACGAATAGTGACAATGGTGGTTCCGATGAGATTTTGTACTTTCTTCACAAATATTGTGAAGTTTTCAAAAGCTTCATTTTTATTACATAAGAAAAATACCCATGTAAATCTTGAATAATCATCAACGATGACTAGTCCATATCTTGCATTTCCTAAGGAAGTAACTCTAGTTGGCCCAAATAAATCTAGATGTAATAGCTCTAGTGGCCGTTTCGTAGAAATGCTTTTCTTAGGTTTAAATGAAGATTTAGGAAGCTTGCCACGTTGACAAGAATCACAAAAACCTTTCTTTTCAAAAACGAGCTTCGGAAAACCTTTAATGGAATTTAATTTCGAAAGCTTATAAAGTGTTCCAAAGTTCACATGTCCAAAGCGTCGATGCCATAAGTGTTGTTCACTTGTGTTGGCAACGAGACATTGTTCATATGACTTAGGAAGATCCAAAATATAAATATCTTTATGGCGTGTGCCGGAAAATAATAATTTATTATTATCATTTGAAATATGACACAATCCTTTCGCAAAGCTAACTTTGTAACCTTTGTCACAAAGTTGGCTTATTGAAATAAGATTATAATTTAAACCATTAACTAGATAGACATCACTAATTAAGGGTTTAGAAGGGTTACCCACTTTACCAACACCGACGATGGTTCCGCTCTCGTTGCCTCCAAATACGACGCGATTTCCATTTGCAATGGGAACCACTCCGGAGAGCAATTGAGCGTCACCCGTCATGTGTTTTGAACACCCGCTATCGAGTATCCAATTCCCTTTGGAGCTAAATTTAAATTTGTTGCTCCTTTTCTTTTTCTTTTCCTTGAGTACCTAAAGATAGAAACTTTCATATCATGGTACCCAAGGTCATTGGGTCCTCAAAAGTTAGACCTTTGGAAGCCAAGTCCAATTGGACTTTGACTTCCCCACATAATTTCTACTATGCACAACATCCGAAAAATAAGCATTCATATATACTTGTTTTTCATCCATGCTTGTGTCCTTTGGGCTCCAAATAGTGAAAATTTTGGGAGCCATCATCCTATTGGGTGCATGCATGCGTTGTTGGTTTCTACATGATGCATGTCGTGGATAGGCATACGGAACATGATGGAATGGTGCACGACGAGAATTATTCATATGATGAGGTGGGTGAACATATGCATGTGTGGGAACACGTGCGTGAGGGTGTCTCACATGGTGTGCACGTGCCCGTGAACGTGTAGCATAGAAATCATCATATGTGTGAGATGGTGGAGTAGGACGTGTGTTCCTACATGGCATGGTATTTGTGTACATATAAGCATGCCCCTTCTTTGGAGGTCCACCCAAAGTGGGTTTCTTTCCAAAAGAGGGTGTGGACGAGGTGGAAGCACCATTGGTAGATAAACTACCAATAGAGTGTTTGCTACCACTCGTAGAGTCACCGGAAGTTGGCCTAACAAAAGTAGTGGCCGCTTTGGATGGACATCCCATCGTATACCCTAAATCAATGTGGTGATTGGCCGGAAGTAAGTCACTTAGGATCTTATCCAAATGGTCCTAACCCTTATTGAATCTATTGATTCGGCCTAATGTGTTCTCATATTTCTCTTTGAGAGAACGCATAGAAGTATCTAATGTGGATACTTGCGATGTGAGCACATAAACACGAGATTTAAGATTCTCGTTCTCAATACTCAAAGTCGAGTTTTGAGAAGTTAAATCCGCTATCCTATGTTCTTCCGGATCATCAATGCTAACATGTTCAAGTTTAGATTTGAGATTAACAATCTCATTTCTTAACTCTTCAACAACGGTGTCGTTGTTGGTGATGATAGTCTTAGGCGAGGTTTGAATGCTAGCTAGGTCATCTTTTACTTTAGTATATCGATTTACTAATTTAGTGTATTTAGACCATAAATGAGAGTTAGCATCCCTAAGATCATCCATAGTTACCTCATCGCCTTCGTCGTCGCTATCATCGGAGGAGGAAGATCCTTGATCATGCTCCTCTCTTGCCATGAAGCACATGTGCGCTTGCTCCACTTTCTCATCGTCCGACTCTCCGCTTGAGGAATCCTCGGAGTCGGTGAATGTAGCTCCGACAAGTCCCTTTTTGTACCCCTTTTTGTACTTCTTTGACTTGTCGAACTTCGGCGCCTTCCACTTCTCCTTTTGCTTGTTTTGAGGACAATCCGCTTTGATGTGTCCTGGCTTATTGCATTTAAAGCACAAAGGTGGAGAGGCGTTAGTAGAAGGAAATTTAGATTTTTGTTTGAAGTTACCCTTTCGGAAGAAGCGATTGAACTTCTTTGCCATGAGTGCAATGGATTCCATGTCCATTTCTTCTTCCGAGTCCTCATCATCAGTAGAGGTGGATGAAGCCGCCTTGAATGCAATCGCCTTTTTCTTAGGCGCGTCTTGGTTCAAATAGGACTTCATCTTTTCTTGTAACTTCACCTTGCTATCCTTGCGTACCTCGTATGACATTAAAGTACCCATCAATTGAACTACGGTATATTTATTCATGTCATTACCTTCCTCGATGGCGAAGGTACGTTTTTCCCAAGAAGAGGGAAGTCCTTCAATAAGCTTTGAGCACTTCTCCTTTTGAGTGTAGGACTTGCCGAGGGCCTCTAACTCGTTTATTATGTCAACAAAGCGAGCATAATATTCTTTCATCTTCTCGTCCTGTTGCATATGAAACATTTCGTAATCTTTGTTTACGACTACGAGTTTAGAGTCTCTTACCCTACTCGTCCCTTCATGAAGAATGAGGAGGGAGTTCCAAATTTGATATGCACTCTTACATGTGCATATCTTATTGAAGTCCTCGGGCTCCAATGCGCATTGCAAGGCGTTCATTGCCTTGGCATTGCTTACCTCCGCGGCGATCTCCGCGGTAGTCCATTTCTCAAAGTCTTCTTCTTCGGGTTCAATGTATTCCTTCATTGTGGTCCTCCATAAAGATGCACTCCGGAGGAAGGTTTCCATCCGGCATTTCCAGTACCCGTAGTTGGTACCGTTGAAGAATGGAGGCCTCGTAGAGGAATGTCCTTCCATCACCGAAGATGCTCCTTCACGATTCCTGAAGGTGTCATAGTTGGAAGGTGGACGCACGGTCTTGTTGTCGTTGGCAGACATAGCTAAGTATCTGGCTTTGATACCAAATGTAATGCCCTACAAGCTACTGCACAAGTACTAGAGGGGGGGTGAATAGTACTTTAAAATAATAAGGAGTATAATTCCAAATTAAATTGCAAACAACTACCAAATCAATTTGCGGAAGCTTAAATTGAATGACAACAACAAAATTAACAATGCAAACAAATGATGTTAATGGGTTCGGATCCACCCAAGTCTCCCCGACTTGTTCCCGGTGATCCTACGTCCCAACCACCCGGATCCCCTCCGGATACTTGAGTTAGAAACCCTAACTCAAGATTTCCACTATGAATATCTTGTGAAAAACCTTCCCAAGATCAAATCATACAACAACGGCAATAGTGAATCCCACAACCCGGGATCACAACCTTCTCTCACAACCGAGAGAATCAACAAGCAATATAAATGAGTTATATTGAAATAAGCAAACTTACCACAAAATCATATACCTTGAGTTTTTCTTACCCAATAGGTGAAATGAAGGATTTGAGGAAGATGAAGTCACCAAGACCTAGCACCAAGGAAATGACCAGCAATCGGTGCCTAGGGATGATTTGGAGACTTGGATCAAGCAATAGCTTGAAGAGCTCACCAAGAACAAGCTTCTCTCTAGATGGATTCTAGATCTAGAAATGAGAGAGAATGGGTTTCTTGTGAGGAAGAGAGCTTTAGATTTGAGTGAGAATGGCTATCTCTTTTGATCTCAATGAATCTCTGAATGGAAGCTCTAACCTAGATAGAAATGACCTAGGTTCGTATTTATAGGGTCCCATAAAAACAACTTAGGTCATTCTCCAACGGATAGAAATCTGGGAGAATTAGTCGGTCAAAGAACAATCACTGACCGACTAGTTCATCAACTAGTCGGTCAGTCAAACAGCATGGACCGACTAAGAGAGGAACTGAGAAGAAAGAGAATTTCAGACCTAGAAATCTAGTCGGTCCAAGAAGACATTCTGACCGACTAGTTTCACAACTAGTCGGTCAGTCAGTGAACGTAGACCGACTAAGAGGCAAAATGAAATAGTCTGAACACAAGTTGACTTAGTCGGTCCAAGAACAAAAGTTGACCGACTAGATTGTCAACTAGTCGGTCACCAAACGTTCTTAGACCGACTAACGATAAACAGTAGCTTAGGAGAAATTTAGCATGAACAGTAAGTCATAACTAGTCGGTCAAAGAAGCATCACTGACCGACTAGTTCACAAACTAGTCGGTCGGTGAGTCAACGTAGACCGACTAACTGTAAACAGTAAAGTCCAAGAAATTAAGGAATCAAACTAGTCGGTCCAAGAAGAGTTGCTGACCGACTAGATCACCATCTAGTCGGTCAGTACTTGTTCGTGTACCAACTAACATGCACAAACAAGTCCGAATCGAAGCGAGACGCTTCGAGGAAGTTAGAATGAACTTGTACTAATATCCTAGAGCTACAATATGAGCGTTATGAAGTTAGAATGGTAAGATATACTCAAGGCTTAACATTCTATATATCGAAGCTAAAAAGACTATAAATAAAACCTTAATAAACGGTCTTCGAGAGCTTCGATTGATTCTTCATAACTTCCAAAACGGCGCAAGAGCTTCAACGAAGCTTTAGGCATGAATACGAGCTTTGGGAAGTGTTGAGATGTCGCTTTGAATGTTCTCGTGAATTTGGCGACGATCTCCAATACTGCGCTCACAAATTGTTAGTTCATGGATTATTTATGTTTGCTCATCATCAAAACCAAATCCGGGGAGTCCAATATTCAACACATTGTTTAATGGATATGTTACAAGAAAATGAAAAGTTTTTGTCTACCCTCATATTTGAGGTTGTAGCATAAATAGAGGGTTTCTACCTCACTTGTAAACATCACATCTCAAGATTGCTCTCTACATCAATAATATTTTCCTTACTCATCTTCCATTTATTCTTGTTCTTGTTAGTTTTATTATTATAATTTGCTTTTCGTTCTTCGTTGTTTCATAACAATGTGGTAATTTTAAATTTTCCTGTGGGTTGAACCAAATGTTTTATGAGAATAATCGGTATCATATGTCATATGAGGCAATGTCTCATATACCAAGACACAAAAAGGTGGCAAGTACAACAAGTACAAGCCCATTATTCTTGTATATGAGACATTGCGTTATATGCAATATGATACTCATTATTCTAATGTTTTATTGTGCTTTTGTAATTACATGATTTTAAAAATCATAGGGACGCGGTTAGGTCTGGAGACATGGTTGGACCAAATATCAGTCTAGGCTCCGGTCTAATAAAATCCGGGCCTTAATGAAAACCCTATAATAACTCTTCTTTTCGCAAGATTAGGGGCCGGGGCCGGGCTTTTTGAGAGCCGGGTAGGTGGGACCTGTGGCCGGCCCGCCCATTTTCATCCGGTGAGTCTTCAAGATTAAAATGCTACATAAATAATGATTTACAAAAAATCCCTAAGTCTTACAGGGAGTTTTACACAAATGTGTCAGATTTGGTTCGCCGGGACTCCACCCGCGTTTTAGCCACCAACAAAGTCCCCGTACCCACAGCTTTACCCAATCCTAACGCTCCACGTATCTTCAACTTCTCTTCCCATTTTAAAGCTTCGCTTCTTCTCTCTCTCTCCCCCCACTTTCAGCTTTCGCTCGGTAAGAACCCTTCCACTTTCCCTCACTACACACCAACAACAGTTCCCAAGAAAAAAAAAGGAAGCTTTTGGGCAAGGATAACCCTAGGAGAATTCCTAGTGTGCCCCTCTGCGAGATCCTTGAGCCGATCAATGCCGGCACGCTTCCGCCCCCCCAACGGAACGAATCTCTCCCCCCCTTGATCTCTTCATTCTCATCTCAGATCTACCAAAACCCCAATAAAAATCAACATACATTCATGGAGGATCATCGCAAAGTTATGATCATTATAGCCACAATTATCCCCATTTTCTTCCTCCTGCTGCTTTGCTTTCTATTCTCCTACTTTCGAGCTAAAGTGTTTCGGCTTCGGCTTCGGGAGAGGTCGCTGGAAGAAGGCGGATTCGGGTGCGAATCCGGGTCGGACCCGGAGGAACTTATCGGCTTCGCCGGCGGCGAACAGCTGACGGTTCAGGAGATCCTGGACGCGCCCGGGGAAGTGGTGGGGAAGTCGAGCTACGGCACTCTCTATCGGGCCGGGTTCGTCAAGGCCGGGTCGGTCATGCTGCTCCGGTTCGTCCGGCCGGCGTGCGTAGGCCGGAATGAGGAGGTCCAGTTTGTGCCGGCGGTTCAGGCTATCGGGTCGGTGCGGCACCCGAATCTGGTGCCGCTCACGGCGCTGTATGTGGGACCCAGAGGGGAGAAGCTGTTCGTGCATCCCTTCTATGAGGGTGGAAATCTGGGTCAGTTCTTGAAAGGTCGGTGCTTTTTTTTCAAATCAATTTGGTTGGAAATTTGAGATTTCTAGAGTTTCTTGTTTTAATTTGATACAAAATTTTTTATAAAAAGGTCATGTGATTTAGTTGATTAGTAAAAAATGATTAGAGATTTTTATGAGCAGTAATATTTCTAGAATAAATTTGTGAACTTGCGTATCTTCTAGCAATAAACTTGTCCTGGTTGTTGATAGTAGTCACATCAACCCATTAAAAGCCAGCTCAATCCGTATGATTTAAATGATAGAATAATTTTAGTTCTAATTAATGAATTAATACCTTCTTTTATTATGCGTAATTACTGTAGCATGTTTCATTGAACTGGCAGATACTGTCCTGAAAATCCCCATATTCCTAAAATCCTGCTCAGAAAAATCTCTCTTTTGGTCTTATTGCTTCAATATTTCCAAGAGATTTTTCATCAGAAAGTGTTGTTTTGTTTGTTTTAGTTTGGCCGTTTCTTTGCAGTAGACCCATGCCCCCCTTGTGCTCATATTTCTCTTGTTTTTGTGTGTTAAAACTAGCAACTTTGCATTTGTCTATCTCTCCCTTTTTTGAACCATAGTAGAGTATTTGTGTGTTAAAACCAGCAACTTTGTGATTGAATTAGGTGGCAAAGCTGAATCCCACAGATGGGAGATAATCCACAGGTTATCATTGGGCATTGCCAGAGGCTTGGATCACCTGCACAACGGATTGCACAAGCCCATTGTGCACGGCAATCTCAAGTCGAAGAACATCCTCATCGACGCCGACCACCAGCCTCGCTTGTCGGACTTCGGCCTTCACCTCCTCCTGAACCCCACCGCGGCCCAGGAGATGCTCGAGGCCTCCGCCGCCCAGGGCTACAAAGCCCCCGAGCTGATCAAGATGAAGGACGCCAGCAAAGAGACCGACGTCTATAGTCTAGGAGTCATCTTCCTTGAGATTCTAACTAGAAAGGAACCGACGAGCCTCCATCTTCCGGCCTCGTTGAAGAACCTGTTCCTCGAGCACAAGGTCTCGGAAACATTGGGCTCTGACGTCGTCGATCAGGGCAGAAGTAAAGATCCAAACATCGAAGACGGTCTGCTCAAGTTCTTTCATCTTGCAATGGCCTGTTGCTCTCCCTCTGCAGTCTTGAGACCAGACATGAAGACGATTGTTAGGAAGCTCGAGGAGTTGTGATTATGGGAAGCGATGCGCATGTTGATGCTACGCCGATGGGCATTGGCAAAGGCTGACGTTGTGAATTTGGACAGAAGGGGTGGTGTAAATTTCAATTGGTTATGTGGTGGTTGGTGATCGAGTTGGGTGACAGCGGACGATGGTGAAGAACAGGACCACAAAACGAGTGAGCAATGGAGTTTCTCTTGGATGGTAGCACTTTGAATTTTGGCTGCAATGGCTCAGGGAACTCACGAACTTCAGTTACTTGTGAAGGGGGTGAAGATGAAAACAAAGAAAAGCCTATGGCTCGTCTTTTTCTCTTACCTGTCCTTTGTACCGAGGCCTTGCCCCTTCGATTGACTGATCCACATGCATCTTGAAGAGGAGCCATGTGATTTGGGCGTTTCTTCCGGTCCCCCTACTTGGCCTTTGGATTGTATGGAAGCAGTGGCATATTGTTGCTGGCAATGGGAAGTGTTTCTGGGCTTTTAGATCTACGCATGACTGAAATTGAATTATGACTGATTTTCTTGGTAATTTTGCATGGTTAGAAACTTGGATCTTATGCATCCTGTTGACTTTGTTCAGGTTGATAGCATGCTTGAATAGTCCCTCTCTTGTCCATTTCTATGTAGATGATCAGATAGCTCCAAAATGCCAATTATTTTAGGTTCTGAGCCCTGCTGGAAGCTTGCATGCTGCATTGTGCATTTAAGTTGTAGAAATATTATCTTTGCGTGCATGTGCACTACTTATCTTATATACACACTCAAATCAGCTCCCAGCTACCATCCTCCTCCTTAATGTGGTGTTGTTGTACCATGGATTATGTGGCTTTAGTCTGAGTTTCTGGATTTGGGCTAGGAGTTCAGTCCAGTTGCACAAGAAGCGCGCTACCCAAGGAGTTTTCTTCAGGAACTTTAAGTGGTCTTCGTGCATCGGACTAGTCATGTTGCACAACGATGCATGTCGGCGATTAACTTCTTCAAAGGCTCCAAATACCATAAGAAGATCAAGCAAATTGAAATCATGTACCATTTTTTTAGAATAAGAGGAAAGCAATCGCATTAGATTACAATCCAACGGAAGATGTGCTTTCTGATCCACTTATCAATGTTAGGATCCTGAGGTGACAAGCAGAAACATTAAAAAGGTAGGGGTGAACATTGTTTTATAAATTCAAATAAAAACTTCAAAGTTTCTATCCACGAGAACAAATTGAGTTACCAACAAGTCTCTTAATCAACTATTGTGTTTTTCAAGTATAAAGATAAGTAGCAAAAACAATTGCAAGAATATAATCAAGCACAAAGATGTTGAGTATTGATTCTCTGGATTTGGTTTTGATGATGAACAACCATAAATATCCTGAACTAACTCTTCGTGAGCGCAGTTATGGAGATCATCGCCAAAATTCTACTTACATCAAAAGCAACGTCTCAAGACTTCTCACAGCGCGTGATCGTGTGCCTGAAGCTTCGTTGAAGCTCTAGGAGCATTATTGAAGTCAAGAGATTCGGATTGAAGCTTTGAAGACGGTTCGTCAAGTTTAATTTATAGTCTTCTAACTTCTTTACGTAGAATGTTAAGCCTTGAGTAGGTCTTACATGATAATCTTCATAACACTCATATCTTAGAGCTAGGATTATCTTAGAAGCCCATAGAAACTTTCCCGAAGCTTCACGCTTCATTTTGCGGCTTCTAGTGCATCTTAGTTGGTTCAAGAAGAACGACCAACCGACTAGATTGTCATCTAGTCGGTCAATAATCCTTCTTGAACCGACTAGATCTCCTTGCTCAATTCAGCATTTTCACTGTTGACCAATTAGTCGATCCAAGAAGGTTCACCGACCGATTAGTTGTCAAACTAGTCGGTTGTGAATCCTTCTTAGACCGACTAGTTATATCTTCATTTTCACAGCCTAGCTACTGTTTACTCTTTAGTCGGTCCAAGAACAACCATCGACCGACTAGTTGAGAAACTAGTCGGTTGGAATTTGTTCTTAGACCGACTAGTTCTCTTGTGTTCAGCTTATTGTTTTTCAACTGCTTAATCGGTCAAAGAACACTCACCGACCGACTAGTTGTCAAACTAGTCGGTTGGCAAGTCTTCTTGGACCGACTAGTTCTATACTTCCTGAACTATCTTTCTTGGTTGTCAACCTCTTAGTCGGTCCAAGAAGAATCACCAACCGACTAGTTGAAAAACTAATCGGTCAGTGATCCTTCTTAGACCGATTAGACTGCTTCAGAATAGAGCTGTTGGAGCATTAATTGCTACGAATTTTCTCTCTCTTCTCTCTATCCTATATAATCTTGTGATGCTTCTTCATAGCATTCAAGGCTGACATTTACTGTGATTTAGAGATTCAAAAAGAAGCATTCAACTCCATTTCTAAAGCTTCCTCATTTCTCACAAAGAATCTCTCCAAACTCCTTGAGCCCTAATTTCCTCAAGAGAGATTCTCTTCATTGTGAGCCATTCAAGCCAAGAGCTTGATTCAAAGTCACCAATCCCACCCTAGCCATCTATTGCTGGTCATCTTGGTGGAGCTAGGGTTTGGTGTCAGCTTCTTCCCCAAAATCCTTCTTGCCCTACAATCGTAAATTTTACTCAAGGCATAGGATTTTGTTGGTAAGTGTTTATATTTCATTTACATTGATATTGTAAGTTTTTCTCTCGGTTTGTGAGAGAAGTTTGTGATCCCGGTTTGTGGGAGTCACATTTCGTTTTGTGTATGATTTGATCTTGTAGTGGTTTTTCTACAAGAATTTCATAGTGCAAAATTTGAGTTAGAGGATTCAAACTCAAGTAGCCGGAGGGGATCCGGGTGTTTGGGACGTAGGATCACCGGGAACAAGTCGGGGAGACTTGGGTGGATCCGAACCCGTTACATCGTTTGTTTGTATTGCTCAATTCTTGTTTGTCATATTTTCATTCCGCATTGTTGGTTGAGTTTGCACGATAATTAGGAATTATACTCTTGATTTTATAAAGTACTATTCACCCCCCTCTAGTACTTGTGCAGTAGCTATCAGGGCATTACATTTGGTCTCAGAGCCAAGTTCATGGCTATGTCTACCAACGACAACAAGACCGTTCGTCCACCTTCAGACTATAGCACTCTCAGGAACCGTGAAGGAGCTTCTACGGTGATGGAAGGACACTCCTAAACTAGGCCTCCTTACTTCAACGGTGCCAATTATGGGTACTGGAAATGCCAGATGGAAACGTTCCACCGGAGCACTTCACTATGGAGAGCCACGTTGACTGAGTATGTCGAGCCCGCCGAACAAGACTTCGCTAAGTGGACTACCGCGGAGGTCGCCGCGGAGGTAAACAATGCCAAGGCAATGAATGCCTTGCAATGCGCGTTGGAGCATGAAGACTTCAACAAGATATGCACATGTAAGAGTGCATATCAAATCTGGAACTCACTCCTCATCTTGCATGAAGAAACGTGTCACGACCCGCTTCCCTAAAATGGAGGCGAGGCGAGACGAGGCCCGCTCAGGCTTGGAGCTGTGAGGCTCCAGCCTGTAAAGCATCTGGAAAATACATGTAGGTCCCTGTAATGTGACACGGAACAAAGATAACAATAATAGAAAGAGACGGATAATATAAAATTAAAATCTCAATGTCCAGATAAAATTCAACAACCGCAGAAATGCCACCAGGCAAACCAAAAGAGTCTAAAAGGAAAGGCCCAGCATGGCCAACAAGGAACTAACAACAAACGGTGCTACTCACCGACAAACAACAACAACTAAAGAAAGGACTGCGAAGGAACACTAGGACTGGTCGCCGGTGTCCTCGTACTCCTCGTCAGCAACTGGAACGGGCTCAAACTCCACGAACTCCTCGCCCTCAACAGCAACCTCTGGCTCAGCAACTAACATGAGACACCCAAAGAGAAGGGGCACATGTCAGCAAGTCTACAAGACTTGTGCAAGGAAACTAAAGAAGTAAAAACAACCTAGCAGTTCTAGAGCATGGTATAACATGACATGTTATGTGAGGAGAACAGCAAGTAAAGTAAACAGCAGTTTATGACATGGCATGATTTAAAGCATGGCAGGTAAAACCATGGCATGGGCAGGTATACATTTACAAGGACAAGTACAAGTATTGTAAGCACGTCATGCACAGAGATTCCGCCCTTTGGCTAGAGAGGCTGTACGGGCCAACTCTTACGCTCAAGTGACCGTTTATCCCTACCCCTCCACGTGTATCGAGCCAGGGCTTTACCCCCGAACATGGAATGCTCGCTTTTGGATCACAAGCCAGGAAGTGTTTTTAACAAGGATGGCGTAGGGTTATGCCCGCATAACGGGTGCCTAGCCGTAACACGGAAACACGGATTTGTACAAGGATTTGTAGAGTGTGCTACGATGCAACATGCAAACAGATGACATGTAAAATGGATGCTCATGACAAATTATTCGAAAAGAATCTGCGTACCGTTAAAGAAATTAAACATGACAGGCATTTCATGACATGATGTGACAAATGGCAATTCTAGCTTCGTTGTCAAGCTAGAATTTGAATTTGTGCCTAGACCGCTATCATTTCACGGTCTAGTCTCTTTCACGCTAAAATAAGTAATGGCCTAAAACATGGCCTAAAAACTAGGTTGGCAAGTTTCACTTGCTTGGTACCGAGGTTGTTGATCGTCGAGTCTCAAGATCGCTATTCTACGGAAATTGGGTTAGCTGTTATGGCAGAACAGAAAATCAGATTTGAGAGTTCTAATCTGGATTGCATTGGAATCCTATAACGTCAAGTAATCCATTTTTAATTAGGGTTTTCTAATTTACAGTGTGGGTTTAGGGAAATTAAAGGTAGATCACTAACCGTTTACGAAGCGAAGATCGAGACGCCTACGGATCAGAAGGTAGGAGAAGATCTCGCTGGATTCCGGATTGCCGTCGCCAAATCGGATCTAGCACGGCAACGGAAGAAGCGATCCCGGAAGAACTACGCTGAAAAGATCTCCTGGAGGCTGAAGTAGGACAGATCTGGAGATGGGAGAATGTATGGGAAAATCTGGAGCAAAAGGGAAATTTAGGGTTTTTGGGGTCGGCCGGCGGCCTACGGGGTGGTGCCGGCGCAAAGGAAGGCGAGATAAGCACGGGAGGATGAAAAAACGGCAAGAGGAAGGTTGGGAGATGATTGGGGAAGAGAATCGTCTAAGAGAAGTGAAGAAGAAATGAAAAACGTATAGGGTTTAAATAGAAAGAAATAACGGCGGCTACGACTTAACCTAGGGTTACTGGGCAATTTAGTCGATCAGTGCAGAGTGGTCGACCGACTAGTTTGGGAACTAGTCGGTCGAGTCGTCCAACTGAGACCGACTAAAAGTAAACAGGTGAACAATGTAGGTACAGGGTTGACAGATTTAGTCGGTCTGTGAAGGCTCGTCAACCGACTAGTTTGGAAACTAGTCGGTCGGCTGATTGTTCATAGAACCGACTAAAGGTAAAATTAGATAGATATTAAGTACTGAGAGTTAGTCGGTCAGAGAAGGAACTCTAACCGACTAGTTTGGAAACTAGTCGGTCGGTAGAATGTTCTTTGACCGACTAACTATAAACAGTAACTCGGTTGTACAGAAAAACTCAGAATTAGTCGGTCTGAGTACAAGTCCTGACCGACTAGTTTGGAAACTAGTCGGTCGAAGAATGTACTTAGCCCGACTAAACGTAAACAGTAACTTAGCTGAATTTATTAAGATGAACTAGTCGGTCTGTGAAGTGTTGCCGACCGACCTAGGTTGCATTCTAGTCGGTTGGCTCCCCTTCATGAACCAACTAAGATGCACCAGAAGCGTCGAAACGAAGTACGAAGCTTCGGAAAGATTCCTATGGCTTCTAAGATCTCTCTAGCTCTAAGATATAGACGCTATGAAGCTCATAGTAAGAATACTTACTCCAAGCCCCATCGAGATATGTTACGGAAGATAAAAGATCGAAAGAAACCGAACGAAAACGTCTTACGGAGAAAAATACACAAGGAGAGAACATCCAATATTATATATAATAGTCATTACAAAACCGGTCGTTACAGAACGAGTAGGGTAAGAAATTCCAAACTCACTGTTGTCAATAAAGAATTCGAATTATTTCATATGCAACAGGATGAGAAGATGAAGGAGTACTATGCTCACTTCGTTGACATTACCAATGAATTGGAGGCTCTTGGAAAGACCTACACCCAAAAGGAGAAAGTCTCAAAGATTATTGACGGACTTCCTTCTTGTTGGGAAAAGCGTACCTTCTCCATCGAGGAAGGTAACGATATGAATATGTATACTGTCGTACAACTAATGGGTACCTATGATGTCTTATGAGGTACGCAAGGACAGTAAACTAAAGATGCAGGACAAAATGAAGTCGTACTTGAAGCAAGACGAGCCATAGAAAAAGGCGATTGCGTTCAAGGCCGCTCCATCTACATCTACCGATGATGAAGAATCAGAAGAAGAGTTGGACTTAGAATCCATTGTCCTCATGGCAAAGAAGTTCAACCGATTCTTCTGAAAAGGTAACTTCAAGAACAAATCTAAATTTAGTTCTACTAACGCCTCTGCTCCTTTGTGTTTTAAATGCAACAAGCCAGGACACATCAAAGCGGATTGTCCTCAAAACAAACAAAAGGAGAAATGGAAGGCGCCAAAGTTCGACAAGTCTTGAAAGTACAAGAAAGTGTACAAGAAAGGACTTGTCGGGACATTCACCGACTCCGATGAGGACTCCTCAAGTGGAGAGTCGGATGATGAATAAGTAAATCAAGCACACATGTGCTTCATGGCAAGAGAGAAACATGATCAAGACGACTTCCTCCGATGAAAGCGAGGATGAAGGCGATGAGGTAACAATGGATGACCTTAGATTAGCTAACGAGCAAATTTGGTCTAAGTATTCTAAATTAGTAAATAGATATTCTAAGACTAAAGATGAGCTAACTAGTCCTCCAAATCTCACCTAAGCCTATCATCATCATCAACGACACCGTTGTTGAAGGTTTGAGAAATGAGATTGTAAATCTCAAATCTCAACTTGAGCATGTTCATATTGAGGATTCGGAGGAACACGAGATAGCGGATTGGATTTCTCGAAACTCAACTTTGAGTATTGAGAATGAGAATCTCAAGTCTCGTGTTTGTGAACTCACTACTCAAGTGTCCACTTTGGATGCTTCTATACTTTCTCTCACCGAGAAGTATGAGTCCACATTACGCCGAATTAATAAATTCAATAAAGGTAAGGACTATTTGGATAATATCCTAAATGACTTACTTCCGACCAATCATCGCATTGGCTTGGGGTATAAGATGGGAAATTCATCCAAATCATACACCGCCTTTGTTAGGCCATCTTCCGAAGGCTCACCGAGTGGGAGAAAACACCTCATGGGGTAGTTCATCTACCAATGGTGCTTCCACTTCGTACACACCCCCATTTGGAAAGAAACCCACTTTGGGTGGACCGCCAAAGAAGGGTCATGCATTCATGTACACGAACACTGTGCCACGTAGGAACACACATCCTACTCCACCGGTTCATAATTATGATGATTTTTATTCTCCACGTCCACGAGCAACGTGCACACCAAGTGAGACACTCTCACTCACGTGTTCCTCCTCATGCATATGTTCATCCACATCACTATCATATGAACCATTACCATCATGCACCATATCATATGATGCCACCACCATTTCATCATGTGCCATATGCTTATCCACGACATACATTTCCTAGGCCACCACCTCGTAGGCCACATGCATCATGTAGAAATCAATAACATATGCATGCTCCCAATAGGAATAGGGCTCCCAAGACATTCACTATTTGGGGCCCGAAGGACACTAGCATGCATGAAAAACAAGCATACATGAATTCCTATTTTATGAATGTCATGCACAATGATGATTATGTTGGGAAGTCAAAGTCTAATTGGACTTGGCTTCCAAAGGTCTAATCTTTTAGGACCCAATGACCTTGGGTACCATGGAATGATATTTCTATCTTTAGGTACTCAAGAAAAAGAAACGGAGCAACAAATCCAAATTTAGCTCCAAGGATGGGTGGATACACGATAGCGGATGTTCAAAACACATGACGGGTGAAGCTCAATTGCTCTCCGGAGTGGTGCCCATTGCGAATGGAAACCGTGTTGTCTTTGGAGGCAACGAGAGCGGAACCATCATTGGTGTTGGTAAAGTTGGTAACCCATCTAAACCTCTAATAAGTGATGTTTACCTTGTTAAAGGATTAAATCACAATCTTATTTCAATAAGCCAACTTTGTGACAAGGGTTACAAAGTTAGCTTTGCGAAAGGAATGTGTCATATTTTTAGTAAAGATAATAATAATTTGCTATTTTCTGGCACACGCCATAAGGATATATATATCCTTGATACCGACTAGTTTGGGAACTAGTCGGTCGGTCGTCCAACTGAGACCGACTAAAAGTAAACAGTGAACAGTGTAGGTACAGGGTTGACAGATTTAGTCGGTCTGTGAAGGCTCGTCAACCGACTAGTTTGGAAACTAGTCGGTCGGTGATTGTTCATAGACCGACTAAGGGTAAAATTAGATAGATATTAATTACTGAGAGTTAGTCGGTCAGAGAAGGAACTCTAACCGACTAGTTTGGAAACTAGTCGGGTCGGTAGATGTTCTTTGACCGACGACTAACTATAAACAGTAACTCGGTTGTACAGAAAAACTCAGAATTAGTCGGTCTGAGTACAAGTCCTGACCGACTAGTTTGGAAACTAGTCGGTCGAAGAATGTACTTAGCCCGACTAAACGGTAAACAGTAACTTAGCTGAATTTATTAAGATGAACTAGTCGGTCTGTGAAGTGTTGCCCGACCGACTAGGTTGCATTCTAGTCGGTTGGCTCCCCTTCATGAACCAACTAAGACTGCACCAGAAGCGTCGAAACGAAGTACGAAGCTTCGGAAAGATTCCTATGGCTTCTAAGATCTCTCTAGCTCTAAGATATAGACGCTATGAAGCTCATAGTAAGAATACTTACTCCAAGCCCCATCGAGATATGTTACGGAAGATAAAAGATCGAAAGAAACCGAACGAAAACGTCTTACGGAGAAAAATACACAAGGAGAGAACATCCAATATTATATATAATAGTCATTACAAAACCGGTCGTTACAGAACGAGTAGGGTAAGAAATTCCAAACTCACTGTTGTCAATAAAGAATTCGAATTATTTCATATGCAACAGGATGAGAAGATGAAGGAGTACTATGCTCACTTCGTTGACATTACCAATGAATTGGAGGCTCTTGGAAAGACCTACACCCAAAAGGAGAAAGTCTCAAAGATTATTGACGGACTTCCTTCTTGTTGGGAAAAGCGTACCTTCTCCATCGAGGAAGGTAACGATATGAATATGGTATACTGTCGTACAACTAATGGGTACCTTGATGTCTTATGAGGTACGCAAGGACAGTAAACTAAAGATGCAGGACAAAATGAAGTCGTACTTGAAGCAAGACGAGCCATAGAAAAAGGCGATTGCGTTCAAGGGCCGCTCCATCTACATCTACCGATGATGAAGAATCAGAAGAAGAGTTGGACTTAGAATCCATTGTCCTCATGGCAAAGAAGTTTCAACCGATTCTTCTGAAAAGGTAACTTCAAGAACAAATCTAAATTTAGTTCTACTAACGCCTCTGCTCCTTTGTGTTTTAAATGCAACAAGCCAGGACACATCAAAGCGGATTGTCCTCAAAACAAACAAAAGGAGAAATGGAAGGCGCCAAAGTTCGACAAGTCTTGAAAGTACAAGAAAGTGTACAAGAAAGGACTTGTCGGGACATTCACCGACTCCGATGAGGACTCCTCAAGTGGAGAGTCGGATGATGAACTAAGTAAATCAAGCACACATGTGCTTCATGGCAAGAGAGAAACATGATCAAGAGACTTCCTCCGATGAAAGCGAGGATGAAGGCGATGAGGGTAACAATGGATGACCTTAGATTAGCTAACGAGCAAATTTGGTCTAAGTATTCTAAATTAGTAAATAGATATTCTAAGACTAAAGATGAGCTAACTAGTCTCCAAATCTCACCTAAGCCTATCATCATCATCAACGACACCCGTTGTTGAAGGTTTGAGAAATGAGATTGGTAAATCTCAAATCTCAACTTGAGCATGTTCATATTGAGGATTCGGAGGAACACGAGATAGCGGATTGGATTTCTCGAAACTCAACTTTGAGTATTGAGAATGAGAATCTCAAGTCTCGTGTTTGTGAACTCACTACTCAAGTGTCCACTTTGGATGCTTCTATACTTTCTCTCACCGAGAAGTATGAGTCCACATTACGCCGAATTAATAAATTCAATAAAGGTAAGGACTATTTGGATAATATCCTAAATGACTTACTTCCGACCAATCATCGCATTGGCTTGGGGTATAAGATGGGAAATTCATCCAAATCATACACCAGCCTTTTGTTAGGCCCATCTTCCGAAGGCTCACCGAGTGGGAGAAAACACCTCATGGGTAGTTCATCTACCAATGGTGCTTCCACTTCGTACACACCCCCCATTGGAAAGAAACCCACTTTGGGTGGACCGCCAAACGAAGGGTCATGCATTCATGTACACGAACACTGTGCCACGTAGGAACACACATCCTACTTCACCGGTTTCATAATTATGATGATTTTTATTCTCCACGTCCACGAGCACGTGCACACCAAGTGAGACACTCTCACTCACGTGTTCCTCCTCATGCATATGTTCATCCACATCACTATCATATGAACCATTACCATCATGCACCATATCATATGATGCCACCCACCATTTCATCATGTGCCATATGCTTATCCACGACATACATTTCCTAGGCCACCACCCTCGTAGGCCACATGCATCATGTAGAAATCAATAACATATGCATGCTCCCCAATAGGAATAGGGCTCCCAAGACATTCACTATTTGGGGCCCGAAGGACACTAGCATGCATGAAAAACAAGCATACATGAATTCCTATTTTTATGAATGTCATCGCACAATGATGATTATGTTGGGAAGTCAAAGTCTAATTGGACTTGGCTTCCAAAGGTCTAATCTTTTAGGACCCAATGACCTTGGGTACCATGGAATGATATTTCTATCTTTAGGTACTCAAGAAAAAGAAACGGAGCAACAAATCCAAATTTAGCTCCAAGGATGGGTGGATACACGATAGCGGATGTTCAAAAACACATGACGGGTGAAGCTCAATTGCTCTCCGGAGTGGTGCCCATTGCGAATGGAAACCGTGTTGTCTTTGGAGGCAACGAGAGCGGAACCATCATTGGTGTTGGTAAAGTTGGTAACCCATCTAAACCTCTAATAAGTGATGTTTACCTTGTTAAAGGATTAAATCACAATTCTTATTTCAATAAGCCAACTTTGTGACAAAGGGTTACAAAGTTAGCTTTGCGAAAGGAATGTGTCATATTTTTAGTAAAGATAATAATAATTTGCTATTTTTCTGGCACCGCCCCCATAAGGATATATATATCCTTGATATCCCCCAAGTCACATGAACAATGTCTCATTGCCAACACAAGTGAACAACATTTATGGCATCGACGTTTTGGTCATGTGAACTTTAGAACACTTTTTAAGCTATCCAAGTGGCCTAAGGGAAATTTAGGGTTTTTGGGGTCGGCCGGTGGCCTACGGGGTGGTGTCGACGCAAAGGAAGGCGAGATAAGCACGGGAGGATGAAAAAATGTCAAGAGGAAGGTTGGGGGATGATTGGGGAAGAGAATCGGCTAAGAGAAGTGAAGAAGAAATGAAAAACGTATGGGGTTTAAATAGAAAGAAATAGCGGCGGCTACGACCTTAACCTAGGGTTACTGGGCCATTTAGTCGGTCAGTGCAGAGTGGTCGACCGACTAGTTTGGGAACTAGTCGGTCGGATCGTCCAACTGAGACCGACTAAAAGTAAACAGTGAACAATGTAGAAGGAAATCTAACCGACTAGTTTGGAAACTAGTCGGTCGGTAGATGTTCTTTGACCGACTAACTATAAACAGTAACTCGGCTGTACAGAAAAACTCAGAATTAGTCGGTCTGAGTACAAGTCCTGACCGACTAGTTTGGAAACTAGTGGGTCGAAGAATGTGCTTAGACCGACTAAACGTAAACAGTAGCTTAGCTGAATTTATTAAGATGAACTAGTCGGTCTGTGAAGTGTTGCTGACCGACTAGGTTGCATTCTAGTCGGTTGGCTCCCCTTCATGAACCAACTAAGATGCACCAGAAGTGCCGAAACGAAGCGCGAAGCTTCGGGAAGATTCCTATGGCTTCTAAGATCGCTCTAGCTCTAAGATATAGACGCTATGAAGCTCATAGTAAGAATACTTACTCCAAGCCCCATCGAGATATGTTACGGAAGATAAAAGATCGGAAGAAACCGAACGAAAACGTCTGACGGAGAAAAACACACAAGGAGAGAACATCCAATATTATATATAATAGTCATTACAAAACCGGTCGTTACATCCTCTCCACCTTAAGAAAAATTCCGTCCTCGGAATTTCCTAACACTCACGTGTTAGGGAACAAAAGTGGGTAACGCTCTCTCATCTCATCCTCTCTCTCCCAAGTAGACTCCCCAGGCGAGCCGTGTCGCCACATCACCCTAACAAGATCGACTGTCTTGTTCCGAAGTGACTTCTGACGCCTGTCCAAAATCTGCACTGGCTGCTGGTCATACGTCAGATCAGGGCGAACGGTGATCTCCGAGAAATCCACAGCATGGGATGGATCGCTGATGTACCGACGAAGCTGCGACACATGGAAGACATCGTGAACTCCTTCCAAAGATGGCGGTAAGGCTAAGCGGTATGCTACCTCGCCAACTCTCTCCAGAATGTCAAATGGTCCAATGTATCTCGGGCTCAGCTTCCCTCGTTTCCCAAAGCGAATCACTCCTCGATTCGGGGAAATCTTCAGGGACACATGGTCACCTGGCTGAATCTCCAACGGACGCCGCTTAGCATCAGCCCAATGCTTAAAACGGTCCTGAGCAATCCTCAGCCTCTCCCGTATGTTCCTCACAACTTCCACAGCCTCCACGATCATCTCAGGTCCTAACAGCTCCCGATCTCCAATGTCATCCCAGCTCAGTGGCGATCGACATTTCTTCACGTATATCGCGGCAAAAGGTGACATGCCAATACTCGCCTGGTAGCTGTTATTGTAGGCAAACTCAACAAGATGGAGATGATCCTCCCAAGATCCCTTGAAGTCCAACATACACGCCCTCAGCATGTCCTCCAAGATCTGGATCATCCTCTCGGACTGGCCATCCGTCTGTGGATGGTACGCCGTGCTGAAACTCAGACTCGTACCCAAACTCTTCTGCAGACTCTACCAGAACTGAGACGTGAACCTCGTGTCTCTGCCCGACACGATACTCATAGGGACTCCGTGAAGTCTCACGATCTCCTGCACAATTCACGTTACATCACTATCTAAACTAGGAAAAAGGAAATTAAAACGGAGGGTAAAAGATTTACCTCTATATATCTCCTAGCTAGCGCCTCAGTGGACTGTCCTACTCGGAAGGGAATAAAGTGCACAGATTTGGTTAATCGGTCTACAATCACCCAAATCGCGTCATTCTGCTTCGGACTCCGAGGTAGTCCAGTCACGAAGTCCATAGTGATGTGTTGCCACTTCCATTTCGGAATCGAAAGCGGTTGTAGCAACCCTGTCGTATGCTGATGCTCTGCCTTTACCTGCTGGTAAACCAGACACTTGGCTACGCTCTGAGCCACGCTCCTCTTCATACCATGCCACCAAAAGTTCAGGCGAAGATCCTTGTACATCTTGGTACCACCAGGATGCACAGAATACAGCGAACTGTGTGCCTCAACCAACAGCTCCTCTCTGATGTCTCCAGCTGGCACACACAACCTGGCTCCAAACCTCAGCGAGCCATCCTCATGAATCAAGAAGTCAGTCCGCAGACCGGCTTCCACCAACTCCCGTATCTTCACCAACTTCAGGTCTCCAGCCTGTCCAGCCTTGATCCTGTCCACGATCGTCGACTGTATCTGCATACACATCAACGAAGAAGTCTCCCCAGGAAGGAAAATCTCAATACCAGACTCGCAAAAATCCTGCTGCAATCTCCACTGCGAAGTCAACACCATCACCGCTGGAAGCCTACTCAGCGCATCTGAAACCACATTCACCTTGCCAGAGTGATATTGTAAATCAATCTCATAATCCGCCATGAGCTCCAACCACCGACGCTGTCGCATGTTGAGCTCCTTCTGAGTAAAAATATACTTCAAGCTTTTGTGATCGGTGAAGATCTTCACCCTCTCACTCAGCAGAAAGTGCCTCCAAATCTTCAGCGCAAACACGACAGCAGCCAACTCCAAATCGTGTGTCGGGTAATTCTTCTCATGAGCCTTAAGCTGACGAGAAGCATACGCAACCACGTGCCCATGCTGATGCAATACACAACCGAGACCCTTGCCAGAAGCATCGCAAAAGATCTCGAATCCTCCACTCCGGTCAGGCACAGCAAGAACAGGGGCAGTCATCAACCTCTCCTTCAGAACACCAAAAGCTTCCCCACAGTCATCAGTCCAAACAAAATATACATCCTTCCGCGTCAATCTGGTCATCGGCTCGCAATACGGGAGAAGTCCTTAATGAACCGCCGGTAATAACCAGCCAATCTAAGGAAAGTCCGGATCTCAAACGCTGACAGCGGAACAGGCCACTCCCTGATAGCCTTAATCTTCTCGGGGTCCACCGAAATACCATCTCCAGTCACCACATGCCCGAGAAAAGCAACTCTGTCCAGCCAAAACTCGCACTTGAAATACTTAGCATATAACCGATGCTTCCTCAAGATTTCCAATATTGTCCTCAAGTGCGAAGCATGCTCCTCCTCTGACTTCGAGTAGATCAGAATGTCGTCAATGAAAATAACGACAAACTTGTCTAAAAAGTCATAGAAGATCAGGTTCATCAGATTCATAAAAACTGCGGACGCGTTGGTTACACCGAAAGGCATAACCACGGACTCGTAGTGTCCATATTTCGTCCGGAACGGTGTCTTCGGAACATCTTCCTTCCTCACCTTCAGCTGATGATAACCACTCCTCAGATCCAGCTTAAAGAATACCCTCAATCCTCCCAGCTGATCAAAGATATCATCAATACGAGGCGACGGATATCGATTCTTGACGGTCACCGCATTCAACTCCCAGTAGTCCACACACATGCGACGCGAACCGTACTTCTTCTTCACCAGCAAGACCGGTGCCCCCCACGGAGACACACTGGGATTAATGTAACCCTTCAGAAGAAGTTCGTCCAGCTGCTTCCGCAATTCCTCCAATTCTGCTGGTGCCATGCGATAGGGCGCCTTCGAGATAGGCTCCGCTCCCGGAATAAGATCGATCGAAAACTCGAGAGCTCGATCGGGTGGCAATCCAGACATCTCCTCGGGGAAGACGTCGTCGAAGTCACGCACTACCGTAGGTCTACACTGCTCCATCTGCATAGCAACGATCTCCACCGGCTTGGCCCGAAACCTGACTGGACCAAGCGAACTGCTGCCCCGGCTGAACTCAAACACCGGATGTCCAGGGATCTCGAACACTACCTTCTTCCTCCGACAATCGATTGTGGCGTAGAAACTTCCGAGCCAGTCCATCCCAAGGACATCATCATAGTTGATGATGTCTTGGACGATGAAATCAGCGTAAAGCTCATGTCTACAGACCACCAAAGGGCAAGAATTGCAACCACGATGCACCGAGACCACGCCATTCCCCGTAACGATATTCCAACTCTTGGGAAGAGGGGAAGTCGATAAGGAATGCTTCTCCATGAAGCTCCGGGAAATAATGCACATCGATGCACCTGAGTCGAAGAGGACTCGTGCAGGAAATGTGCAAACCAAAATCACACCTAACAGACAGTCTAACAATCAAATTCTATTCTAGCATACATAACAAGCAACCAAACAAAATCCAACAAACAAGTCTAACTAAGAAAAGAACAACTATGTTGAGAGTTACCTGCAATAACCTCATCCTCCGCCTCAGCCTCAACTGCAGTCATCAGGAAAGCCTGCCTCCTCGGTTGAACAGCCTGCTGAAAAGCCTGCCTCTGCGGAACGAGAGGCGCCCCACGTCCAGCAGGTACAGGTGCCATCTGCTGCAACGGCTGAGCCGCAACAGGTCCCTTCCACGGCTGCTTGGACTTCGGGCAATCCCTCATGGTATGCGCAGGATCACCACAAACCAAGCATTGTCCCAACATCTCCGGCATTGATCCTTGACATGCCCCTTCTTGCCACAGAAATGGCAAGTCTTCAGAGTAGGAGGTCCCCCGGGCCTCTTGAACTGTACCGGCTGATTGGGCCTGAACCCTGGTCTCATCACTACTCTGGCCTGCTCCACAGGCCTTTTCCCAGCTCTAGAAGCGCATCCTCTCTTCTGGTTCACAATCAGCTCATGCCTCTTCGCTGCAACCAGAACCTTCTGATAAGTCTCCGAATCAGACGAAGTCACAAAGCTCTGAAGATCCAAAGAAAGCCCCTGCAGAAACCTCTGGGCTCTCTCATCAGCATCCTGCACCATCTTCGGTGCGAAACGGCTCAACCTGGTGAACTCCTGGTGGTACTGGTCCACCGTCAAGCTCTCCTGCTTCAGATCAATGAAGCGCTGCGCCATCTCCCTCTTGGCAGCCTTCGGAAAGTACTCCTCATCGAATCTGGACTTGAAAGTAGCCCAAGATATCGGCTCCTCCAGCATCTCCTCCTCGGCATCCAACCAGTTCTGAGCATTATCATTAAGCTGCCACTTCGCCAAGTCAACCCATCCAGCCGGGTCGACCTTCGACATCTTCAAGTTGTCCTCCATGTTCCTAGTCCACTCATCTGCAGCTAGGGGTCCTTCGGTCCCATCAAAGTAAGCGGGGCCCAGCTCCCAAAAATGCTTCGCTCCAGGCTCGAAGCGAGGGACATTCTGAACAGGCTGCGTTGCACGAGCAGGCGGAACATTCCGGGCATTCTGCAGCATCCCCTGCTGCACCTGCATCATTTGATGCATCATCCGCATGATCTCCCTGTTGGTGGGCTCTCGGTCCGGCTCTTCGACACGAGGGGGCACACCACCACCAGCACGGGTATTCCGTCTTCCAGCCATCTAATGACATAGAAAAACGAGACAACATCAGACTCTTAGCCTTATGACTCGGTGTCGAATTTGTTTATCGGACATTCTATAATTTCTTATCGTTGTTCCAATTAAGTCACAGTTACAGAGAAGAGGACCTGCATGGGCCACCAAAGAAACCTGTAACGACCTGCTTCCCTAAAATGGAGGCGAGGCGAGACGAGGCCCGCTCAGGCTTGGAGCTGTGAGGCTCCAACCTGTAAAGCGTCTGGAAAATACATGCAGGTCCCTGTAATGTGACTTGGAACAAAGATAATAATAATAGAAAGAGACGGATAATATAAAATTAAAATCTCAATGTCCAGATAAAATTCAACAACCGCAGAAATGCCACCAGGCAAACAAAAAGAGTCTAAAAGAAAAGGCCCAGCATGGCCAACAAGGAACTAACAACAAACGGTGCTACTCACCGACAAACAACAACAACTAAAGAAAGGACTGCGAAGGAACACTAGGACTGGTCGCTGGTGTCCTCGTACTCCCCGTCAGCAACTGGAACGGGCTCAAACTCCACGAACTCCTCGCCCTCAACAGCAACCTCTGGCTCAACAACTAACATGCAACACCCAAAGAGAAGGGGCACATGTCAGCAAGTCTACAAGACTTGTGCAAGGAAACTAAAGAAGTAAAAACAACCTAGCAGTTCTAGAGCATGGTATAACATGACATGTTATGTAAGGAGAACATCAAGTAAAGTAAACAGCAGTTTATGACATGGCATGATTTAAAGCATGGCAGGTAAAAACATGGCATGGGCAGGTATACATTTACAAGGACAAGTACAAGTATTGTAAGCACGTCGAGCACAGAGATTCCGCCCTTTGGCTAGAGAGGCTGTACGGGCCAACTCTTACGCTCAAGTGACAGTTTATCCCTACCCCTCCACGTGTATCGAGCCAGGGCTTTACCCCTGAACATGGAATGCTCGCTTCTGGATCACAAGCCAGGAAGTGTTTTTAACAAGGATGGCATAGGGTTATGCCCGCATAACGGGTGCCTAGCCGTAACACGGAAACACGGATTTGTACAAGGGTTTGTAGCGTGTGCTACGATGCAACATGCAAACAGATGACATGTAAAATGGATGCTCATGACAAATTATTCGAAAAGAATCTGTGTACCGTTAAAGAAATTAAACATGATAGGCATTTCATGACATGATGTGACAAATGGCAATTCTAGCTTCGTTGTCAAGCTAGAATTTGAATTTGCGCCTAGACCGCTATCATTTCACGGTCTAGTCTCTTTCACGCTAAAATAAGTAATGGCCTAAAACATGGCCTAAAAACTAGGTTGGTAAGTTTCACTTGCCTGGTACCGAGGTTGTTGATCGTCGAGTCTCAAAATCGCTATTTTACGGAAATTGGGTTCGCTGTTATGGCAGAACAGAAAATCAGATTTGAGAGTTCTAATCCGGATTGCATTGGAATCCTATAACGTATAGTAATCCATTTTTAATTAGGGTTTTCTAATTTACAGTGTGGTTTTAGGGAAATTAAAGGTAGATCACTAACCGTTTACGAAGCGAAGATGGAGACGCCTACGGATCAGCAGGTAGGAGAAGATCTCGCTGGATTCCGGATTGCCGTCGCCAAATCGGATCTAGCACGGCAACGGAAGAAGTGATCCCGGAAGAACTACGTTGAAAAGATCTCCTGGAGGCTGAAGTAGGACAGATCTGGAGATGGGAGAATGTATGGGAAAATCTGGAGCAAAAGGGAAATTTAGGGTTTTTGGGGTCGGCCGGTGGCCTACGGGGTGGTGTCGACGCAAAGGAAGGCGAGATAAGCACGGGAGGATGAAAAAACGTCAAGAGGAAGGTTGGGGGATGATTGGGGAAGAGAATCGGCTAAGAGAAGTGAAGAAGAAATGAAAAACGTATGGGGTTTAAATAGAAAGAAATAGCGGCGGCTACGACTTAACCTAGGGTTACTGGGCCATTTAGTCGGTCAGTGCAGAGTGGTCGACCGACTAGTTTGGGAACTAGTCGGTCGGTCGTCCAACTGAGACCGACTAAAAGTAAACAGTGAACAATGTAGGTACAGGGTTGACAGATTTAGTCGGTCTGTGAAGGCTCGTCAACCGACTAGTTTGGAAACTAGTCGGTCGGTGATTGTTCATAGACCGACTAAAGGTAAAATTAGATAGATATTAAGTACTGAGAGTTAGTCGGTCAGAGAAGGAACTCTAACCGACTAGTTTGGAAACTAGTCGGTCGGTAGATGTTCTTTGACCGACTAACTATAAACAGTAACTCGGTTGTACAGAAAAACTCAGAATTAGTCGGTCTGAGTACAAGTCCTGACCGACTAGTTTGGAAACTAGTCGGTCGAAGAATGTACTTAGCCCGACTAAACGTAAACAGTAACTTAGCTGAATTTATTAAGATGAACTAGTCGGTCTGTGAAGTGTTGCCGACCGACTAGGTTGCATTCTAGTCGGTTGGCTCCCCTTCATGAACCAACTAAGATGCACCAGAAGCGTCGAAACGAAGTACGAAGCTTCGGAAAGATTCCTATGGCTTCTAAGATCTCTCTAGCTCTAAGATATAGACGCTATGAAGCTCATAGTAAGAATACTTACTCCAAGCCCCATCGAGATATGTTACGGAAGATAAAAGATCGAAAGAAACCGAACGAAAACGTCTTACGGAGAAAAATACACAAGGAGAGAACATCCAATATTATATATAATAGTCATTACAAAACCGGTCGTTACAGAACGAGTAGGGTAAGAAATTCCAAACTCACTGTTGTCAATAAAGAATTCGAATTATTTCATATGCAACAGGATGAGAAGATGAAGGAGTACTATGCTCACTTCGTTGACATTACCAATGAATTGGAGGCTCTTGGAAAGACCTACACCCAAAAGGAGAAAGTCTCAAAGATTATTGACGGACTTCCTTCTTGTTGGGAAAAGCGTACCTTCTCCATCGAGGAAGGTAACGATATGAATATGTATACTGTCGTACAACTAATGGGTACCTTGATGTCTTATGAGGTACGCAAGGACAGTAAACTAAAGATGCAGGACAAAATGAAGTCGTACTTGAAGCAAGACGAGCCATAGAAAAAGGCGATTGCGTTCAAGGCCGCTCCATCTACATCTACCGATGATGAAGAATCAGAAGAAGAGTTGGACTTAGAATCCATTGTCCTCATGGCAAAGAAGTTCAACCGATTCTTCTGAAAAGGTAACTTCAAGAACAAATCTAAATTTAGTTCTACTAACGCCTCTGCTCCTTTGTGTTTTAAATGCAACAAGCCAGGACACATCAAAGCGGATTGTCCTCAAAACAAACAAAAGGAGAAATGGAAGGCGCCAAAGTTCGACAAGTCTTGAAAGTACAAGAAAGTGTACAAGAAAGGACTTGTCGGGACATTCACCGACTCCGATGAGGACTCCTCAAGTGGAGAGTCGGATGATGAATAAGTAAATCAAGCACACATGTGCTTCATGGCAAGAGAGAAACATGATCAAGAGACTTCCTCCGATGAAAGCGAGGATGAAGGCGATGAGGTAACAATGGATGACCTTAGATTAGCTAACGAGCAAATTTGGTCTAAGTATTCTAAATTAGTAAATAGATATTCTAAGACTAAAGATGAGCTAACTAGTCTCCAAATCTCACCTAAGCCTATCATCATCATCAACGACACCGTTGTTGAAGGTTTGAGAAATGAGATTGTAAATCTCAAATCTCAACTTGAGCATGTTCATATTGAGGATTCGGAGGAACACGAGATAGCGGATTGGATTTCTCGAAACTCAACTTTGAGTATTGAGAATGAGAATCTCAAGTCTCGTGTTTGTGAACTCACTACTCAAGTGTCCACTTTGGATGCTTCTATACTTTCTCTCACCGAGAAGTATGAGTCCACATTACGCCGAATTAATAAATTCAATAAAGGTAAGGACTATTTGGATAATATCCTAAATGACTTACTTCCGACCAATCATCGCATTGGCTTGGGGTATAAGATGGGAAATTCATCCAAATCATACACCGCCTTTGTTAGGCCATCTTCCGAAGGCTCACCGAGTGGGAGAAAACACCTCATGGGTAGTTCATCTACCAATGGTGCTTCCACTTCGTACACACCCCCATTTGGAAAGAAACCCACTTTGGGTGGACCGCCAAAGAAGGGTCATGCATTCATGTACACGAACACTGTGCCACGTAGGAACACACATCCTACTCCACCGGTTCATAATTATGATGATTTTTATTCTCCACGTCCACGAGCACGTGCACACCAAGTGAGACACTCTCACTCACGTGTTCCTCCTCATGCATATGTTCATCCACATCACTATCATATGAACCATTACCATCATGCACCATATCATATGATGCCACCACCATTTCATCATGTGCCATATGCTTATCCACGACATACATTTCCTAGGCCACCACCTCGTAGGCCACATGCATCACGTAGAAATCAATAACATATGCATGCTCCCAATAGGAATAGGGCTCCCAAGACATTCACTATTTGGGGCCCGAAGGACACTAGCATGCATGAAAAACAAGCATACATGAATTCCTATTTTATGAATGTCATGCACAATGATGATTATGTTGGGAAGTCAAAGTCTAATTGGACTTGGCTTCCAAAGGTCTAATCTTTTAGGACCCAATGACCTTGGGTACCATGGAATGATATTTCTATCTTTAGGTACTCAAGAAAAAGAAACGGAGCAACAAATCCAAATTTAGCTCCAAGGATGGGTGGATACACGATAGCGGATGTTCAAAACACATGACGGGTGAAGCTCAATTGCTCTCCGGAGTGGTGCCCATTGCGAATGGAAACCGTGTTGTCTTTGGAGGCAACGAGAGCGGAACCATCATTGGTGTTGGTAAAGTTGGTAACCCATCTAAACCTCTAATAAGTGATGTTTACCTTGTTAAAGGATTAAATCACAATCTTATTTCAATAAGCCAACTTTGTGACAAGGGTTACAAAGTTAGCTTTGCGAAAGGAATGTGTCATATTTTTAGTAAAGATAATAATAATTTGCTATTTTCTGGCACACGCCATAAGGATATATATATCCTTGATATCCCCAAGTCACATGAACAATGTCTCATTGCCAACACAAGTGAACAACACTTATGGCATCGACGTTTTGGTCATGTGAACTTTAGAACACTTTTTAAGCTATCCAAGTTAAATTCTATTAAAGGATTTCCTAAGCTTGCCTTTCAAAAGAAAAGCTTTTGTGACTCGTGTCAACGAGGCAAACTTCCAAAATCGTCATTCAAACCTAAGAAGAGCATATCCTCTAAACGGCCTCTAGAGCTTTTACATCTAGATCTTTTTGGGCCAACTAGAGTTGCTTCATTAGGGAATGCTCGCATGGACTTGTCATCGTTGATGACTTTTCTAGATTTACTTGGGTGTTTTCTTTAAGTAATAAAAATGATGCTTTTGAAAACTTCACAATATTTGTGAAGAAAGTACAAAATCTCATTGGAACCACCATTGTCACCATTCGTAGTGATCATGGAGGGGAATTTGAGAATGAGTATTTCTCAAATTTTTGTGATGAAGTTGGCATTACACACACATTTTCTTTCCCTCGCGCACCCCCTCAAAATGGTGTTGTTGAGAGAAAGAATAGGACGCTAGTGGAATGTGCTCGCACTATGCTTGATGATAGCCAACTTGTCCATCAATTTTGGACGGAAGCGGTACATACCGCTTGCTATTTGTTTAATAGGATACTCTTAAGGCCCGGCACCAAACAAACTTGTTATGAATTGTTGTTTGGTAGATTGCCTCAAGTTAAACATTTTCGAGTTTTCGGTGCAAAATGTTTTATTAAAAACACGTATGAAAGTTTGGACAAATTTGATCCAAGATCCGATGAGGGGATATTTGTTGGATATTCCTCACGTAGCAAAGCCTACCGGATATACAACAAAAGAACATCAAAGATCGAGGAATCACTTCATGTTTCATTCAATGAAAATTTTGTCCCTTCTAGAATTATCAACGATGATGACTCCATGGATGTTTTATGTGATTCTATTGGTAATTCTAATTCTATTGATTCTATTGATACTAACCCTATTGATGATTCTTTTTGAGAATGTTCCTAGTGATCAGGAAATTCCCAAACGACTTCATACAGTTCGTGACCATCCCCATGAGCAAGTCATTGGCAACATACTTGATAGTGTCAAGATGAGATCTCAAGTCAACTACTTCGCTCATTGTGCCTTTGCCTCTTCAATAGAGCCAAAGAACATTAACGAAGCATGCGAAGATAGTTCTTGGATCCTAGCCATGGAGGAAGAACTCATTCAGTTTGAGAGGAATGAGGTTTGGGAGCTAGTTCCATTGCCTTCAAAGAACCACACCGTTAAAGGAACGAAGTGGATTTTCAAGAACAAGACCGACGAGAACCAAAACATCGTCCGAAACAAAGCTCGGTTAGTAGCTCAAGGCTACAGGCAAGAGGAAGGTATAGACTTCGAAGAATCCTTTGCTCATGTAGCTAGATTAGAATCTATTAGGTTGTTGTTATCTTTTGCATGCCATAAAGATTTTAAACTCTTTCAAATGGATGTAAAAAGTGCATTTTTAAACGGAGATGTCGTTGAGGAAGTTTATGTTTCTCAACCTCCGGGTTTTATAAATGAAAAATTTCAAAATCACGTTTTCAAACTTAAGAAAGCACTTTATGGTTTGAGACAAGCTCCTAGAGCTTGGTATGACTGCCTAAAGAACTTTCTTATGGATTTGGGTTTTAAAATGAGTGAAGTTGATTATACACTATTTGTTAAGTATTCGAATCATGATATTATTTTAGTTCAAATTTATGTTGATGATATCATTTTCGGTGCTACTAACTTCACTCTTTGCGAAGAGTTTTCTAATGTCATGAAGGACCAATTTGAGATGAGCCACATGGGTGAGCTCAAATATTTCTTAGGTCTCCAAATTCGCCAAATGCACGATGGAATATTCATCCACCAAACCAAGTACACGGTGGAGTTGCTAAAGTGATTTGGAATGGAGAATGCTTCTGGCGAGAAGACTCCAATGAGCACTACTACACATCTTGATAAAGATACGGGCGGCAAAGATGTAGACTTTCGTCTATATCGAGGTATGATAGGTAGTTTACTATATCTTACTGCCAGTCGGCCTGATATTATGTTTGCGGTATGTGTATGTGCTCGTTATCAATCTTAGCCTAAGGATTCACACTTAGTAGCGGTAAAACGTATTTTCCGTTATTTAAGTTACACCCTCGACTACGGATTATATTATCCAAAGTCTAGCACATATGAGTTAATCTCATATAGTGACGCAGATTATGAGGGATGCAAATCCGACAGGAAAAGTACTAGTGTCACTTGCCATTTTATAGGAAATTCTCTTGTCTCTTGGTTTTCCAAGAAGCAGAATTCCGTATCACTTTCAACCACCGAGGCGGAATATATTACCGCCGGTGCTGCGTGTGCTCAGGTTCTTTGGATGAGACACACACTTAAAGACTTTGGTATAAACTGTGATACTTGTCCTATTATGATGGACAACCAAAGTGCAATATGTCTCTCTAAGAATCCGGTACATCATTCCCGTTCCAAACACAGATGTCCGTCACCATTTCCTAGATGATCATGTTGCTAAAAAGGACATCATTTTAGTGTACGTTGAAATCCAGAAGCAAATCGCCGATATTTTCACGAAACCACTCAAGGAAGACTCCTTTGTGCGGTTATGTCAAGAATTGGGGATTATGGGTGAATCCGAGATTTAGGATTCATATTTTCGTTAATCTCGCATGATAATGTTATTCTTATATGTTCATGCTAAGAGGTCTTGTTGGCACACTTTGATTTTTTTCGTGATTTTACTTTGGTGTCACTTGGATCATGGTCGTATTCTACGACTCTCATGCTTTTATTTTTAGCCATTGTTGTTGCCGTTGATCTCCTCCCGCTCTTTTTGATAATGCCAAAGGGGGAGAGAATTAATAATGACGATATGCTAAATGATAATTTAAAGTAATTTACCGTGAATCTAATTTGATATGTTAGATTCAGGGGGAGTTAAGATATAAAAATGGATTTAGATCCTAAATTTCAATAATTGGATTCATATTTTATACTTTCCTCGTCTGCTTGATGCGTATGATTATTATTTAATCCGAAACTAACGTGTCATCAATGCAGGGGGAGTAAGTAAATTTCATTTGAATCATTATTATTGATTGTTATTTATGTTGGTTTTTCATCACCAAAAAGGGGGAGAATGTTGAGTATTGATTCCCGGATTTGGTTTTGATGATGAACAAATATAAATATCGTGAACTAACTCTTCGTGAGCGCAGTTATGGAGATCGTCGCCAAAATATTACTTACATCAAAAGCGACGTCTCAAGACTTCTCAAAGCGCGTGATCGTGTGCCTGAAGCTTCGTTGAAGCTCTAGGAGCATTATTGAAGTCAAGAGATTCGGATTGAAGCTTTGATGACGGTTTGTCAAGTTTAATTTATAGTCTTCTAACTTCTTTTGGTAGAATGTTAAGACTTGAGTAGGTCTTACATGATAATCTTCATAACACTCATATCTTAGAGCTAGGATTATCTTAGAATCCCATAGAAAATTTCCCGAAGCTTCACGCTTCATTTCGCGGCTTCTAGTGCATCTTAGTTGGTTCAAGAAGAAGGACCAACCGACTAGATTGTCATCTAGTCGGTCAGTAATCCTTCTTGAACCGACTAGATCTCCTTGCTCAATTCAGCATCTTCATTGTTGAACAATTAGTCGGTCCAAGAAGGATTCCCAACCGACTAGTTTGTGTTCACCGACCGACTAGTTGTCAAACTAGTCGGTTGGGAATCCTTCTTAGACCGACTAGTTATATCTTCATTTTCACAGCCTAGCTACTGTTTACTCTTTAGTCGGTCCAAGAACACCATCGACCGACTAGTCGCGAAACTAGTCGGTTGGAATTTGTTCTTAGACCGACTAGTTCTCTTGTGTTCAGCTTATTGTTTTTCAACTGCTTAGTCGGTCAAAGAACACTCACCGACCGACTAGTTGTCAAACTAGTCGGTTGCCAAGTTGATGTTTTAAGCCACTTAGAATATCTGTTCCTGGCGAGGACTGAGCCCCGAGATGCTCTAAGTGATAATCGGGTCGTGCAAGTCTTCTTAGACCGACTAGTTCTATACTTCCTGAACTATCTTTCGTGGCTGTCAACCTCTTAGTCGGTCCAAGAAGAATCACCGACCGACTAGTTGAAAAACTAATCGGTCAGTGATCCTTCTTAGACCGATTAGACTGCTTCAGAATAGAGCCATTAGAGTATCAATTGCTACGAATTTTCTCTCTCTCTTCTCTCTATCCTATATAATCTTGTGATGCTTCTTCATAGCATTCAAGGCTGACATTTATTGTGATTTAAAGATTCAAAGAGAAGCATTCAACTCCATTTCTAAAGCTTCCTCATTTCTCACAAAGAATCTCTCCAAACTCCTTGAGCCCTAATTTCCTCAAGAGAGATTCTCTTCATTGTGAGCCATTCAAGCCAAGAGCTTGATTCAAATTCACCAATCCCACCCTAGCCATCTATTGCTGGTCATCTTGGTGGAGCTAGGGTTGGTGTCAGCTTCTTCCCCAAAATCCTTCTTGCCCTAAAATCGTAAGTTTTACTCAAGGCATAGGATTTTGTTGGTAAATGTTTATATTTCATTTACATTGATATTGCAAGTTTTTCTCTCGGTTTGTGAGAGAAGTTTGTGATCCCGGTTTGTGGGAGTCACATTTCGTTTTTTTGTATGATTTGATTTTGTAGTGGTTTTTCTACAAGAATTTCATAGTGCAAAATTTGAGTTAGAGGATTCAAACTCAAGTAGCCGGAGGGGATCCGGGTGTTTGGGACGTAGGATCACCGGGAACAAGTCGGGGAGACTTGGGTGGATCCGAACCCGTTACATCGTTTGTTTGCATTGCTCAATTCTTATTTTTCATATTTTCATTCCGCATTGTTGGTTGAGTTTGCACGATAATTAGGAATTATACTCTTGATTTTTTAAAGTACTATTCACCCCCACTCTAGTACTTGTGCAGTAGCTATCAGGGCATTACAAAAGAGAGGCAATCACAAACAAAACAAAGTATCCTTGTTCGATCACCCTTGACCTAGTCCAGTCCCCAAGTCTCACTAGGCCTTTTCACTATCACCTTACAATAGGGAGAAACTTACAACAACTCCTCTACACCACATCTCGATGTAAGGGTCAAACACCTCGAACAAGCTCGAGAAAACAAACACTTCTTCTCAAGTGAAAAATCTTCTCACACACAAGTAAGAGATACTTATAATGCTTTTGAGTACATCTTTACCTATAACCGTGTTGAAACTTGTGTTGATAAAGTGTGGCTATAGTGAGTTGATCTCTAAATGATGTAGTAAATATAAGCTTTTTGAGATCAAGAGTTGGCCAAGAAAGGGGTTGAAAACTTTTAAGAACAAGGCCAAAAGGAGGGTTTTGCTTAAAAGCTATGAGCACTTAAAAATGATTTTTCTCATGAAAAATTGATTATAAATATAGCAATAACTCTTGAGCAACCCTCTATATATAGAGTGAAAATCATGCCTAATGAATTCCCAGTAACACCCTCAAAACGATCAAAAATGGCTAGTTACGAATTAGAGCCTACAACTAGTTTTTAGTTGACTAGAGTTCTCCTTTTAGTCGATTAGTCTCAGCTAGTCGATTAGGAAGAGAGATCTAGTCGACTAGTGCCAGTCATGTCAAAAAATGATGCTATCTGTTTGCTTTAAGTCGACTATAGTTACTGGATTAATTGACTAGTCCCTTGATTATTCGACTAATCATATTACTTTAGTCGACGAATGCTGACATTCTGACACGCATGATTTCTAGATTTGCCAGTCAACTAGGAGTCTGTTCTAGTCGACTAGTCAGTTATAAAAATATAGGTTTTGACCCAGAAAACTTAGTAAATGATTTTAAAAACTTTTCATAAATAGTTTAAAAACTTTTGTTATATTTTCCTAAGTATGAGAGCTTCAATTAGACTTTTAACATTCTAATCAAGACAAAATAAAAGTTACATCAACTTTACATATTACACTAAACCTTCTTGATGTAGTCTTGACTTTCATCCTCCGTGTCTTGATTCCTTTATTCCTTAAGCCTTGGTTGGTTCCATTAGGCATTGATTTTCTTTTAAACTAACACTTATATATCATTAGCATACCATGTGTTTGCTCATCATTAAAACATACATGGGATGACTCAATATTCAATATTCTCTTCCTTTTTTATGATGACAAATATATGACTTATAAAATATGAAAATCAAATTTAAAGATATACTCTCTCCCTTGCAAAAATGTTTATTATATAGATAATCAAATTTAAAATTGCCTTGAACAATATGAATGTATGCATGTGTATCATAGATTGTGTGACCAAAATAACTTTCTTCCCCTTTAACGTATATAACACTTGACATATTTTATTGTCATCTTTCTCCTCCTTTGACATTATCAAAAATGATGGGAGTTTCAAAAATTTAAAAGAACGAAAGATATTTAAAGTGAATTTCTTTACAGAATCATGAGTCAAAAACTTATTTCAAAAGAAGCTGATAATGTGACTCAATATTACAAAATATATTGAACGTTTGAACCATTTTCATCAAAATCTTATATGAATGTAAACAGATACTGTTTCAGGGTGTTTTCTTACCTTAGATTTGTTATAGGGCAGTCCGACGGTCACAACAGATGTGGCAGACATGGCATGCCTTCAGGACATTCACCGATCTGCTCCTGGGATGAACGGGCTTCGGGTCGAGCGATAAGGGACAAACGAAGCTTCGACCGAACGATCTCTTCAGCGATCCGCAAGACAGAAAGCCTATCAGGGGGTCGGGTCTAGGTTCCGATCAAATCTCCTCCGATGCTTAAGTCAGATCATGACAAACGGATGCTCGGTGGAACTGATTTCGACCCATTGGTAGGTCGATCTCTAGTTCTTAGGCCGAGCTATAAGGAGAAAGAAATTTGTTAGGTGGAAGCAGATCTAGAGTATAGGAGTACTTGAGTGTCAGATATCCCAGATTTATCTCCCATAGTCTTCCCTTTGTTGGGTTATTTATAGGCGAGCATTTTGTCAACGACCTCCTCCCATTAGGCTCGCATATTCATGGCGATTATTTCCTCCCCATATGATGTCTGTATTGATGGCGGGTTAAAGGGAAACCATTGATTGCTCGGTTTTAGGGACAGTCTCCTCAATCATGGGGATCAGGCGGTCAATCGGGTTATTGTCATGAATGGAGAAGTTGACTTGATGGTCTCTGGGCCAGTCAGGGGTTGTATCAATGGACCCCAGTGTAATGCCCTGCTAAGCTACTGCACAAGTACTAGAGGGGGGTGAATAGTACTTTAAAATAATTAAGAGGCTAATTCCTAATTACCTTACAAACTCTACCAATAATGCGGAAATGCGGAAATGTAAATGTTAGACAACAAAGACAAACAATCGCAAACAAGCAATTTAACGGGTTCGGATCCACCCAAGTCTCCCCGACTTGTTCCCGGTGATCCTACGTCCCAAACACCTGGATCCCCTCCAAATACTTGAGTTAGAAACCCTAACTAAAGATTTCCACTATGAAATACTTGTGAAAAACTTTCACAAGTCAAATCATACACAAATGAAACTTGTGACTCCCACAACCCGGGATCACAAACAAACTCTCACAACCGAGAGTGAAACACTTACAATATCGAAAGTAAATGAAATAGAAATGCTTACCACAAAATACCTATGCCTTGAGTAAAAATTACGATTTAGGGCAAAGATGATTTTGGGGAAGATGAAGAGGCACCAAACCCTAGCTCCAAGTAGATGACCAGCAATGGAGAGCTATGAGGTTGTTGGTGACCTAGAATCAAACACTTGTCTTGGAAGGCTCACAATCAATGAATCTCTCTTTTGAAATAAGAATGAGGAAGATTCTTGAACGGAAATGAATGAGCTTTAATGAGATTGAATGCTTTCTCTTTGATCTCTAAACTTCTCTTAAAATCAGCCTTTTGTGCAATGAATGCAGCACACCAAGTATTTATAGGTTAGAGGAGAGAGAGAGAGAGAGAGAGAGAGAGAGAGAGAGAGAGAGAGAGAGAAACATTTCAATTAAAGCTCCAATGGCTCTATTCTGAACCAAACTAGTCGGTCAAAGAACAACCACTGACCGACTAGTTCATCAACTAGTCGGTCGGTCAATCAACATGAACCGACTAAGTGGTGAATAGTGAATAAGTCGAAGTTCAGACTAACAGAACTAGTCGGTCAAAGAACACTTGCCAACCGACTAGTTTCACAACTAGTCGATCGGTGAGTGAACTTAGACCGACTAAGAGATAAAACAAATAGTCTAAGAACAAATTGAATTAGTCGGTCTAAGAACAAATGTTGACCGACTAGTTCATCAACTAGTCGGTCGCCAAATGTACATAGACCGACTAACGATAAACAGTAGCTCAGGCTCAAAAATGGAAGTTTAACTAGTCGGTCCAAGAAGGATTCTTAACCGACTAGTTTCACAACTAGTCAGTCGGTGAACCTTCTTTGACCGACTAACTGTAAACAGTAACTGAGCTAGAAATTAAGAAGGCAAACTAGTCGGTCCAAGAAGCTTTGCCGACTGACTATATCACCATCTAGTCGGTTGGTTCTTCTTCTTGAACCAACTAATATGCACAAGAAGTCGCAAATCGAAGCGCGAAGCTTCGGGAAAGTTCGTATGGACTTCTACTAAGATCCTAGATCTAAGACATGAGCGTTATGAAGATTAAAACGTAAGACCTACTCAAGGCTTAACATTCTACGAAAATGAAGCTAGAAGACATTAAATAACCTTGACGAACCGTCATCAAAAGCTTTGATCGAATCTTCATGACTTCTAAAATGGTCCTTGAGCTTCAACGAAGCTTTAGGCATACGATCACGTGCTTTGAGAAGTCTCGAGACGTCGCTTATGATGTTCATATGAATTTGGCGACGATCTCCATAACTGCGCTCACAAAGAGTTAGTTCACGATATATTTATGTTTGTTCATCATACAAAACCAAATCTGGGGAGTCCAATATTCAACATTCTCACCCTTTTTGGTGATGACAAACCAACATAAATAATAATCAAAAATAATGATTCAAATGTAATTTACTTACTCCCCCTGCATTGATGACACGTTAGTTCCAACATATATATTAATCATACGCATCAAGCAGACGAGTAAAGTATAAAATGAGAATCGATTATTGAAATATCGGATTTGAAAATCCATTTATATATCTTAACTCCCCCTGAATCTAACATATCAAATTAGATTCTTGGAAAAATGCTTTAAATTATCATTTAGCCCATCGTCATTATTATATCTCTCCCCCTTTGGCATTAGCAAAAAGAGTGGGAGGAGATCAACGACAATAATGGCTTCAAATAAAAGCACGGGAGTCGTAGAATACAACCACGGTCCAAATGACACCAAAGAAAAATACGAATTAAATCAAAGCGTGTCAATGAGACCAAAGTCGAAAATCGATAAATAAAATCATCAAAACTCAAATCAATTTTACGAATTGAGTTATGGAATATACTCTCCAATATCAACATTCTTGGTTAATTTAGTGCATGGAAAACAATTCTATGTTTCCATAGAAATAATTTCTATTTAACCAAGTTATTATCGTCGAGCGACGAAATCAAACATCAGAGACATAAAAAAATATAATGTGCACAAGAGAATGAAATGTCAACATCGATGTATATATATATATATATATATAAATATGAGCCATGAGTACATCAAAAATATACATCACCGACATACATATGAGCGATCCAACGATCGAAGCACAAAATACATCAAAATATCACACAAGACATCGGAGTATCACAAAACATACATATCCATCAAAATACATCAACATACATCCAAAAATATTAAGACTCATAACCACCCACACTATCCTAACCCACACTCTCACTATAAGATCTATCATCCAAAGTGCATCAAGAGAGTCCTCAGAGAAGCTCAGGAGGTAGCGGGAGGATATGCAGCAGCAGCAGGCTCTGCAGGAGTGGAGGCGGTCACCGGATCAGCTGAAGTGTCCATGGGAGCGACGGTAGTGGCCTCGGGAGCACCAGTCTAGTATCCACCACAGGAACGATGGCAACAGGTGTGCTCTCGGGGTCACTGGCAGATGAAGCAGCAGCACCAGAAGTGCCCTCAGGGGCAGGAGCAGCAGCAGCACGAGCAAGCTCATCGATCTCATCCTCATCCAACTCATCCTCGTCAGAAACTGACGGTGGGATCTCAATACCCAAATGAGAAGCGATGCGAGCGAGAATCTCCTCAGTGCGAGCATACCGAGACTCCATACGTCTCACTGAACGTGCGAGCTCGTCAAGAGTCGTAGAGGGAGCAGGAGCAGCTGAAGCAGAGGGGGTCGTCCTCTGAACATGACGAAGTGCCGCAAGAGATTTCCTGACGGCCATCGCATTCAGAGGGGGACCGAGGGGACGCTCATCATCACGAGGAAGTGGGACACGAAAGTGGCGAAAAACAAGCGTCAGAAGGCACGGATATGGGATATGAGCAGACTTCGTGGACTTTCGGATACACTCGAAAGAATCCATCTTATCGAGTATGATCCGAGCCCAGTTAATCTCACTCCCCATGAAAATGGCGTAAATGAGCTTCAGGAATGGCTAGGATGGCAAGGAAGATGAGCCGTACTTAGGAAGTAAGCACGACTTCAGAATCAGATTTAGGACCCAGCCATTAGGCTTGAAAGACTTCGAGGGCATGCCAATCATGACAGGAGGAATCTCATGAAAGATCTCAGAAAGTATGACCTGGTCAAGCTCAGAGATGTCGTCGACAGAGATATCGGAAGGGAGGAGGCCAGACGAGGAGCAACCAATCAACTCTCCTAAGATTTCTGTCGTGAGGACAATCGGTGTCCCCAAGACAGTAATCTCAATCGAGTGGGTCTCGTCGTACTGACCCCGGACGCAGTTGGCATAAAACAGCTTGACTAGGCGAGGGTATGGATGGGGATTCGCCTTAGGGTCATATCGAAGATAATCGATAAGACCGGAAGACGACAGAAGATCAGCAAGGCCTGGGAAGTCAGAAAACTGTACGAAATGCTCCAACAGCAGCGGACAGTGTTCGATACGGTTATATGCCACGAGACACAACGGGTCGTCGCGACATAAAGAGATATCGACACTGCCAATTGGCATCGGACCCTTTCCCCTAGGCTGACGTGTGGAAGTACGGGGTCGAGAGCTAGACGTAGGTTCCCTAGGAGGGGGTGTAGGATCCCTATGGGTCTCGGTCTCAGGGATGTATTCCGTGTCGGAATCAGGAGGTGAGGGGGCACGGAATGAAGCTGATGAAACGGGTTGCTTCCTAGGCTGAGATCGGGGCTTCGCTGTCACAGTCCTCTTACGCTTAAGAGGAGGCGAAGACGAAGAGGGTTGGGTAGTCTTCGATCGGCGTTTGGGTAGGGTTCGTTTGGGTTGCGGGGGGTCCGAGGGTGGCGAATTGACAGTCATAGGCGATGGACCAGAGGAATTGATCGGAATACGTGTTCTCGCCATAAGCGAAGCAAGACACGATGCAATCAAACGAGAAATCTAAAACCCTAGAAACCCTAATCAACCCTAAATCGAAATCAAACCCTAGGAGCAGAAATCTAACCCTAGAGAGCTAGAAAAGAGGGATACCTAGGAGGAGGAGAGGGGTCGACGGCCGGAATAGGTCAAGATGGCCGAAGAGATGGCCGGAATCGACGGAGGAGGAGGGAGGAAGACGAACGGGGTCGGGGGTTTTTGAGCTGGAGAGAAGAAAACGATCGACTAGAATGAAAAAGAGTCGGTCGGGATGGAGTATAAGTCAATTGGAAGAGCAAAAGACGCAACTATTTTCCCGTTGCAATTAGTCGGTCACAATTCAAGCACTGACCGACTAGATGATGATCTAGTCTGTCGGTCAATGAGCTTGAACCGACTAGTTGCAAACAGTAACTGAAGCCAAAGTTTAGGGCTTGAGTTAGTCGGTCTGAGTTCATTCACTGACCGACTAGATGATGATCTAGTCGGTCGGTCAATGAACATGAACAGACTAACAGAGTTCAAAAATTTTAGAAATAGAAATTTTGAGTTCTCTCCTAATCGCACTTCGACGAAACATCGTAAAACTCTCATTAATCATTATACTACCACAATAAACATCGAAAATCTTAAATTTGACGTTTATGAACAAATCGAGTGAAAATTCCGAAAATCCAACGAAAAATCCAGAAAATTCCAATAAATCTAGCATGTGCAAATATAATGAAATTGAACATCATGCAAGATTATTGAACATATGAATCCTAAATCTCGGATTCACCCATAATCCCCAATTCTCGACGTAACCGCACAAAGGAGTCTTCCTTTAGGGGTTTCGTGAAAATATCGGCGATTTGCTTCTGGGTTTCAACGTACACTAGTATGATGTCCTTTTTAGCAACATGATCATCTAATAAATGGTGTCAGACATCTATGTGTTTAGAACGGGAATGGTGTACCGGATTCTTAGAGAGACAAATTGCACTTTGGTTGTCCACCATGATAGGGCAAGTATCACATTTTATACCAAAGTCTTTAAGAGTGTGTCTCATCCAAAGAACCTAAGCACACGCAGCACGGGCGGCAATATCATGGTGGACAACCAAAGTAGTCCAACGGCAATATCATGTGAGAGAGAGAGAGAGAAAAACGTTTCAATTAAAGCTCCAACGGCTCTATTCTGAACCAAACTAGTCGGTCAAAGAACAACCACTGACCGACTAGTTCATCAACTAGTCGGTCGGTCAATCAACATGAACCGACTAAGTGGTGAACAGTGAATAAGTCGAAGTTCGGACTAACAGAACTAGTCGGTCAAAGAACACTTGCCAACCGACTAGTTTCACAACTAGTCGGTCGGTGAGTGAACTTAGACCGACTAAGAGATTAAACAAATAGTCTGCGAACAAATTGAATTAGTCGGTCCAAGAACAAATTTTGACCGACTAGTTCATCAACTAGTCGGGCGCCAAATGTACATCGACTAACGATAAACATTAGCTCAGGCTCAAAAATGGAAGTTCAACTAGTCGGTCCAAGAAGGATTCTTAACCGACTAGTTTCACAACTAGTCGGTCGGTGAACCTTCTTTGACCGACTAACTGTAAACAGTAACTGAGCTAGAAATTGAGAAGGCAAACTAGTCGGTCCAAGAAGCTTTTCCGACCGACTAGATCACCATCTAGTCGGTTGGTTCTTCTTCTTGAAACAACTAACATGCGCAAGAAGTCGCGAATCGAAGCGCGAAGCTTCGGGAAAGTTCGTATGGACTTCTACTAAGATCCTAGATCTAAGACATGAGCGTTATGAAGATTAAAACGTAAGACCTACTCAAGGCTTAACATTCTACGAAAATGAAGCTAGAAGACATTAAATAAACTTGACGAACCGTCTTCAAAAGCTTCGATCGAATCTTCATGACTTCTAAAATGGTCCTTGAGCTTCAACGAAGCTTTAGGCATACGATCACGTGCTTTGAGAAGTCTCGAGACGTCGCTTATGATGTTCATATGAATTTGGCGACGATCTCCATAACTGCGCTCACAAAGAGTTAGTTCACGATATATTTATGTTTGTTCATCATCCAAAACCAAATCTGGGGAGTCCAATATTCAACATCCAGTGCCTAAGTTAGACCGATGTGGCGGTCTGGGTCTGGGGATGTGACGTGTAGAGATTTGACTAGTGCGACAGTCGAGACGATACATTTAATGTTGGTTGCCCGAGCTCCATGCCCTAGGGTGAGGGCGCAAAAAATGGTACAGAATTTGGAGAGTTGATGTTACCAGATGTCAATGCGTGCTCAACATCGAACGATTTAGATCGATACCGTCACTCATATAAGGCAGGGAATTAAAGAAGGAGGTAGAACTTCCTGTTGGCATTCAGATAGTTCTACATCCATTCTGCTTCTTGCGCCATTTTGTTTTCGTCCTAGTAAGGTAATTCTTCTCTTTCGTTAACGCTCTCCCTTTGACATTTGGTTGGTATGTTAAGGATCAGTGAAGTGCCCACCCCCGGGGATATCAGAGTGACGCCAAGGATAACTGGCCACTAGGGTTCGGGGGGGGACCCCCATAAAGGGGAAATGTCGGTTGGTCGATTCCTCGATGGATCCATTCAGGGATGATGGGTCCTCTGATCCTCCGAAGGTTCAAAATGTGGCCTCCTCTTTCTCTTACTCTGGTGTCGGTAGGATCAGGGCTGAATACCTCTTTCATCCATATGGTGTTTGGGTCCCCATTTATGACGAAAGGATTTTTTTTCCCATGGAGTGTGAAGTTTGGGTTTACATCGAGATGTTCCAGTTCGGGCTTCGTTTCCCCATACATCCCTTTATCCAAGGCATTAGGCTCTTTAGAGCTATCCCGCTATCAGCTGACACCCCATTCTATCCCTCCTTTGGTCGGCTTCCTCATGCTTTGCCAGCTACACAGAGTCGTGCGACCTTACCACTCCTCATCTACTTCTTCTAGGTGAGGCTTTCCCATTTGGGGGGTGGCATCATATCTCTGCCATGAGGGGGTAGGAGCCTCCTGCTTGGGCTCCTCCTCAAAGTTAATGATTGGCAAAATCATTATGTTTTCGTCACCTTCCCTTAGAAGGCATTATTCCTTACTTGCTGGGGTTGGTTCGGCATTTCGGATATAGAATTGAGTCTTTTTGAGATCAAGTATAAAGCTGTTGACCTGTTGCTGGCCCTGTAGGCGAAAGAGCTGTCGATCCGGGATTTGGTGGACGACCAACTACTGAAGAGTGCTTTGCAGGCCCCGTGTAAATGTAGCCTTTTGATTTTGTTCTCACCTTTGCTTACCTTGGTCTTCTCATTTCTTGCAGGGATGATCGGTCATGAGTTCAACCAGCCTTTTGATATGACTAAGCATATCTGCCATGTCTTCTAGAAGACTAAAGGCGGCACCTCCGATCGACCACTCAGTAGCCTAGTAGGTGAGGTGGAGCAAGGGTTAGTGCAACCAATCGGGAAGCTGAAACCGACCGATGATGGTTCTGCACTAGCCCGGGTCGCAAAGAGCTCTCATACTGCCATAAGGAAGTTGGTTTAGGTGTCCGAGGGCTCGATGTCTGTTGAAGAGCGTTCGATCGGCCTCGAGGGAAGCCCGGTTGAAGCAGTCGAGGGCCCGCAGAAGAGAAGGGAGCGCTCACTGGCCCGTCCCAAAGTTCTTGAGAAGAGTATAAAAGAGCCCGAGGCCGAACCTATGGTTCTGGCTCCGGCAGAAAACATCATGGCCAATTCTCGGCCATGAGGGGGTGCCTATCCTCTCAAACAGACCGAGATGACCCCCTTCATGTTGGAACATGCTCAGATATTTCCAGTATACAGGTCCATCCCTATCGACCGAGAACATTTTGGGGGCGATCTCTTCCAGCTTATCCACGTAGTGCAGGCCGACGAGTCGATCTTCGTTGATTGCGGTGTGTCAGACCGCATAGCGTAGAATACTGTTATTCAAAGAGACCGCTCCTTCCTGAGTGTTGAGAGATGTATGCCCTCGAGGTAATTTATCCATGTAAAAATCTTGTTCATAAATGAAAGTTTGCTTTATGGTATCAATTATATGAGTAATCCTCTTTTATATATTGCTTAGATAATTTTCTTAGACTCGTAGTAAGGTCATACATGTTTTGAGATAGAGATCGTGATTATAAGAAATGTCTGACCATTAGGAGCTTGAGTCTTAAAGTGTTCGTGGTCATAGATGCGTCGAAATAAGGATATCGACACATCAGACAGACCATTGTGTCTTTGTCTTATTGGTCTCATAATCATGCGACTTGATGAAGTCGGAGACAAGACACAGGTGCTCATTGGAGAATGAGTCCACTGAATGACCCAAATAAAGAGTTATCAAATGGTTAATCATTAACTAACTGTCACTAAAAACTCTTAGTGATGATAGGCAAGTTGGTCCTTAGGACTTGAGATCATTGTACGAAGCTGTGCGTGAACAGTTCCACTTAGGTCTATTATCTAGCTTCGAGACAAGGCCTATTGAAAGATCTTAGACTGGGTGACACTTGAAGCGTACGAAATGAGTAATGATCAAGAGAGGATTTGTCTCTTCCATTAATGGGAAGTTAGTGTCGCAGGCTCAGTACGGCTCTAGGTAAAACCTTGGCCAATGTACATTGTAAGATGTATAACATGAATGTACCAGAGGCCGATAGATACTGACCAGTGCTAGCTAGTGGGGTTGACAGAGCTCCATACCCTAGGCTAGGCAAGTGACATAGTTAAGAAGAATGGACTAAAACTGCGATATTCTTCACGGACACAGTCAGAGTGATCCCGACGATACTTTGTCGACGAAGTCAACAATGTAATTATGATGCTAAAACAGGTACGACACCGACTACTCGTGGTTACTGTCGTCTAGGGATTTCGAGTCCCAACCTGTAGTAGGATCAGGCAGTAGGGTCTCACACCGAGTAGTATTCATGTCTTAGTAATAGGAAGATCGTTAAAAGGAATGCATTCGATGCAATGGAATGATTAAGCTTACAAGTCAGTTGTGAGATGAAAATCTAAAGAGTTAGGCATATGGGATTGAAGAGGAGTTCCTGAGGAATCCACAGGAAGAAACTGTGTTGGAATCGGAGCTCAAACGAGCCCAGAAAGTGGAAAACAGTGAAAAGGGATTAAATATGTCAGACCCATTTTGGGCAAGAGGGCACAACCCGCAAGCAGAGCAGGGTCCGCTTGCTAAGTGGGCAGGCAGACCCGCTGACTCAATCGGGTGCCGCCCGCTGAGCCAGCTGGGCCGGCCCGCTTAGCGATCCTGGCACCTGCTGTGGCCCAGCGGGCGGCCCGCCCGCTGATAGGGCGGGTGCACCCGCCCAGCCCAGCGGGCGCAGCTCGCTGGGTGGGCTGGGGTGCCTACAGTCCATTGCGGGCGCCTGCCCGCAACGGAACCAGGCGCACCCATGGGTTAGCCCTCCTCGTTTGACTTATTTCCTAGGGTTTTTTTGAAACCCATAAAGACGGCTACGATGAGTGACTTTTTGCCCAACTTTGGGCAATTGGTTGAGAGGTCAAACGAATTTGAATTTCATCGTTGTTTGTTCCTACGCGTTCACCATTCGAAGCCCTTCAATATGATAGGTGGTATCGTCTTTGAAGCTCAATGGTGAGAGAGATTTAATTGGTTAAAGTTAGGCCTTTGAGAAAGGTTTACTAACTTAAATTAAATCTCTCTTTGATTTATTAGTCCCACATTGCTCGTGAGACGAGCAAGGGGTCTAGCTCCCTATATAAATAGGGATGGACACCCAAGAGAAAAATTGCACCAAGTCCACAATTCGTGAAGCTCCTGATTTTTGAGCACGCACGATCTAGACTTAAATCATTCTTCCTCTTTAGTTCTTTCTATCCTCCAATCGGGTCCTAGCAAGACAGCGAGGAGGTTTGGATCTGATCCAGAAATCTCTGGCGTGGGTCTACGCAAGTGAAACTTTCTTCGACGGCTGATTTGCTCGGAGACGCGGTGCAGCTCGAGAAGTGGTTCAGCTCAAGGCGAGGAGCAGTATGGTGCGGTTCAGAAAGCGGATCGGCTCGAAGGCGCGGTGCGGGAAACGGTTCGGAACACTTTGCCGGTGCAAGCAAAGTTCCGGGTAAGTCTGTTATTTTTTGCATTTATATTATATGCAGTAGATTAGATCTTTCATGGGTTGGTCAGACCCAACCCGAGTCAGTAGATTATCCTGGCTAGGGTGCATGTTTCCTTAGGGTAGCGTATTATTAAAGAGTTTAATAATGCTTCTGCTGCTTTATTTTGTTTTTAATGTTCGTCCGACTTGTGACAGGCTTAAAAATGCCCTAAGGATCCTTTAAAACCCCAACGTTGGTATCAGAGCCATATCTACTTTGATCTAAGGATGCATGTTGAATATGATTTGCATGTTATGTTTTGTTAGAAACATAAGATTTATTATGAGATAATTAAAGTGTTTAATTATTGTGATGCTTCTAAGTAGTTTTAATGGCTATGTCTTAATTCTTGTTTATATGATAAACTGAAGAATACCTTGTTAGGTTAGCCATTAAAAGACATCTAATTTATAAGATGAATTTTAGATTTCCCTGCTGTGATTTAAAACTGTTTAAATGCCTAATGGATGATTAGGGTAGCAGCATATTGACTCAATCCTTATAGTTAATAAGGACCTAATAAAAGTCATTAAACAAATCCATAAAATTCTGAATTTTAAGGATCCACTAGTTGATAAGGATTAACTAGTATTAATAAAAGCCAGTAGCTGATAGTTACGCATATAAATGAGAAGCAACCTTCAATGGACCATGGTACCGGTCAATGTGCTTGGCTAAGTTTGCTGTGTCACCCTAGCTTGACTAGGGGTAAGTGACCCTGGCTTAGTCAATTCCATAACCGTGTCTGCTGGACTATAAGGACGTGAAACATTATTGTGCAACGTCGTCAACTATATCTAGTCAAATACGTTAATAAATATTTTACAAGATAATCGTAACCCTCCTTACTTTTGGAATTTGGAAATCGGGAATTCATGTTATGGTTGTTGAGTCAACTCAAGCTGTAACATGATTTTTCTTTGGAATCCAATTCCATCCAACATATGATGTAGTTCAACTTAACCCAACCCGTCGCGTCGTGAACATAACCAAGCGCTGGTGTAAGTTAGGACTGGACAAGAAAGTAAGGTTCAGACTAGACTAGTCATTATGACTTGTTGAGTCAACTCAAGGTCATAAGTGATTATGAGTAAAAAGAGAAAAGGGAATCACATATGATGTGATTGATGAAGAGTTATCTACCGATCACAGAGTCAAGCAACTTGTTGAGTCAACTCAAGGTTGTGAGACTCAGAGTGATTGGGTCCCTTTCCCACTAAATTTTATTAAAATTCATTCATTATTATGGCTTTAAAATGTTCGCCAAAATAGTGGGAGAATATAATTGGATAAAACCAATCTTATTATATTTAAAAATTTTGAACACATGCTAATGTTAGGAGTTCTATTCTTTGCAGCATGACAAGTGAAATTAAATATATCCAAGATAAGAAAGAATCAACTGGGTATAAGTATAACTGTAACGACTGGTTTTCATGTATTTGAATTATCTATATTATTTATATGTTTTGGTGGATTTTCTCCTTATGTGTGGTTTCCGTCTCCGTAGCTTTCGTTTTCGTTCGTTTCGTAGTGATTTTCTAGCTTCTTCCTTAGATCGTTGAGTTTTGGAGTAAGTCATTCGTGACGAACTTCAAATCGCTCATATCTTAGAGATAGGTTGATCTTAGAAGCTATAGAAATATTCCCGAAGCTTCGCGCTTCGTTTCGGCACTTTTTGTGCACTTTAGTCGGTTCAAGAAGGGGAACCAACCGACTAGATTGAGATCTAGTCGGTCAGGAACTCTTCTCAAACCGACTAGTTCATTAAATCAATAATTCAGAAGTTACTGTTTGCTCTTAGTCGGTCTAAGAACAACCACCGACCGACTAGATGTGAAACTAGTCGGTCAGAACTTGCTCTCAGACCGACTAGTTCCTTTGATTAATTTTACCTAAGTTATTGTTTATCGTTAGTCGGTCCATGAACACTCACCGACCGACTAGGTCTTAAACTAGTCGGTCGACGGGCCTTCACAGACTGACTAATTCACTTCCTAGATTTCTTCCTTCTTTCGCTGTTTGGTTTTAGTCGGTCACAGTTGAACGACCGACCGACTAGTTCCCAAACTAGTCGGTCAACAACCCTTCTTTGACCGACTAATCAACCCAGAAACCCTAATTTTTGGGCGGCCGCCGGCTTGTTTCCTATTTAAACCCCAAACGTTTTCTTTTCTTTCTTTCTCTTCTCTTGGCCATTTCCATTCCCCCTTGACCTCTGATCTTCCCCAACCCTCCTCTAGCCATTCCCCCTTCCTCAAGAGCTCCTCTCCCTCTCCATTTAGGCCGGCCATCTCCTCTAGGCCGCCGAAAAACCCCCAAAACCCCCCAAATCCCATTTCTCCAGATTTTCTCCCCATTTTCAGATCTGAGACGTAGTTCTTCGGATCGTTCTTCCGTCGCCGTGCTTGCTCGGCATCGATCTTCTACTTCTATCACGGTAGGGTTCGATCCTTTGATATTCTCATAACCCTCTTTGTGATTTTATTGAAACCCTAATAATAAACTAGGTTGGATGTTGTTCTAATGTTGTTTTGCCATGGCAGCGATCTCATCCCCGTAGCTAACATTTTGTGACGTGCCTTCGTGATCGTCATCCTCTGTGCTAGGCAAGTGAAACTTGCCACTTAGGGTTTTAGGCCATGCCTTAGGCCATTTGCTTGTTGTAGCGTAAAAGAGACTAGACAGTGAAATGATAGCTGCCTAGACGCCTATTTGATCTAGTTTGACAACGAAGCTAGATCTGTCGCCTCAATTGATCTAGCTTGACAACGAAGCTAGATCCAACCCCTTTAACTTGTTGTTCATGCATATTAAACTGCCATGTTTAAATTCCTTACATGTACGCCTTACTACATGCCATGCCATGTCATCCATGCATTGAACGTTGCATCGTAGCACACGCTACAAATCCTTGTACAAATCCGTGTTTCCGTGTTACCGGCTAGGCACCCGTTATGTGGGCATAACCCTACGCCATACTTGTTAAAAACACTTCCTGGCTCGTGATCCAGAAGCGAGCATTCCGTGTTCGGGGTAATGCCCTGGCTCGATACACGTGGAGGGGTAGAGATAAACGGTCACTTGAGCTTAGGAGTTGGCCCGATCAACCACTCTAGCCAACAGGCGGAATCTCTGTGCACGACGTGTTTACTTGACGTGATTTACTTGACTTGTACTCGTCCGTGTTATTACTTGTAAAACTTGTTATCCATGTCATACTTGCTACTTGCTACTTGTTGCTTGCACCTTACCTTATTTGTTACTCACATACTAAACTTGCCATGCTATGCATCATACTATAACTGCTAGGTTGTTAGTTTACCTTCCTTTCAGTTTCCTTGCCCAAGTCTTTTAGACTTGCTGACATGTGCCACTTTACTCTTTTGGGTGACACATGTTAGATCCCGAGCCTGAGAGTGCTGAGGAGGACGTGGTGTTAGCTGACGCTGAGTCAGAGCCTGCGTTCGTTGAGGAGTACGAGGACACGGGCGATCAGTCATAGAGGCTGCTTGTGTTCTTCGTTTTAGACTGTTTTTGTTGTCGGTGCGTAGCACCAATACTCTGTTTATGTTTGTCCTTGCTGGCCTTGTTATGGGCCTTTAGACTCTTTCTTTTAGCCTGGTGGATTTTCTGGATGTTGAACTAAATTTTATGTTGGACGTTGCTGAGATTTGAGATTTTATTTTCGTTTCTCCTTTTGTTATTATTGTTGTTCCGTTTGCACTTACAGAGACCTGTATATGACTTATTGACGCTTATTAGGCGTGTGGCTTCACAGCTCCACGTCTGTGCGGACCTTCTCACGTCTCGCCTCCATTGCTTTGGGAAGCGGGGCGTGACAATAACGACTGGGTAAGAGACGTAAAGAATATACGGAGGCACAAGGAGAAAAGGCAGGCTAATACACTAACGTCTGTAATGGTTATACAAAGTGTAGTTCTTTCCGTAACTTCTAATGCATGGGTATTAGATACCGATGCAGGCTCTCACATCTGTAACCAGTTACAGGGAATGAGAATTAATAGAAGACTCGAAAAGAATGAGGACGTTCTCCAAGTTGGTAACGCAGCAAATGTTGTTGTTGTAGCCGTATGAGATGTCATACACACATTGGCTAGTGGAGCTAAATTGCATCTGAAGCAATGTTACTATATCCCAAACTTTCTATGCAATATTATCTCCGTCTCGGCTTTGACTAGAGAAGGTTATAATTTTGCTATCAACGAAAATATTATGAACATTTTCTTTGATAGTAAGTTGTTAGGTTTCGGGACTCTAAACAATGGTGTATACACTTTGTGTAAGGACGTTGTATTAAATGTTAATACACGAACACGTAAGGAATCGGTTTATAATGAAACCTATCTTTGGCACTGTAGACTAGGCCACGTCGGAGAGAAGAGACTTAGCAAGTTACATAAAGAGGGGTCCTTGGACCTCTCGAATTATGAGTCATACGCCACTTGCGAGTTTTGCCTCAAAGGAAAGATGGCCAAAACTCCTTTTGTAAGACAAGGGGAGAGAGTTGATGAACTCTTGGGTCTAGTACATTCTGATGTATGTAGACCCATGTCTACATTAGCCAAAGGATGATATTCATATTTCGTTATGTTTACTGATGATCACTCTAGGTTTGGACATGTGTTCTTGATGAAACATAAGTCCGAAAAGTTTGAGCGATTCAAAGAGTACCGTAACGAAGTTGAAAAACAAACTGGCAAAAGTATTAAAATTCGTCGATCTGATCGAGGAGGAGAATACTTGAGCCAAGAATTCTTTACGCATTTAAAAGAGAATGTGATTCTCTCTCAGGTCACAGCTCCTTCTACACCTCAGCATAACGGTGTATCAGAGAGAAGGAATCGCACTTTGTTAGACATGGTGCGATCCATGATAAGTGATGCTGAGTTGCCTACCGTTTCTGGGGCTATGCTCTAGAGGCTGCTGCCTATATTCTTAATAGAGTTCCGTCAAAATCTGTGCTGACAACTCCATATCAGATATGGAGTGGCAAGAAACTCTACCTTAACCATTTAAAGGAATGGGGGTGTCCTGCATATGTCAAGAGGCATAATCCAGACAAGCTGGAAGATAAATCTGTCTTGTGTTAATTCATTGGGGACTAGAAACATTATTCAGTGTACACCTTCTATCATCCGGAGACACGAAAGATTGTTGTCTCCAAATATGCCATCTTTTTAGAAAAGGAATTCCTTATGAAGGAAGCTGTTGGCAAGGTGGTAGATCTGGATGAATGTTCAGAAGGAGAATTAACACAAGAACATGTGTCGGAACCAATGGGAGAATCAGAACTTGATGTTTCCCAACCGGTCATTAGGAGGTCTGATAGGATTCCTCGAGCCCCTGATAGGTACTACGGTTTTCTCGTAGACGGAGGGGTTGAGGATGGCATCATATTAGATGATGATCCTACTAACTTCTAATATGCCGTTAAGAGTAGGGACTCTGATAAGTGGCTAGAAGCAATGAGATTCGAAATGGAATCCATGCACGTAAATGAGGTATGGACCTTATAGAACGTGCCCAAGGGAGCTGTTCCCATTGGCCGCAAATGGATCTTCAATAAGAAGGTTGGTGCAGATGGAAAGATAGAAATGTACAAGGCTAGGTTGGTAGCAAAAGATTATCATCAGATTCTAGGAATAGATTATGATGAGACTTTCTCACCAGTCGCCATGCACAAGTCTATCCGGATCGTACTCGCTATTGCTGCCCACTATGACTACGAAATCTGGCAAATGGATGTAAACGCTGTTGTTCTAAATGGTGACTTAGAGGAGCAGATTTACATGACTCAGCCAGAAGGTTTCGAAGTCAGTGGGAGTGAAGGAAAAGTGTATAGGCTGCATAGGTCCATCTACGGACTTAAGCAGGCTTCAAGAAGTTGGAACATCCGTTTTGACAAGACAGTCAAAGAGTTTGGTTTTGTCAGATATGAGGATGATCCATGCATCTATAAGAAAACCAGTAATAATTCTTTAGTCATCCTCGTATTATACGTGGATGACATTCTTATAATAGGCAGCAACATAGAGATGTTGAAGTCTATAAAAGAATGGCTATCAACTAACTTCGCCACGAAGGACTTGGGAGATGCATATGTGTAAAGATCTATAGAGATAGATCTAAACAGATGCTAGGACTCTCCCAAAATAGGTACATTGACTCCGTGCTAAAATGGTTTAGCATGAAAGAAAGTAAGTGCGGTTTAATACTAGCCAATCATGGAATAAACCTTTCCAAGAAGATGTCTCCGAAAACTGACTTGGAAAAGGATCGCATGAGTAAAATCCCATATGCTTCAGCTGTGGGATCTATCATGTATTTCATGATCTGTACCAGACCTGATGTCGCTTTTGCACTAGGTGCAGTAAGTCGATATCAGTCTAACCCTAGAGAAGAACACTGGAAAGCCGTCAAGACAATTCTTAAGTACTTACGAAGGACTAAGAACTTGATCTTGATTTATGGAAGTGAAGAGCTCAAAGTTGAAGGCTTCACAGATTCCAGCTTTCAGAGGGATATAGATGATAGCAAATCGATCTCTGGATATGTTTTTACTCTCAACGGAGGAGCAGTCAGTTGGAGAAGTTCCAAACAAGACACGGTTGCAGACTCCACGATGGAGGCCAAGTATATAGTGGCCAACGATGCAGCAAAGGAAGCGGTCTGGATGAGGAAGTTCATAAACCAATTGGGAATGGTGCATGCAGTTAAAGATCCAATACCTATGTATTGTGACAATAATGCAACCATCAGTCTGGTTCAAGAACCAAGATTCCACAAGAGATCCAAACACATTCTTCGGAAGTATCACCTGATACCTATGTCTTAACCAAATCAGTTCCTCCTAATCAATTCCCAATTAGATCGATTCTCCGAATTAAATCATAACCAAAGGATCCTCCTAATCAAATCAGATTGATTCTCGTAATCAAATTAGATTCCATAATCTAATTTTCATAATCGATCTCCTAAATCAAACGGTATCCTACTAAATCTTTAATAATATCAATATCCCAACCAAAATTATCATCTTGATATGTATTAATTAAATTGATTTTCCTAATCTAATCATGATCTAAACATCTTAACTAAACTGCTTCTTTCCTAACCAATATCTTAACCAAATCGATTTTCTCTAATCAAAACTTAATCCAATAAACTAACTAATCTTAATTACTGATTCTATCCTATCTCCAAATCTTAACTCTAAATATCTAAATTAAATTGTCCCCCTAAATCAAATCTAATCTTGATCTTAACTAAATGGATAATCCTAATCCAATATTATCCTAATAATTTAAAAATCGTAACTAAATTAATCCAATCCTAATAGACAGAGTTATCCTAACTAATTAGCTAACCAATCTCTATTTTATGGTTAGTGGAATCTCTTTCCACGATTCTATCTCCACAAAATCTCAACGATTCTCACGTTCCTCCCTATCCCGTTGCAACTAAACTTCTCCCATGTTCCCTTCTCTCTTATTTGTATATAACCATCATCATTGTCTCATCAAAACAAAAACGAAGTACAAGCAAAACCCATATCATCTTTCAGCTAAACCCTTCAAACCCATGGCAAGCAAACTCACGAGCTCTCTCTCTCTCTCTCTCTCTCTCTCTCTCTCTCTCTCTCTCTCTCTCTCTCTCTCTCTCTCTCTCTCCCCCCCAACAACCCTCACCCGCAGTCTTTTCGTCCGACCTCGTCCCTTCCCCTATCTCCGCGCTTCCACCAACGCCGACGTCTCCCACGCCACCCCACACCACCGTCTTCTTCCGATGACTCCTCCACCACCAACTGCAACCCTGCACCACTGCCACGCTCTGGTAGAGCCCACCACCCAGCGAGCTCCCTCTTTTGACGACAACCCTCCTCAACCCGCGACCTCATACCACCGCGACCCTCTCATCTTCCTCCTTCATCAACATCGACACAACCAACAAGCCGTGGCTCTCCTTACCTCCCTTCAAGACCATCGACAGCACCCATAACCTCTGGCACCTCAAGCTTCCCCAACACCATCAGACATCACCCCGCCTCCCTTCCACCGGCGTCGCCAATGCCACCGAACCCCCAGAATCACCTCCCCCCATCTCCGGCAACCCGCGGGTCACCCTCACTCTCTTGCACCACCTGGAATGCCGCCACTGCACCTCCGACCTTGCCGCCGTCGCTCGCTCGGACCACCGCCGTCGACCATCAAGCCGCAATGCCATCATCCCTGCATGCTAACGGCAATAAGCAACGCAAATAAACCGTGAGTTACATATAAGTTAGTTTATTATGTATGAACAATATATTATATATAAATGTATATATATTAATATATCAAAATTGTTATATATGTGACTAAGTAAGTTAGTTTACGTATAAACAATTATATCTATAACAGTATATTTATGTTTGTTAGTATAAACAGTGAATGAACAGTAGATTATATTATATTCATATAGTATATCATTTCATATAGACAAAGTATTTATATGTATATTTAATATTACTTTATTAGGTTAAATTTCTTTTAGCTTAATATTGTGAATCCATGATGCAGATAAACCACGCCTCACGATATGAATGTCTGGACACCCAAACTCGTCTCTACAGGCAAGTAGTTATCACCTAAAAATTTAAAGATATCAAATGTTCTGTCATTTTAAAAACGTACATAAAACACTCTTATTACTTGTAAAAATATTAGTGTCACCTTATCTTTGTATTGTCCACCCCTAATAAATGTGATACTGGGCCCTTGGGGCATATACAGAATATTGGGCCTTTGGGGCATATACGGAACATTGGGCCCTCGGGGCATTTACAGAATATTGGGCCCTTGGGACATACATTCAACGATATGGACACACAATGGCACTTTGGGTGGGGTATTGTAGTAAAATGCGGAATGCTGGATTTCACCACACAGACAAATTTTACTGTCGTCCGGATGGGGTCGGTAAGTACAAAACCACTGATAGCTCCCGTGGGTTTGGGGGTAATTTTAGTTTCTTTCGCCCTCGGACATTGGGCGTGTCACTAGATTAGGAGATTGGATGACGCAGTATTTTACTCTGATGTTTTTAACCTGCTAACTCTCTTACCATGCTCATATGTTCTTTCCATGCTTACTTCACTTACTCTGTACACCACACTTCGCCATGCTCACTACTTTTCACATTACACTTTGTCATGCTTACTACACTTACTTTGAACACTACGCTTTGCAATGCTCACATGTTTTTCTTTCGCAGCTATATTATTTTTAACTGTGCTCATATTATATTTTCCTCGCCTTTAAATATTTGCAAACTATGTATGTAAACTATCTTGCCGATGGTCTATTTTCTAATGTTTAAATCTTTCCTAGCGACCCTCGCTGATGTATATTTCTTTGTTTGTATCTTATGAAACATACGTCATGTTTTGAGACAGATTTTGCAGAGGAGCATACCTTGAGGCTGAGCTAGTTGACTAGGAGTTCCCGGACGCTGAGATCCACTGTTGAGGAACGACGTGCTTTTCCAGCATCGATGTATTTTTTTTATCTATTTTTTTTGTATGGGCCATAAGACCCTCTCTTTATTTCCTTCATTGTTGCAATTCATTCTGAGACATTGAGATTGTAATAATAATAATGTATCTGTGTTGTTTTGAGTATGCATGCAAGAATCTGCAATGGTTTCTCACAGATGCTTATTGTGTTTAAACCAAGGATGATAGAAGAAATAAAGGTACTTCTTCCTTACTTTAAGCACATGCGGACCCGCTCGCATTCTCGCTCCCAAGTATAATGGGAAGCGGTGTGTGACAAGCTCTGCACGACCGTGTCAGGCCCAAAACACAAATTTGAAGCACATATCAACAAACTCTACCATGTTTCAAATTTTCTCCAACGAACCTTGTCATCAAAGGCTCTTCACGGCTCTACCCAAATTGCAGACCTCTCCATCTGATCAAAGAAACACCAACCTGTCATCAAGAATCGCGCCCTTCGACGTATCAACACTCCAAGAGACTTTTAGAGCCCAAACTCCTTTTGAGCGCGAAGAACTAAACCATGCTCGCCACCCTACCTGTGACGATCTCTCTCTTTGAGGTTGAAACCGTGACCTTACGCTCCATCATCGACTAAACTGATACCAAACCTGTGTCTCCCAAAGTATCCGAAGTCGATCCATGGCCGCACTCCACAATAGTCGCCTGAGTTGATCCGCCTTTACCCTCTGAGGAAGCACCGGGCATCGCCTTCCCCAAATATGATGTAAGAGCAACATCTTCATCCGCCTTCGACGACCTCAACTCACCGTGAATTTAACTCTCCAACAGGACTTCACATCAGCACCACCACGATCTCTGTGAGATCCACTGCTCCTAGTCTTCTCTGAGCCACTGGGTCCGCGCACTCCAAATGATCCCTTGGACGAACCACGTCTCGCCCACCTTAAGCCATGCCACCCACATCGCCTACGTGAGTGCGCATCAATGTGCTGCAACTGCTTTACCAGAATACCCAACTCCTCCTTATGCTCAGCAACGGATCCTCCGGAGGACTACAACTCTACCCTGAAACCACCTGGTTCACTGTAGACAATCTGAGCCACACATGGAGTTGAACCACGATGAGATGTACTATGGACTCAGTTTCCTGTAGATCTCTCCCTACATACTGCAGCTATCACATCTTGCAACCGACCATGCTTCTTTGTCATGACGTCCCTTTGAGTCCCAAACGCTCCTCTACTGGAGCTTTCTGGTGCACCGGAATTCTGACTCACTATCGTCTGACCCTGAAGCCTATAACAGTTGCCTAACTTCCTTGCCACCATCATAAAACGACCTCCCCTAGACACTCATAGTCACTCTCCCTTGAGCACCATGCAACACCCCGCACCTGTCAAGGCTCCAAGCGAAATCAAATTCCGCTGCAAATGTGGTACATGCCTAACACACGTAAGTGTTTGAATGGCTCCATCTTCCATCTTGAACCGAACTATGCCGACCACCACCACTCTTGACATTGCTCTGTTCCCTATGTATACGACAGGTCCATCTCTAAGAGTATATGTCATAAAATGACTCCGCAGTGGAGTCGTGTGGAAATCACACCCTGAATCAAGAATCCATTAAGCTCAATTGTCTCCAAAGAAGACACAGCTAATATTTCTCCATTATCGGCATTAATGCATGCACCTCCAAAAGCTGCTACTGGCTAAGCAGACTCGTTACCCTTGGCCTTCAACAGTGGGCACTTGTTCTTCCAGTGTCCGGCCTTCTTAAAATTATGGCACGTCTAGTCATTACTACCATGACCCTTGGACTTGGGTCTCCCAAACTTAGAGCTAGATTTGGATCGTCCACATTGACGACCCCTAAAGAAAGCCACTTCCTGACCATCAGCACTTGTGTTGCACCTCGACACCTTCTTTCTAAGCTCATGCAAGTGTAGAGCTACCTCGACCTCCTCCAAATAGATTTTGTCCTTCCCTTGTGTCACGGTCTCGACGAAGTGTGAGTACTCCTCAGGTAGAGAACAAAGCAGTGCAATTGCTTGGTACGCATCACTTACATTCTCTTCCACTGCCTGCAAATCCAATACCAACTGATTCAATTGATCCAGATGATCATGTAATGATGTCCCCTCTTTCATCTTGAGCATGAACAACTTCTGTAACAGATACAGTCTCCCCGTGAGTGATTCAGGTACAAAGATTCAAACCTTTTTCACAACGCCTCTGCAGTCTCCTCTTTCGCAACCTTGCAAAACATCGTATCTGATAGGGTCATATGAATAACGTTGTGTGCTTTCATCTCTAGCTCTGATCTCATATAGTCTTTGACAGATTTTGGAATAGATTTCTTGTCAAAGACTATCCTGTAAAGCCCTTCGTGCTTGAGCATAGCCTTCACCCTCATACACCAAAGGGTAAAGCTATTCTTTCCTGTAAACTTCTCGATCTTGTACCCAGATGTTGAATATGTCTCTGCCATTGTGTAACCTCCGACAACCTGAAAGCTCTGATACCACTTGTTGGGATAAAAAAACCAGCGAACGTGAGACAAACAACAGAAGCAAAAGGTCCCTTTCAAAAGGTGAATAGCTACCCAATAATCACTACGTCGTGATCTTTCAGAGATAAACCACAATAGCACAATATCCAACCAAAACAAGTAATACGAAAAGTAACAAAAGCAAGAAAGCACAAATCAAGGGACACGGAGTTTACCCTGGTTCGACCCACTAACGGAGCCTACGTCCAGCTTCCCGATGACGGTTCCCACTATATAATCAGAGAGAATTACACCGACTCCTTCAATCTTCTTCAACAAACGAGAGCACCAATAACTCCAAACGTGGAGTTCAAACTCTTCTCACAAACCTAATGGAGATCTCAAATCTCACTAAAAGAGAAGATAACAAAGCACTCACCCAAAATCCCTCAACCCGAAAAGAGAGATACAAAAAAGAAGATTACAATGAGTTTCACTAAGAACTCTCAAGAAGATCACTCGCCAAATTCATGCCCAAAGCTCCAAAGACGCGCGAGAAAGAAGAAACTTGAGATGGCACGCGCTCTCGCCAAAATAAACCCTAAGAGGGGCTTAAATAGCTCAATGGGTCGTGTAGAATCTCAGCCATCCGATTAGATTAGGTTTTAGATCAAAACCATAACCTAGATCTTGTTTTTGGACCGACTCTAGGCGGCACTGCCGTGCTGTCGTCCGTGCCGCCGTCCGTGCTGAAAAACTGCTCTCTGTTTTCAGTGCACGTAGGCGACACGGCCATGCTATCGTCCGTGCTGAAAAATTGCTCACTGTTTTCAGTACACGCAGGTGACACGACCGTACCGAGCTCTGTACGGCGTGTAAGACCCAAAACACAAATTTGAAACACATATCAATAGATAGTTGATTCTCTTTAACGGATCTTAACCATCAATTCCAATTATATTTCACAACAGTATGCTCTCATTACGTGGTATAAACAAGCCAAATTTCATTACAAATTGTAATGTTAGTGTATTTGATGGTTAATCATCAACAAATGGAAACAAAACTTCAGTCCTACCAGGATCATCCATTACTAAATTTAGACAAGAAAACTGGAGAAGGCTAGACATTTGGAAGTGGTGTATGCAAAAAAAACAAAAACCTGGATTAAATTGTTAATTTATCACATATGGGAGCAGGGTTTAGAGACATTGACTTCCCTGTTTATACACATAAACAAGTTTAATCTTATTGCACCAAACCAATTGCATAAAGATTCAATCTTTAAGGACATTAAAGTATAAGACACTTTAAGGACATGAAAGTATAAGACAAACTATAAACCAAAATCATTGCTTTCTCAGGCTTAAGGCCCCTCCACACCCCTTACTAACAATGTTAGGTTTTGAACATTCGAAAAAATAAATTAATAAATGGACGGTATCCATTGGAGCTTTCTCCAATTCTCACCCTCGATAATGAGAATTTTCCTAGAAAATTACAATCCTACACTCCATTTATAGAGTGTTTCCAATTCTCACCCTCCATAATGACAATATTCCTAAAATATTCCAATCCAACACTCCATTTATAAAGTGTTGGGCTGGAGATGCTCTAAAAGACCAAGTTTTCAGACCAAGTACTGTAACTTTGGATTCGGATTTAGTATGCCCCAAGTTTTGATTGGACATAAGAGGAGGAAAAAAGCGTTAATATGCACGAATCTTCAAAATTGCATTATTAGTTCACAATTGTTGAAGGTGTGTGCTATATACACCCCCCAAGAGGCGGTGTATGCAATGATTATTTTACAAAAATGGAAGAAAAAAAATTGAGAAAGTGTGTGAGGAGACAACTGATATATTTTTCATTTTTGGAAAATAATCATTGCATACACCCCCTCTTGGGTGGTGTATATAGTCCAAGCCATCGTTGAACCAACCACGTGATCCAGCCATGTCACGCAGGTAACCTGAACCAAATATCACTACTCAAAAAGTATACAGAAAGATGAAGAGTAATCTCAATATGATCAAGTTAACAAAAAGAAATAAAACACAATAGCCATAAAAGTATCAGAATCATTATTGTAAAGCTACATTATAAGTTTTCACTTACTATTATAATTTTTAATAAGAGATATGTGCATTAATAACTCGGCATGTGTTTTCGTTGCCGGTCTCAAGCCCGGATAAAGGGAGAGGGTTATAAGGTATTAAGTCCATGAAACAGACCCAATTCTTTTGGATGAATGCCATTATGACGAAGAAATAGATGCATTAATATTATTTTTCATATCAACCATCTGACCACTTGGCTTCTATCATCTAGGTGCTTCACTAACCATACAATAATCCAATATAAATCCACAGCTGTACCCACAGCCATCTCTAGTGCAGATTCAAGAACACCATTTGACAAAAAAAGAACACCATTTGCTAATAAGAAAAAAGGGCAATCACACAGAGGAATTTTTAGCAAATTGCATTGCATTAACTTTTATAAATGTCTGTTAAATTTCCTACAAATTGGAGCGACAAAAAGTTCAAAACCCCTCTTGAAAATGAACAAGTTAGCAACAAATAACTATGTAGCACCAAAATTTTCTGGCGGGGGACCACCTGTTAGACTGTGATTAGCTATCGTGGGAGATCATTATTTACAGCGACCCATGATGACAGCTGAGAGATTTAAACCCTAATCGGACTGCAAGAAGCTCTCGTATTTCGTTCCCTTGAGGACTTTCACGACATCATCCCAGTTATCGATGTGTTCAGACAATGGCTTTCTGTGAATTTTCACTTGCCGGCTCACTAGCTTTCGCTCAGGCAACCTGAGGAACTCCATAACATCCATCGGTTGCTACGACAAAAACAACAGACTAAGATAAGGCGAATGCCCAGCTACAGATGCTAAGGTAACAGCAACCGAGTTAGTAGTGTAGAGAGCTTACTGTGCGATTGTGAACGAGATCCTCATAGTAAAGAACTATATGGCGGGTGCCCTTGAAGTATTTCAATGCATCCAAGGTCATAGTCTCAGCTTGTTTCAGTGTTGGGATCATTAGTGTCACATTGATTTTTGGCTTATATTTTGCCAGTATATCAGCCTGCATGTAGTATAAACTATAAACCATAATCTCTATTAACATAGTAACAGGCATCGATGGATGCTTGTTCTTAAAACCGGCGTTGGTGATCAAGGAAGTAAAATACCTCGTCTTTGGAGTGTACATGAGATTTGTGGGTCCCATTCAATTGCTTTGTATCACGGTCATGAGAATTTGCGAGTATTGAAATCCATCGGCTGAGGAGATTTCTTCTGAAGAGGATTATCGCAGAGACCCCTTTCTGGTTGAAGTAAGAAACAATTTCCTTGTGGTTCAGCAGGAGACCCTGTAATTCCCATGGCAAGAACTCGAATCAAACTTAAGAATTTACTGAAAATAAACGCATGACAATAGAAACAAAATAGAATTTACTGAAAATAAACGCATGACAATAGAAACAAATAGAATTTACTGAAAATAAACGCATGACAATAGAACAAACGCATGACAATAGAAACAATAGAATCAAACTTACTGAAAATAAACGCAGGACAGTAGAAGATCTCACATATTAATGACAACATCAGTTGAATCTGCTGTTATGCAAATGTTTCATTATAACAATGAAGACGCCAGTGATTCCCACTAACGGTACACACAGATTTCTTCCTTTGAAGATGTTGATTCCCACTAACGGTACTCACAGATTTCTTCTTTTGAAGATGTTGTGTGTGTGTGTGTGTTGTTTTTTTTTTTTTTTTTTTTTTCCGGGGGGGGGGGGGGGGGGGGATGCAATGCAAATGTAAAACCGGTAAGCACGCTTTTCTTATTGATACCGACTCCTCCATGAGCTCAAGTCGGTTTGGATCTTATTATCTTCGAATGCTCTTTATCCAGAAAATAAGGCCTTTCTTCTTCAGATTCTTGGAGATTGAGCTGATTAGTTCTCAACAAGATGGGGAAAGAGAAGGCGATGATGTTTCTGGATCTACCGTTTAATAGTGAGATATTCTCTCTTCCAACGATAAATCAGTGTTGATGGTAAATCATTGGATGAGAAAGTTTGAATGAATATTTCCAAAACTCTGGAGGGTGTATGTCGCAACATAGGCATCCAATATCCCTTTTTCATCTAGCTGCAAAAGTACAGTACACAGCATCTATCACCTCTCACAGATTTATATGCAACAACTAGCTGAATATCTGTATAGGGGCACAACGGTTCCAAGAGAATTTCTTCCATCCCACAGCGAATCTAGAATTTCAATGCCTGGCAAGGAATCTCAGAACCTCAATATATATGCCGAGTCAGCAAATAACTGGAAACATTCTGTTGTCAGACTCTCAATGGGCATAGTAATCGTGTTCATGTGGTTATGCCACAGAATTGTTTGCCTTTCTACCAGTCCTTCAGATCCCAACTCATATCCCTAAACCTGAAGATAGCCATGCTTGGGACAAGGCTATCTGCTTTTATTACCAGTATGGGATGCCAATATCCTCGTAGTATGGCTGTAAGAACCTTATATTTTAAAGTGCTCTTAATATCATGAATGAATTTAATGTGAAGTCTCTGTTGTGAAGGGGATTTACCACCCAGCTTATAAGATGAAGTAATTTATGTAGAACTAAATTTTCCAAAACTACCGATTTCTACTGTATGTGGTTCATTGACAAGTTTTATCCTACATATTTTGGTGATAGCCTCTCAAACCACCTAGCTACTGAGAGACACCCTGTACTAATGGGACATCTTAGCGTACATTGCAACTGTCAAATGTTTAGACTTCAGGAAGTCAGGAACATTGCACGAACCTATAAGACTATATAACACTACAACATTGAAAAAAACCATGAGTATAAGTAGAATATGCATTAGTCAACTAATTGATCCCTAGTATAAAGTTGTTCAAATTTTTACTCAGGCCTGAGAAGTTTTATACCGATGCACCTTGTGATGTGTAACTGACTTCGTGTGATTTGATGATTTGATAGGATACAAAGGTTTGAAAGTTCAGTATTGGTCTTAGTATCAATCAGTGGTTTACATTGTCGGTATCAACTGTATCAAAAGTATCAAGCAATGTGCGTTATAAGTGATGGTTGCCTTATCTTTAACCTAATAGTTGGTTGTATGTAAAGCTTCATTTTTAGCCGGCGGTTTACCTCTACATGAATTATTCCTATCCTCCAATACACTGTCCTTTTTCCTTTAACCAACTCCATCAAATTGTTACCTTAATGAAAGAAATTATGTAAATCAACTAGCTTAGAGTCAATTTGCATTTGTTTTGTAGTTTGGTGTTTTAGTTGATTACTATAACTAAAATGGCTTAACAGTATACATATCACAGTGAAACTGGTACCAAAAGGGAAGGGTTTCTTTTATATTAGATACAAATTTGATCCAAAAGAATCCAATATCAATGAATTAGCCAATTTTTAAGCTTCCATTTCGGTTGTTAAATGAGTTTCTTTCAACCATTATAATATAAAATGGGTAATAATTTTTGTTTTCATACTTCAAACCACGTTTCACCTCCTGCATTAGTCATCACATCATATCCAATTATCGGCCAATTTTTCAAACTTCCATGGATATCAAAATTTCAAGTGTTAGACCAAAAAAATGATAACAACAATATAAAACTAAGAATCAAAATGACCAAGGAATATTCACAAAATAGAGTCTACATTCCGTCAGTAACCGAACATGCAATAGGTTACATATATGTGCTGCTCATAAAATCCAGAAACAGTATCTATGAAGAAAACAGATATCCCTTCTCAAAAAATAAAAAAATAAAAATAAAATGAGCAATTATCCACATATCTTTTTTTTGGGTGAGTAATCATAACAGCAGAAGCATTTTTGTAGTAAGAATGGGGTGTTGCAATTTTCAAATAAAGATCAAGAGAATAGGTATATTACCTCTGAAAAAATCAAAAAAAGCAAATTGTGCACTGACTCATCTTAGGGTTTAAATCTTCTTTTCTTTCTTTTTTTCCCCCAATGTCTTTGACCCTCCCAACAAATAGGAGTGTTCATCTAAATCAGACTATATATACAACTTGAAAGGTGGAATATAAATATGGATCAGAGAATAAAGAAGCATACAATCATATAGAATTGAGTAAGAATTTACTGAAGAGCACTCCGGAAATGAATAGAATAGGTGGGTCCAACTTAATGTTATTCATGACAATTGGGCATGGACTGGTACATGTCAGTTTATCAGATAACTCAAATTTTGGTATTTATGAATTGTACATATTATCTTGGGAATGGTCTTATCTGTTTATAAACCCACGTATGGGGCTCATGCTGAAAGAGGAACCCTCCTCGGACATTGTGGGAGCCTACAGGCAATTCCACCATACATGTTCATCTTCTTGATAACAAGGAACCAAATTAAAAGCTTTGGCATGAGCATGTAGGTGGATAGCAGGATAATTTCACATCGCCTTGCAGCTAGAGCTTTGTTTTTGTTAAGCAATATGTAAAAGTAGGTGGACCTTTTCACAAAAGCAGGCAATATTCATAAAAGTAGGCAATATTTTGGAGTTTGGTTATAACTGGTAACTGGAGTTTAAGAGGTAGTAGGAACCATAATAAGAGGTGTGATCATATTATATTCAACTGTATAAATAACATCAATATAGCAATTTGTAGTTTATTATAAATTATACTCTTTTCATTAACATAGTATCAGCGCCACCGCCATCCTAAATTGTAAGTGTCGCAGACCCAAAAACCAAAAAGTCACAACTACTCAAAATCCAAACCCAAAAATGCCTAATCCATCGAAGACAAAACCCAAATCCACCTTCTCGTAAAATGAATCGTGACGTGCTAATGCTCTGACACCACCCTGCCTCCGCGTTACCACCTCAGCATCAGCATTGCCACCGTCCATCAACTTCGTTGAACAAATCCTTTCAATGGTTTTTGACAAAGCCCTCATATATCATGCTCTGTTGTCTCCTGAAGTCAACATCCTTGTTAGACGACTCAATAACTGATCCTCTTCATCTTTGTCTCCATCGGCAGCACATTCAAGTTGCCACTCAATTCATGACACAGCCTGACCCAACCCATTTCACCTCCAACATTAGACATGAACGGATCTTCAGCTTATGATGTTGACATGTCTTCTATGATTTCAACCAATGCAAAACCAGCCTCACCAACCTTGTCTTCTCCTTATCAATCCCACCCACATCCACCAAAATCTCCACTCGCCTTCTTTTTCTTTAATGCTTTCTGCTACATGTTCTATTGTTCTTTTCTTCTTCTAACCTTAACTAAAAAATGTGACGCCAAAAAAAGTAGCAGTAAATATGTATTCTGGGTCTTGTTGGGATTGTTTGATGATTATGTAGGGAAATTTTTTAAAGAGCTTAAAGTAAGTTTTTCAGTTATACAAGAGATTTGGGAGTTTAGTTTTCTAGTTGTTTGAGAAGATCTTATGTCCCTTATGGCAGAGTTAAATCACGAGCCAATGTCTTCCACCAAAAAAAGCATGAGCCAAGGTCTGTAATTTTAGAATTTCTTTTCAACAAGATTACTAGTAAAAAGTGAGCTGATGATAGTTATCAATAAGAGAAGAAGATTATAGAGATTCATCTGATTGGAAAAGAAAAAGAAGAGCCATCTTACCGAGGATCCTTCGACTATTAAAACCAATGCATAGTAGCAAGATTGCCCTCTGATGTTCGGTAAGGTTCTAAATATAATAGAACCCAAAACTCATGATTTAGTAATTTACAGTTATACGGTAAAAGATTCGCGTGAGTATCTCAAGAAGATGTGTTTAGGAAAGAATTTGAATCAAGCTTTTGACGTCATCCAGCAGATGTTTTAGAGTAAGACCTTGTCTTAGCAGTATGTCAATTTCAACAAAGTGTGAACTCACATCACACTAAATGAGAAGATGATGCAAAAGCAATGGGACTAGCTATCATTATTACCTTCTTGGGTAGTTTGTTACCAGAGTACATTCTAGCATGACTAGAGGTGATTGGCGGTTCTATTGTTAATTCATGCCAAAGATATGAATTTCTTTGACGTGTATCTTCAAAAGAGTCAAAATCCAACTAAAATTGGGTCACATAAACCGCCAGCTTTAGTCATTCAACACTTTACAAATATCAAAGGATGTAGGAGTTGGAGGTCATAGCCAAAGGGGCACTTCAGGAATGTGGAGGCGAGAATATGAAAACCTTAGTCTCTCTATCTATTGTAAGCATATCAAATACACATCCTATGTTGTATGATGAGTTTGCATACATGACTTGTGCATCAAGGGCGCATATTGCCTTAGGATTCTAAAGCATCAGATAATGATTTTCAACATCATCAAAAGTTTATACTACTTTAACATAGACATGTAACTTAATGGTGTTTTTCAAAACTCTCTACGCTTGGTTAACTAACTCGGATCTATATGATCACATAACTGGAAATAAAGGTTACTTGACCTAAAACCATATCACTATTTTTAACGGTGACTTCAGCAAATGGTCACACATCTTGTGTACCATGCTACTGTTAATCTACCTCTGTCTTTATCATATCTATATTATATTCCAAAATTTTCGTTCAATCTATTATTGCATAGCAAACTCATGTGTTTTTTTAAATTGCTCGATGACATTCTTTCTTGGTCATTGTGTGTTTCAATAGATTGGGACTTAGAGTAAGATCTGCCCAAGACGTGAGCATGAAGGCTTGTATTACTTGAAAACTAATGGTAGTCTAGTTGCTTGTACCAATTCCACTTTATTTGATCTTCATTGTTAGTGTGATCATCTACCTTAACAGATGATACGAAAGTTTATTCCTAAGTTAAGTCGGTTGTCATCTTTTATTTATGAGTTATGGCAGTTAGGTGAGTATCAACATATATCTTATTGTGTATGAGTCAATAAAAGAGTTGATGGTCATTTTGAGTTAGTGCATGCAGATGTTTAATATCCATGTTATGTTACTTACAAACTTAGTTTCAAGCGGTTAAGTATTTTTTTCATGTGATTTCTTTCATTTAACTGGATTATATCTTATGAAAAATTGTTCAAAAATCCTTTTGTTTTTCAACCTTTTTACGCAATGAAAATTCTGTTTGATGCTTCTATTAAAACTTTAAGAACTGATCATGCAAAAAAATTCTTAGTTCTTTTGAATTTCTAGCCTACTTTTGAAATAACTCATTGGTTGGATTAGAAGAATTAATGATTTAACCAGTGGTTTGGATGCAATAGGCCTTTTGCCCAAACCCATTTTATTATACTATAAATACGAATAATACATGTTACGTGAGATTATGCTCCTAAACCTATTCCCTAGTTCTTTGATTACAGTATGGCACCAAAGCGCGTCCTAACCCGTCTAAATCTAACCTTAATCTCTAATTATAATCTGTAATTACCTCTTACATCAGCCACCACCATCATCTATTTTTTTCCTTCTTAGCAATATCGTCCACCATCAACAAGCATGGCCACCAACCGTTGATCTGTCTCGTTAATGCTTCCGTGGATCTTGCCACCATCGAACTTGGATCCCATCACCTTACATTCCACTCTTCGTGTTTGGATCTTGCCACCATCAATTATAGATCCATCCATCTATCTTGTCACCACCATGATCTTTCCTCCTCTTCTTCATTGTCTGCTATCTTAATGACATGCATTGATCTTCCCTCTTCGTCCATGTCCTCGTCCACATCTATCTGCCCACCCTGACTTCACCCCCGTAGGGTCTCAACACCCTCTTTCATCATTCTTTTCATGTCCGATCTGATTCGATCAGATCTGATACCCTTTGGTCAGGTCTAATCGGTTGAGATCTAAACCACTTTTATGGTTTCAACATTGCGCAACCAAAAAATGTAATTTATTCAATCCAGTATTGTATCTAGTTTATATATATATATATATATATATATATATATATATATGAGAATAATGGATATCATACGCCATATGAAAGCCTCTCTCATACGCCTTCTCACATAAAGCACCCAAGTACACCCAAGTACAAGTCCATGTGGGCTTGTACTTGGGTGCTTTATGTGAGAGGGCGTATGAGAGAGGCTCTCATATGGCGTATGATAGCCATTATTCTATATATATATATAATAATGGCTATCATACGCCATATGAGGCCTTGTCTCATACGCCCTCTCACATAAAGCAACTAAGTACAACCAAGTACAAGCCCATGTGGGCTTGTACTTGATTGCTTTATGTGAGAGGGAATATGAGACAATGTCTCATATGGCGTAGCTTTGATACCCATTAATCCCATGTGGGTGCGTATTTGGGTGTTGTGGGCCATGTCTATTTGTAGTGGGTGTTTGGGGTCATAGTTATGTTGTTGGGGCTGGCGCTTGTGCCTTGCCCTGCTTTTGGGGTCTTTCCGTATCTGCCTGATTGCTAGCGTCTGGTGACTGCTTCCTGACCTCTTCCATGTCTGCAATCAGGAAAGGCGGACTTGATGTTCCCGTACTTTGTATATATATATATATATAAATATATATATATATATATATATATATATATTCTTATTTCTTGCAAGAGTATGGTGAATCTTCCTATTCTGACTGCTCTCGACACTAGTTGTTACTTCTTACAGGACTATAGGAGTATGGTGTGTCTGAATCTTTATTCTGATTGATGTTGACAATAGTTGTTACTGCTCATACCGTCTTTTATTTTGTATGTCATTGATATGGATCTTCTTATTTGCCTTTTAATATTTGTTATTACTGCTAATACTAGCTATCTTTGCTCATACTAGTTGTTTGTTGTCGGTAATACTGGCTTTCCATCTACCCTCTTATATAGCCGATTATCAAGTTGTCATGTCATTCGAGTCTAAGTTGATGTCATTGTTTATGAAAATTATAATCTTGACAAAAGAGAGTTTGTATCTTAAGACTCTTTCTGTGACAATCAAGTTAACAGATACAAACTATCCATTATGGGCACAATCTTTCTCTATATTTAAATTGTCCCAAAAAAGAGAGCTTCTTATGGATGACCCATTGATTTCCAAGCCTGTTGATTATGAGCACCGATTTTTTGCAGACGCATATGTAAATGCATCGCTAATAAATAGTATAGAAGAGAATGTCGGTGTTGGTATCATGTTAATGGATACTGCTAAGAAACTATGGAAAACTTTTATAGAGACGTGCTCAAATAAGAGAAATGTCTCTCGCATTGCTGATCCTTATGAGAATTCTCTTTAAAACAAGATGAAAGACCTACATCAAACTATTATGTAGATCTCAACGGAACAGCTAATGCTAGAGATGCATCAACCTATTATTCTAAACCTCAAAACTTTATAGCAATACCGAATGGACCTGTTGATTGCTAAGTTTTTTTCTGGTATGGATACTTCTTTAGGTTCTCAGGTACATGGATATATTCTTGGGGGTGAGGTAGTTCGTTTATTAGGTGTCACTTACCACGAGTTCAGTGATTGGTTATTGGATTTATAATTAATGGGACTACTCGGCCCCCTACCGAGGGTTCTGCACTGATGTCTAGAGGACGAGGCCAAAGTCATGGTAAAGGCAAAGGCCGTAAGTTTGGTGCATGAAGAGTATTTGGTGGTGGATGATAGTCAAGTATTGGCCAGTATCAGAGGCACTACACTTATTGCGATAAGAACAATTATAGCTTCAAAAGTGTTAGATGAAGTATGGGCAACCAGATTAGACCAAAGGTGCCTTCACAAAATCTATTTCAAGCAGTTCTATTGATGTAAGCATTGGTTGAAGTTCATCACCTCTTACTATTCAGATTTTCCAGTCTGTGGGACTTTTAGGCAATAAGGCTTCCCACTCTGCTACATGTGTATCTTTGATGTGTATGGACGTTTTATTTGCCTTATCAGGTATGTTATAAACCTTATATTTTGGATCTTTGTCAGGCACTAAGAGTATTTCATTCCTCATCCTCATTTGTTTCTATTTCACAAACAAATTCAAATAGCTGATGTCACTTCTACACTTGTCCTTAGTAAGCGGTGCAACTCCATCACTATCACTACATGATATTCTATATGTGCCTAAGTTCCCCATCAATCTTTTGGTCATTAGTTAGATTACTAATCATAAGAATTGGTCAGTCACATTTTATTCTTCTCATTGTATGTTTCAGAACCAGCAAGTCGGATGCAGATTGGTTTAGGGCATAAGCAAGGATGTCTCTATTTTTAGACACTAGCACATCATCTATTGGTTTAGCTAATATCACACCTGCATCAATATTTCTATGGCATCGATGTCTTGATCCTCCTCCTTTAGAGAAGTTGAGTCAGGTTATTCCTATTAGAACATTTATTTCCTATTTAGTCATTGAGTCATTTGAGTTAAGAAAGCACCGACGTGCTTCTTTCACTACTAGAGTCAATAAAAGAAGTAAAGGTCTTTTTGATTTAATTCATTCATATGTTTAGGGGCTATGTCGAACTGCTTTTGTTGATACTCCATCATTTTTGTTGATTTTCTCATATGACTTGGCTATGTTTAATGATGGATAGGTCATAAGTTCCTGATATTATTAAATGCTTTTTCAATGAAATCAAAAATTAATTCTCCGCTTCAAAGTTCTCTATATTGATAATGTATGAGAATCCATGAAGCAACATATATCAAATTTTATGCTACACATGAAATCATATGTCAGACTAAGCATAGACACATTCTTGATGTTAAACATACCTTGAAGTTTCAAATGAATATGAATGTCATGAATGTTCCCGAATATTTATGGTCTCATGCAATCTCGTTTACATGCTTCTTAATAAATAGAATGCATTTATCTATTTTACATGATGATATACTATTCTCATGCCTATTTCATGATAAGTCTATTATTCATGTCATCTTAAAAAAATTGGTTGCATTTGTTTTGTCCATAAACGTAAGTGTAGACTTAACAAGTTACCATTCCACTCTGTTAAGTGTGTGTTGGCTACTCAAGAATGCCATAGGGATATTAATGTTTTGATTTATTAGTCAGCATTACCGTCTCGGTTAATGCAACTTTTTTCAAATCAGAACACTACTTTTACTCTAAAGAATAACAGGTTTTAGTGGTACCTGGTATTATCTTACCAAGTGCTAATGTTAGACTTTTACCTAGTCTTGATATAGAGAAATTAGTTTTCAAACCATTATAGATGCATACCAAATGTTCAAAAAGAACAACTCATCTTATTTAGCATCCCAGAGGCAGTACCTGAACAATTGTCGCATGTGCCTCCGATTGATTTGAACGTATTGATTACCCTTTCTAAGGATAAACGATCCAGTACTTTACATTCTTATATATAGTTAATGAAAGAGAGAACATATGACCTTGCAAATGGAGAGGGATTTGGACTATTTTAAATTTTATTTCTTATGATCATCTTACCCCTTCCTTCCTGAAATGTGCACTATCCTTGTCTTTAAAATCTATACCATAAACATATCAAAAAGTCCAAAACATTCAGCCTAGCAAGCGGATATGTATAAAGAGGTGAAATCTCTGTTATCCAGATATACATGGCAGTTAGTTCCAGCTGGAAGGAATCTAGAGATGGTTATCATTGGATTTTTAATCTGAAGTATAAATCTGATAGAACTGTGGATCGATACGAAGCTCGGTTGGTGGCTAGAGGGTTAGACTTATGGGAGTTTGATTATCTTGATAAATTCTCCCAAGTTACCCCAAAATGATTTTTTTCTATTACCAGTAACCAACAATGACATATTTTAATTGGATGTGACAAATGTCTTTCTTTATAGTGATCTAGAAAAAGCCTACGGAATAACCTCCTAAGTATGTTACTGAGAGAGTATAAAATGTGCAAGCTCAGAAAGGTAATATATAGATTTAAGCAGAGTACACTGGCTTGGGTCCCAAGTGTCAATATATTGGATATCAAGGAATTCAGGAGTTGCTATTCAAATCATTCAGTCTTTGTTTGTCATCGTTCTAAGTATACATGAATGATATTATTCTTACCGGTAATGACAAGCTAAGTAGGTTGTCTACTTTTTAAGGATAGAAATTGCTTTTAACCAAGGGTTTAAATACCGGATATCGATATTGTATCGGAATTCTAATTTCTATATCAGATATTGGAGGATATATCAGAGGAATTATCGGAGATACGCGCCAATATCGGATTGCTCATATAAGATAGTATAAATATACAATTAAAATATCATAAATATCCATATTTGTTTATATTACCTAAATAGCATTAATATGATCACATAAAGTTATGATAATGCATTAAGTATACACTATCACTAACTTACTATCTACTACTACAAGTCTACAAAGTAATAAAATATTAAAATTTAAAATACTATATGAATAGATTATGAATTAAAAGATTCCCAAAAAGAGCGATTTACCACAACATTCTTTAAACAACCTCATTCTTCACACATTTATGGAACAAATATTTCAGCATATTCCATATCCGATGAAGAACTATCTAAAGAAAATGAATCTGAGATCCATGAATCAGAACCTAAAGCTTCCTCCTCTTCGAGCATTTGCTTCTTCCCCGTCCCTTTTGATGATAATGCGGTAGCTTTTCCTTTCTTTGAAATCTTTAATATTTTGCTAACCATTGGTGTTGGATCAGCCCACATCGCGTCATCAACTTGTCGACATATCAACCTTTCTTCAGGAAAGACTTCATCATCATCCTCATCATTTGAAGTAACAAAATATTAATTGATTTTTAATGAGCCATCCACTCGGCTACCTTGCCTTCCGTCATGAAACGAGTAGTTATGATATCAGTATTTCTGCTCGCAACTTTCTTTCAATTGAGCATTGAATTTGATATAAACTAAGTCTTTCAATTTATCAATACTTAGCCTATTCTTTCTTTTCGTGTGAATCTGTTAATGAAAATACAATAACCAATTAGTCATTATGAGAAATGAGTATAAGATGAATGGATAATATAAAAAATTTATTTAAATTTTTACAATCTCAAAAACACTCCAATTTATTTCACAACCACTCAAGCTAGTGGTTAATCCCAAAATCATCATTGCCATCTTCTTCAAATCAGGAACCGTGCACCAAACAAAAATCACCAATTAACTAAAAATAAAAAACCAAAATCAAATTCTTTAGTTAGTTTTAACGTTAAAATATTAAAAACTATTATAATTGGAAATTAATCTTAGTTTCTTTGCTATATATATGGATCAAGTAAAGAATTTTAGCTTGCCTTTGCGATACGTTCTTTCCAAAAGATCCTCTTTGATTTTCATGCAAAGACAACTGAAAGCTAATATCATGAGCATACACTCTGAACATGTGCACTGTGAATCCATCTTCGAAAGCATCATCTCCATTAATAACATCTCGTCTTTGTTAATAAAAATACGGGTTCAACAAATGACCTCTCATATGCAAATGAGTCTTCAGCTTATCATTCCGTCTGTTATCACTTAACAGGGAGATCGGCTTGATTTTTTTCTCATTGCTTCAAATTCAACGTGATCACCTTGCACACGTCTAAGTCTCTACATAACCAGCCCATTGATGGAGTGTCGCTATCTGTCCTTCGAATAACATTGACTATTTGCTCTAAAATGTTCAATGTCAGTGTAAAGTTCTTCCAAAATAAACAGTTATTAATGATAGCATATACTTACAAAGTACAAAGTTAATAAAAACATCAATTAGTTAGTTAAATGCGATAATATACAAACCAAATAACAAATTAGTTTAAACATTTGATTTACTCTTTTTTGCTTGAGCAGTCCTAGAGAAATTCAACTCATTTAACTCCTATATAGTAGAATTGATAAAAAATTTCAATTTGGACTTCTTCTCGTGTAAGCTTTGCAATGATAAAAATGATGTAGAAAAGCGAGTAACTCCGGGCTTAACAAGATCGCCTTCAATCTTCTCCCTCATCGTATCATGAATGATAGTATGAGCATACATGTATACAATGACAACTCTAGCATCTAAAATAGCATTACGGATAGGCTTGATCTTTTCAATATCCTGTAATAAGAGATTCACTGTGTGTACAGCACGGGAAGTCTAGAAAATAGAGTGACAGCTCATATCTGACAACTTAGCTGCAGCAATATTATTAGAATTATTGTCGGTCACTATTTACATAACAGATTATTCTCCCAAATTTTCAATTATTACATTCACCAAATCTTAAATATATTTGACATCATGTATATCATTAAATGTGCTCTTCGAATAATAGAACATCGTTCTTGTATAAACATGAATGACAATGTTTATTATGCTCTTAAATAATAATGTTCATTATGCTCTTATCCCTCTGAACAATCCAATAATCTGGCATAATACTACAATCATGCATCCTACAATGTTCGTTATGCTTTTAAATGACAATGTTCGTTATGCTCTTACCCCTCTGAACAGTCCAATAATCTGGTATAATACTATAATCATGCAGTCTACATGTCTCGAGAAAAAATTCCAATTTCTCCTTCTTAGAAGCTACTTTCTTGTGAAGATATTTCTCAGCTATTTTATAAGATGTAAGACTTTTCTTATTTGGTTCATATTTACCAACTGCCACAACATATGTCCAAAAGAAGATTGGTCCACCATAGAACATGATGATCATGTCTTACAAATACATCGTGTGATCCACTCACATGTATCTTCTCTTGTCTTCTTTCAATATTCATTAAGAATGGTTTGCACCACTTTTCCGTTATCTTTTCCCAGCTGCTCTAACTTTCTCATTTTTTGAACATTCACAAGCTTGTCTTTAGGTCTTTTGAACTTTGGACTTCCAGGACCATAATTAGTATCATGCGTAGAATCCACTTCAACTTCCTCATCTCCAATTACCACTTCATCTCTAAGAGCTTGAATCTTTGCGTCATTGACCTCTTTTGATGATTGAGTGGCTTTTAATACCTCAATTGACTTCAACCTAATCTCCTCAGGAATTTTTGTACATTGAGCACAATTTCATCTTTCCTGCAAGATGTGTCTGGAAATTGTTAATACCATCGCTCATGACACAATCACAACGCTTACACTTCACTTTATTGGATGACATCTTCTCCTCATGATCCCAAAAATGTATTTCTATGGTAGTGGATGATGCCTTGCTAAATGCTCCTGAAGAGATTTTCAATATCTACTATCAAGGAGCATAAACATTGAAAAAAATTAAATTAAAATTTAAGATACAAATTTTTTTCAAAAAAATTAAAACATATCATAAAAAATATAAAACATATCATCATGCCTGTAAATAATTATGGGATTTATATGTACGTCTCGTATATTCAAAAATCTAGAGACGTCTCTATGTGTAGCTCAAAGGCTATATCATTGTGTCAATCTCCATAGTCAAGAATCAAACATGTGCGATAGCTGATAAGGGACAGTATCCAATCCATAATCTCCATGTCAAGTGTCAACCCAAAACTGATATAACACCCATTATCCAATAATCCAATAATTCAAGTTATCTAACTAAACAAGTGAATGACTGAACCACAAACCAATCCAATTGTTATATCTCTAATAAGGCAATAAGGCAATAACATAATCAGAGATTCATAGCATGACCCAATACTTGACTACAAAGATTAATCGAAAACAATTTTATTTTATAATCATCTATGTATGAATAAATACATCCTAAAATTTTATTAGAACAATATCATCATCAAAATAATATTTTTCAACCCACCAATATTTATTATTTTCTTAGAACAATGTCGTCGTCGAAATAATATTTCTTAACCCGATAATTTTTCTCATAACAAATGGCATCATCGAAGAAATATTTCCAAAGTCTCAACCCAACAATATTATTCTCAGAATCATCATTTTGATGACCAATATTATTCTCAGAGTCTCAAACTCATCATAAATTCACAATTCATACTTCACATGGCAGTGACAGAGGGACAAGCACGTGAGCCGGAGGACATGTGGAGGAGAAGAAATCGTAATAAAGAAAAAGAAGAAAATCTGAAGAAGAAGAAGAGGCAGCCGCAACGGCATAGAAGAAGCAGAAGCAAAAGAAAGAAGCCGCCGCCGCCGTAGTAGAGAAGAAGAATCAGTCGCGAAGAAGTAGAAGTAGAAGTAGAAGGTATAAATCATGAAAAAATCCCAAAAATATGTAAAAATATATAATTAAAATCAAAATAATTACCGTTTTAATTACCTCTAATTTCCGAAGTATTTCAAAAGAAATGAATTTCAAAACACTAATTTTCTGTCGATCAAGCAAAGAGAGCGAAGAGGGCATCGAGAGCAATATATTTTCATTGGTTGGGCGAAGAGAGCGATGAATAATTTGGTTTTAATCAAACGGGTATGTATCGAATTAATCCAAACATGTTTGAAAATTTACAAACCCGCTTAAAACAGTAATAGGCCATATCGGCCCGATATAAATGGGCCGATATATCGGCTGTATGGGTCGATAAAGGTAAATATCGACACCATTTTATTTTCCTCCATATATATTGATATCGGACCAGATCGAGTCGGATACCGATATATCGACCATATCAGCTCAAATGTTAAACCCTGCTTTCAGCAAATATGAAGTGGTATTGCCTCAGCAAGTGATCTACTTCCGAGATAGGTTTACTTAGTACTAGACATATAAGTATAAATATGGATGCCAATGTTAGTGTAAAGGATGAGACCGGTTCATTGTTTGCTGATACATCGTGTTACAAAAGACTAGTTGGCAAACTAATCTGCATCACGATTACACATCATGACATCGACTATGCAGTTGAATTAGTTAGTCCGTTTATGTATCGGCTTAGGAAAGTTCATTAGAGAGCCGCATGCATGTTATACGGTACATAAAGAAGTTCCCTGCAAGGAGATTATATTACATGAGACATGGTCATCTGAGGGTTCATGCTTACTCTAATTCATGTTATGCTAGTGACAGATAGGACAGACAGTCCACATATGGCTATTGTACTTATGTGGGAGGAAATTTGATGATTTGACAAAAACAAGAAGCAAAATAGGGTGTCTCAGTTAAGTGCAAAGGTAGAATATCGAGCTATAACTCATATACCTGTATAGAGTATAGAGTCTGTGAACGAATGTGGTTGAAGATCTTATTTTAGGAGATTTGTTTTTAAAGCTTTAAGCCTTTGCCTATGTACTACGACAATCAAGCAAGTATATATTGCAAACCATCTGGTGTTTCATGAACGCACCTAGCACATCGAGGTAGATTACCATTTTGTCAAGGATATGGGGTTAGCTAAATAAATCTGTACTCTTTTTACTAGATATCTGAACACCTACCAAAGGTTTTTAACAAAGATGGTTTCTATAAAGGTCTTTGACTTCATTTGGAGCAAGTTGGGCATGATAGAAATCTATAATCCAGCTCGAGTGGGAGTGTTATGTTGGAGGAATTAATATTTTAAATAGTGGTTTGGTTGTATTGGACCTTCACCCAAACACGCTTTATTAGACTATAAATATGAATAATATAGGTTAGGAGAGATTATGCTCACAAATCTATTCTATAATTCTCTGATTAATCCATTACAACAAAATGGTGTAGATGTACATAAGAACCAACACTTACTCAGGTTTAACATACTTTGTTAAGTCACATGATTATGGGGGAGGGTGCACTAGCAATATATTATCTTATCAATCGCATGCCTTTCCCGGTTCTTGATGGTCAACTTCCATGTTCTTTGCTATATTCAAAATATGACCATTTTTCCTTACCTTTAAGATCTTAGGTTGGGTAACTTTGTTCATGATAATAGTGATCATAAAACTAAATTTGATCATAGGAATTTTAAGTATGTTTAGCTATTCTACGAGTCAAAAAATATACAAATGTTGTTGTCCTACTTGCAATAATTGTTTGATTTCAGAAAATGTCATATTTTGATAGTTTACCTTGTTTTTGGAAAATATTCATGGTCTTTTGTTTTAAAAAGACAATTTCATGTACTGTCTTATGAACTCATCATCTTGCTCTAAAAAATTGGTGTCTTTACCCTTCAATATGAAGAACATACATAAGTGTATACAAGACGCACAAGCTTGCAACAGCTGTGCCAACGGTCCCTGCAACTCCAGTCTCTAATACTCAATCATACGAGAATATTTCTCTTGCTGATATCGATTCACTGTTAGATCTTGATAAATTTATTGCTCATCAAAAAGGCAACAGGAGTAACACCTCGAATCCATTAAGACTTCTTATCTCATGCACATCTTTCCATATGATATCATGATTTTATCTCTCCTATTGATTTTCACCTATTCTGAAGTCCGTGTCTGATGCATTGTCAAATCCGGAATGACAAGGAGTCAGTGCACTTATCTCGTTAAACGACTTAATATCGGAGGGTTAAAAGCATAGGAGGCTAAGAAAATATAAACTATAGAAACTCAAATAAAAGTATGTTTTGTGTATACTTATCTCATTAAACGTGAATACCGGCTATCCACTTGGTGCAATATTTCTTTAAATGGTCACAAACCAAACGAGTTAAATACCTACAATATATGATTCATGTGGATCAATATTAACAGTGTGAAGATGAAAATCAAAAAATTGAAAAAATTGTATAAATGTAAAAAAGGGAAAGAATACTCACCTTGATCGGAAAACCCTCTTAAGAACAAATGCTAGACTAAAAAAACCAACTGAAAAAACTCAGAAAAAGAAAAAAATGAAAAAAATGAAAAAGGTAAAGAATACTACGTAGTAAGTACCAATCTTGATCGAAAAATCCCTTGCGAAGATCGAACGCCGGATGTCAAAAGCTCGATCAATGAAAAAACCCAATACTGTAAGGAAAAAAATTAAAAACTGAAAAAATATGAACTGAAAAAAGGGCTGTCATCGGCAATTTTCAGCGGAGCGTCGGGAGGACGGATCGGTGTAATTAGCAAAAATCATAATGCTCCAGCCCAATATTGCGGAGTAATATATAAGCACCATATCGTATCCGCCTAGTGATAAAACTGATATTGCGGCCGATATATCGGATATCGGACCGATATTTAGAACACTGCAAGGAGTATAGGATGATGAGATGGATTTAATGCAAAATGAGACATGAGAGCTAGTTCCTCTTCATAGTTAAAAGAAGACAGATATGTGTTGTTTGTATATAAAGTCAAGATAAGCCCATGTGGGACTTTAGCATGGTTGATGGCAAAAGTCTACTCAGGCATATGATATGTAATGATTATCTGAATACTTTCTTTCTTCTGTAGCAAAGATGATATATCTATTTATTGATCCCAACCGCAGGTATAAATTATTGGCCTCTACACCAAAGTGGCATCAAAAATACAATATGTTAGAGTCATATTGAAATTAAGCGAGTTTTTAATCTAGAAATAAGAATTATATACTGATGAATTGAGAGTTGAAGTCAAATATGAAGTGTAAAAGTATTCGTCTTGAATTTTATTTGCTGTATGAATAATACCAATATCTCTTTGAGATGGCCTTTAATGCGCATTACAAGAACGCTACAGGATGCACTACAATACAACACCTCGAAAAAACCATTTCTTCACCATCATCTTCGATTCTTTAATTTTCTTTAGATCAGCCATACTTCAGATTTGAAATTGTAAGAACAAACAAATGATTTTAAGGTTTTGTAGATTCATAGCAGTGGTTATCACTGATTGGTGCATTGGTTGTTGCAAGACTGGTTCGTAGTTGGAAGCTAGTTGTCATCATTGGTTGTTTTAAGGTTGGTATGGTTTCAAAGAGTTTGTTCGATTTGCATATGCTTCCACATATTAATACTATGAAGCTTAATGGTAGTAACTACTCATAGCGGCAAAGGCCGTCAAAGTTTAGCATACCAATAAAAGAAAATGTGACCTTACATATGATCTTTTTTTATTTGAACCTCATTTAGTGTCTCTGATGGTTTCTCATATACTAACATCAAAATTGAACAAGTGGATGTAAGATGACGCTCATATTGTTTCCTTGTTGTGGATGTCCATGGAGCTTTATATTGCTGATGAGCCATCATCATGACACTGGTAAACAGATTTAAATGTATGCAGAGCTTCTTTATTCTAGTGATTTGAACCATTTGATGTTTCTAAGGACTTCTTTCAATCAAGCAAGAAAGGAAAACCATTACCAAATTATTTAAATATCTAAAGTGATCTTACGAAGAACTTAATGTTTAGATGCCAATTACACCTGCTATTAAGGGGATACAGAAACAATGCGAGTAGTTGCTTAATCTTTAATTTTTTTTATGGTTTGAGGACTGGCCTTGATTTTATGAGGTCTAACATTTTTGGTGATAAAGAGCTTGTGTCATTTGCTCAAATCTTTTCATATGTATCTCATGATGTGTGTGGATCTAAATTTAATGACATTGATGTTAATGGAAGTCAGCACTTGTTTTCTAAAGTAAAATAGATCTGTTGATTAATTGTGCAGCTTCAAACTTGCTCATGGTGGATTTCATGATCAAAACTACGGTAGATTTTGTGGTTGAGGAGATTATGATGGTTTCTGTGGAAAAAAAAGATGTGATGTCACTTTTGGAAGAACTTAAATTTGAACTGATTACAAAAAGGACAATCGTACTTATGATTATTTTTGGGATTTATTTGGAGTCTTGGACAACCTTCACTCGCTTCTATTATGGATGAGACTACAGGATATGCAACTAGTTCTACAGTTGGTTTTACCAAGCAAGCTCAAATTCTTAATTTTAGGGATGAATTTGCTTAGTCCATACAGCATTAGGATGTGCACACTTCATCAGAATAGACTCTGATTTAGACCAAATTTCGAAAGAAGCTCCATAATGTGTGTTTAAACTTTAAATATGAGGACTCCAAAAACCATGTTATCTGCCAGCATGCATCTGTCTATCCTCTAATTCACTGACCCTCCAATCTCAATTCCTCATCTCTTATTCCTTGTCATTCTTCCATCAAACCTTCTTGCTTCTTTAGCACAAACAGAATTGCTAACTCCTATTACGTCTTTAGCACAATCACTTATAGCATATGTTTCATCCATTTTTGTGTCTCAGATTTAGGTCATAAACTCTAAGGGAACTGATCGTATGTCAAGTACATCTAATCTTTTCTCTCGTATGCAGACTCATCCTTGCTACCTTCTGTTACCTTACCTGATGAATTTTTATCAAAGCTACTGATATAGGTGTGATAAATCTTACACCATCTATTTCTTTAACTTCATTTTTTTTTCTCATTTTTGTTTAGTCTTAAATCTATCAGCAAACTGAATATTCAATACTCAATTATTATAATTCTATTGGTATTTAGGATTCGAAGTCAAAGAAGTTTTGGTAAAAGACACGAGTCTTATGGATTCTATTACTTTCATTCTCTTATTGCTTGTTCATCTCAGCTTCTTCTCCATAGATATATTGATATCTAGGTCATCTTATTGGATAATTTAAAAAATTGACTTTCAATTTAGGTCCTAGCAAACTTTAGAGTTAGAGCATATGAGTATGCAAAACATTGTGTCTTCACAGTGACAATAAATGAGCTTATGATGCTTTCATGTTAATTCATTCTGGTATTCAATGTTCATGTTATGTTACATCAAGATTAGGTTTTCATTATTTTGTCACAATTGTCTATGATTTTTATTACGTATTAAAGAGTTACTTAATAAAAGGTTGTTCTGCGTTATTTTCATTTTTTTAATGCTTTTTTGAAATTCAAGCTCAGTTGACGTGCCTGTGACAAAATTTCAAAACGATAATGTAAGATAATAGTGTTTTTAATCTTTTGATGATTTTATGACCACTCATGAGTCATGATGTTATTCATCAGTAATCTTGTTCATATACTTCATAATAAAATGGGACTGCAAAAAGAAAAAATAGATATCTTTTAAAAGCAATCGAATCATTGTTTTAATGAACATTTGTAAAAAAAATTAAGTGACACTGTTCTTAATGTTATTTGACAAATCGAATGGAATTTCTATTCGTCATAGTAGATTCCCACTTGCGGTTCTTTTTCATCATGGATGTTTTCAATTACCTGCCAAAATTTTTGATTGCATGACTTATCCATGAACATGATTTTAAAATAGGTAAGTTAACTCGATCTATTAAATGCATCTTCTTGGAAGATGCGCATACACAAAAGATATAGATGTTTATAGTCCTACACTAGTTTTGGACATCTGCAGACTACAGTTTATAAGTGTGGCAATCAAGCTGATATCCACATTACAAGCAATGAAGTATTTAATGGAGGATAAACATAAAGAGATTGATACCCACCTTCGATGGAGGATAAAATATAAAGAGATTGATTGCCACCTTTGAACGAATATTTTTGGAAAGGTGATCGACGCAACGTGTCAAATTAAATGCTTGATTGGCTGATTTATTCCGCATATACATCTGGATGGTTCGAGAGTAAAGTGTATATGTACCAACTTGGAAGCATATAATATATATGATCTAGCTTGAGGGATGTTTAATTAGAGTTAGGAGCGTTTCTAATTGAAAAATAGGAATTATATAATTATAGTTTTAGAGTTAGAATCAAATAAGGAGTTAAATATGGCATGTAATCTGATGCGGCCGCACCATCTTCGGCAATCACGGGCCCAGACGGAACCCAAGAAGGACTATTTATACCTAGGGCGATTTTGATCCGTTCATCAAAGTTAGGAGAGCGAGTTCCTCTCGAAAGGGCTCAAATTATCTTGCTATTAGTTCTTGTCTTTTCTCAAAAATCCAATAAAAATCTCGTCTTTTCCAATTTTTATTCCTTTTTCTCGCTGATTTTCCCCTTGATACGATCCAAATCGTATCAAATTGGTATCAGAGCAATAGATCCAATGGCTGAAGGTACTAGATTCAAGACGGAGATGGAGGCGCTGCGAAAGGAGATCCGGGAAGAGGTCAGCAAAAAGGTGGGAGCTTTGGAAGTCACGGTAGAGATGCTATCCAATTCCCAAAAAGAGATGGAAGCCCGGTTGTTGAAGAAGCACGAGGAGTCGGACGCCACTCAAGTTCAGATTTTGAAAATTCTTCAAAAACTTGAGGGGAAGGGAAAGCATGTGGAGATCGGAGGGGAAGAATCCGAGGCGGAGAATCATCATGCGAAGGCGGACGATCCGAAGTTGATGGCGAACACCTCCGGGGCACCTCCGGGAACCAAAATCACAAAGGAGAAGGAAGATCTAGGGTTCCGGGAGGAGTCGTGGGTAGAGGAAGTGCAGCGGAAGCGACGGCGGCGCGAAGGAGATCCCCTAGGGTTTCTTGCGGAGGCGAAGGGACGCGGCATGCAAGGGGAAGGAAGACTAGGGTTTTCGGACCCCATAGGAGGCGGCGGCTGGGGAGGGGGAAACCCTAACCCCCTCCCGCGCGGGCCGCCAGGGCTCCGCGAGGGCTCGGGAGGCCTCGCGGCCCACTCCCGAGCCCACGCGGGCACCTGGGAGGGCCAGGCGGGCCCGCGCGAGGCGCTGGAAGGGCCGCGCGACCCGCCTGGGCCCAACCAGGCCCCCGCCGGCCCCCAGGGGGGGCTTCGCAGCCTACCCTGGGGGCGGCTGGGCTCCGGTGGAAGGATATGGGGCCCGGGGGGCCCAGTAAACCCCCCGGGTCAGTTTTTCGGCCCTCCGGGCGGCGATCAGGGCCCCGCAAGAGGCTACCGCGAGATTTTTGGAGCTACAGAGGAGGAGAGACAGAGGTGGCCTATGGAGGAGTACGCGGAAAATTTTGGGGGCCCGCGAGGGTTTCCCGAAGAGGCCTACGGCAGAGGCAGGACCGAGTATGGAGGCCATGGAGCTCAGGGAGGAGGACACCCAACCATGTACCCAGACAGGAGGATGGAGAAGTTGAAGATGCCCATTTTTGAGGGGACAGACCCCGACGGGTGGATAGTGCGAGCGGAGCGGTATTTCCAGGTGATGCGGATCTCAGAGAGGGAGGTATTGGAGAACATCATTTGCTATCTGGAGGGACAGGCGCTGAGCTGGTATCGTTGGAGGATATCCCGAGCCCCTTTTCGGACTTGGGAGGAGTTGTCAGCTTTCCTACTTGACCGATTCCAGGCCAAACCGGGGGCGAATTTCTACGAGCAGTTGCTTGGACTACGGCAGGAGGGGACGGTGTTGGACTTTCTGGGGAAGTTCGAGGTGTTGGCAGGCAGGGTGAAGGGAGTGTCGGAAGACGTATTCTTGGGGGCATGTATGCGAGGGCTGAAGCCCTCGATACGAGCCGAGCTATGGATGCAAAGTCCCATGGACCTAGAGCATGTGATTCGTCTGGCGCTGAGGGCGGAGGAGAAGCAGGCGGAGGAGCGGAGGATAAGAGGGACGTGGGGGCGCCACAGCAGAGGGACCCATCTACAGCAGCCGCCCCGAGACTACCGCCGGCCGCATCAGCCGGAGCGGGGGGAGAAGGCAGGAGAAGCACGTCCTGCGGAACAAGGGCGGAGGATGACCGAGGCCGAGATGCGGGACAGGAGAGCCAGAGGGTTGTGCTTCCGTTGCGACGAGAAGTTCACCCCGGGCCATCGGTGTGCGAGCCGGTTGCTGCAGATCACTATCGAGCCGGACGAGGAGGAATACATCGAACCAGAGGATCCAGAAGAGGAGGTCGTTAGGGGCCCGCGAGCAAGAGCCGTACCCTGATTTCCACCTTGAGGACAAGCTGGCTCTTTTAGGGGCCAATCACGGGCCCAGATCTATTTATACCTAGGGCTAGCCGTCATGAGAGGGCATGCTTATTGTGTGAAGAACATTCTAAGTGTCAATTGTGAGGGTTTTAGACTTTGATCCGTTCATCAAAGTTAGGAGAGCGAGTTCCTCTCGAAAGGGCTCAAATTATCTTGCTATTAGTTCTTGTCTTTTCTCAAAAATCCAATAAAAATCTCGTCTTTTCCAATTTTTATTCCTTTTTCTCGCTGATTTTCCCCTTGATACGATCCAAATCGTATCATAATCCTAATATCATTCGTCTTGTATTATTGGCTATATAAACATGAGCAATACCTCCATTTGAGTTGTGACCTTTATTCTATATAACATTTTATCTTTTTATTTACGCATTCATTCGTATAGTTCTTGACAAAGATGTTTATACGAAGCAACTAACGGGATTTGTTACTCAGGAAAGACGGGAAAGGTTTACCATCTTAATAAGTCATTATATGGTTTAAAGCAATCACCTAGAGCTTGATTTGGGAGATGTGTTATTCAAGAATTTCGCTTCGTTGGTCATGTGAGGATCATTCGATCTTATCTTAATTTTATCAAGGGAAAGAGATCCTTTACGCTGTTTATGTGGACGAAATTGTGATTACAGATGATGATAAGAGATAAGGGATTTAAAGTCATATTTTCAGCAGAAATTTTAAATAATAGATGTTGAAGTTCAAGCTTCAAACTAAAATTCTGAATTTTCACTGCACCAGACGTTAGGTAGTACTACGTGGGGTAGTACTGGACCAGACATATGGTTATGGCAGTTCCAAAGAAACATATCAGATAGACACGACAGACATCTGATGTTTGGATGATCAAACGTCTGGCTGAAGGTCCAGACGTATGACCATTTGTCTTCCGCCATCTAAAAGCATGGGGTGAAATTTCTCCAGCTCTCGAGAAACTGTAGCACCCTGTACAGTGTTTTCCAGATGCCTGATGGACTTGGACCAGACGTCTGATTGCTCGGAGGTGTTTTTCTAATGGTACCAGACATGGCGCCAGATGTCTGACGGCAGTGTTTTCAGCATGAGCAGAAATCAATCATTACCGTTCGATTGATAATAAGTCAGATCAAACGGCCATCATTAGAGATGGCTCCTAAACCCTATTTAAGCTCTTCATAACCTCTAGACACCGGAAGCAGAGCAAAATAAGATTGTTTTTACACGTGGAAGAGGAAGAACGGCGACTTGAGCTCGAGGAGTGTAAAGGCACGCTTCCTCCCCCCTTCTCTCTCTTCCTTTTTTTCTCTTTTTCTCTTTTCTTTTGTTTGGCCCACTCATAGCCCCAGCCCACTGGGGCCTTCCCCTTTTTATCCCCCGCTCTCTCTCTTTCCCGCAGAGGCCCCGAGCCCCTTAGGGTTTTTTTCGTTCGCCCTTCCTCTCTCCCTCTCGATTCGGCGCCCTCATGGGCTTCCGACCCTCGCACGTCCCCTCTCTCGTCTCGCAAGCAGCAGGCCCAAGCCCTAAAGGAATCGATTGATCTCTTTTCTCTCTCGATGACGCCTCGAGCTTCCCCTTCGCACGCTCAATCAGCGAGAAGCCCTAGGGCCTCGACGCATCACACAGACCCTCTCTCCCCTCTCTCTTACTCGTGTGTCGCGTGGGTCCCTCGATGGAGCGTCTGCCGCCCTCGTCACCTCGTTGCGAGTAGTCCCCTCTATCATCCGATTCGACGCGACGACGCCATCCCTCATCATTCGTCCTCTCGCAACCAACTGATTCTTCAGCGCTTCAACGTGTTTTACGATAGACTCTATCTCTTGTATTCAATTCTGATTTCGGTTTTCTAGTCCATATTGCTCTTGCCGGTGGCTCCTCCATCACTGTTTGGTTTCCGTTGGGGCTTTTCTTGCTGGTCGGGGCTCCTCTACTTGTTGTTTGGGCTTCCCCTTGCTTGCGGCCTGGTTCTTGCTCGCTGACTTGGCTTCGTGGGTTGCTATTGTGCTCGGCTGGTTCCTTTTACTTGCTTGTTTGGTTCGCTCCCTGTTCCCCGACACTAAGAACCATGTGGACTTTGCCGTAGGTACGGGTACCCCCCACTGTGTGATGAGAAGACCCCCAATCTGATTCCTCTGGCCTAGACTCTCTAACGCCATCTTGAGTTGACTTTTTTGTCTTTCTTTATTAAATTGATTCTTATGTTTTCTTATCTCTTGGTTCGTTGCAAGATTCAGTCAGTATTGTTTCTTTAATATATCAGCACGTTCTTTCTCACTTGCTTGCATGTTTATTTTGTTCTTTCTCTATTGCTTGCAGGTTTTGGGCTTCTTGTTGTTGATGGTTGCGGCGTAGGCTTTCTGCAGATGTTGTACTTCGGTTCTTAATTATCTTGGCTCTTCAGCTTCGGTTTGAGGTGCTGTTTTGGGTTTTCTGCTGTTTGAGGTTTGATGGGTTTTTCTTGCTTGTGGTTTAAGCTTCCCTTGTTGGTAATTGAGTTGGGTGGCTCCTTTTGCTTGTTGTTGGGTTTGATAACTTCCTTTGATTGCTGCATTGGGTTTCCTTGTTCTTGGGTTGGTGTTGTTTCTTTTCAGCTCAGTTTGGAATATCTTGCCACGAGGAACATTCCTGCTTTTACCTTGTCTCGTATCAGTTTCGTTATCTTATTGTCTCGTAAGCTTAGTAGTATCTTGCTAGTTTAATATTATTAAATTGCGTAGCCTTGGGATGTTCTTATGATGGCACGTTACTATGTTGGTACTGGATGACTAGTGGACTATCCTGAGACTGGTTATTGACTTGGTAGATTACTGGATGGCTAGTGGATTATCCTGAGGTTGGCTCTTGACTTGACAAGTTACTATTACCGGTACGGTAATAGATTCCCCTTGGCTACGTAGTTTAATCAATATTGAACCCCACGACACTAATAACTAATAAAATGATTACTTTCTGCTTGACTCACCGGGTTTGGGAAAACTTATGATTGGGGAGTATGTGGGCGACTGGGACCTGATCTACAGCAACCAATCGTTTTGGTTGCTAGCCCCGAGTTAGGGGGACTCCATCATGCAGATGGGTCCTGAGTCCTTGGGGCAGACAGGGACGGCCATCTTGATGGGTCCTGGAGCCCCACCACAGGCCACATCACCACAGTTCTTACAGGTTTTGCAGCTTACAGTACAGTACTTTACACTTTTGGACTCTGCCCGAGGTCGCACCCTCACGGTCAAGGTAGCTCCCAGATGCTTATTGTACCCCATAGGTCACGGCCTAGGAACTTTAGCTATTACCCTCTTTACAGTAGTTGTACTCATTTTAACCGTCAGGGCATCTCTCTTTTCTATACTCTTTCTGTTGCTGTCACATCGTCTTTTGTACTTCCTTACCCTTCAGTGGCGTGGGTTTATGGATTACCATGTCAGATTACTTCTTTGTTCAGTACTGTCATATTTGTGCCTGTCTTGCTTCCTTTTGTGCACCCTTACTTTCCTTGTCTCTTGTTTATATATTGTCTACTCTATTGAGCGCGGTGCGCCCTTGGTTGCCCATCAGGTACGAAGCACAGGATCCTCTAGAGGCGTCTGAGCACGATGAGTTGGAGTTTCTGTACAGGTCTTGAGAGGAGTCAGACCTCCAGTTCGGGGCTGTTGAGCCTTGACATAGCGGCAGGTACGGGTTCCCTTTACGTTTCAGCAGTAGTACAGCTCTTTACTTGTCTTTTTCCTTTTCAGTGTTGCGTTACTTATTTTACTGTCTTTTTCTTATTTAGAACTGTGTAGCGGGTCATGTCTAGAGTGTCCCCTTACTTTCTGCACTGCTCCACATTGACTTCACTGGCACATGCGGGCATGCACACTCGTGTTTCAATTGTAGCGGCACATGCCGGGAGGCGGGACGTTACAAGGAGGAAAGATAGTCTTCCCTTTGAGTTTCTGGTTGGATTTTCTCCATTGTTCTTGTGTGCTTGAGATCATGTAATCGCTAGAGTGTTAGGATCACTTTGTCACGAGGGCTACATATTGTTGGAGAAGATTTGGGAGCCGGTGTAAACGCTTTCCATGGCAACGAAAGACTGGACGTAGGCCATAGATTGGGCCGAACCAGTCTAAATCGTGTGCCTCTGTATGATTGGCCTGCTCTTGTTGTGTGGTGGTTGATTTTCTACTTTCTATGTTTCAACAAGGATCCTAACTCTGTTTGATTAAGGTTGGTGATATGTTAATATTGATTATTCTGATGTGCACACATTGGTGTTATCGATAGCGTGTTGGATATTTTTCCAACAAGTGATATCAGAGCATAGGTGTGGGAAAAGTAGGAAGTCAAGATGACATCTTCTACCACATCGTTCAAGATGGATAAGTTCACTGGAAGAAATGACTTCAGTCTTTAGAGATTAAAAATGAAAGCTTTTCTGATGAGAGAGATGTTATCAGATTGTCTTTGAGAAAGAAAATCTTGATAAGTTTGTCACAGAGGCACAGAAATCAAAGATGGAGAGAAAGGCATTGAGTGCATTACAGATATCGATTTCAGATGAAGTACTCAGGAAGGTATCTGAGGAAGCTACTGCAGAGAAGCTTTGGAAGAAGTTAGAGGCACTTTATGCACAGAAGAATCTAACGAGTAGATTGTATTTGATGTAACAATTATATGTACTGAAGATGAGAGTGTACCCATATTAAGGATCACATCAATGCTTTCGCAAAGATTGTGTCTGACTTGCGGAATATGTGGTGAACATCGAAGACGAGCAATTGGCAATGATATTATTATGTTCTTTGACAGATGATTTCGACCTATTGATTAGGCCCATGGTATATGGACGTGAAACACTATCTCTGGAGGAGGTTGAATTCGTGGTACACTCAGAAGTTTTTCGTGTTAAATTAACTTGTCGAGAGAGTGGTGATCAAGGAGATGCACTTTTCATCAAATGATGTTAGGATTCTAAAGGAGAACATGGTTTTACGAAGGACAAGGGAAATCATAAGGGTGCAAGGACAAATGTCATTTGTGCAAAGACCCGAGACAGTGGAGAAGAGACTGACATAAGCTAAAGAAGAATGGAAAGGGAAAGGAAGATGCTTCTAGTTTTGTTTCGGAAGGAATTAGTAGTAAGGACAGCTACGACGGTGAGATTCTAATGGCAACTACATCTGAAGATCTTGGGATCTTATAGCTTTTGGATGCAGGATGCTCCTTCACATGACGCCGCATATAAGCTGGTTCAGTTCGTATTGTTCTAGAGAATGTTGTAACATGCTGATGGAAAACAATATGGTTTGCAAGGCAGTAGGAGTTGGAGAGGTGATGATCAAAATGCATGATGGGGTTATCAGAACACTTACAGATGTGTGTGACGTGACAGAATTGAAGAAGAGCCTGATTTCTATATGTGCTTTGGCTGAACTGGGATACAAGACGGTCATTGAAGGTGTGACTTATGGAAGGTGTCAAAGTGATCTCTAATCGCGATGAAGGGAAGAATGGTACCGAATTTATATGACGTGCATGGACAAATCGTGGAGAGTGAAGCTAGCATCTCGCAGTGCTCAGATTGTGAAGAATCAGCAAGGTTATGGCATCTTCGCCTTGGACATCCAAGTGAAAATTCATTTGATGTGCTTCGTACAAGGAAGTTAACAGAAGCCAGAGATGAGATATTGGAGTTCTACGAGAAATGTGTAGAAAGAAGGCTAACAAAGACATTTTGGGACTGCAGAGCACGGCAGTAAATGGCCACTTGACTATATACATTTAGATGTATAAGGGTCAAATTCTGTACCTACTATTGAGGGAGCGAAATACTTCGTGTCCTTCATTGATGACTACTCGAGGAAGGTGTGGATCTATCTGATGAATCAAAAGATCGTGTCTTCGAGAAGTTTAAAGCTTGGAAAGTCTTTGTTGAAAAAGCAGTCTGGGAGAGCCGTCAATGTGTTGAGATCGAATAACGATAAGGAATACATGTCCAGGGTGTTCAAAGAATTCGGTAGATCACAGTGTATTTTGAGGCACTATACTACGCCTGAGATCCACAATCAAATAGTGTTGCAAAAAGACTAAACCATACACAGATGGAGAAGTGACGTTGCTTGAGACTGACTACTGGACTCCTGAAGGAATATTGGGGTGAAGCTATGACTACTGACGTGCATCTCATGAACAGACTACCATCATCGACGATCAGTTTCAAAATTCCTAAAGAGTGGACATGACTACTCGTACTGAGGGTATTTAGAAGTCATGCATATGCTTTGTAGAAGGATGACAAGCTTGGTACAAGGATTAGGAAGGCCATTCTGCTTGGATACCCCGAAGGAGTAAAGGGATACATGTTGCTAGATCATGTGTCCAAGAAGAGATTCACCAGTAGACATGCCACATGTGATGAGTTATCGATGGTCAGGTCGGAGATGACTGAATCAAATGATGGACATAGTTCTAAGAAGCCTGAGGCTGAGGTCGAGCTACCTACCCTGAAGATAAAGACATGAGATGCTGAGACAGGCCAGGACTCAATTGCTGAAGAAGAGCAGATACAGACAAATTAGGTTAAGACTCATGGTAAGGTTCCTGTCCAGGGTCAGAGGTGTGGCGGTCATCAATGACTAAAGGGCACTAGATAGACTCAAGAGTGGAGCTATTTTGCTTCTACATTTGCATTTGACGATATGCAAGCATATGCCCTGAACATAAAGCACGAAGGGCCATTAACATTTGATGAAGCCCAGACATCGAGCGCAATTGCAGAATGTCGACTAGCGATGGAAGAAGAGATAGAATCTGTCTATAAGAATGGCACTTAGGACTGGTAGAGTTGCCTAAGGATCAGAAGGCCGTTGGATGTAAATGGGTATACAAAGTCAAGGAATGAATGGTGACGATGTGAGATATAAAGCTCGACTGGTGGCCAAAGGTTCTGCACAGAGTAAAGAAGAAGACTATAATGAAATCTCGTCTGTGACACGTCCATACGTGTGTTATTGGCCTTGGTAGCAGCTCAGGACTTAGAGCTGGAGCAGCTGGATGTGAAGACGGTGTTCTTACATGTAAAGCTTGATGAAGAGGTCTACATGCGTTAGCCTTTCGTGATGGAGGGGTAAGAGCTGAACGTATGCAAGTTAAAGAAATCCTTATACGGTTTAAAACAGAGTTCAATGTAATGGTATAAGAGATTCGATTCCTTCATACTGAGTATTGGTTTTGAGCAAAGTATAAAGGATTAGTATGTTTATATCCGCACACATGATGATGGATCAAAAATATACTTGCTCCTGTATGTTGACGATATGCTGATTGCGTCACGGGACAAGATGAAAATCAATTGGCTGAAGAGGAAACCTGCAAAAAAGTTTGACATGAAGAATCTCGGGCCTGCAAATCCTTGAATTGGAAATCAGCAGGGACAGAAAGAAGTGGGAGTTGAGGTTGAGCCAGGAGTGCTACATAAAGAATGTCATGGCACGCTATGGAATGGAGAAGGCAAAGCCTGTCAACACATCGCTAAGAGCTCACTTCCAGCTTTCTGTAAAACAAATCACTGAGCACCAACGAGGAGACACGCTACATGTCGACAATCTCATATGACAGTGCCATAGGAAGTCCAATGTATGACATGCTTTGTACCCGCCCAGACTTAGCCTAGACAATTAGAGTCGTCAGTATGTATATGGCGAATCCAGGAAAGGAACATTAGCAGGCTGTAAAGTGGATATTGAGATATCTAAATTGAACAGCTAGCATTGGTTTGTGTTACGACAAGGATGATAGGTTAGTGATATTTGAATTATACGATTCAGATTATGCGGGTGACAGTGATACGATGAGATCTCCGACTAGATATGTGTTCACTTTGGGCATTGCTGCAATATCCTGGACATCGGTCCTTCAGTCAAGTGTAACATTATCAACCACGAAGGCAGAACTGATAGTTGTAGTTGAGACGATCAAGGCAAATACCAGCAAAGTCTGCTGAGAGATTTAGGAGGTATTCCGCAAGAAGTGACGAATGTTTATTGTGATAACCATAGCGATATCTACTTGCCAGAGCATCATGACTATAGTTCGAGAACCAAACATATTGAAATGCGGGACTTTTTCATACAGGAGGAAAAGAAGGTGATAACACTAGAGAAAGTCTCGACAGATCATAATCCTGCAGATATGCTAACGAAAATAGTTCATGTGGTCAAGCTCAGGCATTGCTTGAGCTTAATCTTTACTTGGTGAGTGGATATTTTCTCGTTGTCATTGGTATTTCAGACATACTAGATCTGGATAAAGATAATATGAATTACGATAGAACTATTATGGAGGGTTTGGAAGTGTCATGGTGATGTTTGGAGTGATGTCTGTATGTTGGAGAAAGTTTGAAGCAGGGTAGAGTGTTGAAGTTCATACTTCAAACTCAAATTCTGAATTTTCATAGCACCAGACATCTGGTAGTACTAGACCAAACGTCTGGTTATGGAAGCTCTAAAGAAGCATATAAGATAGACATGTCAGACATCTGATGTTGGATAATGAAACGTCTAGCTGAAGGACCAGATGCCTAAGCACATGCCTTCAGCCGACTAAAGGCATGGTGTGAAAAATCTCCAGCTCTCAGGAAACTGTAATTTGATTGCCTTTGGCCAGACGTCTAATTGCTCGGTGGTGCGGCTCATCTCTTATGGCCGCATAGCGCGAGATGTCTGGCCGCATGGCGCCAGACGTCTGACGGCTATGTTTTCAGCCTGAGCAGAAATCTATCATAAACGTTCAATTGATAATAAGTCAGATCAAACAGCCATCATTAGAGATGGCTCTTAAACACTATTTAAGCTCTTCCTAAACCCCAATCATCGGAAACAAAGCAAAATTTGAATGGTTTTACGCGTGGAAGAGAAAGAACGGTGGCTTGAGCTCGAGGAGGTGAGATAGTCTTCTCCTTGGGTTTCTAATTGGATAATCTCCATTGTTCATGTATACTTGAGATCCTGTAATCGCTAGAGAGCTAGGATTACTTTGTCAAGTGGGCTACATATTGTTGGAAGAGATTTGGGGAGTGTGTAAACTCTTTTCGTGACAACAGAAGACTGGATGTATCCCATAGATTGGACCGAATCAATATAAATCGTGTGTTTCTGTGTGATTGGCTTGCTCTTATTGTGCGGTGGTTGATTTTTTTGCCTTCTATGATTCAACCAAGATCAAGATCCTAACTCTGTTTGATTAAGGTTGGTGATACGTTACTTTTGATTATTCTGTTGTGCACACATTGGTGTTGTCGATAGCGTGTCGGTTATTTTCCCAACAGTTATGATATTTTCTAGGCATTGTGGTTGCAATGTCTAATGAAGAGAATTATCTTTTATAAATGGAAGTATATGATAGATTTACTTTTGGATGTTAGTACACCTGAATGTGGAGATAACATAATATGAATGTTGCAATATCTGAAGAGTGCTTAAGGCAAGTGACCTTGACATTCTGACCATGGACACAATCACATGGTTAGTTTTTGTGATACAGCATGGGCAAGATGTTCGGTTGATTGCAGTCGACCACAAGTTATTGTGCTTTAGTTATAGAGGAAATCGTGTGTCCATGAACAATAAGAAACAAAGTAAGATGTCTCGATTGAGTGCAAAATTGAATATCAAGCCATGGCAGAACCCATTCATGAGATTGTATGGATTTGAGATATTCTACCTGAGATGGGCTTTATGTTCACACTTCCTATAAGACTTATTGTGAGAAATGGAATGATATTACAATGCACAGATATATATGTTTCAAGAGCAACCGAAGCATATTGAGATATATTGTCACTTAGTTTGGAAAAAATGTGATGCATGTATTAAAGAGCCAGACGTTTGACTTCTACCAACTAGTTAGCAGACTTAATAACTAACCCACTTGGAAGATAGCACGTTAACTTTAGTTCAGACAGGTTGGGAATCTTCAATATGTATACCCTAGCTTGACAGGAGGCGTTGCAATATGTAAGAGTAGGAGGATTTTTGTAAACGTGGGTAATATTTTAAATGAAGAGTATAATTGGGAGCTAGTGTTTGAGCAGTGGTAGGAACCATACCCAGAATTGTGATCATAATTTATTTGGCTATATAACTGGCATCAATACTTCAATTTAGGATGTGGCCTTCTCTAATTAACATTTCCTCTTTCCATTAACAGTTCTCTTGTACCCAGGTAACCGAAATAAAGACAAGTGGGTTAGTACTGATATTTAACAGTTTTCTTGCACTCAGGTAAATAAAATGATGACAAGTGGTTTAGTAATGATATTTTTCTATTATTATCATTTCCATATTAGTCGCAGACTGGCCATCCATGAAAGTAGTCACCTAGTGAGCCTGGAGAAGTTTTGTCTGATGACAGATAGTGTTAGCAATAGATGTTTATTTGTCTCGCAACTAATTAAGCTGCCACTGCGGTCTGGCTAGCTGTTAAGTGATGGCAGTAGGTTGGGAAGATCTTATGTGAAGGTCATGCTAATGGCCAAAAAGAGGCGATATACAAAGATAAAACCATTGAGATTTATCATGCAGTATTGAGCAACAGGAAAACTCATGCTACAAAAAACTTAAGCTAATCTGGCATGACATCGATAGTGTAAGGGGGCAGCACATAAGAAAGGACAACTGCCATAAAACAGCAATATAGTTTGGACTCTGAAAAGCACAGCAGCAGCCAGCACAACACATTAAACCAAAAGCTTAAATGAAATTTGATAAACTAAGCAAACCTTGTAAGTATATAACAAATGCAGATGAAAAATGGTGCAACCTTTCTCATAGCTTAACAAAAGGAAGGCGTACAAGCAGTGAAAAAAAATTGAAACTTCCAGACTGGAGTATGCAAAAGCTAAAGGTGTCCACCCACCACGAAAGGTTGATGAATGCTTAGTTTTTTGAAAATATATGCCATGATGCAGGTTGAATAACTCTCATATCAAGAAGCAAGAGAGTTTTAGTGATGCAATCTAAGAAAAAGCAAGCAAATTGAATCAGCGGAGCTCAAGAGCTGACACACAAATTTAAACATATATTCAGAAGTCCCTGCCTGCAGAGTTCAGACACCAACGCAATGCCTCCATTTCTTACACAAGGGTTTTAAGCTACAACAGAAACTAGTCCATACAGGCTGTTTCATATTGATGGTGACCAATCTGATAAGCCAAAATATTCAATTTGCCCAATACCGTGAATAATAGTTGAACTTTCCCATGTTTGCAATGGAGTTGGGTTACTACAACTTTGAACTCTCTAATGACGTTAAGTCAGTACAACTTTGAAGAATTTTCTCTTATTCTGATTTTGTATCCTATTTATGCCGCACCGAAGCAAAAGTGGATAGTTACACATGCAGAATGCATTAGGAAAACCTCCGACTCTCTATTATATAATAGTATTCATGAACCCCAATAACAAAATCTTAGCTAGCATTGTTGAGGGAGGAACAAGGGTAATACTATGCAGTCAGGTTGCTCAAGCAAAAGAATATTTTAAAATTGGTAATCCTCGGGAAGTTCCTGCTTGGGGCATTACAGTTTATCCAGCTTTATTAGAGGCCCACTCAATTAGCATGACAGGAAAAGTTGGAGTTGAAAACAGGTCAAGAAGGTAGGCACGCAAGCACGACAGCATGAAGGCATCACCAAACGAGCTCACATGAGTACGCAAACGGGCTGGCACACTGGGGTAGTGGCACATCCTTACCACCAACATGACATGACAAGCCAGGTAACATGGGAAAAACATAAGGGAATGAACAAGGAAAAAATTATGTTTCTATATATTGCATCTTACTTATTTTATTTAACATCAATAATGCCAACATTGAAGTTCAAATGGAAACAAATAAGACGCCACAACTTGGATCTCCGAATGACACAAAAAGTACTTCTCTTATATTGGCTTCAATTGCTGCAAAGCTAGAGTACATATTGGCGAAAATGTTTGAATTACAGTGGATGCTAGCTGGATACAACACACAGTTGACATATAACAAGATTTGGATTTAAAATTTTTTTTTTTTGGTTGGGGGGGGGGGGAGTTTCAATAAAGAAAAAAAATCGTGCAATCCCCTCGCCTCCACATGTCAATTGGTTTTTATCCCATCTTTAAAAGGATGAACTTAACTCCTCCCCAAAAATAAAGGTTTAAAGATCAAGCATTGAAACTTGAAAGAGAGATTGCTTCTCTATATCTAATCTCAAACTCTTTTAGATTGAACTGAACCCAGTTTAAGATGAGGAAAGGAGAGAGTGAGTGAGAAGGAAAAGAGTGAAGAAAAGAAGAACAAAGAAAGAATAGAAGAAGGATTATGTCTCATGGGAAGCAACTTCAGTAAGGTCGGCAGGCGTGACGATAAACAAAGTAGAGGACACAAAACGGTGATCATAGCAGAGCTCTCCTTTTCTGGAAAATGCTAGTGGTTCTTCAATTTTCTACTGCTTTGGTACCACAAGACACAAAATGTGGATCCCACCCCTACGGATTGCTAGCAGACTCCACATGTCAGTCATAGTAGAACAAAATTAGTAGCACAATTAGCATTGCTCTTCTACTCTTCAGAGGTGTAGATATTCTTGCTGTTATTTTTTTTGTATTCTATTTGTAATTCAGTTTCTTAATAGGTCATTAGACTGTGAAGGCTAAGATTGAGTTTGTTTAGCGTTAATTTATGTTAGTTATGTCTCAATGCCATTCTGACTACAAATGAAGCCTGCGTTTGTAAATGGATTAATTGACTAGTGTTAAAAATAAATTAATTGGCCGAGGTATTGGTTTGTTTCTAAATAATCTTTCTTTACCTAATAAACCCATCCCTTTACTGACAGATTAGTTTTAGAAGGAACTGCAGAAAGTTTGTTTATGGCCAGTGTGAATATATAAGCTACAGAAAGTGGTTAAATTATATAATTAGATCTCACAAAAGATGCAAATGCATGGGATGTGGAAGTGTACTAAATTTATGTGACCAATAGATGAAAAAAATTTACCTACTCAAGCTAAGTCATCAAATCAAATCTCTTTTTAAATTATTACCTTATCATCTGTTCCATTTACAAAATCTCATCTATCAAACCTAATTTAAACTTCATCACCTATTTCAGTAGCATGTGAAACGATCGCTAAGTGCTTTTGCTATCATATTTTCAAGCTTTTGAAGTAGAAATGTGTTACTCAACCTGGAGATCCAATACCCTGACCAGGATTATCAATACCGAGATTTTGAACCTTAAAAGTATAATTAATTGAAATGCTTAGGCATGCACGAGTAGGTGTACAAAAGCAAGTTCGTAAGCAAGTGGCCTACAATGGCATTAAGTTTCCCACGTGAATTGTTCTAAATTAGTCAGTAAAGATTGCAACCCAAAGATTATTCTTACTCAAAATGAAAATTAGAAGGAACATATTTCATGGATGTGAATATATAAAGCATGTTATGGGTCACATGATTATATAGAAAATATAAAGATAATTCCCCTTTTATTAAAAAAAATGCATGCATGAGAACTATTAAGAACAATTTTTGGGAAAAAAAAATCGTATTCTGAAAAATAAATAGAAATATCAATATCTACTTTTCATTTACCAAAACAGACATCTTCTTGCCACACTTGTGCCGTCTGGCGCAATTGCCGTACTTATGCAGCCATTATTATTATTATTATTATTATTATTATTTTGGGGGGATGTGTGCTTGGATGCTGATACGATCCGCTTGGATCGATCACACAAATCGATTTAAAGTGGAAAAATTAAAAAGAGTGAAATATTTTTAGGGTTTTGAGATTAGAGAAACAAGAGGAATCAAGAGATAAAAGCCTCTTTCGAGAGGAGACCTGCTCTCTGAGCTTTTGATTGAACGGAACAAAAGCCTAAAGATCTTTCACTAAGGATGCCCAAGAGTTTCTCAACAATCTAAGCATAAGAAAATACAATGGGGGCTAGCCCTAATAAAGAGAAAGAGGGGATTTACTAATTTGGCCTAGAATGACCAAAATACCCCTAAAGCTAATAATAACTAATTGACGCCTCCCCGTCTCCTCCTGCGCACGTAAGTGATCGTGGGTGGTCCATCCACGTCTGCCGCACGTGATGCGGCATGGTCCGCATCAATAAGTGATCGTGGGTGGTACATCCACGTCCGCCGCACGTGATGTGGCATGGTCCGCATCAATACCCCCGTAGAAGAGCCACCTTGTCCTCAAGGTGGAAGTCCGGAAACTGCTCTCGAACAACGTCGAACGCCTCCCACGTGGCATCGCAGTCCGGCAATCCAGCCCAATGTATCAGTACCTCCTGCCGACGTCCCGGACCCTGGCGCACCGCCCTGGCGCACCGCCCTGACGTCCAGCGGCTCCATCATCACCTCCATGTCCTCTGTCAGTGTCGGTGGAAGTGTGGATGCCACCGTTTGGTCTCCAATGACACGGCGAAGCTGCGAAACATGAAAAACTGGATGGATCGTCACCGTCGTGGGTAACCTCAGTCTGTAGGCCACTTGGCCAATCTTGGCCTCAACCTCAAAGGGACCAAAGAACCTGGCAGCTAGCTTCTCATTCCTCCTCCACGCCACTAATCTCTGTCTGTATGGCCGCAGCTTGAGATATACCATATCTCCTTCCTGAAAGCTCACATCTCGTCGATGTCCATCTGCCTTCGCCTTCATCACCTGCTGAGCCCGTAGCAAGTGCTTCTTCAGCTCGTCTAGCATCCCATCCCTCTCCTCCATGTAACCCTCCACCAACGAGACTGGTGTCTGTCTACTCCCGAATCGAATCAGCTCTGGTGGATCTCTTCCATATAACACCCGGAAGGGGGTCGTCCCTGCTGCTGAATGGTACGAAGTATTGTACCAATACTCCGCCCAGGCCAACCAGCGGTACCACTGTCGCGGTGTCTCCGATGCAAAACATCGCAGATACGTCTCTATACTGCGGTTAACCACCTCTGTCTGTCCGTCTGTCTGGGGGTGATAGGCGGTACTCCTCTTCAACACCGTTCCCTGTACCCGGAACAACTCCCGCCAAAACCCGCTCAAGAACACCTGGTCCCGGTCAGACACTATAGACCCAGGGATCCCATGCAACCGTATCACCTCCCGAGTAAATGCTTGGGCCACCGAAACTGCCGTGTACGAGTGTTTCAGCGGTATGAAATGTGCGTACTTACTCAGTCTGTCCACCACTACGAAAATCACCGAGTACCCCTCCGACCTGGGTAATCCCTCGATGAAGTCCATGGTCACCTCTTCCCACACTCGCTCAGGCAGAGCCAACGGCTGCAACAACCCTGCAGGTGCCATGGCCATGTACTTGTGACGCTGGCAGACATCACAAGCCGCCACCAAGAGGGCGATCGCTTTCTTCATCCCCTGCCAGTAAACCTCTCGGGCCATCCGCATGTAAGTCTGCTGCACCCCGGAGTGTCCCCTGATCCCTGAACTGTGGAATTCCTGAAACAGCACTGGTATGAAGGTCGACCTCCGCGGTAAGACCAACCGCCCCTGGTACAACAGCCTGCGTCCCTCCAAAGCGTACCCCTTCGGCGCCTCCCCGACGCCCTGTAATCGCTCCCTGATCTGACTCAGCTCTGGGTCGGTCTCTGCTTCCTGTAACATGGGCTTCCCGTCCAGCCACATTGGTAACGAGAGTGCCCTCAGGTGCACTCCCTCCTCTCGTCGAGACAAGGCGTCAGCCGCCTTGTTCTCCAACCCGGGCCTATACTCAATGACAAACCGGTACCCCACCAGCTTCGAAAGCCATCGCTGGTGCTCCTCAGTCACCAACCTCTGCTCAAGTAGGTACTTGAGGCTCCTCTGGTCTGTCCTGACCACGAACTCTCTCCCAAGTAGGTACGGCCGCCACTTCTGCACCGCTAACACGATCGCCATCAACTCTCTCTCGTACACCGACTTCAGCCGGGCTCTAGGAGAAAGCACGTGGCTGTAGTAGGCCACGGGCCGCCCCAACTGCATCAACACCGCCCCCAGACCTACACCTGATGCATCCGTCTCCACCACAAACGCCATGCTGAAATCAGGCAACGCCAGCACCGGGGCCGTGGTCATGGCCACCTTCAAGGCCTCAAAGGCCTTGGTTGCTTCCTCCCCCCAAGCGAACCCATCCTTCTTCAAAAGGTCAGTAAGCGGCCGTGCAATCGTGCTGTACCCCCTTACGAACTTCCGGTAGTAGCCCGTCAGCCCAAGAAAATCCTGCAACGCCCTCAAAGAAGTAGGCACTGGCCAGTCCAACATGGCCTCTATCTTCGCCCTGTCCGCCGCTACTCCCCCCGCCGACACCACGTGCACAAGGTACTCTATCTGCCGCTGGCTGAAGCACACTTCTTCCGGTTCGCATACAACTGTTGCGCCCCCAGCTCCTGGAAGACTGTCTCCAAATGCCCTACGTGATCCTCCATAGTCCTGCTGTAAACCAAGATATCGTCGAAGAAAACCAAGACGAACTTCCTCAAGTACGGCCGAAATACCTCGTTCATCAAGGCCTGGAAGGTGGCGTGAGCATTCGTCAAGCCGAAAGGCGTGACGAGAAACTCGTAGTGCCCCTCATGTGTGCGGAACGCCGTTTTCGGCACATCCTCGGGCCTCATCAAGATCTGGTGATATCATGCCTTCAAGTCGATCTTCGAAAACACAACTGCGCCATGCAGCTCATCAAGCAGCTCGTCGATCACGGGAATGGGAAATCTGTCAGCCACAGTCTCCTTGTTCAGCGTCCTATAGTCGACGCAGAACCTCCAGCTCCCGTCTTTCTTCTTCACCAACAGTACTGGTGAAGAGAAAGGACTCACACTGGGCTGGATCACTCCTGCCTGCAGCATCTCCCCGACCATCCTCTCAATCTCGTCCTTCTGCACATGAGGATATCGGTACGACCGCACGTTCACTGGAGCTGCTCCCTCTCTCAAAACTATCGCATGCTCATGTCCCCTCTCCGGTGGTAGTCCCTGCGGGTCCTGAAAGACCTCCTGAAATCGCTCCAGCACCTGCTCAACCACCTCGGGAACCCCTGTCGGCTGCTCCTGCTCCACTCCAACTGCACGGCACTCTACCAAGTACCCCTCTCCTTCCCTCTGTAAAGCCCGAGTAATGGCCTTGAAGGCCACCAACGAAAAGCATAGGGTTGGGTCCCCTGTGAGTACCACCGTGCGGTCACCCTCCTCGAACTCCATCCTGAGACGTTTCCAGTTCACCCGCACGTCCCCTAACTTCTTCAGCCACTGCACGCCCAAAATGATATCGACATTCCCCAGCTCCAGGGGTAAGAAATCATCTATAATCTGCACCCCCTGCAAGGTCAGACATAACCCCTTGCAGAGCCCCTTGCTCTCCTCCATCTTCCCAGTTCCCAACAACACAGTGAACTTCTCCATGGTGCTCAACTGCAGCCCATGCCGCTCCACCACTCGGCTAGAGATGAAATTGTGGGTGGCCCCACTGTCTATCAGCACAGTCACCGCCATATCGCCCAACCGTCCTGACAACTTCATGGTGTGGTTCGGTGTGAACCCCACCACGGAGTTCAGGGAGACCTCCGTGAAGTCTAGATGAGACTTCTCCTCCTCCTCGAGTGGCTCCACCCCGGACTCCTCGTCATCCCTACACTCCTCCTCATCCGGCACCATGGTAATCTGTAGCAGGCGGCTCGCACATCTGTGGCCAGGGGTGAACTCATCGCAACGAAAACACAACCCCTTGGCACGCCTCTCCCTCACCTCCGCCTCCGTCATTCGTCGTCCAAGAGTAGCGGGACGAGTCTCTCCCCTCGCCTCGGGTACACCGGCAGGTTCCCTCGGTGTTGCCGCTGTTGGCGTGGGTCGGGAATTTTGGGTCCCCCAAGTCCCACGTATCCTCCTCTCCTCCGTACGTTTCTCCTCCGCCTTCTGCGCGAGGCGAATCAGGTCCTCCAAGCCCCCCGGGCTCTGCATCCTCAGCTCAGCTCGAATGGAGGGCTTGAGCCCCCCCATGAAGTTACCCATGAGCGCCTCCTCCGTGACCCCAGACACTCGGCCCGACAGTAGCTCGAACCTCCTGACAAAGTCCCTCACCGTTCCCTCCTGCCTGAGCACCCGGAGCTGATCGTAAAAATCTCCTCCTGTGGTCTCCTGGAATCGGTCCATCAAGTAGGCTGTCAAATCCGCCCAGGAGGAAAAATGGTTGTGTGCGACCTTCCACCGGTACCACGCTAAGGCCTCTCCCTCAAAATAGATGCCCACCGCCTTCAGGGCCTCCTCCTCAGTAAATCCCATCGTCTGAAAGTATCTCTCCGCTATGTAGATCCACCCATCGGGGTCGCTCCCCTCAAACACGGGCATCTTCAGCTTCTTCAGCCGCCTATCGACGTGGAACTCTGCTTCTCCCCGTCTCTCCTGGTCCCAACGCCTATCTCTGTGGTCCCTGAGGGGATCGTAGTCCTCATCTGCATACTCGTCCTCCGGCCACAAGGGTCTACCGTCTGGTCCCAGCCCATGGGGTCCCCCAAAAGCTGCAGTAGCTGGTCGTTGCCCTCCTCGACCCCCGAATTGACCCCCGGCCCTCGACCTCGCCTCGGAAACACCCCAGTGCCCTCCCGAAGACCTCCTGCTGGCCGCCTCCTGTCGACAGCCCCTAGGGCTTCTTCCGCTACCGCCGGAACCCCCAGGGGCCAATCGGAGCCCCTGGGGTCTCGGCCGCCCCCACCCGCCTGCGCGCGGCCCCCCAGCGCCCATTCGGGGGCCGCGCGGGGCCTCATCCAGTGCGGCGGGGCCGCACCGCCCCCGGAGTGGGCTCGCGACCCCCCCGGGGGGTTCGCCGGCCCTGGCCGACAATCTGGGGGGTTCGCCGGGTCTGGGCGGCCCTCCGGGAGGGTCCCCAGGCCCCGTCGCCCCCCGCGCGTGCTGTCGCGGCTGCCCCTTTCGTCGCCGTCGCCCGGTTTCGTGACCTCCGAGGTCCCGGCTGTTTGAAACTGCGCCGCCACCCTTGCATCTCGCACCCTTAACTCTTGAACTTCCAGATCTGAGTCATCTTCCTCCTCCGTCCAAGATTTCTTCCCCTTTCCCTTAACTAGGGTTTGCAAAATCTCCATGATTTTGATTTGATTTGCTTCACTTTTTGCATGCTTCTCTTCTTGGGCGCGGTTGTTTTCCTCTATCCTCTTCTCAAGTCGATCGCTCATCGTCTCCATCGTGGATCCGATCTCCTTGGTGATTTCTTCATGTAGGGATTGAAGCTTTTCCTCGATGGTGGCTCTCGTGCCTTGCGCCATTGGATCTTATGAGCTCTGATACCAATTGATACGATCCGCTTGGATCGATCACACAAATCGATTTAAAGTGGAAAAATTAAAAGGAGGGAAATATTTTTAGGGTTTTGAGATTAGAGAAACAAGAGGAATCAAGAGATAAAAGCCTCTTTCGAGAGGAGACAGCTTTTGATTCCCGTACCTATGCAGCCATTATTATTATTATTATTATTATTATTATTACGCCTCCCCGTCTCCTCCTGCGCACGTATTTGGGGGGGGGTTGCTTGGATGCCCTCAGGTTTATTCGATGTTACACATTTCTCCTTCTCTTGTGCATATTTTCATATATACACTCATGTTTTTAATTTATTTTATAAATATATCCTTCTGTTAGAAGTCAGTTAACAGTTAATAAAAGTCATCTTTTAGACAATGTTACTAAGTATTGGCTGAATTAGTTAGCCGTTGATGTTCTGATGACAAAATTACCCTCACATTAGCCCACGAGTAGTTCCAATTTCACGAACTAATACAAAAGTTCTATCCTTCTACTCTCTGTATATTCTCTTCTACTGATTGTTCTCTTCTCATGTCTGTGTTTGCCCCTCTTTTTTTAATTCCTTGCATCTTCCTTTGTTATGCTTTTATATCACATTATAGGTTTAATTTGATTAAGCAAGTAATCCTGCATTTACTTGTGCACGTCTTCTTGATGATCCCTCCACAACACTTGAAGAAGCTTATGCATGATTTGACTTGAGTAAATGTAATAACACACTGAGACTGGTAGAAATATTCATTCTCATAATGGGGAGACTGTGCGGTCAAACTGAGTGACTATTTTTAGGAATTGAAGAAGTGTTTGGTTATATAGATAATAAGAGATAGGAGGTAGATTAATGTTTTCTTTGTAAGTGGGAAAGGAGGACGGTTATATCATGAGTACCAGAACTTGTATTTTTCTCCACGCTATACTGCCTTTGAGGATTGAAAGAAAGACATGTTGAACAGGCAGTGAGCCAACCGATGCATAATCAAACAAAAAATACAAAAGAATAAAATCTCTCACTTGGGTATTAAGATTTAGCAAGTAATGACCGATCAAAATAAATGAAGTCGACTAACTACACTGCAGTTTGAGGAAGATATATACTGCTTTCTTTTGGAAGTGAAAAGGAGTCTGTAAGGAAGTTGTTATCCAATGACATTATTGTCCTTTTACCCCTTTAGCGGACGACTGTTAATTCCTTGCTAATACTAGAGCATATCTATGAATGGACTTGAAAATATGGGGAGATATAATAAAATATACAAGAGTCAAGGAGATGTAATAAAAACACTCTTTCAGGGTTGATTGAAGTGCCAAATTGGCGGCCGCACACCCAAAGTCTACATTACACTGCTACCGGGGTTGTTAACCTGGCACCCAGCCCAAGAAATTTAAAAACTCTTCATTTTTCATATTGGTTTCTTTCTCTTACGGATGACTCTTTCACCCACTTACAGACTCTTTATTCGAGTTTCTCTTCTAGCATATCTTTTTTTATCTTCAATCCTAAATTATATCATAATCTATCACATTTTTCTACTTTTCAAATTTTTTTAAAATCTTAAAAGAACTTTATCATTAAATTTTTTTACCTCCTTTTAATTTTCTAATTCAAATAGACTTTAACCCATTTGGATTACTACAAACTCCCATGTCTTTTTTAATTTTATAATTTCTAAATATTAAAAGAATTTTATCATAAACTATATCTATAATAAACTTTCAAATCCAACTAGATTTTTAACCATTTCAATTTGAGTCCAATTTTTGTGCTGGGGTTGCCAACACCAAGGAACAGCAGCGTCGCAGTCAATCATAAAAAAGAAACAACACATAAGCATGGTAGTTGTCCCAGAGGTCTATATAGCACTAATGAGGCAAAAGGCATGTTTTGGTACATAAAATCCGTCTATTCTGTAATCATTTTCAGAATGGGATTTTTTATAAAAATAAAAAATACATAATTATTTTTTATGCCACAATCACTAACCCTTTACCACATACATTTGTTGGTAACAAGTGTCTGAATAAAAAGGGGGAAACACAAAATATCTACATCATTCATGATATGATGAAGAATTGGTTGTTGCAAAGAAAGGATGAAATTGCATTCATATCAATTGTAGAAAGCTGGCCTAAAATCCAAAGTAACAAATAATAATTGGCGTAGTGTTTGCAAGCTTTATAATAAGCAATTCAATTTTCTAGTCTAGTGATCCATATGTTGTAAAAGGATCACCCATCGTTCGCAACTTTAGCTTTGGCAATATCAGAAATTTCAATCAATATTGGTCAAATGTATGGTACCAGTTTTGGCAATATCAATTGTTTCAAATTGGTTGTATTGACCACTTATTAAGTTTCAAAATGAATCAGTAATCTAAAGGCAGAAAATATAGCACAACAGCTTATAAACGTTTTCCTTAATTGCCTAAGCAGATGCTTAGTGTAAGACTTATTCGATCTATCGATCATCCTCTTTTATAATTTTACATGTGTTAAAGTTATGATTAGATTGTTGGGCTTGGACTTATTGAGCTTAGACTCATGTTATTTGTTCATGCTTATGATACTCTATATATCAATTAAATGTGGAGAGAAAATCGATCTCTCTTCTATTCTCATCAAACCCTAGATTCTTCATGGCATCATAACCTATATTTTTCTCCGTCTTGAAAACCTAATTCTCCGCTCCAAAAACTAATCATTAACCAAGTTCCAACATCCACCATTAGCATCCTCAACATCTCTATCTCCACTTCCTCCTCTCTGTATCGACTTCAACAAACTGTCACCACCTCCACTCTCCTCCATTCTTCCCATCTCCGCGACACCGCTAGCACCACCCTGACACCACATTGTCAACTTTGCTACCATCTCTTTTCATTGTCGCCACCCTTATTCGTCATTGTTGTCCATGTTCTTGATGTAATCATGTTTTCCCTTTTTTTGTTATATTTGTTTTTGTAGATATTATATATTTCTATCAGATCTAATCAAAACAACCCCCTTTTGTAAAAAATAGTTCGTGTTCCTAACTAAAATAGAAACAAAACAATAAAAATTGCTTTCTTCTAACATCATTTTTAAAGCTAAAACAACATGCACTACACATGCAAATTAAAAATAACTAAAAACAAAACAAATTCTCTAAAATAATACTCGTGCAACAGATGAACTCAATTAATTAAAATCAAAATAAAACTAGGCCTGAAATCAAGCAATTGAATCGGATCTCCATCACAACCCCTAACACCTTGTTGGACATTTACCTTCTTATTTCTCCTATAGTTATTGTTAGGCATCCTAGCCACAACATAGAAAGGCTACTTCTCTTTCTATATCATTCATTCTAATAATCTCCTACCTCTCTCACTTACAAAATCAAATACAAATTTTTCATCATGCCTCACAATAAGCCTCTCTAATTGCAAATCTCTCTCTCTCAAACTTAAATAACCCGCTCATAGAATTTTCACCTGGAACCCCTCTCTCACCACTTACATTCAGCATCAGGAACTACTTGCTATCAACATATCATGGTAAGCCTCTCACTCCCCCACCGGTCTCCTTCATCTCTTGCCATTTACATTTACACATTCATGGCCTCGTAAGAACTTATCACCTTCCTCTCCCTCATTCACTGTATATGCCAGTTAAAAAAGAAAAACTTAAAAGGCTAAGTAACATACATTAACAAGATATTGTTTCATTTCTTACCATCGGCATAATTACAAAGTTCATCTGTGTGCCTTCCTACTAAAGTTTAATTGCATCTTTAAAGCAAAAGCCCACCTTCCGTTTGGGTTAGTCATCACTCTAATATCCTAGTATCTCCTTAGAAATGATATCAACCTCTTGTATGTCTAATTGGAAATGAGATTTTTCGATCTGTGCTTGCACTGAGATTAATGATGGAGTTTTTGTATTGAACAATATATGCGAGAAAAATTTTGTATAATGCGTCTATTGATGAAATTAAGGATTTATAATATAGGTGAACAAACACTTCAACCATGAAGTCATGTAGTGCCAAACATGTCTAACAAGCATGTGAACACTTATATCGCACTATTATTCCAATTATACTTTTAAAATGTGCATAAGTATCACCGTGTCACGTTGTGTTGTTCCCGTATTGAAATGTCTGTCATGTCATTGTGTAACGTAGTTTATATCGTCAGAATAAGAGTTTTGTTTTTCAAATCTCTTGGAGATACATATTCCCCAATTGCTTCATTTAAGATTGAAGAAAAACTACTACAATCTATGAAGCACATGCACTGAGAGCTGGGTGTTGTTCATGTTGAACATTGATACTCATATGATGTGTGCACATCACATATTATATGATCCGAACTACTACCATCTATGAAGCACAGGCACTAAAAGCTAGGGGTTGTTGATGTTGAAAATTGACACTCATATGACACTTGCCCACTACATATTATATGCTCAAAGCTGGGTGTTGTTGATGTTGAACATTGACACTTGTATGACACTTGCCCATCGCATATTATATACTCCAAACCGTGTCATATTATATACTCCAAACCGTGTCATATTATATACTCATACTCCAACCCGTGTCATATTATATACTCCGAACCGTGTCTGACTTCAAAAATACAAAATTGATCCTGCAAAGTCGTCAATTTTGAATAAAAGCATAAATCCGTTGGCAGGCACTTTAGAACTATGACTCTCTTAAGAAGATTTTTTTAAAAAATTCTTCTTAGCTAAGTGGCTATTATGTTACCAAAGATTAAACTTCACTGAAACTAGGCTAAATGACGAACATTTTTGGACCTTTTTCTTTGATTTTTATATTTGATTAGAATTTTGTTGGCTGAAATTTTATATTGTTTTTCTTTTTATTTTTATTAAACAAATCATAATCATTATATGTTCTAATGTGTATTATATATAGATACACATGCACACGTACACATGGTTGAATCCCCTAGTCATCGTGTCCTACCTTTTAAAAATGTGTCTATTTCATGTCATTTTCATGTCCCTCATACGTGTCCATGGTCCATAGACTACCATCGTTTCGTTATTCCATCTTTGTCAATCCCTCCTAGTATCCTTTGCAACCATCAGTTTGAAATTTTTGTTGAATTTCCATACTTCTAATTCGTTAGTGACTTACTCTAAGAATCATAGGAAAATTTGTTGCATGTACAATTTTTGTTGGATTATTCTAATTCGTAGTTGTCTACCACATTTTACCATTTAATGGAAATAGAGGTTTTGTAAATGAAGACTGAAATATTTAAAGTTCGAAAATGCACTAGAAATGTTGATTATGTTGGTATTTGGAACTAAAACAACTTTGTAGGATGTTACATATTCTTGTAACTTTTTAGATTATGAGTAAGCTCTTTTTGACACTAAGCTAGCACAAAATACATGTACATATGTGCAAATGTCGTATATGTGAGTATGTGCCTTTGTGTGTCTATACTTGCGATAGGTTTCTCTCTCTTTTCAAATACTACCTCACTTTTTGCATCTTTCCTTCCTCCACTTCCTAAAAGAGTATTATTTGATCTATAGGAGATTGAAGTCCTAAATGAATTGTCGCCAAAATACCATACAAAACTAGGGCATGTGATTGTTTGCTCCTATAAGAGTTGAATACCTAGAACACTGCTATCATATCAATTAACTAGTGCGCCTAGCATTTAAAAATTTGTAACGTGCATTTTGTACCATGGATCATGAGGGACCTTATGTTTCTTTGTTATCACTTGGGAATTGTACAAACTTCTTATATTAGCTTTCTACTTAGTAATTGCATGATCAGAAGGAAAATGGAATTTAAGCAATAAACGGAATATATTAGTACAATTACTGCGATACTTGTGGATATAAATGAACAAAATACAGCTAAAATCACACTACCATCCGTATGCTACCGTTCCTATATTCATTTGTGCAAAACCTATTGCAACATGGACAACCAACAAAAGAACTGATAAAAACAAAAGCACTGATAATAATTCTGAATCATAAAGCATGCTGAAGATTAAATAGGATACCTAGACATAATGCACCGATCACAAGTCACTGACCTGCGTGTAATCTAGTTGTTTATCCTTAGGTCTTAAAATACCCGCTGTAACGAAGGCTGCATTCAGAGTTTACATAATCTTCATATAAACCAAGAAGGTATAAATTTAACCTAATGGAACCAAACATCATTATAATACTTTTAACTGCCTCGACAACGAATATTGACTTGCATGCTAAGAGAGAAGACATGTGAGGTATTCGTGTAATGTATCCATGCAGAGAGAAATGCCTTGGAACAATGACGTGTACCTTGTGGAATTTACCTGATTCATCATCCACTTGAAGCCAACAGCAGCTGTGCATTCATTTTTAGAAGCACTACTCAACCAATCAAGGTTGTAGACCTTATCCATTGTCTCCGTGATGGTTGACATATTGCTCCTCCTCTCTTTGACAGAGAATATCTCACCATTTGAAGAGACATTAACATGGCTATTCAGCAAAGTCTCAAACCACCCGCTTCCCGACCTTTGCATTGACAAAATTGCAAAGAACCTAACAGGTGTGCATCTGCATTCTTTTCTGCAGAATACATTGAAAAAAGGTCATCAACCCTAAACCCAATGAATTCTAGACTTCCGACCAATGGCCAAGAAGCCGCATTACCTTTTATAAGTAGTTGGTTCTGGATAGTGTACATATGGAACCTCTGATTGCTCAATATTAAGAGGAGGACAAGGTGTTTCTACTTGCTCTATCTTCAGTAAGCTGGGATTGACATTGAACCCTTTTTGTTTTAAAGAAACCGAACATATAAGAACTCCACAAATCATTAGTACCGATACCGCAATCAAGCTCATTGCCAGCGGATTCTTCTTTGGAGGTTTCATGATGAGCATATCCTACATGAGACAGCACATCTTGACTTATAAGTGCCACATATATATAGGTTTCAACAATTAAACCCAAAGAACAGATCATAACACTCTCCCTTTTGCCATTACTAAAAACTTCAGATCATGCATAAAAGGCTGAAATAAGGTACCCAATAAAACAGGAGAAATGCACAAAAGAGAACATGTGCTTCCTTCAATTGAAACAATCCAACATAAGAGAATATTTTCAAACAAAGGTTTTCTTTCATCTAACAATTCCTATATCATTACATCCAAAGCTCTAAGCAATGAATCACACCACACCAACAATGAGAAATATCATGTAGTGAACAGTACCCAGATCAAAGAACCATTCAGATCAATAAACAAAAAGAACCCAACTTTTCATCACATCAGCACATTCCACAGATATGGAATCAAACGAAAAGCGAAAAAAGAAAGAAAAAGAAAGAAAAATAAGCAGCTAAAAGGTGTACCTTATTGGAAAGATACACAGCAATCTTCTCCATTCTTTCTATTTTCTGCTCTCACGGCTCTCCAGAAAGAACGTTTTTATTTGGCTCAAATCACAATTTTTCTCGTATCACGGATTCCAAAATCAACACAAATATAAGCTCGTAAAATATCACAAAAAAATCACAGGGGGGCAACCACCATTGCTGCTGCTCCGCTCGCATTACCTTTTCTTCTTCATCTCTTTCCTTATTTTTTATCTCTTTCCTTTCTTTCTAATCAAAATTAGTAATAATATGAATATTAAAAAATTAAAAGAATATAACCTCTCTCTCGCGTATCCAAGAGATCGTTCTATTTTTAGACCCTTTCGCTCCGAACAAACAAAGATGAGAAAGAGGCAGAAGAAATAGGCTACCTTTTATTCACATAAGTCCTTAAATTTAATGCAATTTGCGGTATATATTCAACTTTTGAATCAAACTTCCTCTTTTATTAGGGGTTGGATTAGGTTATTATTGCAGCCAGTTAGCCAAATGGGACTATGATTACAATTATTAGATTAGTTATCATCCTTATAACTAAATAATTAATTTTTCTAACAAGAGACTCGTGATCTACTTGAATTAAGACATAACCGCGGGTGCAAATTTACCAAAAATCCAACAAACAATGCCAAGTTTGCATATTTATTATTATTATATTATTAAGGAAGAATAAGAAGAATTAGTTTTGATAATTGGGACGATGAAGGTTGGTTTGTGAATAGAGATGTGGACCACTTCAAAGCAATCTAAGTGGAACCCCATAATCACAGAATGCCAAAAAAAATTTAAAAAAAAAACATGTCCTTTATTAAGGGAATGTTTTGAGCGCAGGTGTTGACCAACGGTTTAAACAAGAGAGTTTGACAAATTCTCACATTATCAATTTCATTAATGACCTTTCATTATTATAATGTCTAGTGTTTGTAATGTCTATGAGCCAAAGAGCACTTGCTCAGATGGCATTTTCTCTCTCTTTTTTTGTGGGAGTCACATGATCAAGACCCGATCAGCTCGTGTTTTACTGTTTTTCGATATATTTAAAAAAAATAGATGATTTATATGTATGAGTAATAATTTTTAAACTCGGTATGAGTGAATCACAATCTGTGTGATCGATTAGGGGATGTAAAAAAAATTGAGAAGCCCTAAATCTTCAAGTCCCTTGTATTTTTCCATACTTCTAATCGAGCCACGTCAATCTCGGGCTACCAACCAAAGGCCTGATTATCATTACCGTGTATAATTTGGGGTACCACGAGTTTCTTTTCTTTCTTAAAAAGAAAAAAGAAAAAAAAAATAATTCCATGTTATGAGCGGGCTTTTGTAGGCCCATTGTGTAATGGGTATCCACCCATTATGTAACCCTACTTCTATAAATACAGGACTCCGGGGTTCCGTAGCCGCCAAGCTTACAACACGTTATCAGCACGATCAAAGCTGAGCCGAATCTCTGCCGACGGACGAATCGTGACGCGAACGGGCTTCCTTCACCGAACGTCGCTAGATCCGACGGGTAGGATCTAGAGGTAATTTTTATTCATTATATCTAAACTTTTATGTGCATATGATTAGATCTACATGTTTGGATCAATGTTTGGTTAGTATAATCGGATTTTTATCTCAGCTCTGCATGCTAAATCAACCTTTTAATGAAAACTTGACGTTTTATCACTAAAAATCAATTTTTTACGATTAAAACCCCGTTTTGAAGACTAAAAATAGTTTTTTTCAATAAAAATCATGTTTTTATGATCTTCTTCTCCAAAATCTTCAGACCCTAGAGGGGATTTTTCGTCGCCACGCGGCCAGAAGCCACGAACGCACGAAACCCCTTCCCCCATTGCGATCTCCCTGTTGCCAGAAGTGGCGTCGTGCCGCTGCCGCTGCGTGCTCCCGGCAGCAGGCGCTGCCGCTCCCCGGCGGCAGTCGACGCTGCCGCCCGGAGCGGCAGCCGCCGCCGCCGCCAGCAGTGACGGCCGTCGCTGCCTAACCACCAGAAGCGGCGGCGGCGACGACGTTAAACACACCCCCCTCTGCGCGTGCGGCCAAACCCTAGCCGCCAGAAGCGGCTGCCCACGTAACGCAAACCCTAGCAGGTTGCACGGGATCGCACTACGGATCGTCTCCAAAAAAACCCTAACTATGGTTTTTCCATTAAAAAATTTTGTTTTTATAAAATTCTTTTCAGATTTAATTAAGATTTTTTTTCTTCGTTAAATCCCGATTAATTACATGCTTTATAAATCATCGCATTTTGGATTATTTGATTATTACACGTTTAATAATTAGGAAGATCATGCGACCGCTCTGCCGTTAGTCAACTAACCTAACGGTGTATGACGTTGCCTAGCGGTCCAATAATTATTAAACAAAAAATTTTCATTTCCATCATTAAATGCATTGATGATTAATTACATGTGATGATTAATTGTCCTAATACCGAAGGGTGTTAAACCTGTGGGATATAAATGGATATTCGTAAGAAAAACGAACGAAAATAACGAGATCGTACGCTACAAAGCGCACCTTGTTGCATAAGGCTTTTCCCAAAGACCAGGAATAGACTATGATGATACATATTCTTCGATCATGGATGTGATCACTTTTCGTTTCATTATTAGCCTAACTTCTACGGAAGGCCTGGATATGCAGCTCATGGACGTTGTGACTACATACCTATATGGCAATATAGATAAGGATATCTATATGAAACTTCCAGACAGCTATAAACTACCGACGAAAATGATAGAAAGACCACAGGAAGTCTACTCTGTCAAACTCCAAAGATCACTGTATGGTCTAAAACAGTTGGGGAGAATGTGGTATAACAGACTTAGTGAATTCCTAGTGAAACAAGGATTCACAACTACTGAAGTCTGCCCTTGCATCTTTATATAAACAAAGGGAACAGGATTCGTAATAATTGCCGTCTATGTAGACGACTTAAACCTCATCGGATCTCCTGAAGAGATAGCTGAGATATCTAAAAGACTTACACAGACTTTTGAGATGAAAAACCTTGGCAAAACGAAGATATGCCTAGGCCTACAAATCGAACATCTAAGTGAAGGAATCATGTTACATCAATCCACCCACACAAGAAAGTTGCTGAAAAATTTCCTCATGGACAAATGTCATCCGCTTAGTACACCAATGGTCGTCCGATCATTGGATGCCAATACGGACCCCTTCTGGTCACTGGAAGAGGGGAAGGAAGCATTGGGTCCCGAAGTACCCTACCTAAATGCAATTGGAGCACTCCTTTATCTGGCAAACTGCACGCGTCCCGATATAGCATTCGCAGTTAACCTACTAGCCAGATACAGTTCAACGCCCTCAAAGCGCCACTGGAACGGAGTGAAGCACCATCTGCGCTACCTTCAAGGGTTAGTTGACCTGGGACTATACTTCAAGAAAGGTGTATCATCCAACTTAGTTGGTTATGCAGATGCAGGATACAGATCTGACCCTCACACCGCAAAGTCCAGACCGGCTTCACATTCACCTACGGTGGAACAGCCATCTCATGGAGATCTGTGAAGCAGACTTCTACAACAACCTCATCCAACCACTCCGAACTCATTGAGATCCACGAAGCTAGCAGAGAATACTTCTGGCTTCGTTCAGTCATCCACCACATCCTTGTGACAACCGGCCTGAAGATGGGAGATCTTGGACCGACCGTAAAGCTTTAGTAAATAGATCTGCCAGGTTGTTGCAAGACTGGATCAGCAGGATGTCGATCTGGTTGTCTACTTGATGTTCATGCGTCCAGAAGAGTTTGGGGGAAATGTGATTCGTCCTGTCACCTTTGATGTAGCCACCTCGTAGTTGAGCTATGCAGGCAGCATTGTCTTCGTACATGGTGGTACCTTTAGAAAAGCTGTAATATGAATTGGGATGAGATAGTTGAAAGATCTACAAGCCTGAAGCTTGTACGCAACAGGGGGAGTTAATGTTGGGTTATACTCTATTTCCATTAGCTACTGGTTTTTCCCACTGGGTTTTCCATAGCCAAAGGTTTTAATGAGGCAACCACATCAACTCCGGATCCAGAAGTATCCACCTCTGATGATATCCATCGATCAGTGGAAGTTATAGAGACTTGTACTCTTTTTCCTTAACCACTGGCTTTTCCCACTGGTTTTTTCATGGCAAAGGTTTTAACGAGGTAAGGACTCTTAACTTAGGATCCAGAAGTATACATACACTCTGGTCAGATAAGCCCTATGAACCCTGAAGCGTTCATACACCCGGCTTACAACAATGGATGGATAAGGAGAAGTGTTATGAGCGGGCTTTTGTAGGCCCATTAATGTATTGGGTATCCACCCATTATGTAACCCTATTTCTATAAATACAGGGCTACGGGGTTCCGTACCTGCCAAGCTTACAACATTCCCTTCAATTTTGTACTTATCAAACCCCGACCCCTCCCCAACAGCCCGAAAGACCAACAAGACTGTATTAAACAAAAAACTTTTGGTCGTTTTTTCGTGTTCACATCCCCTTAATATTCTCCCTCTTTCCTTTTATTTTTATTTTTCATTTTTCCGTAGGATTGAACTTTTCTTATAAAATTGACCAACAAGAAGATATTAAACAAAAAATTCTAGTTCGTTTTGTTTTCACATTCTCTTAATATTCTTCCACTTTCCTTTTATTTTTATTGTTCGTTTTCTCGTGGGATTGAAATTTTCTTATAAAATTTACCTTTTGAAATGAAACTATTAATTTAAAATTACTCAAAATGTATTAAAAACTTCTAACAATCCCGCCCCATTTCCAAAATATTTTTGTCCCTTGTAAAACTCTCTTCTCCTGCTCCTGGCAATTTATAGTTAAGTAACATGGAAAATACCTTGAATATTTACATAATTAAGTATATCAGAGTTAAGTAACTCGATAGCCGTAGCCTTGAACCGAGTACCCTTTAATGACAAACTGAATATAGCAAACATATAAACTATCAAATGTAGGTTTCGAAATAACTCGCACATTTATGACCTTGTGCATCTATCTCGAGTTTCATAGATGTTTCAGAGTGTTTTCTCACTACAAAGCGTTGACCGTGAAGAGCCCGGTCAACGTGGTCAAGGGGCCCGCTTTGGGTCCCTCGGGGGGCTTCGAATCGGTGCAGAAGGGGCGAGGGGAAGCCTCGGCCCTAGTTGAGACGCTCGGCCTCGGACGGGTGTGCTCGGCCTCGGCTGGCAGGGGGACGAGGGGTAGCCTCAGTCGCCCGGGTAGATGCACGGCCGACGGGTGGCGAGGGAGAGTCTCGGACCCGATTAGGACGCTCGGCCACGGCAGGACGTGCTCGGCCACGGCAGGCTGACGGTGAGGGGAAGCCTCACTGTCCGGTTGATCGAGTGGTCGGAGAGGGGCGAGGGGTAACCTCGGCCCGTTGATCTGCTGTCCACCTGCGCAGACGAGAACAATCGTCAGGGGGCCGGACCTTGGTTCCGGCCAAATCCCCTCCGATGCCTAAGTCAGATAGAGATCTGAGAAAGGAGGCCCGGCGGAGACGGTCCGACTCGTAAGGAGATCGTAACGGCGTCTCTCGGCGCGAGCGGGGGAGGAAAGAGATGAATTGGGGGAACGAGGTCGTTGATGGAGTACCTTAGGTTTTGTTACCTGAGATGCGGTCCCTTTCTTCGTCGTCTTCCTGGCCCTTTTATAGAGCTCCCGCTTGATTGCCTCCGGCCCATGTCCCACGCCCGCCATTGATCGTGCCCCATCAGTCCCCCCTCGCCGCCGCTCTCTCCGCCATGCCAGCACCTCCCCATTATCGCTATTTAGTGGTCGCGCGTCCGGGGGAGTGGTTTTCGCAGGAGTGGGCGAGCGACCAACGGGTTATTGGGGCCGGGTCGGATCGACGTTCGAGAAGGTCCCTTGTAGGGCCTTTGTTGAATGGGCTTTGAGGACGCCGATGGGCTTTTGACCAGTAGTCGGGCTCTTGGGCTCTTGCTTTATGGGTCTCGGTCAAATAGGCATAACAATTGCCCCCATCGGTCGGGTTGATCGGCCTCGGCCGGTTCGGCTCGACCGATGTGACCTCTGCCGTTTTTGACGAGCTCGCCAGTCGATGCCGACTCATTTATTAGTCGTCATCACGAGTTGGCCCGTTCGACACTTTTAAGGCGTGGGTCCCGAAGCGCCGTCGGCCTTCGGATGCTGCCACGTGTAGCGGCAAGCCTATCCGCCGTTCGCGGAGTCGCCTTAAGTTCGAGAAGCCGAAGGGTTCGTGAGCCGCCATTGGTGGGGTCGATCAGCCCCGGCTCGCTCAGATCGCCCGTTGTGTCTCCTGGGATTCCGAGCGGCGCTTCAATCGAGGCGAGGCCATAAATGCGGGTCATGATGAGGCGGATCGATTGGACTTCGACTGGCGCTGGTTTCGAAACGCCGCCAGTTATTCGAAGCCCGCCACGCGTTCTTGTCAGCCGCTTCGAATTCACCCTTGCGCCCGGTATATAAAATCCTCAGCCGCGTTGATCTCCACTTCTCTCTTGCTTCTCCCAGTATTCAAAGCTTTCCACAACTCGGAGTTTCCTGTCGCCTTCGCTTCCTTGCCTTCTCCAGACTAGTCGAAAAAAGGTAATTCCTCTCTCGCTTTCATCTTATGGCTGCCCTTAGGATAGGCGGTTCTGGTCAAAGGGCAAGGGATCCTTCGGAGTCCGGGCGGGGTGAGCTCCGGCTAGGGGGATCAGGTTCCCCCGCCGGGAGTCGTTCTCTTCATGATAAGGGAAAGGAGAAACTTTTTCCAGACTTCGCCCGTGATGACGTGGTGTCGGCTGCCGTACGGCTTAATGTGCCCCCGGTTGTCCTCCGTACGCCGTCGAGGACCCCTCCTTCGGTGGCCGCGGAGATCCGGGAGAGATATCTCTGCTTCCCATACGAGGTTCGGGTTCCATTTGTCGACGAGCGGGTTTGCCTTCCGAGGGGCAATGAGGTCGGCGTCTACGTCGAGATGTTCCGCCTGGGTCTTCGCTTCCCGCTCCATCCCTTCTTCATTCAGGTCATGGAACATTTCACAGTGTCCCTGTGTCAGTTCGCCCCGTGTTCGATCGCGGTACTGACGGGCTTCGTAACGCTCTGCTGTACCCGTGGTCTGGAGCCGACTCTTCCCCTTCTCTTCCACTTTTACCAGGTCCAGACGGTCGGTCCAGGGTCATGGCTGCTACTCCGAGCTCGCTCGAGGAGGGAATGCCTGATCGGGTTACCCCGCTGGTCAGGGGACTGGAACTTGGATTACGTTTTCGTGGTCTTCTTGGGTGAGGCCCAGATTCTAACAAGCTGGGGCAGTTCTGTCCATCCTCACCTGTCGTTAGTTCTCTCAGATGCCGACCGGGCAGCCGCTGCGCTTCTGTTGGCTCTTCCTTTGGAAATGAAGTCCATCTGGTCTTTGCTGGACGATCTACTCCTGAAGGCCGTCTTGTGGTCTCCGGGTAGGTCGCTTTTTCATCCTCGGATCGCCCTGTGACTCATCCTGATTTCGGTCTCCTTTGCAGGGATGGTCGGCCGCGAATTCGTCCGTGACGTCGACGAGCTGATCCGTCGTGGAGCCGCTCGGAGCCGAGGTAGTACCTCGGGAAGGGCGCCTCGGAGGACCGTCGAGGAGGAAGCGCGCCGAGCCGAGCCTTCCGTGGGTAAGGTGGTGGCCGCGCCTCCCGCCTCTTCTTCTGGAGATCCCCTTCCGGGGGGCGAGGACGGCGCGAGGCGGAAGCGTTCCCCTCCGGCGCCTTCGGAGCCCCACAGTGGAAAGAAGAGGAAGGAGGACGTGGATCCCTCCGCTCCGGCAGGTTCGGCGCTTCCCGTGGCGACCGCCGGGGATCCTTCGATAGCTTTGCCAGCCACCCCCCTCGCAGCGTCTTCACCCGTATCACCAGGGGTCTGGGCCTTGTTGGCGAGCGACTTGGCTTCGATTGTCGTCCCTGGGAGTTCGATGTTTGTTGACCGAGCCCTGGCTCAGCAGGTTGCCGAGGTCTCCGTCCCTCCCCGGGACCGCAGCCTCCTCAAGAAGATCCCGGCCGACAAGATGTCGGATTCCTTGGTCTGGATCCTCCAGCAGGTTCGGTTATCTTGCTATCCTCTCTTTCTCTTTATCCTCTTCTTAGCCCATGTCTCGTCTTTTCAGGGTTCAGCGCTCGCTGTGGAGTTGCAGTGTCGAGCCGTCCGCTTGAGGGAGATGGAGGAGTCCTCCATGAGGGCTCAGGAGCGGGCCGGGGCGGCCGAGGTGGCCATGATGGAGGCCCAGATGGAGTCTCGGCGCCTCACTCTCCGTGTGGCTGCGTTGGAGGGACAAGTGGGTGACCTCGAGGGAAAGCTGGGGGATGCTCATCAGTCGGCGAAGGAATCGGCGGAGTCGTTCCGCCTGGAGAGGGAGGAACTTCAGAGGGAGTTGTCTGATCGGCGCCAGGTGGCGCGGCTCGCGGAGGAGGTGGAGAAAGGCGTCGTCGAGACCCTGGGGAAGAAGATCTTCGAGGTTCTCCGGGAGGCCTTCGGTAAGTATGTAGACATCATCGCCCCCCGGATCGTCGAAGTCGTCCAGTCTTCCTTCCAAGACTGTGCGGAGCGCGTTCGGGAAGCCCCTCCGCCAATCGGGTCCCCTCGCTCCGAGCAGGGCGAAGTGCCCGAGGATGTGTCCTCTCGAGCCCGGGCCCCCTAAGCCGTCCCTCCTGGCCTTATCCTCAAAATTTTTAAGCATCCGCTTCGCTTTGGGCCAGTCTACTTGAAATGGATCCCTGGCCATCTCCTTCAGCCCCGCGGCCAACAATTGCTGGTTGCATGGCCGTTAGCTTGGGTCACCTACTCCGGGTCTTGTGTTAACCAATTTTGCTTTGTCGGTGTCGATCTAGCGTTTGTTTGGTCATTTGTCACGAGTAGATTGTTTGTAGGGTGTTCCCTTCGCCTTCATCCCCTGTAAATAAGACGCATTTTTGTACTCGGGTTAACTATTATAAACGAAATCGACTTACTTGGATTTCTTGTGTGCTTTGCGTTGTCGCCTTGTTCTTGGCTTGGGAATGGACGAAACCGGCGTTGGGGATTCTCCCCCGACTTATGAGCGCAGGGGTCGGCAGCGAGGGCAGAGCTCCTCGGCTTAGGACCGGTCGGCGTCTGTGCCTGCTGGGGGAATTGCCCCCAGACTTATGAGCGCTAGATTCGGTCGGCGAAGGCAAAGTCCCTTGGCTTAGGACCGGTCGGTGATCGTGCCTGCTGGGGGAATCGCCCCCAGACTTATGAGCTCTGGAGTCGGTCGGCAAGGGCAAAGCTCCTCGGCTTAGGACCGGTCGGCGTCCATGCCTGCTGGGGGAATCGCTCCCAGACTTATGAGCACTGGAGTCGGTCGGCGAGGGCAAAGCTCCTCGGCTTAGGACCGGTCAGCATCCGCGTCTGCTGGGGGAATCGCCCCCAGACTTATGAGCTCTGGAGTCGGTCGGCGAGGGCAAAGCTCCTCGGCTTAGGACCGATCAGCATCTGCGCCTGCTGGGGGAATTGCCCCCAGACTTATGAGTGTTGGAGTCAGTCGGCGAGGGCAAAGCTTCTCGGCTTAGGACCGGTCAGCATCCGCGTCCACGGGGTGAATTGCCCCCAGACTTATGAGCACTGGAGTCGGTCGGCGAGGGCAGAGCTCCTCGGCTTAGGGCTGGTCAGCATCCGTGTCTGCTGGGGGAATTGCCCCCAGACTTATGAGTGCTGGAGTCGGTCGGCGAGGGCAAAGCTCCTCTTCCTCCTCCAGTGAGGCGGTGGTCCCCGGCCTTTTGCGTTATTGGCGACATGTCAACTCCGTCGGGATTTTAAGTAAAGACAATAAAAAGAATGCGTTTGTACTCTCATGAGTCCTGTCGGACCGGTACATTTGGAGGAAACGGAAAAAAGGAAATGAAGCTTAAACAGAGGGATGTAAAACTAGATAACTCCCTCATACTAGGCTGCCACCGGGGGGAGAGACGTCGCCTGCTTACTCTATGATGCGGAGGGGGCCTTGGAGGGTGTTGATCTTCTTCCCCTTGTCTGGCTGTGCGGAGGTCCCTTCTCCGTAGGCCGGCTCGTCGGCCTGATTCCTGGCGTGCCCTCGGCTCATCAGCTTCTCAATGTCCTTCTTCAGATGCCAGCAATCTTCCGTGTCATGGCCATCGTCCTTATGGTACTTACAGTACTTCTCCCGGTTCTTCCCGCCTCTTTTAGCCTTCGGTGGGGGACGATCAGCTCGCTCTTCCTTCTGTACTTGGGCGAGAATGGCGTCTGGGGTGGTGTCCCTCGCGCTTTCTCCCCGCTGCCTGTTCCTCTGCCTCTTCTCGGTCCGGTACCCTTCGGGGGCTAGCTCGTCCGCCGTCGCCACGCTTGGTCCCTCGAGCGGTTTTTCCCGCATCCTCGGCCAAGGCCTCCTCGGTCAGCATGAAGCGTTCGGCCCGCGCCATGATCCCGGGGAGGTCCTTTGGGGGGTCGGTGTGTAGGGACTTCTTGAGGCCCCTGTGGCGAAGCCCTTTCTTAAGAGCCGTCTGGACCACCAGGTCGGGTGGGTTGTTCACGTTCAGCCTTTCCGCATTGAAGCGGCGCATGAACTGTCGGAGTGGCTCGGCCGGGCCTTGCACTATGTTGAACAGATGTTCAGGACCAGGTTTGATCAGCCTCCCCACCATGAACTGTTTGCAGAACAACTGGGCGAGTTGCTCGAAACTGTCGATGGAGCGGCCGGGCAGGCTGTGGTACCAGATCCTCGCCGCTCCCCTGAGGGTTGAATAGAAGCCCCGGCAGAGCAGGTCATCGTCAGCTCCCTGGAAGGCCATGTCCCCTCGTAATCCATCACGTGGTGCGCCGGGTCTCCTATTCCGTCGTACTTTCCCAGCACCGGGATCCTGAATCGGGAGGGGACTCGGGCGTCGGTTATTCTCCGTGATAAGGGACACCGGTCCCCGTGGATGCCTCCAGGGATGCGGTATTCGCCTGTTTCCGGCTCGAGCGGGGGTGGAGGTAGCACCGGTGCCGGTGGGGCCGGCTCCGCAGCCTTCGCCACGCTGGGGGTCGGGCTGACCCGACGCTCCCGACTCCTCCTGCGGGAGCTCCTGCTCCGCCGTGATCGGTCTCTTGAGTGGTATCGTTCGCTTCTCCTACGGTGGGACGACCGTGATCGACGAGACGATGCCGTCATCGACTCGCCGTTCGTCCCTTCAGTCTCTCTCCGGCTCCTTTCACGATAGGGCGAGGAGGCACGTGACCTCGCCTGACGGGAGACGGACCGCGTGAACCGACGCTCTGCGTTCGGTTTCCGGGTCCCGTGGTCGTCGACCACCGCGGACCGTAAGTGCGGGGGACCCCCCGCCCATCGGTGGCTATCGTTCAACGCGCCCCCGTCGGACGGTGCGGGGCCGACAAGCTGCTGTACTGTCGCGACCAACGTCTGGAGGCTCGCGTTGGTCTCCTGAGCCAGGGCACGGAGCTGTCCCTGTGTGGCTAGTTCTGAGCCGCCGGTCTCTTCGATTGAGTGGGCGGGGTGGCCGTCGACGTGCGTGTCCTCGGGGTTGACATTGGATGCGCCATTCTCCTCCTCCGGGATGGGGGTCATGCGCTTCCTTCCATTACTGGCTCGTGCCATTGTTGGTGTGGTTTTCTGCTTCGTGGGATGATCTTCGGTTCCCACAGACGGCGCCAGATGTTTCAGAGTGATTTCTCACTACAAAGCGTTGACCGTGAAGAGCCCGGTCAACGTGGTCAAGGGGCCCGCTTTGGGTCCCTCGGGGGGCTTCGAATCGGTGCAGAAGGGGCGAGGGGAAGCCTCGGCCCTGGTTGAGACGCTCGGCCTCAGACGGGTGTGCTCGGCCTCGGCTGGCAGGGGGACGAGGGGTAGCCTCAGTCGCCCGGGTAGATGCACGGCCGACGGGTGGCGAGGGAGAGTCTCGGACCCGATTAGGACGCTCGGCCTCGGCAGGACGTGCTCGGCCTCGGCAGGCTAACGGTGAGGGGAAGCCTCACTGTCCGGTTGATCGAGTGGTCGGAGAGGGGCGAGGGGTAGCCTCGGCCCGTTGATCTGCTGTCCACCTGCGCAGACGAGAACGCTCGTCAGGGGGCCGGACCTTGGTTCCGGCCAAATCCCCTCCGATGCCTAAGTCAGATAGAGATCTGAGAAAGGAGGCCCGGCGGAGACGGTCCGACTCGTAAGGAGATCGTAACGGCGTCTCTCGGCGCGAGCGGGGGAGGAAAGAGATGAATTGGGGGAACGAGGTCGTTGATGGAGTACCTTAGGTTTTGTTACCTGAGATGCGGTCCCTTTCTTCGTCGTCTTCCTGGCCCTTTTATAGAGCTCCCGCTTGATTGCCTCCGGCCCATGTCCCACGCCCGCTATTGATCGTGCCCCATCAGTCCCCCCTCGCCGCCGCTCTCTCCGCCATGCCAGCACCTCCCCATTATCGCTATTTAGTGGTCGCGCGTCCGGGGGAGTGGTTTTCGCAGGAGTGGGCGAGCGACCAACGGGTTATTGGGGCCGGGTCGGATCGACGTTCGAGAAGGTCCCTTGTAGGGCCTTTGTCGAATGGGCTTTGAGGACGCCGATAAGTATCTTTGATACTTAGCTTTTAGTCTTTTTGAAGCGGCCTCCCTTTACGTACGTATATAGGTAAATTCAATAGATGCACTTGTATGATCTACATGTTGACCAAATTCTTTGAGAGAATAATTTTCAATCTGTTGTTTGTTCTCTATACAAACATAGAGAACTTTGAGATGGATGTTGGAAGTAATTATTTCCATGTTAAGATGCATATATAGTTACTCTATGTATACTTTTTCTTTGAACTAGTTGACGAGATGCTACTTTAGTATTGGGTAGGTTTTCATATATAGTATATCTCATTTTGTAGACTTTAAACACATCCTTCTGGAAATCCATGCAGTTCCATCCCTGCCTAGCCCTTTAGTAAAGGGATATGCCACACTTTCCGTTGCCTTTACATAGCTAATGGTAGCAACTCCTTTTACATCCCTGCACAGGCCTTTAGTAAATGGATCAGCCAAATTTCCCTTTTGCCATTACCTGGCTAATGGTGACAGCTCCTTTGCCTTTGCCTTTACATAGCTAATGGTAACAACTCCTTTGTTGATTTGTTCTTTCACTTTATCTATATCTTGTATTGATGTGTCTTGACTTTCTATTATAAGCTTTATTATAAGTTTGTGACAATGTTGCTTCGTTATTACACAAAATTAAAATTGCAGACATTGGCTTAGACCATAGAGAAATTTCTAATAATAAATATTTAAGCCATTTTTCCTCATTTACTAATGTGACTATTAGATTTCACTGTTGAATATGAAATCAAAGTTTGTTTCCTTGAACCCTCAGAAATGACTTCCCACCCAAAGTGAAAATCCACCCACTAGTAGACTTTGTTTTATCTATATCTATAATCTGATTAACAGTTGTATACACTTTCATCACAATAAAATAATTCTTATAGCATAATGCATAGTTCACTGTACCTTTATGATATTTTAATTATCTTGAAATAGCATCCTAATGTACTTGTCCAGTGCTATAAATAATTCTACTCAAAATACCATTTTAAAGGATATATTAGGATGAGTATAATACATTACATACATCAAAGTACCAATTGCATTGTAGACATTGCTTCATCTAAATTTTAATCTAATTAACATATGTGTGCTCTTCCAACACAATAAGATAATTCTTATAGCATAACGTAAAGTTCATTGTACCTTTACGATATTTTAATAATCTTGAAATGGCATCTTGATGTCTATAAATAAATTTACTCAAAATCCCATTGTAAATGCTAAGTTAGGACATGCATTATACATTACATACATCAAATTACCAATTACACTTAAATATTCTAATTGTGATACATTTCTGATATCCTTCTTCAATAATTTGATTAATGGATCTTATGGAGTATAGATACGTTTGATCGGCACCATGGTTGAATTTCTTCAATACTTTCTTAATATAATGAGAATGTGTCAATGAAATTGACTCAAAGAACCTAATCATGTTTATTCTTAAAATAACATTAGCTCCTCCGGTATCTTTCCATATCAAGACATGAAGAAAGAAAATCTTTAGTTTCAGATGCAATATTTTTTATCGGTACCAAATATTAAAACGGCGTCTATAAATAAACAAATTATTACACCTCTTTCTTATATAAATTTGAAATAAACACATTTATTTGATTTATTTATTTTAAAACCATTTTCCAAAACACTTTTATCTGTTATGAATAGGCTTTTGTAGGCCCATATAAGGCCCATGTATGGCTAGGGTATCATCCACCATGTAACCTTTTACTATAAATACAAGGCTACGAGTTCAATAGCTGACATCCTTCCAACACGTTATCAGCACGCTCCAATCAAATGAGAGTTTTTGCGGTGATCTTTGGCGGACGAAGAACGATTCGTAAAATCAACCGTAGGCATCTCAACCATCGCTAGATCTAGAGGACAAATCTAGAGATAAAATGGCCTAGATAGCGAGTGTTAATTTCAACGTTCTGGATGATACCGGCAAAAACTACCTGAGTTGGCAACTGGACATAAAGTTCTACTTGCGCTCACAGGGCTTGAGTCTTGCTATCACTGCTGATGATAAAGTAAGTGATATAGATAAGGTGTCCGCTTACGCAGACGCTGATAAAATTTATACGGAAGCGCATGGTGTCATGTGTAGCGCTACAAGTCAAACACAGGGAGGCGTTCGTTGAGTATCAATGTTTAGGTCCTTGCTCGAAAGCTGTGCAATAGGATTGGTGATCGAAGAGCGAGTAAAGGAATGTGAAATCAAGGGAAAAAGCTCTAGGACTCAGAGTATCCCCACCATAATTGGCATCCCAATATCCCCAACTCCTCAATTAGCCCAGCAATCAATCAAAAATTCATCCAACCCATGACCCCAAGCCAATGTGGTTCAACCCATTGCCCTAGAAGAATACTACTCACTACACATTGCACTAAACATGATTTCTAGCATTGGGTAAGCAAAAAAATCCATGGAGTCACAAAAACAAGCACAAGAGATGGCACACAAAATAACAATAGCATAATAGAAAACTTCTATTAAGAAAAGTTAATGTAATACAAAAGTAACTAGCTATTATAATGAAAAGAACTGGAAATAAGAGCAATGAAAATCCTTACAAAACCCTTGGGGCCCAGAAAAACAGCTGAAGAAGAGATGGGTTCGCTCAAGGAGGAAGAATGGTATATATACAACTGAACAAATGACCAAAAAGCCCCCCTACTACTCCCAAATCGACGCCCAGGCACTTCAGAGTTCCAGATCGATGTGACTGCGTCGAAAACGACGTGGTCGCGTTGTTCCTTGTGTGAATTGGGGTTTGTGGGGTTACAGCGACGCGGTCATGTCGCTAAGGATGCAACTGCGTTGAATTCGGCTTCGTGCCTGCGTAAGGATCCAAACGGTCGCATCGAGCAACCGTTTCATCTTTGGCTCTTTTGAAGTATGCGGTCGTGTCGTCTGTTGTCACGCGGGCCGCGTCGACTGTAAATCTTCCCATTACTCCTCAGCGACGCGGCCGTTTGAAAATCCTTCACACTACCGCGTGGAATTGGGTTTTGGGGCTTGATGACACGGCCGTGTGAAGCTAGTCTACGCGGTTGCGTTGAATTGTGCTCTGCTTTATATGCTGTGACACACACGGCTGCGTTGAAGTGACAAGGCCATTTGGATCACAGTTCTTTACAATCTTCCCCTTTTTGCATCATTTGATCTCCCAGCTTCGCTTCTTGTGCCCCTTCGCACTATATTCACGCCATATGGTCCCAAATCAGCACTACAAAGCGTAGAAGGGACCATAAAAACGAAAGGGTGGACAAATGGGGGAAAGAGTGGAAATTGGCGAAATAAATAACGAAGAACATGCATGAAAAAGAGGAAAAATCTATATACAATAAACACTCATCAAAATCCCCAAGCTAAACTCTTCATTCTCCTCAAGGAAGACAAGAAAGAGTATAGATTGTATGAATGCAATCAACATGCGCATGATGACATGAAACTTCGAGAATTTTCAAAAATCGAGTTTATATACATGGACGAGTTGAAAATTCAAATTCGAGAAAGTCAAATGCTTCGAAATCTTTTCGTCGACAAGAATATGATCTTAGGACGTCATCCTCACTCAAATCACCAAGCAATACACTAGACGATGATTATACTCATATCTTAAGACATTTCCTCTAACCCGTCCTTAGATCGAAGGAATAGTAATCTAAGTTATGCAATGGTCGAAGGGAGGATAAGTTTGGAATAATGGGATATAGATCGATCGAAGAAATGGCGCTCACGACACATCAAACTTCCTTGATTCTTAAAACTGCTAAGTTTTATTCATGCTTTCACACACACACACACACACACACACACACACACACACACACACACACACACACACACACACGTGTGTGTGTATATATATAGGAACTCCGTACAGTTAGCCATTATTGGTCGGCCGATGGATGGAGGAATGACCCTAGCATTATCGGCCTACATCATTTGCTACAGCAGTTCGCCATTTCTGAGGGTGCAGACGAATGGTGTTGGACGCCAGGTAAGAGCTTCACGCTGCGGGACACCTGGAATGGCTCTCGAATTGTAGGGCCGGCCTTCTCTCATTTTGACACTGCTTGGTTTAAAATGCATGTGCCTAAGATGGCGCTATCTCTCGTAAGAGCCTTACGCACAAAGCTCCCTACACGTAACCTCCTTCACAGATGGGGTATCTCTAATAATGATTCATGCGTCCTTTGTGATTCTAAAGTGGCAGAGACTCATGCACATCTCTTCTTTGAGTGTGATTTCACAAGGTATATTCTAACGCGCGGTCTCTTAAAAGTAAATTACAAGGGGGTGGTTCCAACTACTCTATCAGAAGTGTGTGATCTAATTAGTAAAAAGGATCCTGCGGCGATGTTAGCTAAAGCTGCTCTAGCGACTATGTTTTGGCACATATGGAAGCAGCGCAATAAGCGTATTTTCGATAAGACACCTAAGGGTAAAGTCTTATTGTTTGAAGACATTGAGGCAGATGTCAAAAGCTCTCTCTGTAATCTGGACCTGGATGAAGCTGCTGATACCACTCCTTTTGTAAATTGGGGTTTCATCGACGCTGGCTAAATTGTGTGTTATGTCTATCTATAGAATCTTCATTGTATAGTGCTTTCCACACTTGTTAATATCGGGAGATAATATTCTGTAGTTGGTGACGACGCTTGTGTCCTCTCCCTTCTCTTTTTATTATCTCCTGTTACTAACTCGTGTAATTAGGCTGTAATCTATTTTTGGATATAAATAAAGACTAACTCTTACTCGTCAAATACACACACACACACACACACACACACACACACACAGACATGGCAAAGCTCCTTATCTCCATTTCTATATAGAACAAAGACATGGCAAAGTTGATGGATTCTAGGAGTCTTCAAATGGTCGTAGTGTGGTGATGCCTTACCTTGATTGAATTTTCTAAATTCATTCCATGAAGTATAACAAAATACCACGAATGCTTGAAAATGTTTGATCATGACATACTATACTGCTCAGAGAATGAGTTATGGACATTGGTTTCATTTATGTGAACTTAGTATATTGCATGATAAACTATGATATGGTATAACGCTACTCTCATTTTTATTGCTTATCAAGTTCATTACATTTATTGAAATCCACCTTTTTTTAAATTAAACGAGATTTAAGTATTTGTTGTGTATATGTGTTCTAATTTCACATTGACGTGCATTCACGAGATCTTGCACACCTTGGGTTCTTGTATTTTCTGAATTTAAGCTTGAAGCCCTTGTCTCCATTACACGCCACCGCCTCATATCTCCATTGTATCACTCTCCCGTGTTCGCTTCTTACTAGCCTTCCTCGCGGACGAGTAAGAGGCAAGCTTGGGGGGATTTTGATGTGTCATTATATTCCACGTTTTATCTATATGATTACACGTCAAAATGATTGCTCAATTACATACTTCAAACGCTTTTATGCTCATAATTGGAACTATTGTACTTTAAGAGCATTTGGTTGCATTTCAGGGAATATCGAGCGATTTGGAGTATATTGGAGGAGAGAGCGCTGCTTCGACACCGGAACTCCTGAGGCGTCGTGTTCGGTGACTCAAAGCTACTGGGGAGCAAGGAAGGGGTAAGAGAGAAGGAGCGAAGAAGAGGAGAAGAAAGCATGGTTCTATAATACCATGACTCATGGGCTCCATAGCGCTCGATCGAGTTATGATGCGTCGAAGGAATCGAGCGACCCAAAGTGCTGGAAACAGGACAGCCGTGTACTATTTTCAAATCTTCTAGCACCTGAGATTTTTTAGTATTTTTCTGATATTGTTTCCAGATAGTAAACTTCAATACGGTTCCAATGCCACCAAGAATGTGCCAATCGGAGGTTGGATGAGCTCTGGAGAATTTCTACAAGCTGATGCTGCAGTGCTGAAATTTGTTTTCGACCACATACTCGACCGAGCAGCCACCTACTCGACCGAGTAGAGTGACAACTCGACCGAGCAGACCCTACTCGGTCCGAGCAGGCAGAGCGTGGTTTTTGAGGAAGAATCCAGACTTCCTGACGACTAGACCGAGCTGCTACCTACTCGACCGAGCACCTACCTACTCGACCGAGCAGACCTTACTCGGTCCGAGCAGGCAGAGTAGCATTTTTGGAGGAAGAATCCGAACTTCCTGACGACTTGACCGAGCAGGGGGCTACTCGACCCGAGTGGCCGCGGGCCCAGATGTCACGCCCCACTTCCCAAAAATATGGAGGCGAAGCGTGAGAAGGTCCGCTCAGACTTGAAGCTGCAAAGCTGCAAGTCCGATAAGCGTCAATCAACTTTAAATAGCAGGTCCTTGCAACGCGAACGAAACAAAGATAATAATAATGGAATGAGACAAAAGAGATATATCAGAATATCCATAAAACAAGTCTCAACATCACAGAAAAAGCCACCAGGCTGAAAAGAAAAAGAGTCTAAAGGCCCACAAAAGGCCAACAAAAGTACAACGTACAATGTAAAGGTGTCACGCACCGACAACTAACAACAAAACCTAAAACAAAAGAAAGCTCAGCAAGGTCACTAAGAATGGTCACCGGTAGCCACAAAACTCCTCCTGGACAGACTTGGGCTCAGGATCAGCATCGACAAAACATCACGTACTCAGCAACGGTCTCTGGCTCAGGGTCTAACATGTCACACCCAAAAGAGCAAGGGGCACATGTCAGCAAGTCTACAAGAGACTTGTGCAAGGAAACTGAAAGTAAAGTGAACAACCTAGCAATTCTAGCATGATGCAATGACTTGGCAGTTATAGCAAGAGTGCAGCAGGTAAGGAAAACAACAAGTAAACTAGCATGGCATGGCAAGTGTGGCAAAACTATTAACATTTACAAGGATTTCTCTAGTCACGTTTTCATGTCATGTGTAGAGCTTACGCCTTACAGCTGAAATGGCTTACTTTCACACTGAGAAGCCGCTTAACTCTTACCCCTCCCACGTGTAAACGAGCCAGGGCCTTACCCCCGAACGGGAATGCTCGCTTCTGGATCACGAGCCAGGAAGTGTTTTTCATGATGGCATAGGGGTGCACCTAGCCAGGACAAGCAAGTACAAGTATGTAGCGTGTGCTACGAATGCAACAATCAACTTGGATTACATGTATAATGCAATGCATGGCAGTTAAAAGTGCGTACATATAAGGAATTTAAACGTGACAGATATCAATGCATGCATGACATGGCAGGGTGACGGATCTAGCTTCGTTGTCAAGCTAGATCCCAAAGTTACGTCTAGACAGCTATCATTTCACTGTCTAGTCTCTTTTACGCTAAAAATAAGAAAGTGGCCTAAAACATGGCCTTACACAAGAGTTGGCAAGTTTCACTTCCCTGCAAGTCTGCTGTCAGAAAAACACCGTCCAGAGGAGTCCAAAGTCTCAAATAACCTACGTGCACAAGTCCACCAGCCTACAGTCCCGTATTCATTATCTTCAAGTAGTGAATGGACCAACACAATAAAATTACAGTTTTTATCTTGTTAACATGCGGTGTGGGTTCCTACGGAGAGAGACTTACCTCAACACGACGCGAGAGCTACTCTGACGTCGGGTAGCGACGCCAGGGGTTGAATTCCTGCAGTGCGTACGGTATAGGAAGACGGATACTCTGTGATAAAAATCACGAGCACGAATGAGTTCGTTACGACGGAACAGGAAATTTATTAGGCAACCTGGGACGTCTAATAAATCAATTTTACTTAGGCTCTCCAATCTGATACGGTTTCACATCAACATTAATGATCAATAAAATATTAACATGATAATTACGTCACGTAACTAGTACCAAATCATACAATAATATTATTAGGTAACCTAGGCCACATGTTAACCAGGGTTGCGTAAGCGAGTTATCAACCCTACGCTATTATACCAACATCCATAACTTACCAGGATTTAATAACACAAGGTTAAAGTCTTAATATCTAACCTGAAATAACTATGTAAAGCTAACATAATCATCCCATTTCATTAAATCTTCACAGAAAACTCTAGCAGCGTACACTTGACATCATAAGCCCTAACATCCTAATAAGCTATCATCTTAAATACTAACATCCAATAAACTAACATCACAAACAACTAACCCTAACAAATAGCACTAACCAACCTTAAACAAGCCTGACCCGTTGCTGTGGTTGCAGGTGGACGCGAAGGCGGCTGCGGCTGCGGTTTACAGCGAGCGTCACGGCAATGGCGGTAATTTCTGGTGGTCTCCGACGGAGCAGGCGGTCGGGGCGGCCGTGAGGGGTCGGAGATGGGTAGGGGAAGACGTCGGAGGGGCCACTGGCGCTTGGCAGTTCCGCTACAGCGCTGAGGCGTCGCCGCTGCAACAGGGGGGCCGCACAACGGCGCGGGGTTGGGTGCCTGGCCGGTGGGTGCTCCGGCGATGGGTAGGGGCATCGGGAGAGACGGGGTTTGGTCGGAGCTTGATGGGAGGCTGTGCGGGAAGAAGAGAACGGCGCCGGGGATTCGTTTGCGTGAGCTACGAAACGATGCGGCGCCGGGAAAATTTTCGCGTGAGTTGTTTCCCAGGGCATCAGGCGGCTGCGTGACAAACTAGAAACCCTAGGTCCTAATGCGACGGTAATTTTAAGTTGGACACATGTCGAGGGTTGGCTTGCTATGGACGCAACCAAGTGCTACGGCCCTATCGATTCACACACAAAGAAACAAAACCAATCAAATACCCGAATTTGCTGTACACACCGCCGTCTAACGAATAGTGGGTACCGGCCGTTACATCCTACCCACCTAAGAATAAAGTCCGTCCTCGGACTTTCTAACTATAATTATAACTCTAGCTAGACTAGTAGCTATCCCGATCACATCACATTATAATTCAACCAGGTATAGTCACTACAAGTGCTTATATATGCACTGGGTAGTCAAACAATAACTCCGCTAACAAGTGTATATTCACGCACGTATTTCAATCATATGCATACATCCCCTGTATAACTACTACTTATCTAGCACAAAACAATAGTTCAGATATTCACATAAGATTAGTCTCACACTAGCAATTACAATCATTGCTCTACGTACAGATAGTTACCTATGTACAAAACAAACACGGGTATACTACTCCCTAATATTTCCTAGTATACATCCAACACATCAACTCATGTGATCACACCATACCATTATTAAATCAAGTTTCACTATATCTAATATACATTCACCACTACTATAGTTTCACAATATATAGTCATTCAAATGCATGCAAATAGTTCACCATATATTCACATCACATACGGTCCTATAACTGTATTTACGACCCGCCACATATACCATAGTCACCAATACCTATAACTAAGCACATACTTACCTGTGCATGGTGCACACCCACGCACGCTAACATTTCATTCACGTATACCAATCGTATCATTATATAACTAGCACATCTACACACCTAGTTTAGTTAGCACACATACGTTCACACGGGCAAGTCCTTAGTAATTAACTATACCACAAGACCAACACATATAACTATATACTAGTGTAGCGACCCACAATCATGTGCGTAACACAACCAGGCACAAACACTCCTATCACTATACATACATCAAACATCGCTATATTCAAACTACAGACATACATAACAATATACTTAGAGTATACCCACTCAAGCTTGAGTGAGACTCAATACACATATCTGAATATTCTATATACGTAACACGGTATCTATACCTATACTAATACCACTCCAATATATATATACGTTTACCAATATAACTATATACCTACCATAAGTCAATCACACTTAATATTTAGTCAGGTAATACTCACATAGTTCAATCACTCTATATACCATAATAATAATACAGCCATCAGCACACGTATAATTATAATACACTCCTAATACATACTCATTCATCGAATAGTCGCACACATGTAACATATATATTCACACCATAGCCTACTACCTATAATTTGTATACCAACACATCACACATACATAATTAAGATGTGCAATAGTCGTGTATACGTCATGGTACACGCGCATATAACATCTGTAAAAGCAAGCTATACCAATCAAAATTATAATCATACTACCATATGTATAACACTTATATACTCATGCAGCGATTACATAACTACTTACGTCCAAGCACAATACGTATCTACGTATGAGCACACACTCACACGTACTAACATACAGGTCATATAATAGGCCTACTCGCTTAACTATACGTCCTCCTAACTTACACATAGCTTTACCAATCATTTTATTTCAACCATTATAAGTATCTCTAACTACATACACCCCCTTAGATATTCAAACACTGAGTCTTATATACACAGACGTCCCTAGAATGGTATAGCTATCCTCACACAAATCTATAAATACTAACACACAAACAACTTCATAATATCACGAAGAACTCCGAGTATATATATATCACACAATAGGCAAACATTAATATACTATGGGGGAGTACACTCATTCAGCCCACATACACAACTTAGGTACATGCGCCACGACAACATCACAAGGTCCAAAGGCCTACTAACAACTTAGAGTTGACACAGACATTGATGGGCACTAAAGCCTAAGCAATAGAGGAAGATTAAAGGTCGAATGCGTGACGAGGGAAGGATCGATAAGCACGAGTTCAGATAGGATGACTATAAGGAGACAGCTTGGTTAGATGAAACATTGACTCAATTGTGAAAGTTTAGGTAGGGGAAAGGGAGATGTAGTGATCCTTATATAGGATTGGGAAATGAAATAGTATAAATAACATAAGCTAAAATACGTGAAATTTGAAAACTGTTGTACTTCAAAAGTTGGAATCCTCGTCTGTATAAAAATATTTGGAGATCGAAGAAACGAGTCGTTCGAAATAAGTTTGAGTCGAATATACATAATAAGAGAAAATGGTTTATTGGTTTACATAAAATCATTAAAAAAAGGAAGTAAATCATTTACACGAATATTAAGGACGTGGTTCAGAAAATATTATACGTCAGTAATTTAATATAATGCTGGCAAAAGTTTTGAAAGTCAGAGAATGAAATTAAGTAACTGAAGAATTTAAACTCATGTTAAATGCTTTCAAAACCTTTAGGCTAGGGAAAATTTTAAAATAATCAATATCGAAACTATTTTTATAGGAACCAGAATTCCAAAAAGTAACAGATTTACACAAAGTTCTTATCATAAGAGCACAACGAGCCTGGTACGGATATATAAAAATATTTGAAATTCTATTTAGTTTAGAAATTTTTCCAAAAGCATGTATGGTGGTCGGGAAGATAATAATAACTTTATTAGTAGAATTATCAAAATTGGTAATAAGCTTTAAAACCAAACTATGGAAGGTCCAGATTAGGAAATGGTTATGGAATAGTAATTTTACAAAAATCTGAAATAGGGAAAACGATGAGCATAACTTTGACTTGCTGGAAGCTGAAATCCCAAGTGACTTGAAAAGTATATGAATGGCATAAATCAGGAAGGAAAATTATAAATCGAATTGGGTGAAATAAAAGTACGGTTCAGAAGTAATATATGAAGGGACAAGGTATTTACATAGGTACGAAAAGCATAGGCTGGAAAAATATCATAAGCTAGTATTCCAAGTCTCGACAAAGTTTTAAAAATTTTAAGTCAACGAAAGAGCACAAAGTATAAGTATATATATTAAAATTTTGAACAAATTTAAACTTAGGGAAATCGAAAAATACTTTCGGAAAATTCAAGATTTGTAACGGAGAGATTCGAAAATTGACGACGATCGTCATGAGGCGATCTCGTGAATCGAGGCAAGGAAAATGGTAGGATGGTCATGACATACATACGCCTAGGATATGAACCAGGAAAATCTACGGGGAAAACTCCTACAGTCGACCAACCAAGGATTAAGAAACTAAGCGCTAACACTTTCTAAAGGGCTAGACGGTAATGAAATGCGTTCAGCTTGGTCCGAAATCGATGAACCCAAACGAACGACTAAAGGAATTCTAGAAGTCTAATATGGTCAGAGTTAGATGAGAACCACTAAGGTAACTCCTACGACGATTAAATCAATTGCTAGCAGGGAGTCTAACTAATAATCAGAGGCCGCTAACTAGCAAGCACAGACATCTAACTAAGTCTTCTTACCACCTAGTGACATAGGAAAATGACTAGACTCAAGGTTTATGATTCGGATGTTGCAATTTATTTAATGGACATTCCGTTATTATCGTTGTTCCGTTAATTCGCAATTGCAAGACGGGACCTGTATGTGCCACCAACAAAACCTGTCACGCCCCACTTCCTAAAAATATGGAAGCGAAACGTGAGAAGGTCCGCTCAGACTTGAAGCTGCAAAGCTGCAAGTCCGATAAGCGTCCATCAACTTTAAATAGCAGGTCATTGCAACGCGAACGAAACAAAGATAATAATAATGAAATGAGACAAAAGAGATATCTCAGAATATCCATAAAACAAGTCTCAACATCACAGAAAAAGCCACCAGGCTGAAAAGAAAAAGAGTCTAAAGGCCCACACAAGGCCAACAAAAGTACAACGTACAATGTAAAGGTGTCACGCACCGACAACTAACAACAAAACCTAAAACAAAAGAAAGCTCAGCAAGGTCACTAAGAATGGTTAACGGTAGCCACAAAACTCCTCCTGGACAGACTTGGGCTCAGGATCAGCGTCGGCAAAACATCACGTTTTCAGCAACGGTCTCTGGCTCAAGGTCTAACATGTGACACCCAAAAGAGCAAGGGGCACATGTCAGCAAGTCTACAAGAGACTTGTGCAAGGAAACTGAAAGTAAAGTGAACAACCTAGCAATTCTAGCATGATGCAATGACTTGGCAGTTATAGCAAGAGTGCAGCAGGTAAGGAAAACAACAAGTAAACTAGCATGGCATGGCAAGTGTGGCAAAACTATTAACATTTACAAGGATTTATCTAGTCACGTTTTCATGTCATGTGCAGAGCTTACGCCTTACAGCTGAAATGGCTTACTTTCACACTGAGTGGCTGCTTAACTCCGCCCCAACCCAGAGTTTATGCCTTACAGCTGCAGTTGCTGATCAAGCAGACTCCCAGCTGAGTGGCCGCTTAACTCTTACCCCTCCCACGTGTAAACGAGCCAGGGCCTTACCCCCGAACAGGAATGCTCACTTCTGGATCACGAGCCAGGAAGTGTTTTTCATGATGGCATAGGGGTGCACCTAGCCAGGACAAGCAAGTACAAGTATGTAGCGTGTGCTACGAATTCAACCATCAACTTGGATGACACGTAGAATGCAATGCATGGCAGTTAAAAGTGCGTACAGATAAGGAATTTAAATGTGACAGATATCAATGCATTCATGACATGGCATGGTGACGGATCTAGCTTCGTTGTCAAGCTAGATCCCAAAGTTACGTCTAGACAGCTATCATTTCACTGTCTAGTCTCTTTTATGCTAAAAACAAGGAAGTGGCCTAAAACATGGTCCTACACAAGAGTTGGCAAGTTTCACTTGCCTGCAAGTCTACTGTCAGAAAAACACCGTCCAGAGGAGTCCAAAGTCTCAAATAACCTACGTGCACAAGTCCACCAACCTATAGTCTCGTATTCATTATCTTCAATTAGTGAATTGACCAACACAATAAAATTACAGTTTTTATCTTGTTAACATGCGGTGTGGGTTCCTACGGAGAGAGACTTACCTCAACATGACGTGAGAGCTACTCTGACGTCGGGTAGCGACGCCAGGGGTTGAATTCCTGCAGTGCGTACGGTATAGGAAGACGGATACTCTGTGATAAAAATCACATGCACGAATGAGTTCGTTACGACGGAACATGAAATTTATTAGGCAACCTGGGACGTCTAATAAATCAATTTTACTTAGGCTCTCCAATTTGATACGGTTTCACATCAACATTAATGATCAATAAAATATTAACATGATAATTACGTCACGTAACTAGTACCAAATCATACAACAATATTATTAGGTAACCTAGGCCACATGTTAACCAGGGTTGCGTAAGCGAGTTATTAACCCTACGCTATTATACCAACATCCATAACTTACCAGGATTTAATAACACAAGGTTAAAGTCTTAATATCTAACCTGAAATAACTATGTAAAGCTAACATAATCATCCCATTTCATTAAATCTTCACAGAAAACTCTAGCAGCATACACTTGACATCATAAGCCCTAACATCCTAATAAGCTATCATCTTAAATACTAACATCCAATAAACTAACATCACAAACAACTAACCCTAACAAATAGTACTAACCAACCTTAAACAAGCCTGACCCGTTGCTGTGGTTGCAGGTGGACGCGAAGGCGGCAGCGACAGCGGTTTACAGCGAGAGTCACGACAGTGGCGGCGATTTCCGGTGGTCTCCGGCAGAGCAGGCGATCGGGGCGGCCGTGAGGGGTCGGAGATGGGTAGGGGAAGACGTCGGAGGGGCCATTGGCGCTTGGCGGTGCCGCTGCAGTGCTGAGGCGTCGCCGCTGCAATCGGGGGGCGCATGTAACGACCACTTTTCGTTGTACGTTTTTCGTGCACGTGCTTTTGGCCGTGCACGTGTTTGTTTTAGACTTTGTTTGTTGGTGAACACTTTTGTGTGATATGCCGTTGCGAACGTCTCTAAGAGTATTAAATAGTGGCACTATCTTGGAATGACACTTCTCGAGTCGTTTTTCCACAATTTAAACTTACTCGATGAGACGTGACGATTCACTTTTGACGGGAGACATTTCTATTTTTAGTTTCGTCGTCCGACGTCGAATTTGAGATCCGTCTTCTTAGTTAGCTCACATTTGTCATCACGATCACCACGATATTTATTTTATAATTTTTGGAGTTCATTTGACCACTTTTACATTTTTAACAAGTTTTATATTATTTTTAATAATTAATTTTTAAATTATTTTCGGCCAAATAAAATTTATTTAAGTTTAAAACGTTTTAAAGAATTTTTGAGCCAATTTCCAGCTCATTTGGACCAAGTCAAATCCTTGGGTGAGTTGGAGAAGTTGAGAATTTAAATTTTAAATATTTTTAAACTTCTAATCCTATTAGATTTAGCCCTAGACCAAGTCAACCCATCTACACTATATAAACAACCCCTAGGAAGACCCATTTTCGCAAGAAATTAACCCTAGCCTCTTCCAAAACCCAAAATTGACGTTGCGACGATTCGTCGCAACGTTGCGACAAAGCAGCTCCGCACGACCGAGAGAACAGCCTCATTTTCCCCGCACCGACCGGCAGCTCCACCCGCACCAAGCCCCGCTTGCTTGCACGGCCATCGCCTCGCTTCAGCCGTGCCTGACCGAGAGATTCTCTCGATCAGACCGATGGCCGCCCCCGCTGTCGCCGCATCCCCGCTCCGCACCAACCCTTCGCACCGATCCGCTTCTGTCGCCCGCCTCCGCTCGTGTCTGACCGAGCGGGCCGCCCGCACCGATCGATGTTGCAACGTTGCAACGTTGCAACGTTGCAACCCCCGCATCCACAGCGCCCGACCGGCGTTGTCCCCCGCTCCGACCGAAGCAAAGCCCCGCATCCAAGGCTCGCGACTGACTAAGCGCTGCACCAAGCCCGTTCCCCCGCAACGACCGATTGAGATCCCCGCATTTGGCTGAGTACGACCGAGAGCAAACGTCGCAACCCCGCAACCGTCGCACCACTTGCCTCCGTGGGCCCCCCAAGTTCTCCAGAGGTATTGTGGGTTCCCCAAAGGTCCCTAGGACTACTGTGGGCCCCACCTAGGTGCTTTCTCTCCGATGATTCGCCGTGCACGATGTTGCAACACGTCGTAGCCCGTCGTCGCACGTGCTAGCTTTAGAATCTGGAATCGTCGCTCCGGTTGATCGCTCTGAAACTTCCAGCGAGGAATCTAATTGGAATCTGGACTTGGAGCGTGACATTATTATTCCAACCCCCGGCTTCGCTACCCGACGCCGGTGTAGCTTTCGCGTCGTGTTGAGGTAACGCTTTGCACCCCTAGGACCCCAAACCCAATTGCATGCTAATCAAGACTAAAATCAGTATTTTTAAAGTATTTTAAATATTTTAAATTCACTAATCAAGATTAATAATATGGACTTTAGGCCGGTGGACTTGTGCACGTAGGATAATTGTGATTTTTGGACTCATTGGACGGTGTGCTCAGACGTCGTACTTGCAGGCAAGTGAAACTTGCCAACTCTTGTGTAGGGCCATGTTTTTAGGCCACTTCCTTGTTTTCAGCGTAAAAGAGACTAGTCAGTGAAATGATAGCTGGCTAGACGCCTACTTGATCTAGTTTGACAACGAAACTAGATCCGTCACCTAAATGATCTAGCTTGAAAACGAAGCTAGATCCAACCCTTTAAACTTGTTGTTCATGCATACTAAACTGTCACGTTTACTTTCCTTACCTGTACGCACTTTTAACTGCCATGCATTGCATCTTACATGTCATCCCAGTTGATTGTTGCATTCGTAGCACACGCTACAATACTTGTACTCCTTGAAAACTACTTCCGGGGGAAACGGGCCTCATGTGTTGGTCAAAAGCCAATGCCAGGGTTCCCTGGACCGGCTAGGTGCACCCCTATGCCATACTTGTTAAAAACACTTCCTGGCTCGTGATCCAGAAGCGAGCATTCCCGTTCGGGGGTAAGGCCCTGGCTCGACACACGTGGAGGGGTAGGGATACACGGTTACTTGAGCTTAGGAGTGGCCTGATCAGCCCTCTAGCCAAAAGACGGAATCCCTGTGCACGAGGTGCTTACTTTTCTTGTCTTGTACTTGTCTTGTGAATGATTCATGCAATACTTGTCATCCATGCCATGTTTAAATGCCATGCTCGTACTTTACCTTACTTTACTTTACTTTACTTGTTGCACTCATACTTTAAACTGCCATGTCATTGCATTCATGCTAGAACTGCTAGGTTGCTTTACCTACTTTTAGTTTCCTTGCACAAGTCTCTTGTAGACTTGCTGACATGTGCCCCTTGCTCTTTTGGGTGTCACATGTTAGACCCTGAGCCAGAGACCGTTGCTGAGTACGTGATGTGTTGCTGACGCTGAGTCTGAGTCCATAACTGCCCAGGAGGATTTTGGTGGACACCGGTGACCATTCTTTGAGTCTTTGTTGAGCTTTATTTTGTTTTAGGCCTTTTGTTAGTTGTTGGTGCGTAGCACCTTTGTTTGTACGCTGTACTTTTGTTGGCCATGTTTGGGCCTTTAGACTCTTTTTCTTTTAGCCTGGTGGCTTTTCTGCGATGTTGGAATTTATATTTATGGATATCCTGAGATTATTCTTTTGTCTCATTTCATTATTATTATCTTGTTTCGCTCGCGTTGCAAGGACCTGCAGTTTTAAATTTGATTGACGCTTATCGGACTTGCAGCTTTGTAGCTTCAAGTCTGAGCGGACCTTCTCACGCTTCGCCTCCATATTTTTGGGAAGCGGGGCGTGACAGCGCACAACGGCACGGGGTTGGGTGCCTGGCCGGTGGGTGCTCCAGCGATGGGTAGGGGCATCGGGAGAGACGGGGTTTGGTCGGAGCTTGATGGGAGTCCGTGCGGGAAGAAGAGAACGGCGCCGGGGATTCGTTTACGTGAGCTGCGAAACGATGCGGCGCTGGGAAAATTTTCGCGTGAGTTGTTTCCCAGGGCATCAGGCGGCTGCGTGACAAACTAGAAACCCTAGGTCCTAATGCGACAGTAATTCTAAGTTGGGCACACGTCAGGGGTTGGCTTGCTATGGACGCAACCAAGTGCTACGGCCCTATCGATTCACACACAAAGCAACAAAACCAATCAAATACCCGAATTTGCTATACGCATCGCCGTCTAACGAATAGTGGGTACCTGCCGTTACACCAGAACTTAAGTTACGGCCAGATTGGGTTTTGGGCACGATTTTGAGTGGGATTTTTTTGGTTGTTTGCGAGGGTTTTAGGGGGGAATATATATTTGAAGGGTAGCCGTCATCGGGGGGATACTTTTTTAGATCTTAGACCTTTTTTAGAGAGTTTTGGAGACGATTTTTTTGGGAGTTAGGCTATGCCCTTGGCCCATCCCTTGTATCAAGATAAGTATTATTGTTCTCTTAAATTCTATTTTAGTTTTTCTTATTGATTGCTTATTGAATATCTCTTTGATGCATGAAATGAAGTTTTCTATCGTTCTTATATATATATATATATATATATATATATATATATATATATATATATACACTAGTCATCTTGATATATAAGTTGAGATGCGTGATTTTCGGAAGAGGCTAGGGTGCGATATTGGCGACACCATCAAGCCCGGCGGCGGTACTCCTTCCGACGGGCAGCAAATCTCTAATGATGTACCCTCTAGCGCTCAGGTTGTATTAGGGGCCCCTCGCTCTGGGCCGCAAGAAGCTGTGAAGAACCCTAACCCAAATTCTGACGGCTGGCAATTTGTTACTCGGAAGAAGAAAGGAAATCTGTCCGGTTTTCGTGATAGGCGGCAATCTTACGATCCAAGACCACGCAGCATGGGAGATGGATTCCGCAACATGGAAGGCTGTTATCTGGGTAGGCGCCCGGTTGTTACTCAAAACAAAACTAATAAGGATGTTGCAGGAAATGTGTTTGTCAATATGCCTGTGAGAGCTACGCCAGCGATTGTAATTGATCCGTCTGCTGCTAAACTTTCATGGTCTGATGTGTGCTCAAATAGGCGAACCTATGGTGAATCCATGGGAATGACTTTCATTAGGCCCATAGTCAAGGAAGATGGTAAGGCGGTGGCCCGCATTCCAGATGCAGTCCTGCAAAAAGGAAATGTCCCTTGGCAATTTACTTTGGTCGGATATGTTCTTGGTGATATTCCTACCTATGGGCAGATCCAGGTTTGGTTGGAGCGTCTATGGAAGCCAAGGCAGAGGATCCAAGTTTATAGTAGAGACAACGGCTTCTTTTATTTCAAATTTGAAACCAAGGCGGAATGCGATAGGATACTTAATGGCGGTCCTTGGTTGTTCGAAGGGAGGTTGGTGGTCCTAAAGCAATGGAGCCCATCAATTCGGCATGACAGGGACATTCTTACTTCTGTCCCGGTTTGGATGCAATTGCATGGGGTTCCATTAAATATGTGGAATTTGGATGCTCTGAACATCCTATCATCGGTGGTGGGGACTCCTCTTTGCTTGGATAGAGCTACGGCAAAGATTGAAAGAATTACATACGCCAGGTGCTTGGTTGAGGTTGACGCAAGCAAGGCCCTTCCACATCATATCGATGCGGAACTGGATGATGGTTCCTCGGTCTCAATTGAAGTTAAATTTGAGGGCGAACCACCTCGTTGCAGCAGATGTGTCTGCTTTGGTCATTCGGACGCCCAATGCACTATACCACCAATTGCATCCAATGCATCTCAGCAATTCATCTCCAGGCAGGCCAATGCACCTCATCAATCCTCATGCCAAGACAAAGGCAAGGCTAAAATCACTATTACGAATGTTATGACCCCGGGCGAAAGTTCTGTAAGTGCTAGCCTTTTTGCTACATGCTTGGGAAAATTCAGAAGAGTAGTTCAACTATTAAAGCTTATTTCTTCTTTAAATCCGACTAAGACAATCTCTGTTGGAAACTCTGCGAGGCCAAATACACATGTGCCCACTAATCCTCAAAATCCTGAGGTTGATGTCACCCCTATTGTTGCCGTACCTGAGAGGCCAAATACACATGTCCCTGACTCTATTATCAATGACGAGCTTAGCACACTGCCTTCGCTCCTTGAAGATGATCTTGAAGTGTTGGAAGATATTCCTGAGAACTTGGTCTTTGATAACCCGGACTGGGAACTGGAACAGGGTGAAATTCTCCGGGAGTTAAACTTATCCAAGCAATTGAAAGAAGTGTGTGCCCCAAGCCAATCTTCCATGAAACAGAGTGCTGTTCGCAAAAGTAGTAGGCTGAAGGAAAACAGCCAATCACACACCAAAAATTAATTGCCAATGACTGTGCTTTTCTGGAATACGCGAGGATTGAATAACTCTGTGCGACGTAGGGATCTGAGTGCCCTGTTGAAGGAGGTAAAGCCATCTGCTGTAGTACTACTTGAAACTAAACTCAAGAAGGATACTTTAAACTTCAGATCCTGCATTCCAAAGAAGTGGCAAACTATTGATAACTTTGGACTCCATAGAGGGGGGCGAATTCTGATGGGGTTTGATCCCCAAGTCTGGCAAGCTAGCTTAATGGCCCAATCCTCTCAACACATCTCTGTTCACTGTGTTAATGTCGGCGGCTTCACATTTGTTCTAACTGGAGTTTATGGATCTAATAGGAGCTTGGAGAGGCGGGAATTATGGCAAAACATAAAGGAGGAAGCTATGAATTATAGAACCGGGCCTTGGTTGATCGGAGGCGACTTTAACTGTGCTTTATATGCTGGCGACAAAGTGGGTGGGCGCAGACTTGATGAGACCATGTTAAAAGACTTTGGGGACTGCATTAGAGACAGCTATCTACAAGATCTCAAAAGTTCAGGGCTATGTCTAAGTTGGAGCAACAAGAGGTTGGGAGCAGACCGTATTTCTGCCCAGCTAGACAGGGTTATGTGCAATGTGGAATGGATTGATAAACTCCCAGATTCCTTCTCTCAATTTATTGATTTCCGAACTAGCGACCATGCGCCTATTGTTGTCAGATTACATCCTCAGGTACCTCCCTCCCTGAAGCCATTTAAATTTTTTAACCATTGGATTGGTCTCCCAGGGTATTTGAATACTGTTGAAGCTTCTTGGAATCAGCTACCGTTCGGTGCAAGCCTATACAATATTGCTATTAAGCTGCGGCATCTTAAGTACAGCATCAAGTCCTGGGCCCGTATGCATCAAGGGGATGACTGTATCCAGCAATGCCGACTTAAACTGCAGGAAATTCGTTCCCATATTTCTCTCCACTCTGACATTGATTTGCAGCATCAGGAGCACAGTTTATCAATTGAATTGGCCAAGCTCCTGGAATTAGAGGAGGAGATGTACCGCCAGAAGAGTCGGCAAGATTGGCTGAAATTGGGAGATAGGAACACAAAGTTCTTCTACTCATCCATGCGAGCAAGGCAATGCCACAATAACTTATTGCATCTTGTTGATGTAAATGGAGCTCAAAGCAAATCCTATGATGAGCTTAAGTCTGAGGCGGTCAGCTACTTTAATGGATTATATAATCAAAGCCACTACTTGAAAGATTTTCCAACCCTCATTCCTAAAAGGAAAATAACCACTGAAGCGGCTTCTTGGCTCCAGAGAAGGATTACTAATGATGAAGTTAAGAACGCGGTATTTGAGATTGGCCCATCTAAATCTCCGGGCCCCGATGGCTTCAATGGTTTCTTCTATCAACATCACTGGAATCTTATTGGGAGGGAGGTAACCACTTCTGTTAAATCCTTCTTTCATTCTGGATCTTCTCTCTCTAATGTGAACCATACTTTCCTTACCTTAGTCCCAAAATCTCCAAATGCTTCCAACTTGGGGGACTACAGGCCAATTGCTTGTTGTAATGTTCTTTACAAGATCATTAGCAAGGTTTTATGCAACAGACTGAGGATGGTGGTTCATGATTTGGTTTCCCCTAATCAATCTGCTTTTCTTAAGGGCAGGCTTCTATCTGATAGTGCTTTGTTGGCACATGAACAGATTAGAGATTTTAGTAATCCAATGGGGTCTCGAACCTGCCTGAAACTTGATCTCAAGAAAGCGTTCGACAGTGTGAACATGGAGTTCATATTTTACATCTTACATCAGATGGGTTTTGGAAGTACTTTCATCTCATGGATTAAGGAGTGTGTGTCAACTGCTACCTACTCGGTGATGATCAATGGTTCTCCAGCTGGCTACTTTAAAGGCAATAGGGGGCTCAGACAAGGCGATCCACTTTCTCCCTACTTGTTCGTGCTTATTATGGAAGCTTTCTCCTTGCTACTAGGCAAATCTCTTACTAAGGGGACCATTCAGCCTATGCGTCGTATTGGAACAATTTCGCATCTCTTGTTTGCAGATGACTTACTGTTATTTTGTAGAGCTTGTTATAAATCTATGGATGGGCTGAAAAACCTATTACATGAGTTCACTTCTTACACTGGTCTGGTTATCAATTGGGATAAAAGTGTGGCTGTGTTTAGCAAAGGAGTCAAAAATGCGGGGGAGCTGTCCACCCATATTGGCGTTAAGCAGGCAACAAGTTTTACAACCTACTTAGGGTTGCCTCTCTCTTCAAAATATCCGAAAACTAATATGTACAACAGGCTGCTTGACAAATGTAAACGAAGACTCAGTGGATGGGCCTCTTCTATGCTTTCTATTGCGGGAAAAATTGAGCTGGTGAAAACTGTGATATATGGAATGATATCTTTCTGGTCTCAGGTATACAAAATACCGTCTTCTGTTGTTCGCACCCTTACCTCTATGTGCAGGAAATTCATATGGGGGTCTTCAAATACTTGGGCATGGCAGGATTGTTGCAAGCCTAAAAAGGAAGGGGGAATTGGGCTAAGACTACTTTCTGATTTAAATATTGCCTCTGGTATTAAACTTACTTGGAGATTACTTCAGGCTAAGGGACTATGGCCAGAGTATATGAGGAGGAAATATGTGGAAGTTGATTCATTCTACAAAGCAAAAGGCACCCCTACTCAGTCGGGTACTTGGAAGTTTCTTCTTAATTGTAGGAAATTCTCAGAGAAGTTGATTGTGAGAAAGGTGCGGGATGGGAATGAGACCCTATTTTGGCATGATAATTGGCTACCATGTGGTCCCCTAAAAAACCTTATTGATATCCCACCTGGAGCTAGTAAGTTGAAGGTTAGGGATTACTGGAATGGTTCAGAGTGGGTAGAGGAATCTTCAATTCAAGCAGTAAAACACTTGTTCCAACACGTCAAGCTCGGCACCGGTACTGATCATTGGGATTGGAAACCTGGGCCGGCCTTCCACTTCAGAGATGCCTGGGATGGTGTTAGAATCAAAAGTGGCCCATTTGCTTTTTATAAGCTTGTTTGGTATACAAATTGTATTCCTAAGTGGTCTCTCAACCTGCTACGGACCTTCAAGGGTAAGCTCTTAACAAGAGACGCTTTAAATAAATGGGGGCTAAACACGGCTACTAATTGTGTATTATGTGAGGATGGGACGGAAACACTAAATCACTTATACTTCAATTGCCCATTCTCCCAATATATTCTTCGCAGAACCTTGTTGAAACTGGGAAAGGCCGGCCCTCATGATTACAATATAGAAGCTGTGGGAAACTACTTCCTGATGCATTTTGGAAAAAAGGGTACTCTGGGACAGCTCGCTAAGACTGTATTAGCAGCAGGGGTATGGCACATCTGGCGGGAACGCAATAGGCGCATCTTCGAATGTACAAAGAGGTTAAAGACCATGATTTTTGAGGACATTGCTGCTGATGTAAGAATTGCACTGCGGAACCATGATGAACCTGATGATGATGCAGCATTCGCCCTTGGAAACTGGGATATACTGGATAATGGATAGACCTTTGTGGCGTGTTATCTTCTCCTGATTTTGTGGTTTTGATTGTTCACCTTTGGCAGGGATACTTGTATTTTTTTCTTATTGGGTACAATCTGGGAAAGTAGGTGGTGACGACGCTTGTGTCCGCTCCCCCCTCTTTTGCAGAGGGTTCTCTCATTGTATTGTATTTGTACGATATTTTAATATAGATCACTAACTTTCAAAAAAAAAAAATATATACACTAGTCTATAATCCGTGCCCGCGGGCACTGTTCAATATAGTATTTCCCCCTCAAAATCTTAGTTCCCCCGAAAATGTGGGCACGATTCATTTTAGATATTCCCCCCTCAAAATCTTAGTTCCCCTGAAATTGTGTACATGATTCATTTTAGAAACCCTTCCGCAAAATCTAAGTTCCCTAATCAAAGTCTTAGTTCCCCAAAATTTAGGTCAACTCAAGAGACTTTAGTTCTCACATTGTTTAATTACTCACAAAATTTTTAGTCACTGACAAAAATGTTAGTCCCCCAATTTGTATTTCGTTTCTAAATTTAGTAGGGCAGAAGAAGAGTGACTGCAGCTTCAGTACCAGATGGGTAGTAGCTGTGTTCGTGGGCCCCGCAAGAATTGGAAGAGACACAAGAATTGGAAGAGACGCCTGATGATGACCCAAAGTGCAGGCGTCTTTTGATGCTTTTCTCGAATGAAGTGCATGCGCTTTAAAGAATGATCAATTGTTAATTGTTAATCGAAAATTCACATTATCAGCATATCGAAGTGCAGGCGCCAGTGTTTTGACTGACACACTTTTTGATTTAAAAAAATTAGTCTGCGTTAATGTCCTGATGACGACCAGTGCTTTGACACAGAAAAAGCTTTCCAAAAAAATTAATCAGCATATCCAAAAAAATTATTAATGTAAAAAATTATTAAGAAGCAATGTGGTAGCTCTTAGCCTCTTACGTTGGCAGCTTAAGGAGAAGCAATGGGCATTTAAAAAATGTCATCAGACTGCCAACGTTTTTTTTGGAAGAGCACTAATGTCTGTGTTTTTTTGGAAGAGCACTAATGCTTCAGGCGCTGTTTTTTTGGAAGAGCACTAATGTCAACGTTTTTAAAAAAAATGCTTATGTTGATGGGTATTTAAAAAATGCTGATAATGCTGAATTAATTTTGGAAGAGCACTAACGTATTAATGTATTTAAACCGAATTAATTGTGGGTCAGCCGAAAATTAACATATGCTGATAGCCAATGTTTTCGGCAGACCCGAAATACTACCAACCTATCAGTCAAAGGTTCAATTTAAGGGATGATGTGAATTTCAAAAAGTGGGTCAGTCAAAGTTTCTCCCAACAAATTTTCACACAACCCAAAAATTTTCCCACCAAAACTTGATGTGACATTGCCACATAGGATAAGTTCAAAAACAGCTCTCAATTGTAATATAGATATATATATATATTGAAAGGCAATTGTAAATCTATATTAATCTGTACAAATGGTTACAGAGTTGCAATCACAGGGGTGTTATGGATTCAAATAGGGAGAGGATAGGGCACACGCGCCGTCACTCCCCACTATTTGGTTCCCAATAACCAAACAAGAAACATTACAAAAATTGCATATTCCATATTTTCCATGTTTCCAATACCCCCCTATCCATTGTCTCTAAAGCCCCAGTTGGACATAGCCAGGGATGCAGAGTAGTCATCAGTGGTGTCTTGATCTCCAATAGTAATCCTCACGTCAGTAGCAATGTCTTCAAAGAGATGGGTCTTACATTTCCTTAGATTTTCAAAGATTCTTCGATTTCTTTCTCGCCATATGTGCCACACCATGGCAGATAGTGCAGTTTTTGCAAGGAGGCACAATATGCTCTTACCCCCAAACTGGCCCATGTAGTAGTCCCCCACATCGAGTAGCGTTGGCGCAATTGCCGCCTCAACCCCTAGCTTTAAAAGACATCTGCGAAGGAGGTATTTAGAGTAATTGCATTCAAAAAAGACATGGTTGATAGACTCCTCTGTGGTACCATCACATAGTACACAACCCCCCGGATTATTTACTCCCCAGCTCCTCAGTACATCCTTAGTTAGAAGCTTGCTTTTAAAAGCCCTTAACAGCATGATGCTCCACTTCGGAACATTACCCTTGTACCAAACAATATTGTAGAAGGTAAAGGGTGTACCTGGCTGCCTTGACCCCTCCCAAGCCGAGCTGAAGCTGAACTCACCGCCAGGTGCCCAGTCCCACTCATCCGGGCCGTTGGAAAGTTTAATATGTTGCAAGAATGGCCGAACTTGGTTTATTGATGTATCGCTCGACCAGTCCGCGCCCTCCCAATACTCCGCCACTTTTTTGCAATGAGCTCCGTTTGGGATGTCATATGTATCCTTTAAGGGCCCGCAGGGGAGCCAGCTGTCGAGCCAAAAGAGCGTTGTTTGACCATCGCGCACCTTCTTCTTAATGAGCTTCTGGGAGATGCTTCTACATCGGAGCATGTGTTTCCAAGTCCCCGATTGGGTCGCTTTCATTTTCGCCGCGAAGAAAAAACTTGAATCACCGTAATTTGCCTCCATATACTTTGCCCACAAACCATTAGATAGTAGATAACGCCAAGTAAGCTTGACCCCTGATGCACAATTGAGATCCTTGAGTAGTCTTAGTCCAATTCCCCCTTCTTTTTTAGGGGTGCAACAATCCTTCCACGACCATATACGAGAAGAACCCCATATGAATTTCCTGCAGGCAGAGGAGATAGCTCGAACAATAGACATGGGTACATGAAAGGTTGCATCCAAAAGGAGATCATCCCATAGATGACAGATCTCACGAGCTCTATGCGACCCGAGATAGAAAGTGTAGAAGAGGTCCATCCCATAAGTCTTTTTTTGCATTTGTCCACCAACCTACTGTACATGGGTGATTTCGGATACTTGGTAGAGAGAGGGAGCCCGAGGTAAGTGGTAATGGTGGATGCCAATTTAATGCCGAGGAATGTCGCGAGTGTCGGTGGAGACTTTGTTCCTTTGCTGAATATGCCCGCGCTTTTGTCCCAATTAATTTCCAATCCTGAAATCCTGGTAAATTCCTCAAGCAAGTTTTTAAGCCCTTGGAGTGAGTGGATGTTAGCTCTGCAGAAAACTAGGAGGTCGTCAGCAAATAGGAGGTGTGAAATAGAACCTGTTCGACGCATTGGTTGGATAGAACGGGTAGAGATAGCCTTTGCAACCATCAAGGAAAACGCCTCCATGACGGTGACGAAGAGATACGGGGAAAGTGGGTCGCCTTGCCTTAAGCCTCTATTCCCCTCAAAGTATCCAACGGGAGTACCATTGACCATAACTGAGAAGGTAGGAGTAGAGATGCATTCTTTGATCCAGTTGATGAACTTGTGGCTGAAACCCATTTGATGCAAAATGTAGTAGACGAATTCTCTGTTCGCACTGTCAAATGCCTTCCTCAGGTCCAATTTAATACAAGCTCTGGCCCCCATTGGGTTACTGTAATCCCTGATTTGCTCGTGGGCCAGTAATGCACTGTCTGAAAGGAGTCTCCCTTTTAGGAAAGCTGCCTGATTTGGAGAAATTAGTTCATGGATGACCACTCTAAGTCTGTTGCAGAGCACTTTGCTGATAATTTTGTAGATCACATTACAGCATGCTATAGGCCTATAGTCACTGAGGCTAGTTGCATTTGAGCTCTTAGGAACCAGAGTGAGGAAAGTGTGGTTAATTTGACGTACCATATTCCCCTTCCTGAAAAATGATTGTATTGCAATGGTGACGCCATCCTCAATTAAACTCCAATTATGTTGGAAGAAATACCCATTAAATCCATCGGGCCCAGGTGCTTTATCAGCTCCAATCTGGAAGGCAGCAATTTTTACTTCTTCTTTGGATACCCTTCTATCAAGCCAAGTTGTCATTTCGGGAGAGACAATGCGCTTAGGAATAAGATTTGGAAAGACCCGCCAATAATTGTTCTGATTGTATAGCTCTTCATAGAACCTTGGGGCTTCAACCATCAGCTCCTCATAGGACCTATTCTGAAGCCCCCTTGCATCCACTAAGTGATTCAAATTGTTATGCCCCTGCCTAGTCTTCATGGCAGCATAGAAAAATTTAGTATTTCTGTCCCCCAATTTTAGCCAATCCTGCCTGCTCTTCTGACGGTACATTTCCTCCTCCATCGTGAGTAACTTAGATAACTCTTTTACTAGCTTTTGCTCCTTCTTCTGCAGATCAGGGGTGTAGTGGATGCTGACTTGAGAACGTGTTTCTTCCAATTCCTTACGGCATGCGGTAATATTATGTGAATTGGCCTTCTCACGTGCCCAACTTCTAAGCTCAAACTTTAGCCTGCTCAGTTTTTGGGTTAGGCAAAACATTGGAGAGCCAGAAGTGTACTGCTTCCAATTATCTTCAACCAGCTCTTTAAATCCTTCCCATCCTGTCCAGTGGTTAAAAAATTTGAATGGTTTTGGAGTAGAGGGTACCTGAGAGTGCAGATGTATCACCATATGGGAGTGGTCGCTTGTGTGGGGGTCGAGGTATTCAACAAAGGATTCAGATAGTTTGGACGACCACTCCAAATTGCAGAAAACCCGATCAAGCTGAGCCGCTATACGCTCCTTGCCCATCCATTTGTTGCACCAGCTAATACATTCTCCCATGCTCTTAAGCTCAAGTAGATTGCACTTGTTGACGCATTGATTAAACTCCTCGACCATGTGAGAATTTAGCGGCCTCCCACCTATTTTGTCCTTAGAGTACAAGACACAGTTAAAATCTCCACCAACGATCCATGGTTCATTTTGCATCATCATTGCATCCCCCTGTAAATCCTCCCAAAGCATCTTCCTACCGGTGCTAGTATTCATCCCATACACAGCCGAAAACACCATTGTGAAGCCACCTGTGTTCAGCCATCGGGTAGTGATATGCTGGTCCGAGCATGTTAGAAGAGATGCGTGCCAAACGCGAGGGTCGTAACCAATCATTATCCTGCCTCCTTTGTGCCTATCAAAATTATCCAAGGTATCCCAATGTTTCGACAGCACAGTCATTTGCTTTGGAGATTTGTGCTTCATTTTTGTTTCGAATAACACCACTACCGTAGGCTTTATAGAGCGTAGCCTATCTCTAAGGTCCCTTCGCCTCACCGAGTTGTTGAGGCCCCTAGTATTCCATAGGAGAACTGTCATTGATGGTTCGAGAGTTGTCGTGCAAGATTGCCCTCCCTCAATCTTGTACTTTTTCTGGTACTTGCCACAGGAGCTGGTTGGGGGTTACTCTTTCTCTGAATCTCTCTGCTTCCTGTACTGCCAGTAGCTAAAACTGCAGCCTCAACTTCCCAAGCTGGGTTAACAATCGTTAGAATGTCAGGTATTTTTTCCACCTCTGGGTAGGTATTTTCAAGCTGGGGAGTACTTCTGGAATTTAGGAGATCACTAGTTGCCATTAGTGAAACCCCCATGGGGTCCAAACTATTCATAGCACTGCACTTATCAGGCCCATCGCAGTCCTCATCAGAGGTCAGGTATACCTCAGTATCATCATTAGTTTCCCCAGTGTCGAAATTCATGTTTGCTACTTCAGTAATTACAGTGTCAATACATGCATGCCCACTAGTGCTTCCTATATCTGCATTGCTGGTACCCACACTTCCCTCATAATGCGTCAAGCTAGGGTCTGGAACAACGTTGTTCCCACTCTCTCCTGTTCTCGCCTGGTCCCCTGATGTAACGTGCAGTTGTGCAACGGCCTTATTATGGACCAAGCTACCAACTTGCTCATGGCCGGATTTAATTCTGGGTGGTTCCACAACTTGCACATGGCTCCCATGGCTGATATCTTCCTTCGGCCCTGATACATTCCCTTCAGTAGTTTGCAACTTTATTGATGAACCAAGGACCCCAAAAACAGGATTCCCTTGTTCCTGCCCTTTGTCTAGTTGGCCTGTAGCTGTAGGCACCACCTCTTGGATTGAAGGGAGCTTATCTAAGCCTGAGCATTGGACTTTTGTATGACCAAAGCATAAGCACATGTCGCATCTTGGTGGTTCCCCTTCAATTTTAATCTCAATATTTATTGTTGCTCCACTGTCTAGCTCAACTACTACATTTTTTGGAATCGGCTTTTTTGCATCAACTTCAATAAGGCAACGCGCGTAGGAAATTCTCTCAAGCTTTGCTATCAGTTTATCCAAATATAGAGGCTTCCCAACAACCGACACAATTACATTCATGATTTCTAAAGTCCACATCCCCAAAGGAACTCCGTGGAGTTGCACCCACATTGGCACTGAGGACAGCATATCCCGTTCATGTGAAAGGGTTGGGCTCCATTTCTGCAATACAACTAGCCGTCCATCAAACATCCAAGGTCCTCCATGTAGAATCCTTTCGCACTCCACACTGTCTTCCAGTTTGAAGTAAAAGAACCCATTTTCACGGCTATAGATTTGTATCTTTTTCCTGAGGTTCCATAAACGATCAACCCATGCCCGAATTTGGCCATAGTAAGGGACATCACCCAACACATACCCCACCAGCGTATTCTTCCACAGTTCTGCGCCCTTGTGTAGCATTGAGTCTGCAACTCTAGCAATGACCGTTCCGTCCTCTTTTACAATGGGAGGCACATATGACATGCCCATATCCGTGTCATATTTGCGCCTATTAGCACATACATCAGACCATGACTGCTTCGAAACATTAGCATCAATCTTTATGGAGATGTTAGGTCTTATTGGTATTCTATCAAGCACCTTCCGTGCTTCCAGAGGTTGGACTTTCGAACGACTATCATTAGAGTTACTTGCCTTATTTCTGGTAGGAAATCGCCTGACCTTAGTGTTGATGTCTCCTCTGCCCTCATTCCCTCTGTTACCACCTTGATTTCTCCCGATGCCTCCCACTCCTGCCTGATCATTTGGGTATCTTCTCTGTGAAACAACTTTCCAGCCCCCTTGATGGTTCTCTCTGTTGATCCAACTTTGATGATTAGAAGGAGCATTAGATACACTAACAACAGGATCCTTCCCTCCCACAACATTAGATTCATTTGCAACTCGATGATCACTACCCATATTCTTAACTCCAGGTTCCTTAACGCCTGTGCCGCATCCTTCCTTATTGACCGTGCCGCAACCTTCCACAACGCCTGTGCCGTTCGAATCAATACTTCCCCCATCGCCATTTCGGTTGTTGATGAAGCCGCCGCCGGGGTCTTCCCGATCTCTTAGGTCGCCAGCACCGTAAATTCCGCTCATCACTTTTTTGATTACAACACACACACACACACACTCACACACACACACACACACACACACACACATATATATGGCCCACGAGAGGGTGTCCTAGTGGTAAGTCATTCCGCTCCAAAGCCAAGGGGTGCGGGGTTCGAGGCCTATGGCCGCCGTGATTTGGTAATTATTGTGGAATTTGTTGTGGAACTATTTACCCTGGGGCTACATCTCCCCTCTCGGACTAACCCGGGGGCCGTTGGGGGCATGACGGTCACCCCCCAGTTTGCATAGTCTCGACCGGGCTCTCGCCTTACCCTCCTAAAAAAGGCCGAAGGCAGGGGGAGGGGGTTGGGGATTTTTCTGGGTTTTCAAAATATATATATATATATACATATATATATATATATACTAGTCATAACCCGTGCCCATGGGCACGGTTCATTTAACATTTCCCCCGCGAAATCTTTATTCCCCGAAAAATTATTTACAGAGCCAAAATTTAACAGAACAATATATTAGCGTAAAAATATTTAGCGGCATGAGCACCTTCGGCGCGGGCTTCAGTGTGGAACAACAAATTCGGCGTCGAACAACAAATTTGGCGCTCGCGCCTTGGCACAGAACAACAAATCTTTGTAAAAAAATTTAGGGTGCGGGCCTCTTCGGCGTGGGCGCCTATTATTTCCCACGCGAAATATTTGTTCCCCCAAATTTATTTCCATAGCCCAAATTTAACAGAACAATAAATTAGAGTAAAAATATTTAGCGACACGGGCACCTTTGGTGCAGAACAACAAATTCGGCGCAGGCGCCTTCGGCGCGGAACAACAAATTCGGCGTCGAATAACAAATTTGGCGTCGAACAACAAATTAAACAAAATAACAAATTCGACGTTAAAAAATTTAGCGCGGCACCGGAATAACAAACATCTGGGTATTTTTACGCTAAATTGTTGTTCCGCTAAATTGTTTTACGATAAATTTTTTAATTTGTTTAATTTAATGGATCATGATTCTCCACAATCTTTCCCAAGACACTTTTAATTTCAAAGTTTAGGTTTCCAAGGCACTTTCTCCCACCAAATTTAATCTCCACACGCTTTCCCAATGCACTTTTCCCCCAAATTTAATTTCCACACTCTTTCCCAAGGCACTTCTAATTTCAAAATTTTATGTTCCCAATGCACTTTTTCCCAAAAAGTTTCACAAAATCCAATCTCAACCATTGATTTACCAAGATCAAATCTCAGCCACTCTTTATCTTGTCCTAGTCAGCCCTAGAATTCAAAAAACACTGTCAAATGTATAATAGATATATGATGTATGAGTAGTCTTTTCTAGGGCTAATGGATTAGCCCTATGATTTTAGGATTTAGATGCGAAGTTAGGATTTTTAGGTTGCATTGGATATGAAGGGGGAGTATTTTGGTTGATCTTGTAAAATCCCTAGGAGAACTCATACTGAGATCGTGCCCATGGTCGGTGGAATCGATTAGCTTAAGGAGTATCTTATGGATTTAATTAGGAAATTAGTGGATTCAACCAAGACTCATGCCCTGCTCGTGTCTTGATGGGATCCACCGACGAACTATATCACTAATTGACGGCTACCACCATTGCCTCAATAAGAGCCACCAAAATACCTCGAAGCTCTAACCGACGAGAGTGGTACGACTTGAGAGCGTTCGACCAACGAGAGTGGTGAGATTACTATAGATCCTTAATGCAGGTATCGTATGCGTCTGTTGCGAGAGTAGGGTTAATACAATACGTTAGATTTATGATGCCTAGACGTATGAATTCACTTCCAAGATGCTACAACCCCCAATGAAACCAATGCAACGTAGAATTCCCAACCTAGCATCGATCTCCGACGGTCCTAGTGGTGAGTCCTACGCCTTAGTCTTTTCTCTTTTCTTTCTTTCTTTCTTTGTGTGCGATCCCTTGTTTGCGATGTTGAGTAACACAACCTTCGCATCCATCACCATTACGACCCTCCATACTCCACATCCACCAATGAACACTGCAAGTCTAACTCAACCTAGGAGTAGATAGGCAGTATATCACCGCTTCCCCGTGTTCGATACCCGCTTGTCACTATACCATGCGCTTGCGGTAAACGACATTGTTTCGAAGTTAATTCCGGCTCAATCAAGTTTATGGCACAGTTGCCGGGGATTTATCTCCGTGTAATTCGTGCCTTAACTATGTCGCTCGAGGGTTACCTTTCGGACGCATCAGTCAGCCACCTATATAAATAGTGGCCAACATCCTCTTTGAAAATTCACACCAAGTCTCCAAATCCGAGAAGCTCCCAAAAGTTTTGAGCACGCTCGGATTATGATTTAAATTAATTATTCCCTCTTTCCCAAATAATTCTTCCTTGCTCCTGATCGGGCTCTGGCAAAGCCACGAAGGAGTTCGGATAGGATCCGAAGTCTTGACGGAGGATCCACTCAAGGTGAAATTTTCTTCGACGCGTGGTTGGCTCGGCAACAAGAGTATTGCTTGCCTCGGGACGCGGTGCGGTTCAGGAAGCAGTTTGGATCGGGATGAGGTGCGGCTCGAGACGCGGTTCGGCTTGGGAGAAGCGGCACGGGGCTTGAGAAATGTTGCTGAAAACGATGCTTCGTATTCTACGGAAATGAAGTGAAAGGTATGTAGTTTAATTAATTCATGCGTTTATAATTGCAACTGTTAGATAGATCTATCTTTAGGGGTTGGTCGGACCCAACCCCAGGATAGTAGAGATTCTGGCTAGTGTTAAATCTTTGTGGCTTGATTTAAAAATGTTTTAAATCTGTTTTTTCTGCTGCAATTTTGATTTCGTAGTCCGACCGACTTAGGCTGGACGTCGATTTTATAACCCAAAGGACCCAGAAAAACCTACAGTGGTATCATAGCCATGTCTACTTGATCAATAGTTTTTTGCAATTATAAAGTGTATATGATGCATCATGTTTCTCCATCAGATGGAGGTTTTAATTAAGCTATAGTCATTTTCCATGTGATGCTTTTATTTTCGAAAAACTGTTTTTTGAAAACTAGATCTATTTTAAATTCATGTGATAAGTTTAAAATTAGATCTCAATAATTATGTGATCATTATCAGATTATTATTGTTGTAACTATATTATGAGATAACTTTAGTTACAAGTATTAATGCCAAAATTTTATGTGAAAAATTTTTTGTATCTTTAATGGTTATATAATATTTCTTGTTAATTATTAATAATACAAGAAGAACTATTAGGTTAGCCATTAAAAGCTTTCTGAAAATTATAAGATAATTTTTTATAGACATGCTATGATTTAAACTTGTTTAAATGCTGTCACGCCTCGCTTCCCGAAACTACAGAGGCGAATCGTGACTAAATTTCGATTGGGCTGGAGCTGTGAGGCTCGGACCCAATAAGCGTCTGTAGGGGTACCATTTAAAAGATTACAGGTTCTTGCATATATATAAAATTCGTAACAACAGCAAGTACTGAAAGAAAGATGCATTCATTTTATTCCATCAAGATATCCAGAAGTACAAGAGTCTAAAAAGGAAAGTAAAGCCCAGCATGGCAACAACTACAGAAAGGAAACTAATGGTGCAAGCACCCAACATAGGCAGAAAAGTAAAACGGTGCTACGCACCCAAACCACGAACTACGGAAACTCCAAGGTCAGCAACTGAGGAATCCATAAGACTGGTCCTCACTCGGGTCGTACTCCTGATCAGCAACATACTCCTGCTCCAAGTCCTCTAGTACCGGCTCCAGATCTACTAAATCTGTCTCGGTAACTGACGTACAAACACCAAGAGAAAGTGGTTGTACGTCGGGTGCAGTCTGCAAGTAAACGTGAGAAGATTCCACTGCAAGGTGTATAACATTTAAGATTGACATTTTATAAGGTGTTTACATGTTGATGATGCAACAGCATGGCAGATATGTATATGTGAAAGAAAGTAAAGACAACGCTGAAAAGTAAACGTGACAGGCAATAGCCATAGCGTGTGCTACTGGCTACAAGACTAGACAAGACGAGACAAGACAAGACAAGACAAGTGCGTGTCACGAAGGGTTCACGCCTTACGGTTCGAGGGGGATCATACCCTCTCCCCGTGCGCACGCTCAACCCTACCCCAGCCCAAGTGCACAAGACAAGACATGACAAGGGATCACTCACTCACTCGGTGAGTGCCATATTCACCCACAGGCTTATCCATTACCAATCGTGATAATGGATCACTCTCTCTAGCTTGGAGAGTGCCCTATTCGCCCGCAGGCTTATCCATTTTCAATCGTGATAAGGGATCACCTTCTCTAGCTTGGAGAGTGCCCTAATCGCCTGCAGGCTTATGCAATACATGAGATGACATGACAAGAAGAGTATGGATGAGAGTTGTTCTTTCTAGGGGTCCACACGCACGCACACACAGATAAAACCTATGGTAACAGTAGTTGTTGTTGATTCTAGGGGGTCCACACACGCACAGACAGTAAACCATATAGTGTCGGTTGTTGTTGTTGTGCCTGGACTTCATCGTCAAGTCCAGGCTATTGTGGGGTGTCCCAGACGCTATCATTTCACGTCTGGTTCTCTTGTTATTACTATTTGTATTTTAAAGAATGGCAATGGCCTAAACGTGGCCGAAACTGTGCAAATGAATACACTTGCCTACGGTGGCAAGCGGTACGTCCGTCGGGAGATCCTCGTCGAGTCGGAGCGTCGGTAATGGGTCGGCTGAAACGATTCAAGTGACGGTGTCAGGATACGTTTTTTATCATTCCTATTAGAGTTCATTTCTAGGTTCAACGGGGCTATCCTAGTAGTCAAAGTCACGTTTTCGTTTCGGTTTAGCCTAATCGACGATCTATCCTATGTGCACAAAAATTCAGTCCTTCGTCGATGTCTAATATTTTGTAACGTTTTAAAGGTGCGAAAATAAAATTTAGTTATTTTTGACGATTGTTAGATTAGGTTTTTGTTTTGCTACTGTGAGGGTTCTCTCTACGCGTTAAATGACTAACCTTTTGACGTCGATCAAAAAGCGGATGTCAGGTCTGAACGATGATGTGTCGGCATCGTCTGCAATGTCTAGTCCATAGGTAGCACAGCGAGACACTTCTGGATAGCGAGGTGGTGGCACAAACAACGAGCAAACGGCGATCTCCCTCCCGTTGCGGGTAGCGTAATGGATCTTCACGACGGCAGCGACGTCGGGCAAAAACACGTGAGTTCAGCGATGCGCATGAATTTTGAGGATCCAAAGGGACTGTCGGTGATTGAAGGAGATCAGTAGGGGTTCTGTGGCCTGAGAAGTGGCCAGAGCAATGGTCAGCGGCGATGAACCGGGCGTTTTGCGGAGAAGAGGACAGATTTGAAAAACCCGGGTGTTTGGGTTTGTAGTGGGGTTTGCCGCGGCTTAAGGGAGTACCAAAAGGGGTGCAGTAGGTAGAGAGGGATGTGGGGATTCTACGACAGTGAGGGGGGTCGCTGGCGGTGACCAGAAGCCGGTGGGCGCGCGTTTGAAGGCATGAAGGACAGATTTGCGCAACGATCGTTGTCGCACGTTGCAGCGGAAAAGCGGCGATCAGAGGAGTTAAAGGGGACATGCAGTAGCTAACGGGGTTCAAGAGGGATACAACGGTGGTGGAGTGGTCTCCAAAAGTGGTCGAAGGTGGCGTGCACCGGCGTTTTCCGACGATGGACAGATCTGTCCAAAACTGCCATTAGGGCTCGGTTTCAACGGGTTTTCGAGGAGTTAGAGATGAGAGATGAGGAAAAGGGGAGTTTCAGTTGGTAGGGGGTTTGATAGGAGTCCAACACTGGTAGGGTGGTTGTCGTAGGTGGCCGGAGGTGGCCGGGCGACGGGGTTTTCCGGCGATGGCGCAGATCTATCAAAACTGCCGTTAAGGCGAGTGCGAGAGGTGTTTCGAGGAGGTAGAGATGAGGAAAGAGGGTAAGGGGAGTTGGAGATGATCGGAGGGTCAAAGAGGAGTCGAGTAGGGATGGTGGTGGTCGCCGGTGGCAGTGGATGGCCGTCGGGCATGGGTTTTCCGGCGATGGTGCACAGCTTCAGCAATTTTCGGCCATGGCTTGATTTTATTGGGTTTTGAGGGCTTTAGAGAGGAGGAGAGGGAGGAGAAGGAGGAAGAGAGGGTGGTGGCTGACCTTGGGGGATGGGAGCGGCCGTCGGCAGCTGGAGGAGGAGCAAGGGGCGGCCAAATGGGTTGATGCGTGAGTTAGGGTAGTTCGGCCATGTTTGGTTTTTGAAGATGAAGTTTGTGCTAAAGTTTGTTTTAAGTGGGGTATAATTAAGGAGTGACTAGGAGAGAGGGTAAGTGAGGGGGTGTACGAAGTGGGGAAATGTTGGGTTAGGGTAGTAGCAGAATCAATTTACATGATACGTACAAATCCCCTAATGATTTGGATTAGCAACTGAATTTCGAATTTAATTGGGCTTAATGGGCTGAATTTGATTAGTGATTTGGGTGGGCTAGGAGTGTTAGAAAATTACGAAAAAAAATATTGGGTCGACCGTGATGAAACGAGGCTCGGGGGAACGGTGGTCAATCGTGCGTTTGGTCCATGGAAAATGAACTAAAAATAAAAAGGTCCGACGACTACGTCTAAAGCTACGACGATCCTGCAATCAAACCTGCTTTGTGGGAGAACGACCCGTGAAATGACATTCACTAAAAATCCTACAAATAACTACTCTTCCATACGGTCACAACGACATATCACATCTATAGTCCGAATCCAAGAAGCGGCCAAATAAAATACGCACATGAAAGAGTCGTACGCGCAGAAAATACGAACGGTCGGAAAGCGGCCGTTACATTCCACCCACCTTAGAAATGATTCCGCCCTCGGAATCACTTATACTAATATCTATATACACTTATGCCTACAACTCATATATTCCACATACTGATCGCTAATCCTATAACTTCAAACATCGTTCCTCAAATACTCCATTATAACTCGTCTCTCCACTGGCTAATGCTACAACTAGAATCACACCCTAGCACTGAACTATAAATCCACATCATCGTCTACAATTCAACAATCATCACGTCCCCAATATATTCTCCATCATACCGACTCATAAATTTCCTCCATAATCAATGAACCATTGAACCACATCTATCCTTACCTCTATCGTCTAATCTCCTAATCAAACTAATTCCGTCTACCTAACCATCCATTCATCTCAACATATCGTGTTATCTCCAAGGTCTTCTCACGTCAACTTAATAATCAAGCCTTGATGTGTTAAATGTTTTACTCATTCTCACGATCACCCTAACTCATACCATCCCGTACTAGCTACTCCCATCTACCACTCGTCTAAGTATCAGATCCGATAAGCACTCATCTCCATGAGTATAATTTCATCCAACTAGCATTTCCATTGAGTCCTTCATGCATTTGTATTATAAATAAGTCTTGGACACCACGTTCTGTTCATCCGAAAGAAATCTAATCTAATATCTTTGTGTTCAAAATCAATTAATCACCGTTACATCCTATCTCCTCACGTAATATGCCTACCCGCACACATAATCCTATAACAATAATAGCTAGTCCTGATAATATAACAACAATAAAAAATAACACTTCGAAGAGAGAAAGAAGAGAAAAGAAAGTTTAAGGCCAATGACATATTTTAGAAACGTTGGAAAAAACGTGTGGGGTTGGGGTATTGGATGCAGGAAGATAGGTGGGTTGTGATCATAGTGAGCTAGTCTCAAAAATTAAAGATTTGCTTTAAAAGAAAATAAAAAGTTTTGAAACATACATATGCAGCCAAAAATAAGTTTAAACTGAAAGACTAAGTCTATAGAATCACCTGCAATGACGCCATCTACGGCCGTCATGGTGTACGCTCCACGAACAACAGTTCCTCTCTGAACAGGGGCAGGTGCTCCGCCCTCAGTATGGTGATACCTCGGGCAATCTATAACGGTGTGTGTGTCAGCCCCACATGCCAGGCACAATCCCAGCTTCTTCCTGCAATAACTCGAATGATGTCCCGGCTTTCCACAAAAATGACATTGATCCCTGGCCTGGCTCTGTGCAGGTGCTCCTAGCCTCTTGAAATGCACCGACTGAACAGGTCCCACTGCAGGCCTAGCTACTGGCCTGAACTGTTCCATCTGTCGCTTTCCTCCACCAGTAGGGGGATCAGGAAGTTTCGCTACAGCCTTATGGGTCATGGCTGCATTCAATACCCCTCTCATAGTAGTCAAGTCCATCGAAGTCATAGAAGCCTGGATCTTGGGGTGTAGCCCCTGGCAAAACCGATCAGCTCTGTTCTCTTCATTCTTCACCATGTGCGGGGCGAAGCGACTTAACATCTAAAATTTCGCTTCGTACTCATCAACCGACATACTCCCCTGAGTCAGGTTCACGAACCGCTGCAAAAGCTCTCTCTTAGCAACCTTGGGGAAGTACTTCTCCTTGAACATCGACTTGAAGGTGCTCCACTCCACTGGCTTCTGCAGATGCCTCTTGTCACGCCCCGCTTCCCAAAAATATGGAGGCGAAGCGTGAGAAGGTCCGCTCAGACTTGAAGCTACAAAGCTGCAAGTCCGATAAGCGTCAATCAAATTTAAAACTGTAGGTCCTTGCAACGCGAGCGAAACAAGATAATAATAATGAGATGAGACAAAAGAATAATCTCAGAATATCCATAAAATAAGTTTCAACATCACAGAAAAAAACACCAGGCTGAAAGAAAAAGAGACTAAAGGCCCAAACATGGCCAACAAAAGTACAAAGTACAAAACAACGGTGCTACGCACCAACAACTAACAAAAGGCCTAAAACAAAATAAAGCTCAACAAGACTCAAAGAATGGTCACCGGTGTCCACCAAAATCCTCCTGTGCAATCATGGACTCAGTCTCAGCGTCAGCAACACATCACGTACACAGCAACGGTCTCTGGCTCAAGATCTAACATGTGACACCCAAAAGAGCAAGGGGCACATGTCAGCAAGTCTACAAGAGACTTGTGCAAGGAAACTGAAACTGAAAGTAAAGCAACCTAGCAGTTCTAGCATGATGCAATGACATGACAGTTAAAGTATGAGTGCAGCAGGTAAGGTAAAGTAAAGTAAAGTACGAGCATGACATTTAAACATGGCATGGATGACAAGTATTGCATGAATCATTCACAAGACAAGTACAAGACAAGAAAAGTAAGCACCTCGTGCACAGGGATTCTGCCTTTTGGCTAGAGTGGCTGCACGGCCAGCTCCTAGCTCAAGTGATCGTTTATCCCTACCCCTCCACGTGTATCGAGCCAGGGCCTTACCCCCGAACGGTAATGCTCGCTTCTGGATCACGAGCCAGGAAGTGTTTTTAACAAGTATGGCATAGGGGTGCACCTAGCCGGTCCAGGGAACCCGGGCATTGGCTTTTGACCAACACATGAGGCCCGTTTCCCCCGGAAGTAGTTTTCAAGGAGTACAAGTTTTGTAGCGTGTGCTACGAATGCAACAATCAACTGGGATGACATGTAAGATGCGATGCATGACAGTTAAAAGTGCGTACAGATAAGGAAAGTAAACGTGACAGTTTAGTATGCATGAACAAAAAGTTTAAAGAGTTGGATCTAGCTTCGTTGTCAAGCTAGATCAATTAGGTGACGGATCTAGTTTCGTTGTCAAACTAGATCAAGTAGGCGTCTAGCCAGCTATCATTTCACTGACTAGTCTCTTTTATGCTAGGAACAAGGAAGTGGCCTAAAAACATGGCCCTACACAAGAGTTGGCAAGTTTCACTTGCCTGCAACTATCACGTCAAGAAAACACCGCCCAACGAGTCCAAAGTCACGATTCCTACGTGCACAAGTCCACCGGCCTACATTCGTTTTATTAATCTTGATTAGTGATTGCTAAAACATTTAAAATAATTTAAAATACTGATTTTTAGTCTTGATTAACATGCAATTGGGTTGGGGGTCCTAGGGGTGCAAAGCGTTACCTCAACACGACGCGAAAGCTACACCGGCGTCGGGTAGCGACGCCGGGGGTTGGAATAAAAGATCGCGCTCCAAGTCCAGATTCCAATTAGATTCCTCGCTGGAAATTTCAGAGCAATCGACCGGGGCGACGATTCCAGATTCCAAAGCTCGCACGTGCGACGAAGGCCTACGACGTGCGACGACGTCGTACGCGGCAAATCCTCGAAGAGCAAGCACCTAGGTGGGGCCCACAGTAGTCCTAGGGACCTTTGGGGGACCCACAATAACTCTGGAGAACTTGGGGGGCCCACGGAGGCAAGTGGTGTGACGGATGCGGGGTTGCGACGAGTGGCTCTCGGTCGTACACATCCAATGTGGGGAGATCTCTCGGTCGTGCGCTGAGAATGCGGAGCTGCGACGTTTTGGGTCGGTCGCAGCAGCGGGCGGGGCTGTCTCCTTCGGTCAGATTGGTAGGGAGCCTCGGTCAGGCACTTGGATGCGGGGCGGGGCGATGCTGCAACGTTGCAGCGCTTGCAACAACGGTCGGTGCGGAGCAGCGGGTCGGTCGTGCGGGGTGCGGAGCGGGGTGACAAGCGGGCGACGGTGCGGAGCGCTGTGCTACGATGCGGAGCGGCTTGGTGCGGGCCAATCCCTCGGTCAGACCGAGGGAACGGAGCGGCTAGCGGCTGCAGCGATGCGGAGCGGGGTTGGGTGCGGAGCGGCTAGCGGTCGGAGCGGGGGAATGGGGCCGTTTCCTTCGGTCGCTGCGGTGGCTGAACGTCGCAACGTTGCGACGAATCGTCGCAACGTTGCGACGAATCGTCGCAACGTCCAATTTGAGTTTTGGAGGGGCTAGGGCTAATTTCTTGCGAAAATAGGTCTTCCTAGGGGTTGCTTATATAGTATAGATGGGTTGACTTGGTCTAGGGCTAAATCTAATAGGATTAGAAGTTTAAAAATATTTAAAATTTAAATCTAAACTTCTCCAACTCACCCAAGGATTTGACTTGGTCCAAATGAGCTGGAAATTGGCTCAAAAATTCTTTAAAACGTTTTAAACTCAAATAAATTTTATTTGGCCGAAAATAATTTAAAAATTAATTATTAAAAATAATATAAAACTTGTTAAAAATGTAAAAGTGGTCAAATGAACTCCAAAAATTATAAAATAAATATCGTGGTGATCGTGATGATGAATGTGAGCTAACTAAGAAGACGGATCTCAAATTCGACGTCGGACGACGAAACTAAAAATAGAAACGTCTCCCGTCAAAAGTGAAAATCGTCACTTCTCATCGAGTAAGTTTAAATTGTGGAAAAACGACTCGAGAAGTGTCGTTCCAAGATAGTGCCACTATTTAATACTCTCAGAGACGTTCGCAACAGCATATCACACAAAAGTGTTCACAAACAAATAAAGTCTAAAATAAACACGTGCACGGGCAAAAGCACGTGCACGAACAACGTACGACGAAAAGTGGTCGTTACATCCTCCCCACCTTAGAATAAAGTCCGTCCTCGGACTTTCTAATATAGCTAGTCGCTCTAGTAACTACCCCAATCAAGTCATATAATAATTCAACCAGGTATAGTCATTACAAGTGCTTATATATGCACTAGGTAGTCAACCATTAACACTACCAACACGTATATATATACACTCACGTACGTTATACATTAATACCTATTATAGTCCGTCAACTTCATACATGTATTTCAATCAGGTATATAAACATACATCCCTTATATAACTGCTACTCACAAAACAATAGTTCAGATACTTATATAAGTATGATCTCATACTAGCAAATACAATCATTGCTCTACGTATAGATAGCTACCTATGCACAAACATCAAGGGTATACTACCCTCTAATATTCATCCAATACCAACATCTCAGCACATATAGTCACACCAATCAAATTTCACTATATATATATATATTCACCACTACTATAGTTTCACAATATATAGTCATTCAAATACATGCAAATAGTTCACCATATATTCACATCACGTACGGTCCTATAACTGTATTTACGACACACCACATATATCGTAGTCATCAATACCTATAACTAAGCACATACTTACCCGTGCATGGTGCACACCCATACACGCTAACATTTCATTTACGCATACCATTCATACCATTACATATAACTAGCACACCAACACACCTAGTTTTAGCTAGTACACATACGTTCGTACAGGCAAGCCTTAGTAGATAACCATACCACAAGACCAACACCTATAACTATATGCTGGTATAGCGACCCACAATCATGTGCGTAACACAACCAGGCACAAACACTCCTATCACTATTCATACATCAACCATTGCTATATTCAAACTACAAACATACCTTCAATATACTTAGAGTATACCCACTCAAGCTTGAGTGAGACTCAGTACATATACCAGAATATTCTATATACGTAACACGACATTTATACATATACCAATACCACTCCATTATATATATATATATATATATATATATGCATATATATATCTACCAATACAACCATATGCATACCATAGGTCAATCACACTTAGTATTTAGTCAGGTAATACTTACATAGTTCAATCACTCTATATACCATAATAATAATAATACAGACATCAGCACACATATAATTATAATACACTCCCTAATACATGCATACGTATTCATCATATAGTCACACACATGTAACACATATATTCATACCATAGCCTACTACATATAATTAGTATACTAACACATCCACACATACATAATTAAGATGTGCAATAGTCGTGTATACCTCACGGTATGCACGCATGCAACATCCCGTAAAAGCAAGCAATACCAATCAAAATTATAATTCTACTATCATATGCATATCACCTATATACTCAGGCAACAAAACATAACTACTTATGTCTAAACACTATATATATCTACCTACGAGCACATACTCATACGTACTAATATATGGGTCACTCAATAGGCCTACTTACGTAACTATACGCACGCTTATTATTATCACACCTATCATACACATAGCTTTACCAATCATTTTATTTCAACCATTATAAGTATTCTCTAATTGCATACACTCCAATAGACATTCCAACTCTAACTCTTATATACACAAGCATCCCTATTATGGTATAGCTAATCACACACGAATCTATAAATACTAACACGCGACAACTTCATACTATCACGAATAACTCCGAGTATATATATATATCCCACACAATAGGCAAGCATCAATATACTATGGGGGGTACACTCATTCAAGCCCACGTACACAACTTAGGTACGTGCACTACGACTACCTCACAAGGTCCAAGGGCCTACTAACAATTAAGGGTTGACACAGACATTGACGGACCCTAAGGCCTGAGCAGTAAAGAGAGATCGAGAGCGTGACGAGGGAAGGATCGATAAGCACGAGTTCAGATAGGACGAATACACGGAGACGGCTTGGTTAGGGAAAACATTGGCTCAATGGTGATGTTTAGGTTGAAGGAAAAGGAGATGTAGAGATGCTTAAATAGGATACAGAAAAGGAAATAGGGTGAATAGCATAGGCTAAAATACGTGGATTTTGAAAACTGTCGTTCTTCCAAAGTTGAAATCCCAGTCTGAAAAGAAATATTTGGAGATCGAGTTGTTCAAAATAAATTTGAGTCGAATATTCATAATAAGAGAAAATGTTCTATTGGTAAACAAATTTTAAAATGAAGTAAAATCATTTACACGAATATTAAGGACATGGTTTAGAAAATTCTTTCCGTCAGTAATTTAATATAATGTTGTCAAAAATTTTTTGGAAAGTCAAGAATGAAACCAAGTAACGGAAGAATTTAAATTCATGTTAAATGCTTTCAAAACTTTTAGGTTATGGAAAATTTAAAATAACCAACATTGAAACTACCTTTTAGCGAACCAGGGTTTGCCAGAAATGAGAAACTGATTTACATAAGGTTCTTAATATACGAGCACAACAAGTCTGGCACGGATTTAAAAGTAGTTGAAAGTATATATGGTGCATGGAAAAATAATATTACTTAGTAGTAGAATTATCGAAATCGAATAACAAGTCTTTAAAATCAAATCATGGAGGGTCTAAATCAGGAAGTGGTTATGAAAATAGTAATTTTGCAAAAATCTGAAATAGCGAGGACGGCGAGCAAAAACCAACTTGCTGAAAGCTGAAATTCCATGTGTCTTGAAAAGTATATGAATGGCATAGATCAGGAGGGAAAATTACAAGTTGAATAAAAGTACGATTCAAAATAAAATTAATATATGAAGGGACGATGCATTTACATAAGTACGAAAAACATAAGCTGGGAAAATACTATAAACTAGTATTCAAAAATTCCGACAAGCGTATTAAAATTTAAATCAATGAAGGAGTATGAAGTATAAGTATATTGAAATTTTGAACAAAATTAAACTTAGTGGAAGGGAAGATTGAAAAATATTTTCAGAAGGTTCAAGATTTGCAATGGAGATGTTTGAAAATTGACGACGATCGTCATGAGGCGATCTCGTGAATCGAGGCAAGGAAATTTGGTCAGGTGATCAGAACATACATACGCCTAGGACATGATTCTGAAGGATCTACGGGAAACTCCTGCGGTCGACCACTAAAGATTAAGAACTAAGTGCTAAGACTTTCTAAGGAGCTAGACGGTAATGAAATGCGTTCAGCTTGGTCCGAAATCGATGAACCCAAACGAACGACAAAAGGAAATTTTAGGGGTCTAATATGGTCAGGGTTAGGCAATAACCACTAAGGTAACTCCTACGACGATTAAATCAATTGCTGACAGGGGGTCTAACTAACAATCAGAGGCCTCTAACTAGCAAACACAGGCGTCTAACTAAGTCTTCTTACTCCTAGTGACATAAGAAAACGACTAGACTCAGGGCTTATGACTCGGATGTTGCAATTTATTTAATGGACATTCCGTTATTATCGTTGTTTCGTTAACTCGCAATTGCAAGACTGGACCTGCATGGGCTACCAACAAAACCTGTCACGCCCCGCTTCCCAAAAATATGGAGGCGAAGCGTGAGAAGGTCCGCTCAGACTTGAAGCTACAAAGCTGCACGTCCGATAAGCGTCAATCAAATTTAAAACTGCAGGTCCTTGCAACGCGAGCGAAACAAGATAATAATAATGAGATGAGACAAAAGAATAATCTCAGAATATCCATAAAATAAGTTTCAACATCACAGAAAAAAACACCAGGCTGAAAGAAAAAGAGACTAAAGGCCCAAACATGGCCAACAAAAGTACAAAGTACAAAACAACGGTGCTACGCACCAACAACTAACAAAAGGCCTAAAACAAAATAAAGCTCAACAAGACTCAAAGAATGGTCACCGGTGTCCACCAAAATCCTCCTGTGCAATCATGGACTCAGTCTCAGCGTCAGCAACACATCACGTACACAGCAACGGTCTCTGGCTCAAGATCTAACATGTGACACCCAAAAGAGCAAGGGGCACATGTCAGCAAGTCTACAAGAGACTTGTGCAAGGAAACTGAAACTGAAAGTAAAGCAACCTAGCAGTTCTAGCATGATGCAATGACATGGCAGTTAAAGTATGAGTGCAGCAGGTAAGGTAAAGTAAAGTAAAGTACGAGCATGGCATTTAAACATGGCATGGATGACAAGTATTGCATGAATCATTCACAAGACAAGTACAAGACAAGAAAAGTAAGCACCTCGTGCACAGGGATTCCGCCTTTTGGCTAGAGTGGCTGCACGGCCAGCTCCTAGCTCAAGTGATCGTTTATCCCTACCCCTCCACGTGTATCGAGCCAGGGCCTTACCCCCGAACGGTAATGCTCGCTTCTGGATCACGAGCCAGGAAGTGTTTTTAACAAGTATGGCATAGGGGTGCACCTAGCCGGTCCAGGGAACCCGGGCATTGGCTTTTGACCAACACATGAGGCCCGTTTCCCCCGGAAGTAGTTTTCAAGGAGTACAAGTTTTGTAGCGTGTGCTACGAATGCAACAATCAACTGGGATGACATGTAAGATGCGATGCATGACAGTTAAAAGTGCGTACAGATAAGGAAAGTAAACGTGACAGTTTAGTATGCATGAACAACAAGTTTAAAGAGTTGGATCTAGCTTCGTTGTCAAGCTAGATCAATTAGGTGACGGATCTAGTTTCGTTGTCAAACTAGATCAAGTAGGCGTCTAGCCAGCTATCATTTCACTGACTAGTCTCTTTTATGCTAGGAACAAGGAAGTGGCCTAAAAACATGGCCCTACACAAGAGTTGGCAAGTTTCACTTGCCTGCAACTATCACGTCAAGAAAACACCGCCCAACGAGTCCAAAGTCACGATTCCTACGTGCACAAGTCCACCGGCCTACATCCGTTTTATTAATCTTGATTAGTGATTGCTAAAACATTTAAAATACTTTAAAATACTGATTTTTAGTCTTGATTAACATGCAATTGGGTTGGGGGTCCTAGGGGTGCAAAGCGTTACCTCAACACGACGCGAAAGCTACACCGGCGTCGGGTAGCGACGCCGGGGGTTGGAATAAAAGATCGCGCTCCAAGTCCAGATTCCAATTAGATTCCTCGCTGGAAATTTCAGAGCAATCGACCGGGGCGACGATTCCAGATTCCAAAGCTCGCACGTGCGACGACGGCCTACGACGTGCGACGACGTCGTACGCGGCAAATCCTCGAAGAGAAAGCACCTAGGTGGGGCCCACAGTAGTCCTAGGGACCTTTGGGGGACCCACAATAACTCTGGAGAACTTGGGGGGCCCACAGAGGCAAGTGGTGCGACGGATGCGGGGTTGCGACGAGTGGCTCTCGGTCGTACACAGCCAATGCGGGGAGATCTCTCGGTCGTGCGCTGAGAATGCGGAGCTGCGACGTTTTGGGTCGGTCGCAGCAGCGGGCGGGGCTGTCTCCTTTGGTCAGATCGGTAGGGAGCCTCGGTCAGGCGCTTGGATGCGGGGCGGGGCGATGCTGCAACGTTGCAGCGCTTGCAACAACGGTCGGTGCGGAGCAGCGGGTCGGTCGTGCGGGGTGCGGAGCGGGGCGACAAGCGGGCGACGGTGCGGAGCGCTGTGCTGCGATGCGGAGCGGCTTGGTGCGGGCCAATCCCTCGGTCAGACCGAGGGAACGGAGCGGCTAGCGGCTGCAGCGATGCGGAGCGGGGTTGGGTGCGGAGCGGCTAGCGGTCGGAGCGGGGGAACGGGGCCGTTTCCTTCGGTTGCTGTGGTGGCTGAACGTCGCAACATTGCGACGAATCGTCGCAACGTCCAATTTGAGTTTTGGAGGGGCTAGGGCTAATTTCTTGCGAAAATAGGTCTTCCTAGGGGTTGCTTATATAGTATAGATGGGTTGACTTGGTCTAGGGCTAAATCTAATAGGATTAGAAGTTTAAAAATATTTAAAATTTAAATCTAAACTTCTCCAACTCACCCAAGGATTTGACTTGGTCAAATGAGCTGGAAATTGGCTCAAAAATTCTTTAAAACGTTTTAAACTCAAATAAATTTTATTTGGCCGAAAATAATTTAAAAATTAATTATTAAAAATAATATAAAACTTGTTAAAAATGTAAAAGTGGTCAAATGAACTCCAAAAATTATAAAATAAATATCGTGGTGATCGTGATGACGAATGTGAGCTAACTAAGAAGACGGATCTCAAATTCGACGTCAGACGACGAAACGAAAAATAGAAACGTCTCCCGTCAAAAGTGAAAATCGTCACGTCTCATCGAGTAAGTTTAAATTGTGGAAAACGACTCGAGAAGTGTCGTTCCAAGATAGTGCCACTATTTAATACTCTCAGAGACGTTTGCAACAGCATATCACACAAAAGTGTTCACAAACAAATAAAGTCTAAAATAAACACGTGCACGGGCAAAAACACGTGCACGAACAACGTACGACGAAAAGTGGTCGTTACACCTCTCCTCAATGTGCCACCAGTTCCTAGCATTCTCAACCAGCTGCATCTGTGCTATCTCAACTCTGGTATCCTCAGGGTGCTTCGCAGCTACCAGCTTCTCTTCTGTGCTCTGGATCCACTCATCAGCACTTAACGGTCCTTCCTTTCCAGAAAATGTCTTCAGCTGAAGCTCATTGAACTGCTTCACTCCAGGAGCAGCTCGTGGTGCAGGCGGAGGCGGTGGTGGTGGAGCAGCCAGAGCAGCCCGATGTGTTTGCTCAACCAACTGACGCTAAACCTCCAACATCTCTCTCATCACGCCAAGAAATTGGCGAAACTCGCCACCTTGGCCATCCAAGGCCCCGTTGGCTGAAGGTCCGACTCGGGTATTGCGTCCTCCTGCCATCCTATTGACAAGGAAGACCCAAATTAGACTCGTACGAGATAAACTTGAGGTTAAAAATGAATGCGAGTAATACTATTGCTACGAACTTTTATAATTACAAGACCTGCATGGGACACCACTAAAACCTGTCACGTACAGCTTCCCAAAACTACAGAGGTGAAGCGTGACTAAGGTCCGCTTGGGCCGAAGCTGTGAGGCTCGGACCCAATAAGCGTCTGTAGGGGTACCATTTAAAAGATTACAGGTTCTTGCATATATATAAAATTCGTAACAACAGCAAGTACTGAAAGAAAGATGCATTCATTTTATTCCATCAAGATATCCAGAAGTACAAGAGTCTAAAAAGGAAAGTAAAGCCCAGCATGGCAACAACTACAGAAAGGAAACTAATGGTGCAAGCACCCAACATAGGCAGAAAAGTAAAACGGTGCTACGCACCCAAACCACGAACTACGGAAACTCCAAGGTCAGCAACTGAGGAACCCATAAGACTGGTCCTCACTCGGGTCGTACTCCTGATCAGCAACATACTCCTGCTCCAAGTCCTCTAGTACCGGCTCCAGATCTACTAAATCTGTCTCGGTAACTGACGTACAAACACCAAGAGAAAGTGGTTGTACGTCGGGTGCAGTCTGCAAGTAAACGTGAGAAGATTCCACTGCAAGGTGTATAACATTTAAGATTGACATTTTATAAGTTGTTTACATGTTGATGATGCAACATCATGGCAGATATGTATATGTGAAAGAAAGTAAAGACAACGCTGAAAAGTAAACGTGACAGGCAATAGCCATAGCGTGTGCTACTGGCTACAAGACTGGACTAGACGAGACGAGACAAGACAAGACAAGTGTGTGTCACGAAGGGTTCACACCTTACGGTTCGAGGGGGATTAGACCCTCTCCCCGTGCGCACGCTCAACCCTACCCCAGCCTAAGAGCACAAGACAAGACATGACAAGGGATCACTCACTCACTCGGTGAGTGCCCTATTCGCCCGCAGGCTTATCCATTACCAACCGTGACAAGGGATCACTCTCTCTAGCTTGGAGAGTGCCCTATTCGCCTGTAGGCTTATCCATTTCCAATTGTGACAAGGGACCACCCTCTCTAGCTTGGAGAGTGCCCTATTCGCCCGCAGGCTTATGCAATACATGACATGACATGACAAGACGAGTATGGATGAGAGTTGTTCTTTCTAGGGGGTCCACACGCACGCACACACAGATAAAACTATGGTAACAGTAGTTGTTGTTGATTCTAGGGGGTCCACACACGCACACACAGATAAAACCTATGGTGTCAGTTGTTGTTGTTGTGCCTGGACTTCATCGTTAAGTCCAGGCTGTCGTGGGGTGTCCCAGACACCATCATTTCACGTCTGGTTCTCTTATTATTACTATTTGCAGTTTAAAGAATGGCAATGGCCTAAACGTGGCCTAAACTGCGCAAGTGAACACACTTGCCTGCGGTGGCGAGCGGTACGTCCGTCGGGAGAGCCTCGTCGAGTCGAAGCGTCGGTAATGGGTCGGCTGAAACAAGTCAAGCAATGGTGTCAGGACATGTTTTTCATCATTCTTATTAGAGTTCATTTCTAGGTTCAACGGGGCTATCCTAGTAGTCAAAGTCACGTTTTCGTTTCGGTTCAGCCTAATCGACGATCTATCCTATGTGCACAGAAATTCAGTCATTCGTCGATATCTAATATTTTGTAACATTTTAAAGGTACGAAAATGAAATTTAGTTATTGTTGACGATTTTTAGATTAGGTTTTTGTTTTGCTACAGTGGGGGTTCTTTCTACGCGTTAGAGGACTAACCTTTTGATGTCGATCAAAAAGCAGATGTCGGTTATGAACGGCGATGTGTCGGCATCGTCTGCAATGTCTCGGCCATGGGTAGCGCAGAGAGATACTTTTGGAAAGCGAGGTGATGGCACAAACAGCGAGCAAGCGGTGATCTCCCTCCCAATGCGGGCAGCGCAACGGATCTTCACGACGGCGGCGACATCGGGTAAAAACACGTGAGTTCAGCGATGCACATGAACTTCGAGGATCCAAGGGGACTGTCGATGATTGAAGGAGGTCAGTGGGGGTTGTGTGGCCTGAGAAGTGGCTGGAGCAATGGCCAGCGGCGATGAACCGGGCGTTTTGTGGAGAAGAGGATAGAATTGGAAAACCCAGGTGTTTGGGTTCGTAGCGGGGTTTGCCGTGGCTTGAGGGAGTATCAACAGGGGTGTAGTAGGTAGAGGGGGCTGTGGAGAGTCTACGATAGCAAGGGGGGTCGCCGACGACGGCCAGATTGAAGCCGGTGGGCGCGCGTTTGAAGGCGAGAAGGTCAGATTTGCGTAACGATCGTTGTCACACGTCGCAGCGGAAAAGCAGCAATCAGAGGAGTCAAAGGGGACTTGCAATAGCTAAAGGGATTCAAGAGAATCCAACGGTGGTGGATTGGTCACTGGAAGTGGTCGGAGGCGGCCGTGCATCGGCGTTTTCCGACGATGGACAGATCTGTCCAAAACTGCCGTTAGGGCTCGGTTTCAATGGGTTTTCGAGGAGTTAGAGATGAGGAAAGAAGAAAAGGGGAGTTGTAGTTGGTAGGGGGGTTCGAGAGGAGTCCAACGGTGGTAGGGTGGTCGTCGTAGGTGACCAAAGGTGGCCGGGCGACGCGTTTTTCTGGCGATGGCACAGATCTGTCAAAACTGCCATTAAGGCGAGTTCGAGAGGTGTTTCGAGGAGGTAGAGACGAGGGAAGAGGGTAAGGAGACTTGGAGATGATCAGAGGGTCAAAGAGGAGTCGAGTGGGGATGGTGGTGGTCGCCGACAGCGACGGACGGCTAGCGGGCGTGGGTTTTCCGGGGATGGTGCACAGCTTCAACAATTTTCGGCCATGGCTTGATTCTATTGGGGTTTAAGGGCTTTGGAGAGGAGGAGAGGGAGGAGAAGGAGGAGGAGAGGGTGGTGGCCGACCTTGGGGGGCTGGGAGAGGCCGTCGACAGCTGGAGGAGGAGCAAGGGGCGGCCAAATGGGTTGATACGTGAGTTAGGGTAGTTCGGCCATGTTTGGTTTTTGAAGATGAAGTTTGTGCTAAAGTTTGTTTTAAGTGGGGTATAATTAAGGAGTGACTAGGAGAGAGGGTGAGTGAGGGGGTGTACGAAGTGGGAAAATGTTGGGTGAGGGTAGTAGCAGAATCAATTTGCATGATATGTACAAATCCCCTAATGATTTGGATTAGCAACTGAATTTCGAATTTAATTGAGCTTAATGGGCTGAATTTGATTAGTGATTTGGGTGGGCTAGGAGTGTCAGAAAATTACGAAAAAAATATCGAGACGACCGTGACGAAAAGAGGCTCAGGGGAACGGTGGTCAATCGTGTGTTTGGTCCATGGAAAACGAACTAAAAATAAAAAGGTCCGACGACTAAGTCTAAAGCTACGACGATCCTGCAATCAAACCTGATTTGTGAGAGAACGACCCGTGAAATGACGTTCACTAAAAATCCCACAAATAACTACTCTTCCTTACGGTCACAACGACATATCACATCGTATAGTCCGGATCCAAGAAGAGGCCAAATACAATACGCACACGAAAGAGTCGTACGCGCAGAAAATACGAACGGTCGGAACGCGGCAGTTACAAATGCCTAATACATGATTAGGATAACCCCCTAAAATTCATTCCTTACAGTTGATAATGATATTAATAAAAGTTATTAACCAATCCTAATAATTTCGAATTTTAGGATTCAACTAGTTGATAGGATTAACTAGTTTTAATGAAGCCACATCTAGTCGATGGCACACATATGAATAATAAGTTTCTTTCAATAGACCATGATCCGGTCTAGTGTTTTTTGACTAGTGTTGTGGATCACCCTAGCTATACTAGGGATAGTGATCATAGCCTAGCCAAATCCTAGTCGTGTTCCACTGGACCGCAAGGATGCGAATTATGATTATGTGACACCGTCGATTACATCCAGTCCATTACATTAAAAATCTTCTTCAAGGTTAGCCGTAGCCCTCCTTGCTTTTGGATTTTGCAAACCAGGGATTCCAGTTATAGTTGTTGAGTCAACTCAAGCTGTAACATGGGCCATATTTTGGGAACCGATTTCATTAAACATGAGATGTAGTTCGACCTAACCCAAACCGTCGCGTCGTGAACATAAATGAGTGCCGGTGTAAGTTAGGATTGGACAAGAAAGCAAGGGTCTGACTAGACTATTCGTTATGATTTATTGAGCCAACTCAAGGTCATAAGTGACTAAGGGTAAAAACCAATAAGGAAATCACATACAATGTGATTGATGAAGAGTCAGCTACCGATTACAGAGTTAAGCAATTTGTTGAGCCAACTCAAGGTTGTGAGACTCAGGGTGGTCGGTCCCTTTCCCACTAAATATTTTTATTCGTTCATTTATATGGATTAAAATGATCGCAAAAATAGTGAGAGGGTATAGTTGAATAAAATCCTATTTAACTATATTTAAAATCATGAACATATGCTAAACTAGGAAAATTCTATGTTATACATGATGTAATCCAAATATAATATTCTAAAGGAATATGTTAACTAGTCAAGATGATTGTTTAAGGAATATCAACCCAAGATCAAGTTTGATAGTCTAAACCAGGTTCTCACTGACCTTAAGTGTCCTTCCTAGCACAAGCTTACAAACAATGATTTCCTTGAGCTCTGTGTCCAACAAAATAAAAGCACGCTACCTGCCACTCGCCTCTATGAGGGACGACTTGTACATATTGATGTTCAAAGCAAGTTTATTCATACAATTTGTTGAGTCAACTCAATATTGTTTGGAAAACGGTTTTGATCATCAATATTCGAAACTTCGATCAAACTGTTTGACTCGAAAATGGGTGCAAGAGCGGTGCAGACTATGTATCCAAATTAGATCTTGAGTCAAGCAACTTGTTGAGTCAACTCAAGATTTGAAGCTCATGTGTTTGGATACGTGAGGTGCTTGCACATCTAATAATTTTTGTTGGGAAAGTATTGTCTAAATGTGATTTAGAACGGAGAAGGCATTGAGGAAAGTCAGTTGAGAAAGAAAGTTTTGACTATGATAAGAAAAGGCAAAAGTAGGAGGAACTGAAAATGTGACATATTTGATGTCACGATTTCAGGATAATTGTTATACAAAAGGAGAACACATTTTGGTGAATGTCATCACTTTGCTTCTGAAGCAATGTCTCGGTGTGAATGTTATGTATAATGATATTGTATTAAATATTAATACACAAATACGCAAGCTATAGAGACTTTATCTATGGAAAAATAGACTAGGCCGTACCGATGAGAATAGACTTGACAAGTCACATAAAGAAAGTTTTGATCGCTCGTATTATGAGTCGAAAGACACTTGTAAGTCTTAACTCAAAGGTATGATGGCCAAACTCCTTTTGTAAGACATTGGGAGAATAAGTTGGAGAACTCGCGGTCTTATACATACGGATGTATCCATACCCAAGTCTAAATTTGCCTACATATGTTAACTTATTTTATTATGACACGTGTTCTTGATTAAACACAAGTCCGATAAAATAGAGTACACAATAACAGAAGTATTTGAACTGCTTCGATCAGATCGAAGAGTCGAATACTTAGCTATGTAATTCTTGCGTAATTAAAAGAAAATGTGATTTTCTCTCAAGTCAAGTTTCTTAACACATTGGTGTGTTGGAAAGTATGAATCACACTATGTTATATATGATGCGATACATGACAAGTGACTTTGAGTTACAATCCTTCTTCTGGGTTAATCCCAATATAATATTGCCTAGGTTATTGATATGGTTCTGTGAGGACCTTATCGATATGATATTCTTTAAATTAATCTTTATGAAGTCACAGGATTACTCGAGCCTCGTGAGACGAAAAGTTGAGTAATACATCATAGTTGATGATGGCCTAGACAACTTCCAAGATGCCATTCGGAGTAGTGATTTGAGAAATGGCTTGAAGCAATCCAAAAAGGGTCCTTGCATGTAAATAAGGTATGGACCTTAGAAGATGTACCCAAGGAAAGTGTTCATTTGGCTGCAAGTGAATCTTCGAGACAGAAGATTAGTACAGATGGAAAAGCGTGAAATACAAGTTATGCTGGTTGAGAATAGTTATCATCAGAACTCCTATAAATGGATTGTGATGAAACTTTCTTGCCAACAGTTGTGTACAGATCTATTCGAATCAAACTCGATGTTAATGCTCATAATAACTATGAAAACTGGAGTATGCATATAAAATATGTTTTCTAAATATGATTTAGAAGAACAAAATTATATGAATCATCTAGAGAATTTTCAAGGTCAGTGGAAGCGAATAAAAAGCATGCGAGTTATCAAGGAGCCGGAACATATGTTTTGACAAAGTGGTCAAAGAGTTTGACACTTCATCAGAAATGATTATGAACCGTGCAGTTGACTAATAGCTATTTGGATTATTCTCGTAAGGTACATGAGCTGGATGAGATCCATGCAAATTAAATATTATGGATTCCAAGAGACCAAGGAAATTATTGGGATGAGATTCAAATGTGTGGTCTAACATGAACATAGAAACTCATTAATTCTATAACTAAAGACAGTTTAGCAGATTCACTCACGAAGGATCTACCACATAAAGTCTTGAGAGATTTACGTGTAACTGCGGTATGAGATACCGGGATAAATGTGCCTGAGTGCAAATGAAAGATGTTGGGAGATAGGAATGCCCTCGAACTTGAGGCAATTTATCTCTATGTAAGTGTACAAACATCTTGTTCAAAATTACAGTAAGTAGTATGGTAAGAATTTGTCACGCCCCGCTTCCCTAAAATGGAGGCGAGACGTGAGAAGGTCCGCACGAGAGTGGAGCTGTGAAGCCCCAAACCTGATAAGCGTCGATAAAACATAAGCATGTCCCTGTAACCACATACGGAACAACAATAATAACACAAGGAGAGACAGAAACGAAAGCTCAATCTCATAATTGTCCAACATTAAAATTTAAGTTCAACATCCAGAAAAGCCACCAGGCTAAAAGAAAGAGTCTAAAGGCCTAGAACAAGGCCAAACAAGACAAATGTAAACAGAGTATAGGTGCTACGCACCGACAATAAAACAGCAGTCTAAAACAAAAGAGGAAAGCACAACGGGGACACTAGGACTGGTCCCCAGTGTCCACGTACTCCTCGCCGAACACAGGCTCGGGCTCGGCGTCAGCAAACACCTCGTCCTCTACAATGTACTCGGGCTCGGGATCTAACATGTGTCACCCAAAAGAGTAAAGGGGCACATGTCAGCAAGTCTAAAAGACTTGGGCAAGGAAACTGAAGGTAAGGTAAACTATCAACCTAGCAGTTATAGTATGATGCATGGCATGGCCAGTATAGTATGGAAGTGACAAGTGAGGGAAGTACAAGTAGCAAGTATGTCACGGATAACAAGTAAAACACGGACAAGTACAAGTCAAGTGGTTCATGTCAAGTGAACAGTCAAGTAACAAGTTGTGCACAGAGATTCCGCCTGTTGGCTTGAGTGGCTGATCGGGCCAACTCCTAAGCTCAAGTGACCGTTTATCTCTACCCCTCCATGTGTATCGAGCCAGGGAATTATCCCGTACACGGAATGCTCGCTTCTGGAACACGAGCCAGGAAGTGTGTTTAACATGTATGGCGTAGGGTTATGCCCACGTATAGTGGGTGCCTAGCCGGAAACTAGTAGGTCGGGCATTGACTATCAACCAACACATGGCCCGCTTCTGGAACACGAGCCAGGAAACACAAGTATTGTAGCGTGTGCTACAAATGCGACATACAACATGGATAGCATGGATGACAATTTATTCGCGTACCGTTAAACAAAATTAAACATGACATGGTAGTTATGCAACATGGTAAACGACGGTCCTAGCTTCGTTGTCAAGCTAGTTCCGGAATTTGCGCCTAGGCGAGTATCATTTCGTCGCCTAGTCTCTTTTACGCCTACAACAAGCAAATGGCCTAAAACATGGCCTAAACCCTAAGTGGCAAGTTTCACTTGCTTAGCACCGAGGATGACGATCACGAAGGTTCGTCTCACGGATGCTAATCTACGGGGAAGTCGCTGTTATGGGGAAACAACATCAAAACAACATTGATTTCATTAGGGTTTCATAAAACACAACGGGTTATGAAAACATTAAGAGATCGATCATTACCGTATCGGAAACGGAAGAATGATGCCGAGCAACCACGGCGACGGAAGAGACGCTCCGGAGAACCTAGGGTTCAGATCTGGAAATGGATGGAGAATTTTGGGGAAATAAGGTTTTGGGGGATTTTGGGGGTTTGATGAGATTTTGAGGAAAATGAGAGGTAGAATGTGTTATGGGAGAGTTTGGAGGATGGATTTAGGGCTTGGGATGAAGGAATAAGGGTTTGAGGTAGTAGGGGCTCAATGGGGGAGAAACTAGGGTTTTAGGTCGTGAGGAAGAATAAGAAAACGTTTGGAGGGGTATTTATAGAGATTGGTGGCGGTTAGGGCAAAACTAGGGTTTCCTGCACTGCTTAGTCGGTCAAAGAACAACTGTTGACCGACTAGTTTGAGAACTAGTCGGTCGGTTGACCAACGCAGACCGACTAAGCGTAAACAGTAGCTCCAGTCTAAAACCTAAACTAAGAGTTAGTCGGTCATAGAACAACTACTGACTGACTATTTTGACATCTAGTCAGTCGATGAACGTTCTTAGACCGACTAAGAGTAAACAGTAACTCGACTGTACAGAGGAACTAAGAATTAGTCGGTCTGAGTACAAAACTTAACCGACTAGTTTAACAACTAGTCGGTCGAAAGATGAACTTAGACCGACTAAGAATGAACAGTACTGATACCAAAATTTAGTAATTGAGGTTAGTCGTTAAAGAAGCATTGCTGACCGACTAGTTTGCAACCTAGTCGGTCAACCAACGTTCTTAGACCGACTAACGACAAACAGTAACTCCTGAATAACTTAGAAAGCCCGCTAGTCGGTCCATGAAGGCTTGCCGACCGACTAAATCGTCATCTAGTCGGTCGGTTCCCCTTCTTACACCGGCTAACGTGCACCAAAAGTTCCGAAATGGAGCGCGAAGCTCCGGGATCGATTCCTAAGACTCCTAGGCTTGATCTAACAATAAGATATGACTGATATGAAGCTCGTCACGAATGAATTGCTCTGAAATCGACGATTCTAAGGAAGAAACGAGAAAACACGACGAAACGATCGAAAATGAAAGTTACAGAGACGATAACCACATATAAGGATAAAATCCATCAAAACATATAATATAATATAATAAATCCAGATACATGAAAACCAGTCGTTGCATCCTCCCCAACTTAAGAAAAATTCCGTCCTCGGAATTTCCCAACACTCACGTGTCCGGAAACAAAAGTGGGTAGCGCTCTCGCATCTCATCTTCTCTCTCCCAAGTAGACTCTCCCGGCGAACCGTGCCGCCACATCACTATAACAAGATCGACGACCTTGTTCCGAAGTGACTTCTGACGCCTGTCCAAAATCTGCACTGGATGCTGGTCATACGTCAAATCTGGGCGAACGACGATCTCCGAGAAATCCACAGCATGAGACGGATCGCTGATGTATCGACGAAGCTGCGACACATAGAAAACATTGTGAACTCCCTCCAAAGATGGCGGTAAGGCTAAGCGATAAGCTACCTCGCCAACTCTCTCCAGAATGTCAAACGATCCAATGTATCGCGGGCTCAACTTCCCTCGCTTCCCAAAACGAATCACACCACGATTCGGGGAAATCTTCAGAAACACATGATCTCCAGGCTGAAACTCCAAAGGGCGATGTTTAGCATCCGCCCAATGCTTAAAACGGTCATGAGCAAACCTCAACCTCTCCCGATTCCGAATGTTCCTGACGACCTCCACGGCCTCCACAATCATCTCAGGTCCCAACAGCTCCCGATCACCAACGTCATCCCAACTCAATGGCGATCGACATTTCCTCCCATACAAAGCGGCGAAAGGCGCCATGCCAATAGACGCATGGTAGCTGTTATTGTAAGAGAACTCCACCAAGTGTAGATGGTCCTCCCACGAACCCTTGAAATCCAACATGCACGCCCTCAGCATGTCTTCCAAAATCTGAATCGTCCTCTCGGACTGGCCATCCGTCTGTGGATGGTACGCCGTGCTGAAACTCAAACGCGTACCCAAACTCTTCTGCAAACTCTGTCAGAACTGAGATGTGAACCTCGTGTCTCTGTCCGACACGATACTCACGGGGACTCCGTGAAGTCGCACAACCTCCTGCACGATTCACGTTACATCACTATCCAAACTAGGAAAAGGAAATAAAAACGGAGAGTAAAAGAATTTTACCTCCATATATCTCCTCGCTAGCGCCTCAGTGGACTGTCCCACTCAGAATGGAATAAAGTGCGCGGATTTGGTCAATCGATCTACGATCACCCAAATCGCGTCATTCTGTTTCGGACTCCGAGGTAGTCCAGTCACGAAATCCATAGTGATGTGTTGCCATTTCCACTCCGGAATCGGAAGTGGTTGTAGAAACCCGGCCGCACGCTGATGCTCTGCCTTCACTTGCTGGCAAACCAAACACTTGGCTACACTCCGAGCCACACTCCTCTTCATGCCATGCCACCAATAGTTCAGACGAAGATCCTGGTACATCTTGGTGCCACCAGGATGCACAGAATACGGCGAACTGTGTGCCTCCACCATCAACTCCTCTCTAACATCCCCAGCTGGCACACACAATCTGGTCCAAACCTCAACGAGCCATCCTCATGAATCAAAAAGTCAGTCCGCAGACCGGCTTCAACCTGCTCCCGAATCTTCACCAGCTTCGGATCCTCAGCCTGGCCAGCCCTAATCCGATCCACGATCGTCGACTGTACCTGCATGTACATCAACGAAGAAGCCTCCCCGGGAAGAACAATCTCCACACCAGACTCGCAAAAATCCTGCTGCAATCTCCACTGCGAGGTCAAAATCATTACCGCGGGAAGCCTACTCAAAGCATCTGGCACCACATTCACCTTGCCAGGGTGATACTGCAAATCAATCTCATAATCCGCCATGAGCTCCAACCATCGACGATGTCGCATGTTGAGCTCCTTCTGAGTAAAAATATACTTCAAGCTTTTATGATCGGTGAAAATCTTCACTTTCTCACTCAGCAGGAAGTGCCTCCAAATCTTGAGCGCAAACACAACAGCAGCCAACTCCAAATCATGCGTCGGGTAATTCTTCTCATGAGCCTTGAGCTGACGAGACGCATAAGCCACAACATGCCCGTGCTGATGCAACACACAACCGAGACCCTTGCTAGAAGCATCGCAAAAGGTCTCAAATCCATCGCTGCGATCAGGTACAACAAGAATAGGGGCAGTCGTCAACCTCTCCCTCAGAACCCCAAAAGCATTCTCACAATCACCCGACCAAACAAAAGGAACATCCTTCCGCGTCAACATGGTCATCGGCTCCGCAATACGAGAAAAGTCCTTAATGAAACGCCGATAATAACCGGCAAGTCTAAGGAAACTCCGGATCTCAGACGCTGACGACGGAACGGGCCACTCTCTGATGGCCCTAATCTTCTCGGGATCTACCGAAATACCATCTCCAGTCACCACATGCCCGAGAAAAGCAACCCTATCCAGCCAAAACTCGCACTTTGAAAACTTAGCATACAACCGATGCTTCCTCAGAATCTCCAACACCGTCCTCAAGTGCGAGGCATGCTCTTCCTCCGACTTCGAATAGATCAGAATGTCGTCAATAAAGATAACGACAAACTTATCCAAAAAGTCATAGAAAATCAGGTTCATCAGATTCATGAAAACTGCGGGTGCGTTAGTTACACCGAAAGGCATAACCACAAACTCATAGTGTCCATACTTCGTCCTGAACGCTGTCTTCAGAACATCATCCTTCTTCACCTTCAACTGATGGTAACCACTCCTCAAATCCAATTTAGAAAACACCCTCGATCCTCCCAGCCGATCAAAGATATCATCGATGCGAGGCAACATGTATTTATTCTTAATGGTCACCGCATTCAACTCCCGATAGTCCACGCACATGCGACGCGAACCATCCTTCTTCTTCACCAACAACACCGGTGCTCCCCACGGAGACACACTAGGGTTGATGTAACCCTTCTGCAAAAGCTCATCCAGCTGCTTCCTCAATTCCTCCAACTCAGCGGGTGCCATACGATACGGCGCCTTCGAAATCAGCTGCGCTCCCGGAACGAGATCAATAGAAAATTCTAAAGCTCGATCAGGTGGCAAACCAGACATCTCCTCGGGGAAGACGTCATCGAAATCACACACCACAGCTGGTCTCTCCAACTCCATCTGCACAGCCACAACCTCCACCAGCCTGGCCCGAAATCTGACAGGACCAAGCGAGCTGCTACCCACGGCTGAACTCAAATACTGGATGTCCGAGAATCTCGAACACCACCTTCTTCCTCCGACAGTCAATCGTAGCATAGAAGCTCGCAAGCCAATCCATCCCAAGAACTGCATCATAGTTGATGATGTCGTGGACAATGAAGTCAGCGTAAAGCTCATGTCCACAGACCACCAACGAGCAAGAATTGCAACCAAGATGCACCGAGAACACGCCGTTCCCTGTAACGATATTCCAACTCTTGGGAAGTGGGGACGTCGACAAGGAATGCTTCTCCACGAAGCTCCGAGAAATAATGCACATCGACGCACCTGAGTCAAAGAGGACTCGTGCAGGAAATGTGCACACCAAGACCACACCTAACAAGCAATTAACAATCAAACCCTAGTCTAGCAAACAATCATGTTCAAGCAAACAACACAATCTAGCAATCAAAACCAGCTAGGAAAGTAACAGCTAGATTGAGGATTACCTGCGATAACCTCATCCACAGCCTCGCTCTCCATAGTGGTCATCAGAAAAGCCTGCCTCCTCGGCGGAATAGCCTGCTGAAAAGCCTGCCTCTGTGGAACAAGAGCTGCTCCACGTCCAACAGGAACAGACGCTCGCTGCTACAACGGCTGTGCTGCAACAGGTGCCCTCCAAGGTTGCTTCGACCTCGGACAATCCTTCATGGCATGAGTAGGATCCCCACAGATGACACACTGGCCCAGGAACCTCCTACACTGATCCTTGACGTGCCCGGGCTTGCCGCAGAAATGGCAAGTCTTCTGAATAGGCCCTCCTGGCCTCTTGAATTGAGCTGGCTGATTAGGCTTGAAACCAGGCCTAACCACCGCCCTGGCCTGCTCCATAGGCCTCTTCCCGAGCACCAGAAACATGTCCTCTCCTCTGACTCAGGTTCAGCTCCTGCCTCCTCGCAGCGACCAGAACCTTCTGATAAGAGTCCAGATCAGAGGAAGACACAAAACTCTGGAGCTCCAAAGCAAGTCCCTGCAGGAACCTCTGAGCCCTCTCATCAGCATCCTGCACCATCTTCGGTGCGAACCGACTCAACCTAGTGAACTCTTGGTGGTACTGATCCACCGTCAAGCTCCCTTGCTTCAGATCAATGAAACGCTGCAGCATCTCCTTCTTAGCAGCCTTCGGAAAGAACTCCTCATCAAACCTGGACTTAAAGGTAGCCCAAGCTATCGGCTCCACCAACATCTTCTCTTCCGCATCCCACCAGTTCCGAGCATTATCCTTAAGTTGCCTCTTCGCCAAATCAACCCATCCAGCCGGGGTGATCTTGGCCATCTTCAAGTTATCCTCAATGTTCTGAATCCACTCATCGGCAGCCAGAGGACCCTCGGACCCATCAAAATATGCGGGACCCAGCTTCCGAAATTGCTTCGCTCCCGGCTCGGAGCGAGGGGCCTCCGGAGTCGCCCGAGGAGCTCGTCATCTAGTCGGTCGGTTCCCCTTCTTACACCGGCTAACGTGCACCAAAAGTTCCGAAATGGAGCGCGAAGCTCCGGGATCGATTCCTAAGACTCCTAGGCTTGATCTAACAATAAGATATGACCGATATGAAGCCCGTCACGAATGACTTGCTCCGAAATCGACGATCCTAAGGAAGAAACGAGAAAACACGACGAAACGATCGAAAATGAAAGTTACGGAGACGATAACCACATATAAGGAGAAAATCCATCAAAACATATAATATAATATAATAAATCCAGTATGGTAAGAATTTATCTAAGTTAATAAAAATGTAGTTGACATTAGTACTTAGGTAAAGTCCTAAGACTTAATGCGAGGTTAAACAAGTATCGAGATGAGGATCTTGATCATGGAGAATTATTTGACCGTTAGTAGCATAAGTCTGAAATCCTTCGTGGTCATAGATGTTTCGAGAAAAGGATATCGAAACATCGGATAGACCATTGTGTCTTTGTCTTCACCATGGAGTGGTAACGATGATCTCATGGTCGTTAGACTTGGCAAAGTCGGAGAAGAGACACATGTGCTCATTGGAGAATGAGTTCACTGAACGACCCAACGAGAGTTATCACATGGTTAACATTACATATTTGGCAGTGATAACTCTCTGTGATGATAGGTAAGTTGGTCTTTAGACTTGAGGTCATTGTAGGAACATGTACGTGAACGGTGTCACTTAGATTTTTAACCTAGCTTCGGGGTAAGGAATGTCAAAAGGTTATTGGTTGGGTGACACTTGAAGCGTGCGAGGAGAGTAATGACCAAGAGAGAATTCGTCTCTCCCTTTATGGGGAGTTAGTGTCGCATGTGTTGGTTCGGTCTTTAGTGAAAAACTTTGGCCAAAGTATGCTGAAAGAAGTCCAACAATATTTGACTAAGGACCGATGGAGACTAACCGGTTTCGAGCTATTGGGGTTGACAGTTTGACCGTACCATAGGCTTGATTAGGTGACATAGTTTTGACGAAGGGACTAAAACTGTGGCATTCATCACGGACACAGTCAAGGTGGTCCCGACAATACTCATTTCAATGAGTTAACCACATAAGTATGAAACCGAAACATGGACACCACCTGCTGCTCGTGGTCACTGTCGTCTGGGGTTTCAAGCCCCACCTATAGTAGGATCAGGCTGTAGGGTCTCACACAGAGTGAGACCTTCGTCAAGTAATAGGTAGAATTAAGAGAGATAATACATTGGATGTATATGAATTAATTGTCACGCCCTGCTTCCCAAGTATGGAAGGCGAGACATGAAGAGGTTCGCTCAGACTTGGAGCTGTGAAGCTACAATGTGATAAGCGTCTGGTAATTTAATCCATTAGCAGGTTCTTTGCATTACGACGAAACAACAACAATAATAAAGAAGGATAGACAATAAAAATTATCCAATATTCAACATCCACAGATTTTATTCCAAACATACAGAGATAGTCATAAAGAAATAAACAGAGTCCGAAAAGAAGGCCCAAGCATGGCCGAAACTACAACAAGAAATGGTGCTACGCACCGAACAACCTAACAGCTGTTATTAAAAGTAAATAACATCTAAAAGAAAGTCACCAGTTGAGACTAAGGGTAGAACTGCGGTGTCCTCGAACTGGACGTCAGCAAACTGTCGTCCTTAGCAACTAAATCAGACTCAAAAACCTGACATGTGATACCCAAAGAGAAAAGGGCACATGTCAGCAAAAATCTCCAAGGAGGGAAAATGAGACTTTTGGGCAAGGAAACGTAAAGCACAGTAGTTATAAGATAAATGCAGCTTAGCAGTTCTTAAATTATGATGTCATGGCATGATATTCTAATGAATGCAGCAGTTTAAACATGATACTTGCAATGCATGACACGTTGTAGCGAGAGCTACTAAACAATATTCACTATTTCACGATTAACTTGTATTCACGATGTGCACAGAGTTTACTCCTTTTGGCTGAAGTGGCTATACGGGCACACTTCTACGCTCAAGTGATTGTTTAACCCTACCCCTCCATGTGTATCGAGCATTGGTTTTCCAATAACACTGAGCTTGCTTTTGGATCACGATCCAAGAAGTGTTTTTGGTTTGGCATAGGGTTGTGCCCGCAAAGCAAGTGCCTAGTCTCAATCAATATGTAGAAGTCAAGATCATACTCGCCGCAGCTTACAATTTATTGTATCGTGTGCTACACAAACATGATAGAGCAAGATGATGCATGAAATGACATGGCAAGATGCATGAACATGGCAATAAGCAGTTTAAAGTGCGTACAGTTAATTTGAAAGTAAACGTGACATGCGACATGAAATGATAGCATAATAAAGGTGTCAGATCTAGCTTCGTTGTTAAGCTAGATCTAGTATGGGTATCGGATCTTAGCTCCGTTGTCAAGCTAGATCAAAAATGGCTTCTAGGCGACTATCATTTCACCGCCTAGTCTCTTTTACACAATTTTACTAAATGGCCTAAAAATGGCCTAAACAAGTACTGGCAAGTTTCACTTGTCTGAAAGAGACGTGTTGCAAATCACACGATCAAAGAGTCCAGATATCTCCTAAGTGATCAATCAACGCCCAACCTACAGTCCTATTTTATTAATCTTCAATTAGTGAGTTACCAAAGCAATGAAATAACAATTTTTATCTTGTTAACATGCAGGTGTGGGTTCCTACGGTTCAGGTATACCTTAACATGACGCGAGAGCTACACTGACGTCGGGTAGCGACGTCAGGGGTTGAATTAATAGAAGCAAGCAACGATCCACTGCACGGCAGTGATCAACGACAACGGCAGACGACAACGACAACGAACGACGATCAGCATGGTAGCGACACGATCACCGGACAGCGACATAGAGGGGAAGGACTGTCGCACGGCATTCTATAGCGTCGGGAAGACGCGGACAACGGGCAACGTGTTCTACGGCCTGCTGTCGAGTTGTGTACGGCAACGACACAATGGGGAACACGGCAAGTGGACGAAGAGGGCTGTTTTGGGAAGATGGCCAGATCCGGGTTGCTAGGGGAGTGCGCGGCAGAAAATGGTGGACGCCGTGAGCTAGGAGGGCACGGCCTAGGGTGGCACGGCTGGATTATTGCGGCAAAGGAGGGTGGCCACGGACAGTGAGGTGGGGCACCGGGGGTGCTTGTGCGGCAGTTCGAAGGGGAGGATGGCAGTAACATATGGAGGGTGTGGCTTGCTTTGGGTATTTGGCCAAGAATAGAACTGGCTGTGGGTTTGTTTCCAAGGGGAGATCTGCCGGAGTATGGTCGGAACTGGGCTGAGACAAGGGTGGCTGGCGACTTGGGAGAAAATGACAGTTCTATCAAGGGAGGAGACAGATATAGGAAAGAGAGGGAGGAGAGAGTGCGGATGTGGGTGTTTTAAAGGGTGGTGTGGCTGTGTAGGGGTGGTCGGCTTGGCCGAAGGTCCACGCGCGCGCACATTTGTTGTCATGGGCTTGCGACAGCCTTGAGGGGGTGCGGCTATTGTTTAAGGGAGAGAGAGGGTGCGTGGTGGTTTTATGGATGAGGAGGAGATGTTTCCGGAGGTGGGTGGCTGGACAAGGTGGCCGGAGCTTGGCCGCGTAGAGGAGGAGGGTGCGTGCGTGAGGAGGTCAAAGAAAAGGGGGCGGCGGCTGGGTATGTGTTCTCTTGCGTGAGGGAGAAAGAAACCTAGGGTAATTGCTATTTAGAGTAGAGAAAGGGTGGATTTAAGGGAAAATGGAAGAGAGAGTGTGAGAGGGATGGGTAGATATAGTGTGGCATATAGTTACAGTATTGTTAACATGTGATACGTATGAATTCCATAGGATTTGATTTAATTAGGTTGATTAAGATTTGAATTAGGGATAAGCTTGGGTTAATGATGAGCTGAAAGTGATTAAGGGAAAAGGTGGGTCTAGCGGTGTCCGATAATCATAAGAAAAATACCGGGACGACTGTGTCGACGAGAGAATCGAGACTAAGATAATCAATCACGGGCTATGGTAATGGAAAACGGAACTAAAAATAAAGAGGTCAAACGACGAAGTCTAAAGTTATGACACCCCTTCAGACAAAGCTAATTTGTGGGAGAACGAGCTGTGAAATGACGTTCACAAATAATTTCACAAATAATTACTCTTCCAGAGGGTCACAACCACATATCACATCGTATGGTTCGGATGCAAGAAGAGGTCAAAATAAATATGCGTACGAACAAAAGTACGCGCACGAAAAACATACGATCGAAGAGCGACCGTGACATCTTACCCACCTTAGAATAAAGTCCGTCCTCGAAATTTCTAACTATAAATATACTTAGCCACTCTAGTAACTACCCCAATCACATCACACTATAATTCAAACCAGGTATTGTTTCTATAAGTGCTTATATATACACTAGATAGTCAAACATTATTACTGTAAACATGCATATATACCCATTCCATACTTATACCCATCATAGACAGTCAAATTCATACACGTACTTCAATCATTCATATAGTCACGTACATCCTTATATAACTATCACACACTATCACACAACCAAGTTACACAAACTTACATAAAAATAGTTTCACACTATCAAATACAATAGTAATTCTTCACATATAGATAATTACCTATGCACAAAACAACATAGATATACTACTCCTTAGTATCTCATAGTGTCCATTCAATACCTACATATCAACGCATGTGGTCACACTATACAATATTAAATCATGTAAGCTATATCTAATATACATTCATCACTACTATAATACACCAATATATAGTTATTCAAATACACGCTGATACTTCATCTTATTTACACATCACATACAATTCTATAACTATATAATGGTATAGCCACCCACAATCATGTGCGTAACACAACCAGACACAACCAATCCTATCACTATACATTCATCATCCATTGCTATATTCATAGTACTATACGCAAACCACAGACATATGTAACAATATACTTAGAGTATACCCACTCAAGCTTGAGTGAGACTCAAAACCCATATCAGAATACTTTATATACATAACACGATATTTATACCTATACCAACACCACTCCAATATATATATCTACCAAAGTAACCACATACATACCATAATAATATTACAAACACCAGCACACGTATATAGTCAAATACAATATCCCATATATGCATACATCGTATAGTCACATACACATTACTACACACATACACATTGCATGCATACCATAAATACATACTTATATGCTTACCACATATCTACACAAAACATAGACATTCATATGATATATTCACACCATAGCAATATTAAATATAATCAGCACACTACTACATATACCTATCAATACACAGTCATGACATACAATAATCGTGTATACCTTATGGTATACGCGTACACACGCAACATCCTGTAAGGGCAAGAAATACTATACAAAATTATAACTCTATTACCATACGTATATCACACATATGCATACAGCAAGCACATATCAACCTACGACTAAGCACATTCATAACTACGTACGAGCACACGCTCATATAAATCATATAATAGGCTTGCACACTTAACTATAAGCACACCTATTATCATTACACTTAACATGCACATGACTTACTAGTATATTATTTCAAGCATTTACAAGTATCTTCAAACCACATACTCCACTAGTATATTTTCCAACACTAAATCTAATATATGCAGACATCCCTAAAGTGGTATACCTATCCACATATATATAAATACCATCATTCATACAACTTCATACATATGTCACGAATAACACTGAGTATACATACATAACACAAGAGACAATCATTAATATCCTAAGGGTAGCACACTCATACAGGTCTACACACTCTACCTATATTCATGCACCACGACGACATCACAAAAACCAAAGGGCCCACTACTAAACTAGAGTTGACACAAGCAACGACAAGCACTAATGTCTAAACAATAGAAAGAAAACCGTAACCAAAAGCGTAACGAAACAAGATCAGAAATAACGAGTTCAGATAAGGCGAGGATAAGGAGATAACTGGTTGGGTAGGACAAAAAAATTGCTCTAAATCATTAAATAGATGAAAGAGGGACATGTGTAAAATATGATATCGTATATATCTATTCTTATAAAAATATGTAGAAATAGAGAGCATGCTGTAAAATTTGAAGACACTGGAAAAAGCTTTAGACAAAGAAAATAATGTGTAGGGTGAGGTAGTGATTGGTTTGCAAATGAAAATAGATTTATACAAAGATTTTTGAAGTATGAGCACGATGAACATAGAACTGATAAAAAAAAATTTAAGTTCTATTTAGGTTAGAAAAATATTCTAAAAGTATGTACGGTAAGTGGTTAAAAATAAATTTCGTAGTTTAGAAAAAGGATGATATATTGAATTATAAAAATGGTTCCGGAGTACCAAAAAAAAAAAATTATAAAAATGGTAACAAGGTTTTAAAACTGAAATATGAAAGATACCGGTTAGAAAATGGTTATGAGATAGTAACTAAAAATTAAGACCAGGAAGGTTTCAAAACCCAAGAAAGAATTTTAAATCAACCGAAAAGCAAGAAATTTAAATATATAATAAGGGGGTTTCAAAGAAATTAAACTGAGCGAAGAATTTAGTAAGGAGTATTGAAAATACTTTTAGGGGAATCAGGACTTGTAATGGGGAAGATTCAAAAAATTAACGATAATCGTCAGGAAGCTATCACGTGAATCGAGGGCAAAAAATATGATCACATGATGAATATGCCTAGGATATGATTCATGAAAAGCTATGATGAAATTCTACGGTCAATAACACAGAAGTGTAATGATCAGGAAAATGATAAGATCAGGGGTTCTAATTACCGGGCCGACTAAAGATTAGGAGGAACTTCGCACTAAGGCTTTCTAATGAACTAGACTGCACTTGAGATCTCAGGAAAGGGTCCTTAGAGGATCAAGATTACGTTCTGCTGGATCCGATGATGGACTCAAGTTAACGACTAAAGGAAAAACTCTAGAAATCTAATATGGTCAGGGCTGGGTAAGAAACCACTAAGGAAATTCCTAAGATGATTATACCAATTCTTAGTAAAATGTCTAACTAACAATCATGGATGCCTAACTAGCAATCACGGGCATCTAACTAAATCTTCATATAGTCCAGGTCTAATGGATTACCCTTACTAGGTTGAGACAAGATGCTTGGGTACACGTCTTCCAACCATCTAAGACGAAAACGTTCCTATTAGACTTAGATTTATGACTTGAATGTTCCAAATATTTTAATGGATGTTTTATTATTACCGTTGTTTTGATATTTCACAGGTGCAAAGAGGACCTGCATGGGCCATCACTAAAACCTGTCACATCCCACTTCCCAAGTATGGAAGGCGAGACGTGAAGAGGTCTGCACAGACTTGAAGCTGTGAAGCTACAGTCTGATAAGCGTATGGTAATTTAATCCATTAGTAGGTTCTTTGCATTACGACGAAACAACAATAATAATAAAGAAGGATAGACAATAAAAATTATCCAATATTCAACATCCACAGATTTTATTCCAAACATACAGAGATAGTCATAAAGAAAAGTACAGAGTCCGAAAAGAAGGCCTAAGCATGGCCGAAACTACAACAAGAAATGGTGCTACGCACCGAACAACCTAACAGCTATTACTAAAAGTAAATAACATCTAAAAGAAAGTCATCAGCTGAGACTAAGGGTAGAACTCTGGTGTCCTCGAACTGGACGTCAGCAAATTGTCGTCCTTAGCAACTAAATTAGGCTCAAAAACCTGACATGTGACACCCAAAGAGAAAAGGGCACATGTCAGCAAAAATCTCCAAGGAGGGAAAAGGAGACTTTTGTACAAGGAAACGTAAAGCACAGCAGTTATAAGATAAATGCAGCTTAGCAGTTCTTAAATTATGATGTCATGGCATGATATTCTAATGAATGCAGCAGTTTAAACATGAACATGATACTTACAATGCATGACACGTCGTAGCGAGAGCTACTAAACAATATTCACTATTTCACGATTATCTTGTATTCACGATGTGCACATGGTTTACGCCTTTTGGCTGAAGTGGCTGTACGGACACACTTCTATGCTCACGTGATCGCTTAACCCTACCCCTCCACGTGTATCGAGCGTTGGTTTCCCAACAACACTGAGCTCGCTTCTGGATCACGAGCTAGGAAATGTATTTGGTTTGGCATAGGGTTGTGCCCGCAAAGCAGGTGCCTAGCCTCAACCAATATCTAGGAGTCAAGATCCTACTCACTGCAGCTTACAATTTATTATAGCGTGTGCTACACAAACATGATAGAGCAAGATGATGCATGAAATGATATGGCAAGATGCATGAACATGGAAATAAGCAGTTTAAAGTGCGTACAGTTAATTTGAAAGTAAACATGACATGCAACATGAAATGATAGCATAGTAAAGATGTCAGATCTAGCTTCGTTGTCAAGCTAGATCTAGTATGGGTGTCGGATCTAGCTCCGTTGTCAAGCTAGATCAAAAGTGGCGTCTAGGCGACTATCATTTCACCGCCTAGTCTCTTTTATACAATTTTACAAAATGACCTAAAACATAGCCTAAACAAGTATTGGCAAGTTTCACTTGCCTGAAAGAGACGTGCTGTAAGTTACACGATCAAAGAGTCCAGATATCTCTTAAGTGCTCAATCAACGCCCAACCTACAGTCCCGTATTATTAATCTTCAATTAGTGAGTTACCAAAGCAATGAAATCACAGTTTTTATCTTGTTAATATGCGGGTATGGGTTCCTACGGTTCAGGTATACCTTAACACGACGCGAGAGCTACACTGATGTCGGGTAGTGACGTCAGGAGTTGAATTAATAGAAGTGAGCAACGATCCACTGCACGGCAGTGATCAGCGACAACGGTGGACGATAGCTACAACGAATGACGATCGACCGGGTAGCGGCACGATCACTGGACATCGACGCGGAGGGGGAGGACAGCCGTACAGCGTTCTACAGCATCAGGAAGACGTGGACAGTGGGCAGCGTGTTCTTCGGCATGCTGTCGAGTTGTGCGCGGCAACATCACAATGGGGAACACGACAAGTGGATGAAGAGTGCTGTTTTGGGAAGATGGCCGGATCCATGCTGCTAGGGGAGTGCGTGGTAGTAAATGGTGGAGGCTGTGAGCTAGGAGGGTTGTCACTGTTTGGCACGGCCTAGGGTGGCACGACTGGACTGTTGCGGTAAAGGGGGGTGGCCGCAGACAGCGAGGTGGGGCACCGGGGGTGCTTGTGCGACAGTTCGAAGGGGATGATGATGCTTAACCCAAAAATGTTCTTCTCTCAAGCGAAAGACTCTGTACAAGTAATATAATCTGGGAGTCCAGATGTCGAATCCTCGGGAGAAAATCTGTTGCAACCACAAAGCTCAAATCAAATAGAGAGTCAACGAAAAGAGACTAACCACTTATCATTATGATGGTTTCAATGGGGTTGATCTGTAGGAAGATATATGCCCATAAGGCAATTTATCTTGATTATGCGTCTTGTTCATACCGTATATGGTACGTATTACTCTAAGTATAAAATCATTTGTATTAATATACTTAGAAATATCCATAGACTTATAGTTAGGTCCTTACATATCTAGATGAGATCTCGATTATGAGTAAGTAAGCGACCGAATAGAAACGTAAGTCTTAAACGGTTCGTGATCATAGATGTGTCGAGAACTGGATATCGACACATCGGATAGATCACTGTGTCTTCGTCTTGCCTTCGGGTAATGATGATCTCATAGTCATTCGACTTGGCGAAGTCGGAGACGAGACACAGGTGCTCATTAGAGAATGAGTTCACTGAACGACCAAGTTAGAGTTATTAAATGGTTAAACTTTAATGATCTGTCTTTAATAACTCTAGGGTGATGATAGGTTAGTTGATACTTAAGACCTGAAGTCAACTGTATAAACCTGTGAACGGACGGTGTAGCTTAGACCCATGATCTAGCTTCGAGGACCAGTCCTGATGAAAGATCTTAGGTTGGGTTGCACCTGAAGCTCTCAAGGTGAGTAAGTGACTAAGATGGGATTCGTCACTTCCATTAAAGGGAAGTTAGTGTTATAGGCTCAGTACGGTCTTTATGTTAATCCTCGGCCGGGGTACGTTGCAAGTAGTAAAACGTGTATAAAATAAAGACCGCCGTATACTGACCAATGTTGTCTAATAGGGTTGACAGAAAATCATACCCTAGACCAACATCAAACACAGTCTTGACGAAGGGATTTTAGCTAACGGAATTCATCACTGACACAGCCAATGCAAACCCAATGATACTTTTGTCAAAGGGTCGATCACGTTATGATGACTCTGAAACAGGGACGACAGCTACTGCTCGTAGTGACCGTCGTCTAGGGGTTTCGAGCCCCAACCTGTAGTAAGGTCAGGCTGTAGGGTCTCACACCGAGTAGTACTCGTGTCTTAGTAATAGGAATATAGAATAGAGAGAAATGTCATTTGATGATACTCACAAGTTAAGTTGTGAAAGTTAGTTGCAATAGCAATAGGGACATAACGTTGCATTATATGCTAACTTTAACTAAACGTGTTGTAAATTAGTTACGACGAATTTAGTAGGAACAAACTTGTTGGAAAGGGTTACCTGGATGACGGGATCGTCCCGGTCTAAACACAGGTTCAAACCGTGTCCAAATCGGAGCTCAAACGAGCCCAGAAACGCAGAAAGAGTTCAAGGGGAAGTGGGTTAGACCCACCGGGCCAAGAGGCCCATGTGCAAGGGCAAAACGGGCGCGTCCCGCTGCAGCAGCGGGCATGGCCCGCTGTGTGCAGCGGGCGGGCGCCCGCTGCATTAGCGGGCGTGGCCCGCTGCACAGCGGGCCAGCGCCCGCTGATGCAGCGGGCACGGCCCGCTGCACGCAGCGGGCCAGCGCCCGCTGCAAGCGGGCACGGCCCGCTGCAAGCGCTGCAAGCGGGCGCGGCCCGCTGCAAGCGCTGCAAGCGGGCGCGGCCCGCTGCAAGCGCTGCAAGCGGGCGCGGCCCGCCGCTTGCAGCGGGCCAGCGCCCGCTGCTTGCAGCGGGCGCCCGCCCGCTGCTTGCAGCGGGCGGGTGACCCGCCCTTGCCCCCCTTGGGCGGGCGCGCCCGCTAAGTCTAGCGGGCGCGCCCGCAACTTAAGTCAAATTAGGTTTTTTGAAAACCCAAATGACGGCTACGAATTTTGTGAGAATTGCTAAACTTTGAGCAATTGTTTGAGGGGTCAAACGAAGTCGAAATTCGTCACCGTCAGTTTCTACGCGTTCACCATTCCAAGCTTTTTTGATTGATAGCTTGTTTGGTGTCTGAAGTTTAGTATGTGAGGAGAATTAATTCGTTAAAGTTTGACTTTGTGAAAGGCTAACTTTAAAATTGAAATTAAGCCAAATGACTTAATTCAATTTTTCTCTTCATGTGGATTGTCCCACATTGCCCGCAACAAGAGGGTGAGTGCTCACTCCCTATATAAATAGGGGTGCACTCTCCTCGTTGAAAAACACACCAGTCAACGATCGGGTAGCTCCAAATTATTGAGCAAGCTCGGTCCGCGACTAAATCTCTCTCTACTTTCCTATTCTCTGGAGTAGTCCTAGCACGACTACGAAAGGGGTTTGGATCCGATCCGGACGTCTAAGACGCGGGTTTCTTCTCAAGTGAAACTTTCTACCGCGTGTGATCGGCTCGGAGGCGAAAGCGGCTCGGGCGGATCGGTGCGAGGGTGCGAGGCGGCTCAGGGAGATCGGGTCAACGCGGCTCGGGTACGAGGAGCTTCTCAAGACGGTGCGGTACATCTTGCCTGCTCCAGGGCCAAGATTCCGGGTATGTGGTTAAGCGTTTTTAGCGTAATTTTAATTAGTCGCTTAGTGTAGATCCTTCTTGGAGTGGTCAGACCCACTCCAAGTCGGCATAGATCGGGCTGGGTTCTGGCTCCCCAGAGCCTAGCTAAATTGTTTAGCTAGTCTAGAAATTTTGATTTCTGTTTTTCCGCTGCGCCTATGTGCCTCCGTGGTCCGTCCGACTTAGGACGGATACGGATCCGAGCTCTGGGGGTCCGCCAAAACCCCAACATGATCGTGGTTTTTAGTACGTGAACAATACGTGCAAATAAAGTTTCGTGTATAAAAATTTATATGAGAAGTATGCACATGGTATGGGTTCATTAGGATCCATGATTCGTATTAATTTGGTTGATTAAATATAACTCAATGAATTCTCTTTTTGAGAGCAATTAACCGGAAAATACCCTTGTGGGGATTAAAGCACAAAATTCAATACAATCGTTGCTAAAGTTTTAGTCTTTTGAATATAAGCGATGAAAGTCCCTTTTGGGAAAATCAAAACTCACCCTTGTGAGGTGATCATCTACTAAATCACGTTCTTTTGGAAGATGAAGAGTAGATTTAAAAATAAAGACTACAACTTTACCAACGTGACAATTTTAGCGCGAATATTCAATCAAACGAATATAAATCATATCCCCTAACTACACCATACCATGCATAATGAGAATTTAGCTACTCATACTGAAAATAAACATCAATTTCATCAAATTAAGCATGGTTCTAAGCAATAGAAATAATTAGAATTTAAAATACACAATAGAGTTCAAGGAATATCACCAAATACGCTATCTATTTGCCTAAGAAAACCCTTCTTCTTCCTCTAAAAAGCCTCTGAAAATTCCCTCAGGTTGATCTCTGTAATGTCAGGGATTTTCTATAAAAATCGGCTCCAAAATCGCCCAAATACGCCAAGAATACGCTCAAAAACCCTAGAAATACCTTATATAAGAGACATTGCGGGTTTAATGAGCTTAACGGGTTCAAAACCCGCACCAATAGCGCCCAAACCCGCATCCGCTCGTCGCCACAATTCTCAGCCATCGGATGATGCGGGATTAAATACCGTGATGCCACGTTTTCTTCAAGATTCGCGCTCCGCCCATTAAGCTTTCGAATCCAAGTCAGATTCATTTTCATCCGTCCGATCAAGCTTCGCACCGTCTAGATCATGCCACGTGGACCCAGTCGAGATGATCCGCTCCGTTTTCGAATTCAAACCCAGGCGTCGTTTCGTCCATTGGATCCTTGATCTGCGGACGAGATTTGACCGTGTCGTCGCTAATCCATCTGCGCGTGTGGACCGTCGGATTAGAATCCGACGGCTTCGCTTCGGCCGCTTCGCCCTATATGAAGCTCTTCGGGGGAAGTTGTGTACAGCCGTTCGATCACGCACCGAGGGTGCAAAATGTGCCATGTCATCTCCGAGAGACCGCTTCCTCTTTCGAATGCGGCCCGTTGGATCTTGTGTCGACGGTCAAGATCTGACCGCGTTGCTCCGTTGCTGGGCGCCGTCGGATGGAGCAGGAAACGTCGGATGGACGCCACGTGTCGCGCGCTGGTCAAGGTGTCGTATACGTTTTCGTATTTCCTGCGTATTTCCTCATTTAATTGGTATTCTACATTCAAAAATTCACAGTAATTACCACATATCTAAGAAAAATACAAATAAATAGTCGTTGGAATCATGAGATCGAGACCAAGCTATGAAAAATATAAAAAGTGCAGAAATAATCAGTTAATTGCTGTTTTGTGCTCAAATAAGGTGATTTCTCTAATAAATGATGGTATACAAAATACGAACGTATTAGAGACCAATTAAGCATCATATGAGCATAAAATAGGGCTAAATGGGGGGTTAAATATGCAATATTCAACCTGAATCACACCCCCCAACTAGCGATTTGCTAGTCCCTTGCAAAAAGATAATGAATACGGATGATTAGTAAAATAATAAATTCTATCAATTGCTTATGGCATGGCTCAACAATACGCTTTCTAACATGATTTATACCATCAATATACACCATCCATGACTAAGATCAATCACATGATATTTTCTCTAATTTAATTTGAATAAAGAACGTGCAAGCATCGTTTTGCACAAGCGAAAGTATAACACGTCGTTATGTACTAGTTTTCTTGTTTCCAAGGAATTGGCATCTCAAAAAGTAACCGTTCAAATCATGGGTATTGACGTTGCTTAGTATATTCACCATTCTTTTTCTTTTCCTTTTTCTTTTATTAGTTCCGCGTAACGCCCATAAAGCAACATTTGCGGAAAAAAATGTATAAGTTGGATCGCTCCATCAAATGAGTGAGTTTTCGGTCAATGGCTCCCAAATCAGACGATCATATGGCATTAGGCCAAAAAGGACCCCTCGAACTGTACTACTCGAGCCAACCAAGTTATTTATTTAGTGACACACTTATTCGTTTTTTTTTGTTTCTTCATTTTTCTCCTTTTTTCTCCGATTTTTTTCTTTCGTAAGCAACTCAACACCCATTCTTCGAACATAAACATTAATAACAATGGCCAAATTCCTCTTCAACTTGAAGACTATTCTAATAGATCGTGTATACTTAAGCTTTTTCATCACATTAGCATGCATGAAATAAATTCAAACTATTTCGAGATATTAATCATGGCAATTGAAAATTTTCATGAATAGCATATTAACGGTAATTCCATGAAGGAAAAATAATTAACTCAAACCACAAACAATTTTTAGAACTCAATCAATGTATAATCATCCGTATTTGGAGTGTGAAGGAGTTTTAAATGATGATATTTGGTGATTTATTCTTCTCTTAGCAAAAAAAATCCTAAGGTCTCATACACACCCCCCAACTAAAGATGGACATTGTCCTCAATGTCGAAAGGGGTACGAGTTTATTCAAAGCAAGCAACCTAGAAAGCATATAAAAACTACACTAATGGAAATAACACACCGTGGTCAAATGGCGGATCCCGAATCTTTAATTGTGGAGGAAGTTGTTCAATTTGCTCCTTGCGCTCCTCGGTGAGTAATTTTCCTCCAATGACTAAACTGGATCCCAGCAATCTAACTCCCATCATCTCTATACGATGTTCACCTGTATCCTGTAAGAAATGAGTCACGTCAATCCATTTTAGTTTAAGATTCTTCTCAATAAAAATATTCCAAATGTAGTCATCAAAATAGGTGAAATAAATTAAAGCATATTGATGACTACTCCCTGAAAGATATGCACTACTCTCGGTATGATGCTCAGTCATTGGGGAGAGGGGTAAATGATTTTGGGAAAAAAACTGGGGGAGGGAATGGTTCGGGCTCCATAGCGATAATCTCTGAACACATTTCCCTCTCTATTTCCTCCTCCGGTTCATCCAAAATTGCTAGCTTGTCCTCTCTTTTGCACACGCTTTCAGCCATGTTAATGTTCTGATTTGTCCTTCATCGTGACATGGCTCGCTCGATGTACCTACAATAGAAGATGGACTCATATCAGATTCTTGAAATTTCAAAAGAATTATTTTCTTCTAAGCAAGTGGCAATCAAATTAAGATTTTCAATGGATTTCTGAATCTGCCGACTGCGAGCAAGGAAATTCTCTTGGAATTGATGGGATGTAGCCTCCTGTGTCTGAATAAGAAAATAAACTTCCTCTTTCAAAGAATGCAAAGGTACGTCTACGCTTTGCTCCCCTTGATCGAGGCTTGAAGGCTCCGTTGAATCGCACTCTGAAGTATCTTTTATGGTTTCTTCATTCTCTTGTAAAGACTCCATGTATTTCCACGCCTCTGTCGGCGTCATGACTCCCAAGAATTCCTGCAGCTGTGGTCGTAGTCCATCTAGGAAGAACTCCATAAGCTCGTTCTTTGTGTACACATGCTGCGGATAGCTCGATATTATGTCTGTGAACCTCCTCCAGGCCTGAAAGAAAGTTTCACAATCAGTCTGATTAAAACTAATGATCTTGAGCTTCTCCATCCTATGTTTATGCGCATTAGCATACTCGACATCATACAGATTGTTTGTGCAATAGAAATTCATATACTCCATTTTAAAAAAAATAAAATAAAAAAACAAAAGTTTATGTACAGTAAAGTGGAAAGATATCACCGAAGGTCCTCTAAATGAAATAAACTGTGGTAACAAACCATTCTCCCCGGCAACGGCGCCAAAAACTTGCTCAGCCCAAAAATGTGCTTCTCTCAAGCGAAAGAGTCCGTACAAGTAATATAATCTGGGAGTCCAGATGTCGAATCCTCGGGAGAAAATCTGTTGCAACCACAAAGCTCAAATCAAATAGAGAGTCAACAAAAAGAGACTAACCACTTATGATGACGATGGTTTCAATGGGTTTGATCGTGGTTTTTAGTACGTGAACAATACGTGCAAATAAAGTTTCGTGTATAAAAATATATATGAGAAGTATGCACATGGTATGGGTTCATTAGGATCCATGATTCGTATTAATTTGGTTGATTAAATATAACTCAATGAATTCTCTTTTTGAGAGCAATTCACCGGAAAATACCCTTGTGGGGATTAAAGCACAAAATTCAATACAATCGTTGCTAAAGTTTTAGTCTTTTAAATATAAGCGATGAAAGTCCCTTTTAGGGAAATCAAAACTCACCCTTGTGAGGTGATCATCTACTAAATCACGTTCTTTTGGAAGTTGAAGAGTAGATTTAAAAATAAAGACTACAACTTTACCAACGTGACAATTTTAGCGCGAATATTCAACCAAACGAATACAAATCATATCCCCTAACTACACCATACCATGCACAATGAGAATTTATCTACTCATACTGAAAATAAACAGCAATTTCATCAAATTAAGCATGGTTCTAAGCAATAGAAATAATTAGAATTCAAAATACACAATAGAGTTCAAGGAATATCACCAAATACACTATATATTTGCCTAAGAAAACCCTTCTTCTTCCTCTAAAAAGCCTCTAAAAATTCCCTCAGGTTGATCTCTGTAATGTCAGGGATTTTCTGTAAAAATCGGCTCCAAAATCGCCCAAATACGCCAAGAATACGCTCAAAAACCATAGAAATACCTTATATAAGAGACATTGCGGGTTTAATGAGCTTAACGGGTTCAAAACCCGCACCAATAACGCCCAAACCCGCATCCGCTCGTCGCCACAATTCTCAGCCATCGGATGACGTGGGATTAAATACCGTGATGCCACGTTTTCTTCAAGATTCGCGCTCCGCCCATTAAGCTTTCGAATCCAAGTCGGATTCATTTTCATCCGTCCGATCAAGCTTCGCACCGTCTAGATCATGCCACGTGGACCCAGTCGAGATGATCCGCTCCGTTTTCGAATTCAAACCCAGGCGTCGTTTCATCCGTTGGATCCTTGATATGCAGACGAGATCTGACCGCGTCGTCGCTAATCCATCTGCGCGTGTGGACCGTCGGATTAGAATCCGACGGCTTCGCTTCGGCCGCTTCGCCCTCTATGAAGCTCTTCGGGGGAAGTTGCGTACAGCCGTTCGATCACGCACCGAGGGTGCAAAATGTGCCATGTCATCTCCGAGAGACCGCTTCCTCTTTCGAATGCGGCCCGTTGGATCTTGTGTCGACGGTCAAGATCTGACCGCGTTGCTCCGTTGCTGGGCGCCGTCGGATGGAGCAGGAAACGTCGGATGGATGCCACGTGTCGCACGCTGGTCAAGGTGTCGTATACGTTTTCGTATTTTGTGCATATTTCCCTATTTAATTGGTATTCTGCATTCAAAAATTCACAGTAATTAGCACAGATCTCAGAAAAATACAAATAAATAGTCGTTGGAATCGTGATATCGAGACCAAGCTATGAAAAATATAAAAAGTGCAGAAATACTCAGTTAATTGCTGTTTTGTGCTCAAATAAGGTGATTTCTCTAATAAATGATGGTATACAAAATACGAACGTATTAGAGACCAATTAAGCATCATATGAGCATAAAATAGGGCTAAATGGGGGGTTAAATAAGCAATATTCAACCCGAATCAGTATCATATGGAGGGTGCGGCTTGCTTTGGGTATTCGGCCAAGAAAAGAAATGGCCGTGTGTTTGTTTCCAAGGGGAGGTCTGCCGGAGTATGGCCGGAACTAGGCTGATACAACGGTGGCCGGTGACGTGGGAGAAAATGACAGTTCTATCAAGGGAGGGGAGAGATATAGGAAATAGAGGGAGGAGAGAGTGCGGATGTGGGTGTCTTGGAGGGTGGTGCGACTGTGTAGGGGCGGCCGGTGGCGGGCTTGGTCGGAGGGCCGCGCACACACATCTGCTGTCAAGGGCTTGCGATGGCCATGAGGGGGGTGCAGCTGCTATTTAAGGGTGAGAGAGGGTGCGTGGTGGTTTTGTGGAGGAGGAGGAGATGTTGCCGGAGGTGGGCGGTCAGAGCTTGGCTGCGTGGAGGAGGAGGGTGCGTGCATGATGAGGTCAAAGAAAAGGGGGGCGACGGCTGGGTATGTGTTCTCTTGCGTGAGGGAGAAAGAAACCTAGGGTAATTGCTATTTAGAGTTGAGAAAGGGTGGATTTAAGGGAAAATGGAAGAGAGAGTGTGAGAGGAAGGGGTAAATATAGTGTGGCATATAGCTATGGTATTGTTAACATGTGATACGTATGAATTCCACAAGATTTGATTTAATTAGGTTGATTAAGATTTGAATTATGGATAAGCTTGGGTTAATGATGAGCCGAAAGTGATTAGGGGAAAAGGTGGGTCTAGCGGTGTCCGATAATTATAAGAAAAATACCGGGACGACCATGTCGACGAGAGAATCGAGACTAAGATAATCGGTCACGGGCTAGGGTAAAGGAAAACAGAACTAAAAATAAATAGGTCAAATGACAATGTTTAAAGTTATGACACCCCTTCAGACAAAGCTAATTTATGGGAGAAGGAGCCATGAAATGACGTTCACAAATAATTCCACAAATAAGTACTCTTCCAGAGGGTCACAACGACATATCACATCATACGGTTTAGATACAAGAAGAGGTCAAAATAAATAAGTGTACGAACAAAAGTGCGCGCACGAAAACGTACGATCGAAAAGCGACCGTGACATTAATTAAGTCGCAAAGAGTTTGATATATAAGACGTAAAACTACAAAGATGTTGTAGATAGATTCTGCATTCGGGAGATGTTGAGGGATGTATGCTCTCAGTTCATTTGTATTTGATGCAAATGGATGGGAATTATTTATGTGGCATATAATGCGTACATAAAAGGAAATAGATAAATAAATATGTTGTAAATTGTTTGCAAATGTATAATAAATGCATAGACCGAAGAGGATTTTTCCACGAATGTTGGGGAGAAAACCACGCTCAAGTTGGAGTTCTAACGGGCCCAGAAAGACTGTTTAAAGGGGGTTTAAATAGTATTTAAAGGGGCCCAAAGAATACGGCCCAACAAGTTTTTAATCAAAATAAATGGAAGGGAAAGTCCCTTTTAGACCCGGCCCGTTGGGCCGGGTCAGAATTTTTTAGCGCACAAAAGGGGCGCCTCAAAATTTTGCCCAACCAAAAGGGTGCCAGGTGGCACACTTCCACTGGTGCCTGCAGGGTGCCTGACGTGCCCAGCAGGGTGCATGCATGGCACGTGCCCCTGCAGACTGTGCACACGTCAGACCTATGGGGCCCACACGGTGGGCCCCACGGTTGGGGTTCTGAACCATAGGGCAACCTTTTGGCTGGCGGCTATATTTTGAGTGAAAATAAAATTTTGGTCTAACTTTGGACACATGTTTGGTGGGTCAAACGGAGTCGGAATTGAGCCCCGTTTGTTTCTTTGTGATTCTTCGATTTGGTAGGTTGTATCACTTGCGAAGCTCAACGGTGAGGGAGGAAAAATTCGCTAAAGATTGGCCTTTGTGAAAGGCAAACTTTAATTTATTTTTTCCTCCAAAACCATTAGTCCCACATCGGATATGATGAGAAGGGGAGGGGTCAGCCGCCTATATAAATAGGGGCCAAACTCCTCCTTGAAAACTCGCACCAAGTCTCCAAATCCGAGAACCTCCCAAAAGTTTTGAGCACTCTCGAATTAAGACTTCAATTAATTATTCCCTCTCTCCCAAATAATTCTTCCTTGCTCCTGATCGGGCTCTGGTAAAGCTACAAAGGAGTTCGGATAGGATCCGAAGTCTTGACGGAGGATCCACCTAAGGTGAAATTTTCTTCGATGCGTGGTTGACTCGACAACAAGGGTATTGCTCGCCTCGGGATGTGCGGTTCGGGAAGCTGTTGGGCTCGGGACGAGGTGCAGCTCGAGACGCGGTTCGACTTGAGAGAAGTGACGCAGGGCTAGAGAAATGTTTCTGAAAATGATGCTTCATATTCTGCGAAAACAAAGTGAAAGGTATGTAGTTTAATTAATTCATGCGTTTATAATTTCAACTGTTAGATAGATATATCTTTAGGGGTTGATCGGTCCCAACCCCAGGATAATAGAGATTCTGGCTAGGGTTAAATCTTTAGGGCTTGATTTAAAAATATTTTAAAAATGTTTTTTCCGCTGCAATTTTGTTTTCATCGTTCGACCGACTTAGGTCGAACGTCGATTTGTAGCCCTAAGGACCCAGAAAACCCTACATGGTTATCTAAGTTTCGAGGGATTATAAGCCATTATACACAACTATCGGCTCTATGATCCATGCATAGAGTGGATTCCTAGGTATCAATCTAGGTCAGTTTTGAGTACTCCTATCTTAGGGATTATGAGGAAGGCCAAAGCTAGGGTATTACTAGGGATTTAATCTATGGTTACGTCCTATTCATATATTCGAGTCGACATCATGTAAATCAAGCATAAAATTTTGGAAAATGAATTTCAACTCGAGATTCCACGTGAATAAAAGCTTGATTTCAAAAAATTCTCAAAGCGAATGCAAGTTTATACAAATGGATGCATGATGATGCAAGATGCATGATGCGAATGCAGATATTTTTGGAGTTTTTGATTTTTTTTCATTTTTTTGGCTTTTTGAATGCATATACAAAACATAAACGTGATGCATATGAAAAGGGAATGAAAAAGGAAAAATAAGAAAGAAAAATGAAATGAAAACAAAAAATAACGATAACAACAAGAAAATAAGAGAGAAAACAAAAGGGAAATAGAAAATCAGCACAAAAGTGCTCCTCCCACGAGCTAAATCGAGCATTGTCCTCAACGCTTAGAAAACACATGGAAAACATCGTAATGAAAATTAAATAATGAGGGGAAGGAGACCTAGGTGCATCTCTCCCATGCTAAATAAAAACATGCCCAGAAAATATGAATTTGTGATATACATGTGCCATGTGATATGGGAATGCAAAATGAAGTGTCGTCCAATCAAGCAGGGCCACCGTCAGGTGGTGGATGGGTGGGTGAGGTGTGTGAAGCTGATGGGATAGATGGGTCAGCTGAGGGCTCAGCTGCCATGTCAATTTGGGGTGGGGATGGGGCGGAAAGTCGAGCCAATGGCTTACGCTGATCGTAGGTCCCATCCATGGGGATCAACCGAAGTGTATCCATGGCCCAATCAATTGTCTAGCACCTGCACCGGATATGGACCGAACTGTCTCACGACGTTCTGAACCCAGCTCACGTACCGCTTTAATGGGCGAACAGCCCAACCCTTGGAACATGCTACAGCCCCAGGTGGCGAAGAGCCGACATCGAGGTGCCTCCCGTCGATGTGAACTCTTGGGGAAGATCAGCCTGTTATCCCTAGAGTCACTTTTATCCGTTGAGCGACGGCCCTTCCACTCACAACCTCACCTCGCAGCAAGTGTAGGCTGAAAAGCCGTAGCGTGTGGGATTGGAGTTTTCTTGTTGTTTGCAATCCCGTCACAGCGGAAACCGTGTTTATTGAGACCAGCCCATGATTGGGCCATGGATACACTTCAGTGTTTATTGAGACCAGCCCATGATTGGGCCATGGATACACTTCGGTTGATCCCCATGGATGGGACATACGATCAGCGTAATCCATTGGCTCGACTTTTGGGTGTTAATAATTAGTTCGCTTTTTGATCTCAAAGCCGCAATCGATACCTTTCCATCCATGCTTCGTCGGAAAAAAGTGAATCGGTGTATTCGGCTCCGCTCTTGTAGCTGCTTGGGTGTACTCTGGGCTCGTAGCCAATATGTTTAGAGCTAAGGCCCATCGCCGAGAAGGTTACTGTTTGGTGGCGTTCGGCACGGGACAACCACTTGGTTTCTACGGTTCCTGGACATTATTCACTCTAGCACACCACAACACCGTGTGGTTGAGTACCGAGTTAGTGGATCCGGGATCTGGGTTTACTGCCTATGCTATCTTGGGTTACGATATTGTTATCGGAGATGCGGAGGTGGCAGCTATGTACCAGAAGGTGGTGGCCATTTCTGACGATTCAGATTTCAAAAGTTCGGGCTTAAATCTGGAAATAAAGAGTAACCATCTGCGCTTTCGCTTTCGAATGAGCTCAGACTTTAGTGGTAGTGGTGGAGGTGGAGGTGGAGATGGAGATGTGGATGAATCCTCAGTGGACGAGGAGATGATAACAATGGTGTCCTCAGGTGGTGCGAATGGGCGAGGAGATGTGGAGACATGTGTAGGTGATGGAATATGCATGGCTGGAGCAGGAGAAGGTTGTGCTCCAGGGGTGGGTATGTCAGTGGCCTCATTGGTGTGTGTTGATGAAGTGGGTGAAGCCACATGGGTCTGGGTTAGTGAGAGTGGTGGAGTGGTCACAGTCTTGGGCTGTGGGGGTGGGGAAGGAATGGGAATAATGTGAGGTGTGACAATGGATGTGTCTATGGGCTCTTGAGATGGCTGAGATGGGATAGAAATGTGTAGTGTAGTGGTGTCCGCATGAGGAGTGGAAGTGGAAGGAAAGTTTACATGGGTGTGGAAGTGGAAGGGTCTGTGGGAGTCTGAGATGTGCGGGATGGCCAAGGCTGGATACGAGTGGATAGGAGGTGTGGTGCAGCTGCAGGGTAATGGCCCTGACTATAGTGACACTGATAGACCTGATCAAACCGTGACTGGAGAGTCACGACAGCTATGGTGAGGCCATCAAATGAAGTCCTGAACTCAGAGAGGGTGTCTTTGAGCTTAGTCAGTGTGGAGACAATGGTGGTGACAGTGGTGGATCTGAACTTCCTAAACTCCTCCTTTAAACGAGCCATACACTTGAGATATGAGAGTGGAGGAGGAGGTGTGCTTCTGCTACCCTCGACATGGTGTCGAGATCTTCTATGAAACTGACAGAGGAGGGGCCTGACAGTGAGGTCTGGAGATGTGGAAGTAAGAGAATCAACTAGGTCTTGGATATCCTGGGGCAGGGTCTGGGGCTGAGCAGGGTCGGGCTGGGGTGCCTGAACTCCTTGAGCTAGATGGGGATCGGCGAGGAAAATCCACTGCATGGTAGTGCCAGGTCCAAAGAGCGTGGGATTGGGGAGTCTCATGTATGGGGTGGAAGCATGCCTGTAAAGCCAAAAATATCTATCTCCCTCGAAGGCTTTAATCATGTTCATGTTTGTGAGCACCGCGAGATCGAGAAAAGTGGGGCCTTGGACGGGGTTCATGGAGTCTGGGATGTTGAAGCTAATAGGAGGAAGCTGTGCGATGATAGTAATGAACCCTCCACAGCAGATACGAGAGCTAGGGCTGGTAAGTGTGTGGAGGAATTTGTAGTGGAGCCAAGATCCCACGTGAAGGATGTAGTGTGGGACAGTGGTGGTACCCTCATGGAGGATGCGAGGCTGTGTGGCACACCACAAGAAAAAGAGCTTGTCTTGAGAGACCTTGCCATTCTCGTATCGACAGAAAAGTGTGTTCGCAATAATTCGGTGTACGATACGGAGGCCAGGGTGGATGATGCTGGAGGCCTTCGCCCGTGTCTTGGGGAAGGGTGTGAGTTCAGTAATCTTCAACCAAAAGGTGTCAGCCATGTACTCAGGAGGGTAGGGATAGTTGTGGTGACATGCCTCAGGCTCAAGTGCTCTAGGCCACTTAAAGAGAGGGTTGATGGAATTTTTGGTCATGCTGTATTCTTGATATAGAAAGAAAATCCTTGTGGATAAGCCTTGAAAGTGGACAAGAACTCTAGTTTGAGCCTCATATATATCCTAGCCTCACATTCTAGGAACTCCTCCCATCCGATGTTCTGGAGGAGAGTGCTAACAATGTATAGCAGACTTAGTGCAGAAAGAGCGGCGACGCTCGGGAATTTGGTAGGCATTATAGGTCTGGGGTTAAGAGATGGGAAGTTTGTTCGTTGACTCTCATAAACGAACTCAATTCTTAGTGTGTCAACCTTAGGGGGAGGAAGAGGTGCATTTCCCCTCTTTAGTGCAGCCTGGGCTTGGGCAACGTCCTCTTGAAAACTTTTGGTTTTACGGTGTTTGCCCTTGCCCTGGGTGGGGCCAGCAGTGGTGGACTTCTTCTTGCGCTCTCTGAGAGGAATCGTGCAAAGAAGTGAGTGATGCAAATGATGTGGAGTGAAGTGTGTGCAGACTCACACAAAAATTGGGCGATTTTAGTGAAAATGCGTCTATAAAATGAGATATGGAAAGAGGTTACCAAGCGCTGAAGATCCGTGCTGAAATTTATCTCCCCAGTGCTTAGAGAAAAGTCCCCCAAAGCTGTTCTTAAGCAATCACCTGCAGTTGTGCCACCCGCGTCATCTATGAGCAGCGAAAACCCTCGAGTCAGGCCGCTAGGGCTTCGTCTTCCAATCGATTCGGTCGGAGAAGGGGGAAGATGAGGGGGTTGATGATGGAGATGGGTTGGGAAGTGATTTGCAAGGGTGGTGATGAGATTTGAGAGAGGTTGGAGTGAGCTCGAGTCGAGGATAATCGAAATGAATTTGAACCGTCTGAAGAAAAATGCATGAATCAGCTGTTTCGAAGGGTTGGGGGTATATATATGCGAATGATGCGGTCACGTCGATTTCGACCAAACGGTCGCTTCATTCCTGCAGAATGTGGGAAGTAGTCTCGGAAAAACAGTGAGGGATGCGGTCACATTAGGCAGTTTAATCGCTAGCGTCAAATTAATGGAAATTTAGGCTTATGAATTTGGGCTCGACGCTGTTGCGTCGTTTTAGTCCACATGGTCACATAATTCGGCTTTAAAATAAGGATCGACGCAGTCGCATCGAATGGTTCGAAATGGCTGTATAGAGCCTGAAAAAGAACGAGATTGAGCCGAAAAACAGAGACCTACGCGGCTCGTTTTGAAATGTTTTAAACGGCCGCATAGATTAGCTTGAAAATGAGGATTGACGCGGTCGTATCGAATGATTCGACACGGTCGCATGGATCCTGCAGAAGTTGGAAATTAAGTTGAATTATCAGAAAGATACACGGCCACGTCGATTTGGTGACGCGGTCATGTGGAATTGGAAGTTTTAGGCTCAAAGGATTACCCTAACGACACGGACGTGTGTTCTTTCTCCACATGGTCGCGTTGTTCCTCATTTCTGCACTCCCCTTCTCTTCTACTGCTGTCCTCCACGCGGCCGCTTGGGTTGCACTACATGGCCGTTTAGATTGGTCTTCCAGCTTTTTTCCTTCTTCCTCCTACATTAAAACACTTAGTCAATTTCTTGGGTTTTTAGAGCTTATTCAAAAATGGAAATCTAAGCTAACCTAGACTAAAACTAAGATATCGATCAAAATATAAAAACAAACTTAGAAACCCTTGGGTTGCCTCCTAAGAAGCACTCATTTTAAGTCATGAGCTCAACTCCCAATAAATGTCTTCATGGGGGCTTAAGGGTGGAGAAGTTCGAAATGTTTACGTCCTCGTGTTTCTTCTCTATAATCAGCTTAAGCTTGCTCTCCTCAGCGTTCCTCAGCTCCTCGGGGTCTCGTTGATGCGATCTTGGTGGCTTCTTCTTGAATTTTCCCCTAGAATATTCCTTAGAGTCCTCCTCTGTGTTCTTCTCAAAATTCTCCTCCTTCTTTAGCTCATATTCCGGGGCTCTTCATCATTGACTTGGAATATTCCCCCCAACGTGGTCTTCTTGATTGCATCTTCAAGGAGGTCGACATGATTCCCGTGTTCATCCTCCATGGAGCTCTTGATAGATTTCTTGTGGTCGAATTCGACATTCTCTCGTCCAACATTGAGGGAGAGATTTTCTCTCTTCACGTCTATGAGAAATCCAGATATAGCCAAGAAGGGTCGGCTAAGAAAGATCGGGATGCGCACGTCTTCAGGCATGTGCATTATTACGAAGTCACATGGCACCAATATCTTTCCTATTTGCATCGGCACATCCTCGATCACTCTAAGAGGGTACTTCACCGAGCAATCCACCAACTGGAGCGACAAGTTGGTTGGTTGGAGTTCTCCCAACTTTAGCTTCTTACAAATCCCGATGGGCATCAAACTGACGCTCGCTCCTAAGTCACAGAGCGTGCTCTTGATCTCGAAATTTCCAATTGTACACGGGATGAAGAAACTCCCCTGGTCCTCTAGATTATCTACTACATTCCTCAGAATGATGGTGCAGCACTCGCCAGAGATACAACTTTCTCCCGCCTACTGCCCTTTGTAATTATTTCCTTCAAAAATTTGGCGTTGGTTGGTATCTCTGATATTGTGTCGAGGAAGGGAATGGAGATGTTCAGCTGCTTGAGGAGCTCGAAAATCTTTTCGTACTTCTCGTCCAACTTGGCTTTTGCCAATCTTGATGGGAAAGGAACTTGTTGGATCTAGATCTTAGCCTAGATGGGGGTGAATAGGCTAATAAAAAATTATCGCGCAACCCACGAGAAATCACATGGAGTTAAAGGCACAACTAGAGTAAATAAGAGTCAATCACAGAGTACGCATAGATATACTCTGGTTTGGTCGCATCAACGACCTACGTCCAGCCCCAAGCAAATACTAGCATTAATAAGTTCCTTCTGTACATCTACAATGGGGTCCTAGCTCCAACTTCCCACCTAGACTGTACCACACTCAACAAAGTGCAGAACTCTATCAACCTAGTAAATGCGTATCTTGACTGCACCAATATGTCAAGACCCTCTTGTCTAGCCCCAACCAGACAAGTCCAAAATAGTCACAGATATTGGTAAAAGTTTCCCCTACAGAAAACGTTACACTAAGACATGAATATAAAGAGTAAATGGTTTAGAAATGCTCAGTTCCTGTCCGTATAGTCGTCTCTGTCAATCATCAAGTCGTCAGCTCCAATCTGATGCAAACGGTGTCTCAATCTGACTCCTGGATCTCAAATAGCACACTGATCTGTGCGTAAGCAATCCCAGTTCAAAATCTAATTGCTTCGGTCTGTGAACACAACATTTCCTTAATAAATCCACATCAGCATCAAAATTTTTCAGTTCTCTTTGTTTTTCACGTGATATGGCAAGCACTCCACGTCAGCTTGATTTCGATCGCTTTTCTTTCGTTCGCCATGCATTCTTCGACTCAACCTAGGGCATGCAGTAGCGGCGAGCAACTCCTCTTCGATGTGCGGCTCCCTTCACCGGTGGCGAGCAACAACGAGCAACTCCTATTCGACGTGCGGCTCCCTTCACCGGCGACGAGCAATGGCGAGCAGCTCTTCAACTTCGATAGCATCATCTTTGTTCACAGCATGGGCATGCAACGCTCGGGCTTCTTCGCTTTGCTCAATGGCGACGACGGCAAGGGCTTCATGCAGCGGCGGTGTCCGGCTTCTCCTTCACGGCGGACTTCGAATTCGATCAGCTACTCAATCTTGGCGGCAAGCTCTCGACGACGACGATCTTTAGCGACTGCGAGGGCAGCTCGAATGACAACGCAAGATACTCTGATAGCACGACGACTCGACTTCCATGTGCAGGCTCTGTCGTCGATTCCGACATGGTTGCAACGACAGCGATAATGGCATTCGAGTAGCGGGGCTTCTCCACGGCGTCGAAGGCAAGATGACTATTAGGGCATGCAGTGAGAGATGTTTCTCCTGTGGATTCAGTTTGATGTTTCTCCGGCAGCAGTAGATGGACTTTGGCAGGCAGCGGTGGTGATGTCGATGAAAACGACAAGGAGACCTTGTCGACGATTCAAAGCAGAGGATGCACACGGCTGTCTTGATGGTCTTTGGTGAGATGATGAGTCTGCCGATAGCAAATGAACTACGAAAATGAGTTCTAGTTGGTGTCTTACAGAGAGTTGCCAGCGGGTTGAAGCTGCTTGGGCTGTGCTTTGATAAAGGCTCGACAGAGGTGTACTTTGGCTTGAGGGTGTTTCGATGCAGATCATCAGCAAACGACATCACTTGCTTTAGATTGAAGATCGTATGGCTGAAGAGATCTCTTTTGCATGTGAGTCTAAGAAACTTGCGTCTTTGTGTTTTGTTTGAGGGAAGGAGAATTGCTTCAGCCTGCAAATTCCTAGGGTTTTTATCAGTTTCTTTTTGGCCGCATGGTTTTTTTGGAGAAAGGCACTTGGGTTTTTGTATGGCTGCGTGTGTTCCTTTCGAACTAGGGTTTCCCCTTTTTTTGTTTTCAGCCGCACTATTTTTGTAGCCCCCTCTCCAAAAAATCATCTCATAACTTGAGGGTTTATGTAGGATTAGGAGGGATCAATGATGATAAAGGAGAATCACATGATTAAAGGATTTTGAGATTTGAATGTAGGATTGTATGGGATTTGATTTCATCTCCAATTGCAATTCAAGTTGGATTTGGAGTTGTAGTAGGATTTGAATTGGATATGAAATTGGAATTTGAATTGAGTAGAGATTTGGTGAGGATTTGTTTGCAACCAAAATGGATTAGGGGTTCAAATTGAATCCTAACTGACATGAACCAATCTAAGAGAATCTCTCATTATCATCTCACCAATTTTGACCAAGTCCCATTTCTTTGTACACACCACTTCCTTTCTCATCCAAACTGCTATATGAATAGCAATTTCTCCATTGCTTAGAATAATGACTTTGCCATTCCTGAAACACACTTAGCACACACGTTAAATAGTTCGCACACATTTGTCATCATCAAACTAGAGTTCCTAGATCGTTGCGTCCAGCAGCCTTCCCCTTTTGATGATGACAAACCAATGAAAGATTTGAGTAATTAGATAGGTGTGTGTGAAGTGTGATGAGGGGTGTAATGCTTATGATGTATACAATGAGACTAAGCATTACTAGCATGCACACTATATATCAATGATGAAAAGCATGCTCTCCCTATCTTCAAGCAAGCTCCCCCATCATCAGACAATAGCATATTTTCAAGCTCCCCCCTTCATCAAGCAATACCATATTAAGCTCCCCCTTCAACAAATAATACCACAAGTTAAGTAATACCAAATCTTTTCCTTCTCCCCCTTTGTTATCATCTAAAGTGGACTAACGAAGTCATCAAATAACACATGCAAAAATAGAGTATTATTGAGTATATCTAGCACTTGCATGTATTTCCTACAAAGTAGACAATCCAAGTTCGAAGAAAATCATAATTTAGACTTCACCACCAATGTGTAAGTTTGACAATATAAACATTGAAATATAAAGGGAGATTCAATTTAGAACATCAACTGAATCAATCCACATTTTCCATTTAACATGATTTTCACTAGGATTGATTTTGCCACCTCATTAAAAATAAGTCCAAGGTATCAAACCCCAAAACATAGCCTATAAGGAATTTTAGATCAGGGGTGTTATTGCTTGACGAGTAGAATACACCAACGCTAAAGATTACCCATAAAGCATATGTTGGATACTCGTAGGTAGTGTACTTGCCATGAATTGTATCCATTTTTCATACGGATCAATTTTCATGTATATTTTTCATTTACAATTCTTTTTGTGCTCAATTTTTATTCATGGCAAAACACATCATATCCCTTAGATAATTCAGTTTTTATTCATCCTACATTCACTTTCCAACATTCATCAAAAGAATCTCCAAAAGTACAACAAGTTTAGTATTCGTGAAAGTGCGTATGTAGGTGTAAAAATCAAGTTAATCATTTCAAGAATCATGTCATGGCTACCAAATAGATTCTAACATGTGCATGTAGCTATAACAATAATACAATGATTTCTACAAGGATATGAATGAACATTCAATAATACCACTTATAAAGATTCATAAGGAGGTATTCAATAAGCACCATTTTTTTATTTTTGGTTTTTTAATTTTTTTGTTTTTCTTTTATAAAGAACTAAAACAGGCCTAAAAAGCAAACAAACAAGAACACAAAAAAAAAGTCAAGCACACACACAAGCTATGAAGGTATGCAATGAAGCAAAGAGGGAAAAGAAATATACATTCGCATTGCTATTTGACTAAGGAGCTAAAAGAATGAGTCTTTCAATTCATTGCTCCTCGCCAAATCTTCACCTCACCTATATGAAGGGTGTTAACTGTGACCTTGAAATCCAACAAGGTCCACTAGTGTTAGCCATTAAAGATGTAGGAACCCACACTTGTTTAAACTTGATATTTGTGTTCCTAAACTTACAATAATAGAATGTGTGACCAACACTATCACAAGTAAAGAACTTTGCATGCATATTTTTCACAATAGAAGGCACATTGTGGAATTTCTTAAATTTGGGGTTTTCAACGTTTTTCAAATCAAATCCAACTCCTCTTCTATTATTTCCATATAATTGATTTTCAAGTATGGTATCCAACGAATGTTTACCAATTGAAAATTTTCTTAATGACAATTCTAGATTAGAAACTTTGGATTTTAATAGTTTATTTTCATCCACAAGCAAAGTACATTTACTTATAAAAGCTCTCTTGTTTTCCTCCTCCTTCTTTTCAAATTCAACCATTTTTCTTTTAAGATCATTATTTAACATGCACATTTTATCATTAAGCTCTCTAATCATATAATCATTTTCAGTTTCAAGCTTAATTAAATCCTGCTTAAGCATGCTAATTTCATTCAATAAGGAAGGGTGAGAGAGACACGCAACTTCTTCATTAAAGCATGATTTTTCCTTTTTCATTATATCAATGGTAAAATCACGTTCATCAAGTTTTTCTTTAAGTATGTCAACTTCTTCGGAAATATCACGGTTTTCTTTTTGTAATTTAAAGCTGGCATTCCTATAATCATTTAATGTGAGTTCTAGCTTATTAATCTCATTTTGCATTCCTTTACAAACATCTAACAATTCAGCTTTATTAAAGAAATTTACCTCATTGTTGTTTTCCATTAAACAGACGACAGCTGAGTGTGCTACAACCTCTTCATCCTCATCATCAGCTTCGCTGTCCATGTCCCAAGTTAGCATCTTGGCTTTTCCTTTACCTTTAGCAACCTGAGCAGTCTCTTGTCTGCATTGCTTCGCGAAGTGTCCCTTTTTCCTGCATTTGAAACATTTAACTCTATTAGCAGAATCTTGTTCAGAAGAATTTTTATCGTATTAAAAGTGTTAGAGCGAATGAACCTTCTATGCATTTCTGATCTTCCTTGAGGAGTTCTGACCAACTTTCTGAAATTTCTAACCAGTAGCGCCATCTCCTCAACATCATCTTCATCTTCGCTAGCTTTCAGAGCAAGTGACTTTGAAGCTTTCTCCTTTTCCTCAGGTTTCTTTCTTTCTTCAATATTTTGCAATTCAAACTCGTGGGACATTAGATTAACTATCAAGTCCTCCACCCTCATCTGCGATAGATCCTTCGCTTCTTAGATGGCGGTGACTTTAGGCCTGAAAGAGCTTGGCAGCGCTCTTAATAATTTCCTCACATGTTCAAGACTAGAATATGGCTTACCGAGCGAGCTAGACTTGTAGAAGATGTTTATGAACCTCGCAAACATCTCTGATATTTTCTCTGATGGTAGCATGTGAAATCCCTCGTACTCTGTGCTTAGAAGTGCAAGTCTAGACTCCTTCACCTGTGACATTCCCTCATGCGTCACCTCCAATGTATGCCATATTTCCTGCGCAGTTAGATAATGTGAGATACGATTGAATTCAGATTTACCTAATGAACAAATGAGAGCATGCATAGCTTTAGCATTAAGAGAATAAAGCCTCCAATCATTATCATCCCATTTATCATCAGGTTTAAGCATCTCAACATTTTCAATTTTAATAACATGTAGTTTATATCCTTTTTCAACAATTTACCAAGCTTTATAATCAACAGAAATTAAGTCGATTCTCATACAACTTTTCCAATAAGCATAATCTACTCCATTAAATCTAAGGGGACGAGATATGGACTGACCCTCAGCAAAAGCACTATCAGTGGAATCCATAGTCAATCCTAGGCTAGATCTTAAAACCTGCTCTGATACCACTTGTTGGATCTGGATCCTAGCCTAGAGAGGGGGAGGGGTAAATAGGCTAATAAAAAATTCTCACGCAACCCACGAGAAATCACACGCAGTTAAAGGCACAACTAGAGTAAATAAGAGACAATCACAGAGTATGCACAGAGATACACTGGTTCGGTCGCCTCAACGACCTATGTCCAGCCCCAAGCAAACACTAGCATTAATAAGTTCCTTCTGTACACCTACAATGGGGTCTTAGCTCCAACTCCCCACCTAGACTGTACCACACTCAACAAAGTACAGAACTCTATCAACCTAGTAAATGCGTATCTTGACTGCACCAACACGTCAAGACCCTCTTATCTAGCCCCAACCAGACAAGTCCAAAATAGTCACATATATTGGTAAAAGTTTTCCCTACAGAGAACGTTACACTAAGACACGAATATAAAGAGTAAATGGTTTGGAAATGCTCAGTTCGTGTCCGTGTAATCGTCTCTGTCAATCAGCACGTCGTAAGCTCCAATCTGACGTAAACGATGTCTCGATCCGACTCCTGGATCTCAAATAACACACTAGTCTGTGCGTATAGCAATCCCAGTTTAAACTCTAATTGCTTCGGTCTGTGCGCACATCAATTCCTTAATAAATCCACGTCAGCATCAAACCTTTTCCGTTCTCTTCATTTTTCATGCGATACGGCGAGCCCTCCACGTCAGCTTGATTTCAATCGCTTCGCTTTCGTTCGCCGTGTGCACTCCGACTCAACCTAGGGCATGCAGTAGCGGCGAGCGACTCCTCTTCGACGTGCGGCTCCCTTCATCGGCGGCGAGCAACGTCGAGCGGCTCTCCAACTCCGACATCGTCGTTTTTGTTCACAGCACGGGCATGCAGTGCTCGGGCTTCTTTGCTCTGCTCAATGGCGACGGTTGCGAGGCCTTCGTGTAGCGGCGGTCTCCGGCTTCTCCTTTACGGCGGACTTCGACTTCGATCAGCTACTCGATCTCGGTGGCAAGCTCTCGACGGCAGCGATCTTCAGTGACTGCGAGGACAGCTCGAACGACAACGGTGAGTACTACGACAGTACGACGACTCGACTTCCACATGCAGGCTCTGTCGTCGACTCCGACGTCATTGCAACGACATCGACGGTGGCGTTCGAGCAGCGGGGGCTTCTCCATGGTGTCGGAGGCAAGATGACCATACAGTGAGAGATGTTTCTCCGGTGGATTCAGTTTGATGGTTTTCCGGTGGATTCAGTTTGATGTTTCTCCGGCGACAGTAGAGATGGACTTTGGCAGGCAGCGGTGGTGATGTCGATGAAAACGACAAGGAGACCTTGTCGGTGATTCAAAGCAGACGACGCTCACGGCTGTCTTGATGGTCTTTGGCGAGATGCTGAGTCTGCCGATAGCAAATGAACTAAGGAAACAAATTGTAGTTGGTGGCTTGCAGAGAGTTGCCAGTGGTTTGAAGTTGCTCGGGCTGTGCTTTGATGAAGGCTCGATAGAGGTGTACTTTGGCTTGAGGGTGTTTCGATGCAGATCATCAGCAAACGGCAGCACTTGCTTTAGATTGAAGATCGTACGGCTGCAGAGATCTCTTTTGCATGGGAGTCTAAGAAACATGCGGCTTTGTGTTTTGTTTAAGGGAAGGAGAATTGCTTCAGTTTGAGAATTCCTAGGGTTTTTATCAGTTTCTTTTTGGCCGCATGGTTTTTTGGAGAAAGGCACTTGGGTTTTTGTATGGCTGCGTGTGTTCCTTTCGAACTAGGGTTTCTTCTTTTTTTTTTGTTTTCAGCCGCTTCCTCACCAAAAAATCATCTCATAATTTGAGGGTTTATATATGATTAGGAGGGGATCAATGATGATAAAGGAGAATCCCATGACTAAAGGATTTTGAGATTTGAATGTAGGAATTTATGGGATTTGATTTCATCTCTAATGGCAATTCAAGTTGGTTTGGAGTTGTAGTAGGATTCGAATTGGATATGAAATTGGAATTTGAATTGAGTGGATATTTGGTGAGGATTTGTTTGCAACCAAAATGGATTAGGAGTTCAAATTGAATCCTAATTGATATGAACCAATCTAAGAGAATCTCTCATTATCATCTCACCAATTTTGACCAAGTCCCATTTCTTGTACACACCACTTCCTTTCTCATCCAAACTGCTATATGAATAGCAATTTCTCCAACGCTTAGAATAACGACTTTGCCATTCCTAAAACACACTTAGCACATAAGTTAAATAGTTCGCACATGTTTGTCATCATCAAACTAGAGTTCCTAGATCGTTGTGTCCAACAGAACTCTCGGCACATAAATCTTGGGAGGCTCTTCAGATGGCTTCCCTTGCTCCCTCTCAGTTGGGTTTTCCCTTGATGGCTTAGATGATGGAGGTTTTACCTCACTTTCAGAATTCTTCTCAGCATCAGACTCAGCTCTACTTGAGGCTCTCTTCCATTTCCAGCTTCTTTCTCTATAATAGGCCTGGCGGGGGCCCTCAAATTGCTTCCCACTTCTCAATGTGATCGCGTTCACATGCCCTCAGGGGTTCTCTTCAGTTTGCCCCAGAAACTTTCCATGAGCTTTCGACAACTGGGAAAGTTGTTGTGCCATCTGCGCCATTGTGGTCTCCATTGACTTTTGCCTCGACGCCAGTTGTTGCGTGGTAGAGCCAGCTGCTGCGTTCTCGTCATGAGCTGTTGAATTGAGTTTTGAAAGTAGTCATTCATCTGCCCTTGAGTCATAATGTGACACTACTACAAAATGGACCTTTAACAGCGCTTAAATAAGGCCTTTAATAGCGCTTTACAAGCGCTGTCTATCTCGCCGCTGCTATAGGGGGGTTGGTTTTAATAGCACTTTACAAGCGCTGTTAAAGGGGTCCTTTAACAGCGCTTGTTTGTGCAAGCACTGTTAAAGGGGTGGCCTTTAACAGCGCTTGTTAGTGCAAGCGCTGTTAAAGGGGGGCCTTTAACAGCGCTTCTTTAGTGCAAGCGCTGTTAAAGGCCCCCCTTTAACAGCGCTTGTTTGTGCAAGCGCTGTTAAAGGGGGGCCTTTAACAGCGCTTGTTCGTGCAAGCGCTGTTAAAGGGGGGCCTTTAACAGCGCTTCTATAGTGCAAGCGCTGTTAAAGGGGGGCCTTTAACAGCGCTTGTTAGTGCAAGCGCTGTTAAAGGGTGGCCTTTAACAGCGCTTCTTTAGTGCAAGCGCTGTTAAAGGCCCCCCTTTAACATCGCTTGTTAGTGCAAGCGCTGTTAAAGGGGGGCCTTTAACAGCGCTTCTTTAGTGCAAGCGCTGTTAAAGGCCCCCTTTTAACAGCGCTTCTTAGTGCAAGCGCTGTTAAAGGGGGGGGCCTTTAATAGCGCTTATTAGTGCAAGCGCTGTTAAAGGGGGGGCCTTTAACAGCGCTTGTTAGTGCAAGCGCTGTTAAAGAGAGGCCTTTAACAGCGCTTCTTTAGTGCAAGAATATGACACATCCAATAACTATATTGATAGTGAATAGATTCCAAGGAGAATGTTATTCTGGGATCCAACCCGTGGTGTGATGCTAGTAATCTTGCATCTCTACACTGACATTAAGATGATATTAACCACAAGGAGGCGAAAGCCTATATAGATCATTCAATAATATAATCATCCAGTAACTATATTGTTCCAATCATTCAAAAATAAAACATGTGCCTACATAGATCATTCACAAACTTCTAAACATAAATTCCCCTAGAAATATGTACAGCGGGTCAATTAAGAAGCTTGGGGTATGCTGATGATGGTAGTTGTAGCAGGCTAGGAAAATCATCGAAGCTAATCAGGTCTTCCAGCGCAAATACATAATCATCAGCTGATGACGACGTCGACAATGGGATGTTGCCGCTGGAGCCCGACTGATGTGTAGCACTAATATCAAACACCCCACAGCTGCAGCTGCTCCCCATTTCATGATCATTAGCCATCATCCCCATGTAGCCATGCTCCTCCTCTGGCTGCACCAGTGCTCGACTTCGCATAGCCTCCAACTCCATTTGTTACCAATGGATCCATGCTTGTTGTAGTGAGGGGGATAAACTCCGAATACACATCATCTGCATGAGGGATCAATGTGTGAGCACTGGTTGGCAATTGCTTCATCCTACGGTGCAGGAGAGGAAGACTGATAAGATACTTGGCCTTGCGGCAAGTTGCAGAAGCAGCAGTGTCGGAGGAAGATGTTGCCTCAGTGAGCAATGACCAGTTTCAAACCAGTAGGGTGAAGCCGCGGTGTGTTAGCCTCATGAAACTGACGAGCAACACCACCATCTCTGGATCAATGCATATCTGCTATCACCAAAGAAATTTGAATGGATAAAACTATTACGGAACTTAAAAGGGAACTTGATGGTATGTATGCCAACAGGTGTAAGCCAACAATGGTGAATTTCACCATCAAGCTTTCTGAAGCTAACATCTGGAAGCAAGCGAACAGTCAGACTTTTGATAGACCTGACAAATTAAAATTTCAACCCAATGGCTCAACAAATAAATGATGCCAGATAGAATTACGGAAACCATTTCAGTGTGAGATACAGATAACACATAATTTCATAATATTGACATTGCAATCCTTCTTCCTGTTGTTTAACAAGTATTCAGAATTAGAACCATTCTATTAATAATGACATTGCCGAACCATTCTATTAATTATTCGGTTAGGTATTAGTGTTTTGTAGATCAACTGGTTAAATCCCCATCGGAATGGCATATGCATTCCTCTGACTCACAATAATTGAATTCACATACAGAACTGAAGAGAAGTTTTTGCATACCTTCACCAGGGCTTTTCACCCTCTGAATATCAATTATTACTCCCCACGTAACATCATCTTTGGTGGAGAAAGCTGGCTTTTGATCATCACGTGTGCATCTTACACGTACAAGCCTGCCAACCTGTAAGAATGGTAGACAGTGCTTGGGGGAAAACACAATATCCCGAACATCATTTTTTAAACGTTTGTATTGTTGTAGGAGATCATAATAATCCTTCAAGCTCTCCTCTTCTTCAATGATAATTGAATTTCTCTCAGCTTCCAAATCCTTTGCTTGTTTCTGTAGCCAACACTTAACTGGATTAGGAACTATAGCAAGTGATGATAATGACCAGTTTAGTGCAAGGCTTTGAGCAACATCCAAGCCTCATATTTGCTATTTGTTAGTAGGTAAATAGAATGAGAGGTATAGCTACCCAGCATTTAGCAAATCATCACATGTGCATTCTTTCAAGGTATGAATGCAGAAGCTTCACTAGTTATTTATTTAATATTAAGATCCTGTTCAGAAAGAAATAGAGGAGTTCTTTAATAATCAATGCAACAAACCTCAAGATTGGGTAATGCACGATCAGCTTGAAATTGATAAAATGAATTTCTGAGAAGATTTTCTGGGTCACCATCTTCACATCTTATTTGATTCAACAGCATATTGTAGCTTAAGTGGAAAGCACTGTTACGAGGAAAAACATATTAGAGAAGAAGCACAAGTTCGCAGAGAAAATGTCAGGCTGTACAACTACAAAAGAACTGCAAGCCAAAATAAATGAAGGTTATAATCATAGCAAGTGAGGCTTATGCCTAAAATTCTCATCGCACGAAGTTAATAAAGCATCTCTGCGCCAACTGCATAACGTTTACCTTTTGTTGCTAAATTACATGTAAGCATTTAAGCAAAATACATTGGCTATGATGAAGTATTTCTTCTTAGACAATTACAAGATCAAATGAACATGAGTAGAAAGATGCATGTCACCCAAAAATTCAAGTTTATCCAAGTTATAAATACCCAGGTGACAGTCGTATATTTCTTTGCGATAATTAACCAAATCTTTAAAGTGAAAAGTGATGTAGAAATTGCCACATGATGATACAGCAAACAATTGGCTGTCATAATAACAACGCATACCATCATTTATTTTTCATTGGAATGATTGATGGACGATGAAATACCATTTAACTCGAACGACCAGTCAAAAGAAATTGCCCGGTATATAAAATGCCAGGAATTTTTAAGAGGCAGCAATGATCCCGGCATCTTAAGCTACATAGTCCAAATTCAAGATGAATCTGCCAAATTAATTAAATCAGGGTATGATATGCATGGAACATTGCAAAATGAATACTCTAAATAAAAATCATGCACGCTGTCACATTAAATCATACTAAAATCTGGAAACCAATCATCTGATGAAGAGCTGAAGGGAATTAAACATGTTATCAAGGAGCACTATAACATTCTAGCATTCTCAGATCCAGCAAATGCCCAACATTTAGTATACTGAATGTATCATAATGTGCATATGCCAAGTCACTGGTTTCAGTAATTTAGATTTGTTAAACACCACGTTTCACACTTTTTTAATGATATTTTTTGCATGCGGCTAGATGATTACTCCGAACAATCTGCAGAGAATCCATTTGAGAGAAACTAAAAAGCCTGGAGTCATATGAAACACTTACTGTATTGCACACCATTCTCTGAATAGAGCTAGAGCTATGGCTTCGATGTGCTTGGAAGACTTCCAATGAATAACCATACCTCGTGCACCCATTTACAAACACATCCTCCCACACATCAAGCATATGCTTAAAGGCCTTGTCAACCAAATGAGCGATAAATATCACCCCTGATATTTAGCAATTAAGATGTTTATCCCATGTTTTCAAGATACATCAATAACATCCACAACTCCTACAGTGTTTACATTAATGTTAAGGACTTGGTTATTGGCATGTAATGGTGAAATTTCAGAAGCAGGACAGAAAATGAACGATGAAAAAAAAAATTAGTTAGGGGATGACAGCAAACTTAACATTTGTCACACAACATGCTTTTGGCACATGCAGAAAGAGGCATCTCAGGAAACCACTGCATCCAAAAACGCAGGCCTTTTGGCACATGCATTACTTTTTTAACTTTCGGTGCATATGCCCAAACCAACATAATGGGTCTTACCACAATTGATCCTGTTATGATATTACTTATAATATGGTGCAATATATGAGATTGTGAAGAACTTTTATGTTAAAAAATTACAATCACAACTTTATAATGCTACAAAAAGCAAGCATTATTAATGCAAATTGACCAAATATCACAACTTTATCAAAGGGTTAAAAAAACAAAGTTTCACTGAATACCGACCTTTAGGGTGCACATCTATACTAAAGTGACATATTTCTGGACCACATAACGACACCAATCTTCCTTGACTTCAGCTAGTTGATCAGGAGAGTAAGTAGCACATTGGTAGTCAGGGAAGTACTACAAAATAGAATATCATAGCAAATAGCAAATATATGTTATAATCAAATATTAGCAAATATAACTAAAAAATGCGAAAAATATAAATTAAAACTAAAACTACATACCGTATCTGGGATGATGTTTTCATTTTGTGAAAGGATTTCTTTCATGAATCGCATAACATAATAACCACAATCAATTGTATTGGTCTGAAGGGGGCACTATACAATTCAAAAAATGAAAAATTATATGAATGGTGAGTTATCCTTGGTTGATCTAGATTTGAGCAACATATGAAATTAGAAGAGACCGTTGTACATACATTTATACGGATCCACGTGGGTTTGTTTGATCTAGATTTTGGGCCCCTGGTTCCCTTAGAAGCACGATAAATGCACAAAGCTCTAACAAAATAAAATAAATTTAGTCAACTCGTTATATTCAACATATATCATATTTACATATTGACATAAAACACAATTAACTTACTTGTCGAATGTATCCTTCATGGTTCGATTATATTTTGGATCATGATGCAAGGAATCCAAATAATATATTGTCTCTGATGTGGCATTGATGACTAACAACACCCAATGACCCCTACAAAAGTAGTTAGCAAATTCTAAGTGACTACATTCTTAGGAATTCATTAAATTAAATAAAATATATTAAAAATTTATTTACCCTGTATTATATGGTGCCAAGAATAACTTCCCTGTCTCGTTATATTCAATAAGTGCATCGGCTATATACTTCGTTGGCTCATCAACAAAAGAAGATGTGTTATGTGGGCATAAGAATGAGAATCTCCTTGTGTTTTGTCTGTTGACAACCAACTCATAGTACAAGTACCTTGAATGAAGATTAAAAATAAGTTATCAATAATATCAACGTTTAATTGAAATGAAATTCTAAAAATTGTTTACTTAAAGTACCTGATATATACACAGATTATCAGACAATCCAACCACTCGTGTTGAAGAAGTTCATTGACAATTTGATGACTAATTAACTCCATATATGATATACCAAAAATGTCTCTCTCCATGTCTATTTGTAACAGCGCACCACCTTGAAGCTTTTGTGTAGCATATATCTGAATAAAATTGCAATACATGGAGAGGTTATTTGCAGCAACTGCAGGAGAGGACTCCTGATGTTTTGACTCTACTTTTTCGTGTTTCTTTTTACTAGTTGCACGACCAGCATGGGAGGGCTCCTGATGTTTTGCCTTTACTTTTTCTTGTTTCTTTTTAGGAGTACCTGACTCCTTTGTTTTTACCGACTCTTTGACGTTAGATTTTGCGGGCATCTGTATGGGAAATCATTTAAGTGAATCATTTGGTTAGAAAATAATGAAACAACAATATAAGAATCTAATGTATACTATAAGAAGTCTTACCGTAGAGACCAAATCAATAAGGTTGGTTGGCCATGCAACAAAAGTACCAATCACATCACCTACTACCATGACTCCTGCATCCTCTATAGGTATTGGTAGCGGTGCATCTGACTCTATCACATGTTCAACCATAACTTTCATATGAGTCATGGGTAATGATATATTGTGTAGTTTTCTATCATCAGGACGATTAAAGACCTTTCCCTTCCCAACTATGCGATGTGTTGGGGATGATAAATAGAAATTGCATGATGAGATGTCCTAAAACAAAAATTTCATAAAGAAAACATCAATTAATGTTGTTAATCATACATGAATGTATTTTGCTAATAATATCTTGAATTAATTATTTGTAAATGCAATAATTTAATAGAAAACCACTTACTTCAGGAATATTACAGGAAAGAAGCGTGCAACTACCACTTTTGCTGATTGTAGCTAATTCTTTGGTGTGACCCATACTCTCAAATACTTTCATCTTCTCTAAGAGCAATGCCACTGTTTCTCTCAAGTCCGCGTTATCATTATTTCTTCTGTGCTTTTCACTTGGGAAACAATCTTTTACTGACGGCCCGAATCCATAACCTCTAACCCGTCCAGGATACTCTGGGACATTTAAGACTCGAGAAAGTATATCCTGCGAGTCCTGTAACTGATCCTGTGATGTAGTTTGTGAAATGGTCTCCTGGCACATAAATTTGAAAGGTAACATGTACATCATTAATGATAAAATAAGAAAATAATAAAAGAACTAGAGTAAAATGATATCATACTTACAATTTTATCACACACTTGCTGAACATTTTCATTATCAACCACTCCTAACTTATTTACACGAGCACCCTTCCATAAATCATGACGGGCTATGGATGTGTCATTTGATTCTGACTCCTTTAACTGTACATTCAGACAATTAAGATAATTAATAAATTGATTGAAAATCATTTCTAACATCTTGTACGTTATATCTTTTGCATACTTACCATCTTTTGCTCAAGGCGTGCGTAACCCATACGGCCCTTTCTATATGGGTACATATGATTTAATGCTCTTTTTCGATTTTGAGTGCTTCGCATCTATTTAGGCACAAAGCAACTATATTAATACAAATTAATATGTTTAGTCAGATTCCTCAAAATGAGTAACATTACCTTAAATTCATCGCACTGACGTTTAGCAACAAACGCTCTCCATTGATCATCAGATATGAAAGGATACTCATGTGGAGGATGCTCAATAACACTACCACTTTCATCACAAACATAATTCTTTGTTAAGTATGTTCTGAAATTTCTACAAAGTTTGCCTGCTTCTTTAAGAATATATCTCCGATGACTATCATCAACAATGAAAGATGTCTACAAAAGTGTGCTCAATTGTGTTAGTATGTTTGTATAAGAATAAAAAAAGATGAGAGTATGTATATTACCTTTATATCCTTCCAGATGTTTTCTTTCACTACTTTTAAAGCCGACGATTTCCAGTTATCACATGTTATTGGCACCATCTGTCGGGTAATTGCCCCAATATAACTCACAAATATAGCACTGTTAGGATCAATTGGTTGACCCCTATCATTCCATCCAACCTAATAACAATGATAGAATAAGAAAATGAATATATGTTGATGAAAATTAATATGATTAAATAATAATAACTTGTTAGTAGAATACCTTAAATGATATCCCTTTGCTGCGTGCACGAATAACTCCCTCCATAGCGGTCACTCCACGTTTAATAACATTTTCCTCAATATTAGGAGCATCACCATCAAGGGGAACACAGTTGTCATCACTAGAAGACATTTATCTACAACAAAGTAAAACAACATTAAATTGTTAGTTCACAAGAAAAGATGCAAGAAAAATGAATTAAGATCAATATACATCACTCACCAGAAAAAGTCGTATGAACTTAATTAGGTTAATCTTTTCCTTTTCCTTGTTGGATTAATACTTGTTTGTCCCTTCATGACATGAAATGACGGATTGACCCAAATCCCCTCATCATGATCATCTCTCATATAGAAACCATCATCTACAGTAGGATCAATATCAAGTGATTGTGATGTCCCTAAGAAAGGATCATTCTCAGTATTGATATCTTCATGTGCTTGGCTACGACAGTCATTTAATTTGTTATTCAACAACACAATGGACCACTTCACATCAGTGGGATCTGTGACATAGAATACTTGTTGAGCTTGCGAAGCTAAAATAAAAGGCTCGTCCTTATACCCCTCCCTATTGAGATCCACCCGCATGAACCCTAACTCATCAATTTGAACCCCATTATTGTTGTCTGCCCACTTACAACCAAACACAGCCAATCGAAACATACTATAATCCAACTCACATATGCGTTCAATAACACCAAAGTATGACATATTTGCATATATGGGATTTCTGTCTTTTGCACTAGAGATGTGCATAGATTCAGCTACAAGAGTCACACCACTGTTTTGCATTGTACTTTGATCATCATGATCTTTAGTGTAGAATGTGTACCCGTTAATAAGGTAACCATTGTGAGAAAAAACGTGTACACTTGGACCATTTGCTAACCATCTCAATCTATCTGAAACTGAAGTTCTATTTATAGCCAACTCTCCAAAGACTTGTTCTTTCAGCCATGTTATAAAAGACCGATTGTGTTCTCTTGTAATCCAATTCTCATTCCTATTTGGGTTTGAATTTCGAAGTATTTCCTTGTGTCTTTCAGCATACGGCTCAACTTCAACATCATTGTGCAGAACATATAAATGTGCTTGCTCCCACTCTGTCCTTGATATGAGCACTACATCACCTCCCTTAATCCCTTCCCCTGATATTCTTCCTGTGTGATGAGACCTTGGAAGCCCTATGGAATCAACATTGCTTAGGTACTCTGTACAAAATTCAACAGCTTCTTCAACTATGTAACGCTCAACCATACAACCTTCTGGTCGACTACGGTTTTTCACATACCCTTTTAATATCTTCATATAGCGCTCGATCGGGTACATCCATCTCATATAGGCTGGTCCACACAATTGTGTCTCTCTAACCAGGTGAACAGTGAGATGAACCATTATGTCAAAGAAGGATGGTGGTAAATACATCTCAAGCTCACACAATGTGACAACAATTTCTTTTTGCAATGCCGGTAACTTTCCAGGATCAATAACTTTACTGCAAATTGCCCTGAAGAAGAAACATAGTTTTGTGATGGTCACCCTCACCTTTTTGGCAAAATGGAACGTATACCCACTGGTAGTAAATGCTCCATCAAAACATGACAATCATGATATTTTAGACCTTTTAACTTGAGATCTTTCATAGATACGAGGCTTCTAATGTTTGACGAGTATCCCTCTGGAACTTTAACTCCATCGAGAAACTTACAAAAAACTTTTTTTCTTTCCTAGATAGAGTATGAGCTGCAGGAGGTAGATATGTACGCTTTCCCTTCTTTACCGGTCCCAATTCCATCCTCATTCCCATACTTACCATGTCCAACCTCGCATTTATCCCATCTTTACTCTTTCCTGGAACATTAAGCAACGTCCCGATAACACTTTCAAAAACATTCTTTTCAATATGCATCACATCAAGGAAATGTCTTACATACAATGACTTCCAATATGGTAATTCAAAGAAAATAGAGTTTTTCTTCCACCCACTGGTGACAAGTTCTCCTGCAAATGGCTTACCAAAATTACTTCTTAAATTCTTTACCTTTTCAAACAGCTTATCACCGGTCAATGGCACAGGAGCTCTACATTCCTCTGTATTCCCATTGAATGCTTTCCTCAACCACCGGTAACGATGCCTCACGGGTAAAAATCTACGATGTCCAAGGAAGACATTCTTCTTACAATGTTCCAACCGCATCCAATACGTACTCTCTTCACATAAAGGGCATGCACACTTTCCTTTGATACTATATCCTGACAGATTACCATATGCTGGAAAATCATTAATTGTGCCAAATAACATAGCCCTCAAGTTGAAATTCTCTTTCTTGTACCCATCGTACACCTCTACACCTGTGTCCCACATTTGTTTCAAATCTTCAATTAACGGAGACAAGTATATGTCTATATCATTTCCTGGTTGTTTAGGCCCAGAAATTAACATAGACAACATCATGTACTTGCGCTTCATGCATAACCATGGAGGTAGATTATAAATCATCAAAATCACTGGCGATGTGCTGTGGGAACTACTTTGAATACCATGTGGGTTCATTCCGTCGGTAGACAATGCAATTCGTAGGTTTCTTGCTTCTTCCCCAAATTCAGGATAATCGTGATCAAATTTTGTCCATTGAGGAGAATCTGCTGGGTGACGGAACATGCCATCTTTAATCCGTTCATTTGAATGCCACGTCAAGTGTTTTGCATCTTCTGGACTGCGATACATGCGCCTAAATCTCGGTATTATGGGGAAATACCATGCCACCTTCACTGGAGTTGATTCTTTTCTTTTATATCGTGAGGCATTACATTTAGGACACATGTTTAACGATGCATATTCATTACGAAATAAGATGCAATCGTTAGGACAAGCATGAATCCTCTCATAGCTCATGCCTATAGAGCATAACATTCGCTTAGCCTCATATGTTCGACTAGGAAGCACATTATCTTCTGGCAACATATCCTTTAGAATTATGAGTAATTCTGTGAAACTCTTATCAGACCATCCATTGCTCGCTTTCAAGTTATACAATTTTAATACCGCCGACAATCGGTTGAACTTAGTACAACCACTGTACAATGGCTTCTCCGCATCACTGACCAACCTCGTAAACATTTCAGGACAATCCCGGAGATCCTCTTCAACCATATTTGCCATCTCTTCAAGGCGATCGTCATCATATATATTTGTATTGGTATCACTTGTAGCTTACCTCTCTGTACTCCCAAATTCACTGCACTCTTCTCTTGTCTCACCGTGCCTGGTCCAACATGTATAACTTTGATCGATTCCATTGCACACTAAATGATCTTTCAACTCATCCTTGTTAACTCCCCTTGCATAGCAACAATTTAAACATGGGCATATGATTTTCCTTGGATTTTCAGCATGATCAACTGCAAATCTAATGAACTCTTTAACTCCATCCTCATATTCTTTCGATAAACGATTTGCAGACATCCATTTTCGATCCATATTTATCAATCTAACAAAAAAATTATTAACATTAGTTATTTTGTTATTTGAGATGTTAAAGTCTGAATACAAGAAGGCAAACCTGGAGATAAAACAAGCAGAGGGCAATGGCACCGTTATAGCAAAGTAGGCCTTAGAGAAGACCAATCACAAAAGTATTAACTCCTGCAAGTAACACGAAGTTGTTTTTAGTTATATATAAAAGCGCCTAATAGTCTGTATTTCCAACAAGAAGCCCTGCCTGAATACAACTTCGATCTTGCAAATGAAACACTGGAATTCAAGGCAAGTGTTCTTTCCCTCGTCAAGAATACCAATCAAGCTTGCTTGATCAAATGTGCAATAGTGGCTGTCACCAACCCAAGAATCGCACCAGCTGTAACCTGAAATAAAATGAAATTAAGTTGTACGCGTGTTAGACAAATATTACAGGTCTGAGTCTTCAAATGCTGGCAAAAAGCACAAGTGAGCAAATAAATTGCACACTTATTGCTCCATGTCCATGGTTCATGCAATCTAACATCCAACTGTATAATCCTACCAAGGGAATTACCCATCTTCCACGAGTACATGCAAAATTAGAGTTCATGTGCTTTTAAAAACTGGAATTAAGCGGTTTCGTAAGTTCAACGATTGATCTAAAGAATTGGTTGTTTTAGCAAAATAGATATCTAACCAAGTAATGCAGTAAATATGTTCTGTATCCACTCTATTAGACTTGATGCAAAGTGCACTAATATATATATAAGTTAGAGAGATACATGTATGTGTCCCACTTCCAAGAGAATAATCAGTAAAAGGATAGTGGCCAAACGCACAAACTATTATGAGTACTTAAGCTTTTCAATACTATGGGTCCCACTTCCCAGAACATGTATGTGATTAGCTCCTGGAAATATGTACAAGGGGGGTAGTTATATGGATCCATATGCCCTATTCAAGAACTTAATAAAGGTTTGTACATGTTCGAAATATCTGCAGAGTGTAACTTACAAGAATGTCTTCAGCATATGTATCTCTCTAACATCAAAAACTTGCACATATATCCTCTAATATTTCATATAATTTGTATGTAAGCATGTTGCTGTATTACTCAATATAAAAATCAACATTGTAGATACAGAAGAAAACATTTCAACAATTATACTCAAATAAATATAATTTAAGCGGTTTCGTAAGTTCAACGATTGATCTAAAGAATTGGTTGTTTTAGCAAAATAGATATCTAACCAAGTAATGCAGTAAATATGTTCTGTATCCACTCTATTAGACTTGATGCAAAGTGCACTAATATATATATAAGTTCCAATAGAAGCCCCCATAATATGACAAAAAATTTACAGGGTAATTGATAGCAAAATTAAAGTTTCATTTAGGCACGCTAAAAAATCAAGCAAAATGTGTAGCCAACAAAATCACTTGGACAACATAATGCCAACATACTGGAATATCAAATCAAAACTCACCCTACTTCTAAATGAAGAAATAGCCTGGTACTTAAACCATGTACTTTTTCTACATTAAAATATCCAAGGCAAAACATTGGATTGGGGGGGAGATGTATATAAAATACCAAGCATCAAGTAACAAGGTGCTAAGAATATGCTGGTCCATTTGTTATTGCCAAGTGAATCAATCCAATCACACAAAAATTCATATTGGAAACTCCGTTTGAACTCGGAAGAACAATAACTAAGCAACAGCCATCCAATGCCAATAGAGTTAAGACTACAACGACATACATATATCATGATAAATACCAAACTAATGGTTGGCAGAATAATCAGTAAAAGGATAGTGGCCAAACGCACAAACTATTATGAGTACTTAAGCTTTTCAATACTATGGGTCCCACTTCCCAGAACATGTATGTGATTAGCTCCTGGAAATATGTACAAAGGGGGTAGTTATATGGATCCATATGCCCTATTCAAGAACTTAATAAAGGTGTGTACATGTTCGAAATATCTGCAGAGTGTAACTTACAAGAATGTCTTCAGCATATGTATCTCTCTAACATCAAAAACTTGCACATATATCCTCTAATATTTCATATAATTTGTATGTAAGCATGTTGCTGTATTACTCAATATAAATATCAACATTGTAGATACAAAAGAAAACATTTCAACAATTATACTCAAATAAAGATAAATTAAGCGGTTTCGTAAGTTCAACGATTGATCTAAAGAATTGGTTGTTTTAGCAAAATAGATATCTAACCAAGTAATGCAGTAAATATGTTCTGTATCCACTCTATTAGACTTGATGCAAAGTGCACTAATATATATATAAGTTCCAATAGAAGCCCCCATAATATGACAAAAAATTTACAGGGTAATTGATAGCAAAATTAAAGTTTCATTTAGGCACGCTAAAAAATCAAGCAAAATGTGTAGCCAACAAAATCACTTGGACAACATAATGCCAACATATTGGAATATCAAATCAAAACTCACCCTACTTCTAAATGAAGAAATAGCCTGGTACTTAAACCATGTACTTTTTCTACATTAAAATATCCAAGGCAAAACATTGGATTGGGGGGAGATGTATATAAAATACCAAGCATCAAGTAACAAGGTGCTAAGAATATGCTGGTCCATTTGTTATTGCCAAGTGAATCAATCCAATCACACAAAAATTCATATTGGAAACTCCGTTTGAACTCGGAAGAACAATAACTAAGCAACAGCCATCCAATGCCAATAGAGTTAAGACTACAGCGACATACATATATCATGATAAATACCAAACTAATGGTTGGCAGAATAATCAGTAAAAGGATAGTGGCCAAACGCACAAACTATTATGAGTACTTAAGCTTTTCAATACTATGGGTCCCACTTCCCAGAACATGTATGTGATTAGCTCCTGGAAATATGTACAAAGGGGGTAGTTATATGGATCCATATGCCCTATTCAAGAACTTAATAAAGGTGTGTACATGTTCGAAATATCTGCAGAGTGTAACTTACAAGAATGTCTTCAGCATATGTATCTCTCTAACATCAAAAACTTGCACATATATCCTCTAATATTTCATATAATTTGTATGTAAGCATGTTGCTGTATTACTCAATATAAAAATCAACATTGTAGATACAAAAGAAAACATTTCAACAATTATACTCTATGTAGCATGTTGTGTTTATTATATAATGCACCTCAATAAGGCAAGTCCGTTTTAATTTTTCTTAAGCCACTCCCTATTTCATGCCCATTATTTAGATAGAGACCATCTGTATTCAATAAAACATCAAATAAAGATAAATTTGTCCACAAGATGTGGTGTATTAAGCAATAGACCATACCAGATGGTCCATTTTTGTGGCTTAAGGAATCATTTGATCCATATGGAAGCTCGCCAATAAAAACCAAACGACTGGGTATAGATTTTGAAACAATAAGGTGATGAACACCTTTCATTGCTTCCTCGTACATCTCATGGAATATTTAACCTGGTTATTATGACTACTCTTTTGTTGAATCCAGACTTTAATTAAGTACTCATAATAGCTGTCAAACTCAAACTCAACAACTGCAATACTGGAACTCAAACTCAATGTATTGAATGTTTGCAATAGCTAATTTTTCAACAACTGCAATATGTAGGGTGAAACATCAACAGCAGGGAAACACATACAAACAAGCACATAAACCAAATTGCATACACCACTTCAATTAATAATATTCAATATTAATTTTGATCCACTTAATATTGAATATGCATTGCACAACCACATAAAAAAAGAATTAACATTGATCATAGATGGCAAAAAAGAATTAACATTGATCAGTCCCGACATATATTGAGTTTTCAGGAACTTCATGGTCATTTACAACAATTGTGACCTTGCAATTGCACCTTCCATAAACTACGCTATTCAAATTCAATACCCCATTTTAAAGGACATGTTAAGAATGGCCAAATGTCAACTTTGAAGGCTTCATAAATTAGAATGTGAAGAAACACCACTGGTATGCAAAGAGGCATGCTTAAAATTGATATAAATTGCAATGCAAAAACACTATTGTAATACTCCTTAATGTGTAAATAAAGGAAGAATGCCAAAAGATACCATTGGAATGCCACTTATTTCACGGTTACATAAATTGAAAGGGCAAAGGATATCTTTATGGCTATATAAACTTGAATTCCATAAGTCACTATTAAAACTACATAAAAATGTATGTAATGTTATGAATTTCAAGAGACATTCTAACAGTATATAAGGAGACCATAAAAATAAGCATTGCATTGGATTGCATTCTTAAGTTGTATCTTAAAAAGTTGAGGGTGTTTCCCCCTGATGGAAATCATTTAAGTCTAAAAGGTATGCTCATTGTGATTGTTGTAGCATTGGCTGAATCGAGCATATGATTCCTCCAACATAAGTCAGAGCACCCTAATCAGGTCAAAGCTTACCAAACATGTAAAGGAAAATATTAACAGATCAATCTATAACATCTTTTGATGAGGGATATGAATGGCATACATGTTTGCCTTCAGTCTAATCACGTCGCCAGAGAATTTAAAGAAATAACATCTTTTGATGAGGAACTCAAAAGAAATGCCTTACGTATGAATTTAAAAAGCAGCTACAGATTAAAGAAACAATCCCAATAATAGGTTAAGCCCATGCTACTCAAAATTACTTTAATATAATATCGTTGTGATAACAACACTAATGACTGCAAGAACAATGCCTTCATCCAAAACGTTTGGGGTCACCTACAGGAAGCCTAGGGATCATTTTTCTGCATTAAGCAATGCTAAGGATCGTATTCATGCTATCATACGATACATCCAACATGTCACCAATTTATGCCTAATTCTTTAATGGATCCAGATTAATGTTTCTAATGATAGGGTTATGCCTCTTTTATTTAACATTTTTGCAATGCATACACTTGATCAAATTGAAACCCATTAAACAAGTCATCTTAATTTGCTTCTAAGCATCCACTGTTAAAATCATGGTCTTCTTCCCTAATACGAAATCTATAATTAAGGGAAGCCGATATGCCATGGAAAAAGAAAGAAAAAACAGAACAATAAAATCAAGAAAAAGTGAAAATCATACCCAACATACAATTATTTTAATAAAGCATAACAAGATGGAACAAACCCTAATCTTAGCGTTGGCTTACAGGACCACATATGTGAACAGCCTGAGAATTGACACAACCACCGCAAACCCTACCCTTTTGAGGCGATGGTTACGGGCGCCTGGGTCGGCGATGTGGGGCCGTCGCCTACGTCGGGGCGGTCGTTGAGGCGATGGTCGACCGAGCGACGAAGAGGTATTAGGGTCACGCAAAGAGGTAAGATGGACGAGGGAATAGGGCTTCTCGAGCGCACGAAGTAGCGGCGAGAATTTTCAACGAAGCAGCGGCTGCGACACAACTCGCGCGATCAACGAGCAGCGGCGGGGTTAGGGCTTCTCGGGCTTCTAACTTCTCCTAATTAAAAAGCAAACCGCATACGAAGTTTGATACACAATAAAAAATCAAATCAACGAACCGCTGGGCGCGTGAACTTAATTTCTCGTAGAAAACATACTGCGCGCAAATACCTTTAACAGCGCTTGCTTGTACAAGCGCTGTTAAAGGCCACCCTTTAACAGCGCTTGCACAAGCAAGCGCTGTTAAAGGGTGGCCTTTAACAGCGCTTGTTTGTGCAAGCGCTGTTAAAGGGTGGCCTTTAACAGCGCTTGTAAAAACAAGCGCTGTTAAAGGTCCCCCTTTAACAGCGCTTGCTTGTGCAAGCGCTGTTAAAGGGTGGCCTTTAACAGCGCTTGTATTAAACAAGCGCTGTCTATGATGGACCTTTAACAGCGCTTGTTCTAAAGAAGCGCTGTTAAAGGCCACCATTTACAGCGCTTGTACCTTTAACAGCGCTTATAGAAAGAAGCGCTGTCTATTATCTGTGTCTCTAATACACAGCGCTTGTAGAAACAGGCGCTGTCTATTGTTGGACCTTTAACAGCGCTTGCAGAAAAAAGCGCTGTCTATTCTCCGACCTTTAACAGCGCTTGCAAAAAGAAGCGCTGTCTATTATATGTGCCTCTAATTAACAGCGCTTATAATTGGCAAGCGCTATTAAAGGTGTGCTATTAAAGGTCCTTTTTGTAGTAGTGTGACTCTCAATCAGCATCTCCAAGCTAGACTTCTAAGCAAGGGGTATGTTCGTAGGAGGCCTCTGGTTGAAATTCTGGAATTGCACTTGAGGAGTTGGACCCTGAAAATCCTGGGATTGCTGAGGGTACTGTGGTTGTCACTCCTCGCTTTCTATTCTATAGGGAGCGAGGACGCAAGCGGGTCCGCGGTAGGCTTAAAACAAGGAGTAGTTTTTTCCTTTTTCTTTTCTTCTTCCTCAATGTTTAAACACACTAAGCGTCTGTGTGGAAATTTCAGATCCTTGCATGCAAATTTAAGAAACAACTTAAATAACATTAATACATATCTAGCGTACAAAATTTAAGATTCAATTTGGGCCTAGCATGTCCAATTCAAACAAACATACAAATTACATTAATAAAATAGGAAATGTTGATGCGAAGGTACAAATGCTCTAATCTTCAGAGGGCATATTCTCCACGTACTCGTCAAGCGCTGGATCTACCTCTACAGGAATGTCCTTCATAAATTCACTCTCAATACCTGAGAGACATTTCATAAAACAACAATTGAAATGTCCGTCAGCGAGGTTTACTCGACAAGTAATTTCTGCAAAAAGAAAGATTAAGTATTTTAATTAATCCAAGCTGTACTCAAGCTATAACCATAATCAATGTTTGCATTGATGATAATCGGCATTCTAACATTGATTCTCATAAACGGGTTTGGTCAAGGTTGGTCAAGTAGGTCATTATCCCCACAAGCAGGGTGATCCAAAACTTGGGTCCAAGCGAAACCGGCCGTCCCGGTAAACCAATAATAAGAGTGCCAATTAACCATCTCTGCCCTATCGATTTAGTCATAACTTTATAGTCAAGCGTGTGGTGAGTACTTAAAGACAAGCAACAAGTTTAACTTAAAATAGCTATATCAGTTAAACATTCACATCAATTTGCAACATGTAGTAATTTAATCATTTGATAGCAATTTGCAATCCTATTAGCAACATGTAACAATTTAAAATTTGATAACAAATCTGTAATGTTGTTAGCAACCTGTAGAAGAAGAGGTTAAAGCAATATTTAATGACACATTTATTCTAGTGATAAGTCCATGTCCAAGAGTATGAGAATGACTAACATGCGCCCCGTGACGGGAGCTAATCTGTGACGCTACTCACCAACCCCATAGGGCGACGATCAAGCACTAACATCCAAAAGTGGTGAAGGTATTTGTTAGGTGCATCCATTCACTCCGTAACACTTATAACCATAGACTACACCAATCCCACAGGTCAAGTCAGGTGCCGGGTCAAAGTAAGTGTACTATCTATTTTAAAATTCAATCATATGAATTCGATCTGTTCTTCAGTCTGTTCTATTCAATTTGCATCGTATTAGATGCGTATAATGTCTCATCAGTCCATTCAATAATATCAACTAATTTCACAGTTTTGGTGATTCAGTTAATCAATTATATAAAGCGTTGAAACGTGCAATCATTTAAAGAAAAGAGCATAGAAACGGTTTTAACTAACAAATGAGGATAAATAAGTTTAAAATATTTTTCTAAGGTTAGTAGATATTTTTCGAGATTTTAAAATAATTAACGGGGATTTTTCTTAATTGATACGACGCAAAAACTAATTTAAAAACGAGAAAATGATTTTTAAAATATATTTCAAAGATTTCTCTAGGGCAAACCATATATCGGAATTCTTCTAACAAGCGGTCCAAATAACCGCCTCATCTAGTATTACAACATATATTTTTCTTGTATATTAGTGTACGTGAAAACCTCGAGTTACAAATTTGTAAGCGAAAGTAACCTTATTAAGTTTTATCTTTAAAAATTTACTGCGAGAAATGTACTTGCCTCTTGACAATGAAACTAGCGCCAATGAGTCCGTTTCGTAGCCTACATAATTTACTATTAATTTTATTCAATAATATTATATATATATATATATATTTATTCGTATACGTACCTCTTCCTCACGTATATATCGCTATTACTGTTCACCGAAGTAGCCCGCAGGGCTTTTTGTTTGATGAGGGTCGGCGGAGTGGTGTTGCAAGCGGCGGCGGGTGCTGGAGTCGGTCGGTTGGACGGGCAGAGTTGGCACACGGTGGCAGAGGCACGGTGGAGCAGAGGCAGCAGTGGCTGTCACGGTTTCTTTCCGAGCGTACGTTTTTCATGCGCGTACTTTTGTTCGTACGCATATTTATTTTGAACTCTTCTTGCATCTGAACCTTATGTTGTGATATGCTGTTGTGACCCTCTGGAAGAGTACTTATTTGTGGAATTATTTTGGAACGTCATTTCGCCGGTCGTTCTCCCACAAAATAACTTTGTTTGAGGAGGTGTCGTAGTTTTCACTTTTGTCGTTAGACCTTTTTATTTTTAGTTCCATTTCCCTTCACCCTAGCCGTGACCGAACTTCTTAGTTTCGTTTCTCTCGTTGATACGGTCTCCCCGGTAATTTTCTCATAATTATCGGGCTCCGTTTGACCCGCTTTTGCATTAATTTCCAATCAATTATATTTACGCCTAAGTTTCACATGATTAATTTCCCTAAGCTAGGCTCATCCACTTTTGCCCTTAACTGCACCCTACCCTCTCACACACACTCTCCCATCTACCCATAAGTCTACCACAATCCTATGTTGTTTAGCAAATGTGAGAATCTATCAGATTTTGACTATACACAACCTTAAGTGTACCCATTCCTTCTTCTTCTTCTTCTTCTCTCTCTCTCTCTCTCTCTCTCTCTCTCTCTCTCTCTCTCTCTCTCTCTCTCTCTCTCTCTCTCTCTTCTATTCCCTTAAGTGCACCCCAAAATCAACCCTACATAGCAACCCAAACCCTTTTAACCCGCAAAAGCCCTAGGGCTTGTTTTCATCCTTGCGTTTCTTCTCCAAGTGCCGACACCTCCTTCATCTACCCCCACGGCAGCGCCCAGTGCTCCTCCCCATCGCCAGAACTCCCCTCCGACCTCTAACCCTTCGCCGTCGTCCCTCTCACCGACCTAGCCCCGCTGCCTGGTGATCCTAGCCCCAGCCCGGCGCTGTCACCTCCCCAGGTGCAGCAGCCCCACCCCAGGCCGTAGCAGCACCCAAGCGCTGCCACAGTGCCGCCAGGCACTGCCCCGCACAGCAGACCCACCGAGCGCTGTCACAGCCACAGCAACACCGCTGCGCTGTCTGCAACGTCACCCGAGCCCCGATAGCAGCCGCATCACCCCTAACAGCGGTGCTACCCAGTGCTGTCCACGACAGCGACTTCTCCCACACGGCATCGGCCTCCCCTCGTGCCGCTCGACCACCCCTAGCCGCTATCCACGCGCGACGACGTCCCTCTAGCCGTGGATATCTCACGTCAACCCCCGGTAGCTATGTAGAGGAACTTATCTTCATATCGGTTAGTAACGTTCACTAAGAATATTTAATATCAGTTTGCTAATAGATTGTGAACCGTTATATGATAATAATCAGCAAGTGGACTTAATAAAATGATGATAACATGATTAACCGTAGGGTAGACGTCTTGTGTACACAACTCCTAGCTATTGTTAGCCTAGGTTGCCATGACAATATGTTGTATACTTTTACTTACTAGCAACTTAATGTACTTAACGTGCTATTAACATAACATTCATTAACATTGATGTGCACGCCGTCGTAGGATAGAGAATCTAATTAAAATTGGATCTTTAGACGTTTTTAGGATTGCCTAATAATTCTAGTCCAGTCGTAACGAACTTATTCAGACACGTGTTTTATCAACAGAGAACCCATCGTTCCGTACCATCCACGCTACCGGAGTCCAACCCCTGACGTCGCTACCCGACGTCAGAGTAGCTCTCGCATCGTGTTGAGGTATGTCCCGCTCCGTAGGAACCCCCATATCTCATATTAATCAACTAAAAATCGTAGCTTCTAATCATTTTTATAGCTCACTAATCAAGATTAATAATTGGGACTGTAGGCTGGACTGCATTGTAAGAACATAGGTAGTTATTGGACTCTGGTTGATCGTGACTTCAGCATAATTGTTCAGGCAAGGGATACTTGCCAGTGTTTTGTTTAGGCCATGTCGTAGGCCATTTTGTACGGTAGCGTAAAAGAGACTAGGCGATGAAATGATAGTCGCCTAGATGCCCCTTCTAGATCTAGCTTGACAACGAAGCTAGATCCGACACTTTTACCATGCTTTCATTCATGCTGCCATGTTACGTTTAAATTTCCATTAACAGTATGCACTTTAACTGCTCATTTCCATGTCATGTCATGCATCAAACGTTTTATCGTGATTGCGTAGCAAACACTACAATTATTGTTACTATTGAGGCTAGGCACCTGCTTTGCGGGCACAACCCTATGCCAAACCCAAACACACTTCCTGGCTCGTGATCCAGAAGCGAGCTCATGTAGTTAGGAAACCAACACTCGATACACGTGGAGGGGTAGAGTTAAACGATCGCTTGAGTGTAGAAGTGAGCCCGTACAGCCACTTCAGCCAAAAGACGGAAACTCTGTGCACAATGTGAAAAGATAATGTTCGTGACTAGTGAAACAATGTTTTTCGTAGTCCCTGCTACGATGTGCATGCATGTTCATCATGTCATTTTAAATTGTTGCATTCCTTAAATGTCACGTCATTTCATTATATTAGAACTGCTAGTCGCTTTACCCTTATTTGTATCCTTGCACAAAAGTTCTCCACTTTCCTTTGGGGAGACTTTTGCTGACATGTGCCCTCTTCTCTTTGGGTGTCACATGTTAGGTTCTGAGTCAGAGTTAGTTGCAGAGGACGAGCAGTTCGTGGACACTGAGTTCGAGGTACCTGTCGAGACTGAGTTCGTGGACACTGGTGACCAGTCCTAGACTCTCTTGGAGGCTCCCTTTAGTTTTCTTTTTCATTAGTTGCTGTTAGGTTTCGGTGCGTAGTACCTATCTCTTTGCTTTTGTTTCGGCCATGCTTTAGGCCTATTGTTCAGACTATGTACTTTTATGACTGCTCTGTGATGTTGGAATAATTTCTGGATGTTGTTGGTGGATGTTTTCCTTATGTCTGCTTTATTATTATTGTTGTTTAAGTTTCATCACAATGCAAGGACCTGCTATTTGTTTTATGAAGACGCTTATCAGACTTGCAGCTTCACAGCTCCAAGTCTGAGCAGACCTCCTCATGTGTCGCCTTCCATACTTGGGAAGCGGGGCATGACAGGTTTTGTTGCTGGCCCATGCAGGTCCTCTTTACACCTGCAAAATATCGGAACAATAATAATGATAACAATATCAATTTAGATAATTCGGAATATTCGAGTCATAATTGAGTCTAATCTGAACGTTTTTCTTGTCTTAGATGGCTGGGAAAAGTATTACCCGAGCTGTGATGAGGCCTAATCAGTCCGTGCAGTTTAAGAGGCCAGGTGGGCCTAGTCAGAAGATGTGTCATTTTTGCGGCAGGACTGGCCATGTGAAGGAGCAGTGCAGGAGGTTTCTGGGCCAGTGCTTACTTTGTGGAGACGCTAAGCATTCAGTGAAGGGTTACCCGCTTTCTAGTCGGTAGCAACGAGCACCAGTAGCTAGGCCTAGTCAGGAGGAGTGCTATCATTGTGGCAAGGCTGGTCACGTGTAGGAGTAGTGCATGAAGTTGTTGGGCCAGTGCTTGATTTGTGGCGACGCTTCGCATACCTTGAAGGGTTGCCCGCATGCTAAGCATCAACATTAGCAACAGAGAGCACCAGTAACTGTCGGTCGTGGAGCGTCCCTTATATCTCAGGACCAGGCTTTTCAACAGGCAGATCAGCCTAGGGAACAAGCGTGCACGATGACTGCAGTAGAGGTTGAGGCTAAGGACGGAGTTATTGTAGGTAGTCCTCAGACTAGCCTTTACTTTTATTAGTTAATCTTGCATGTTAGATTAGATATTGTTTGCTAGAATAGGTCTTGATTGTTAGTTTGTTTGTTAGGGGTTATTCTTGTTTGTGCTTGTCCTGCTCGAGTTCTCTTCGACTCCGATGCATCCATGTGCATCCAATCTCGGAGTTTCGTGGAAAAGCATTCTCTGACGACTTCCCCTCTTTCCAAGAGCTGGGATATTGTTACAGGGAATGGTGTGATCTCGATGTCCCTTGGGTGTCGATCTTGTCCCTTGGTAGTATGAAGACTCGAGCTGTATGTCGATTTTATCGTCCACGACATTACCATTTATGATGCCGTTCTCAGGATGGATTGGCTTAGTTGCTTCTTCGCTACGATCGACTGTCGACGGAAGAAGATGGTGTTTGAGATTCCTGGTTATCCGACCTTCGAGTTCAGTAGCAGTAGCAGTTCGCTTGGGCCTGTCAGATTTCAGGCCAAGCAAGTAGTGGAGAATGTGGCTATGCAGATGGAGGTAAGTAGACCAGCTGTGGTGAGAGATTTCGATGATGTCTTCCCCGAGGAGATTTCAGGACTGCCATCCGATCGAGCTCTTGAGTTTTCGATTGATCTTATTCCGGGAGCGCAGCCCATTTTGAAAGCACCATATCGTATGGCTCCGACAGAGTTGGAGGAGTTACGTTAACCGTTGGATGAGCTTTTGCAGAAGGGTTATATTCATCCGAGCGTGTCTCTGTGTGGAGCACCTGTTCTGCTGGTGAAGAAGAAGGATGGTTCGCGTCGTAAGTGCGTGGACTACAGAGAGTTGAATGCTGTCAACATTAAGAACAAGTATCCGTTGCTTCGGATTGACAATATTTTTGATCAGCTTGGAGGATTGAGGGTATTCTCTAAACTAGATCTCAGGAGCGGGTATCACCAGCTGAGGTGAAGAAGGAGATGTGCAGAAGATATCGTTCAGAACGAAGTATGGACACTACAAGTTCGTGGTTATGCCTTTCGGTGTGACTAATGCATCCGCGGTTTTCACGAATCTGATGAACCTGATATTTTATGACTTCTTAGATAAGTTTGGCGTTATCTTTATTGATGACATCTTGATCTATTCGAAGTCAGAGGAGGAGCATACTGAGCACTTGAGGACTGTTCTGGAGATCTTAAGGAAGCATCGCTTGTATGCAAAGTATTTCAAGTACGAGTTCTGGTTGGATAGAGTTGCCTTCTTGGACATGTGGTGTCAGGAGATGTCATACCTGTGGATCCGAAGAAGATCAAGGCTATCAGGGAGTTGGCTGATGCCGCAGACAGCGTCTGAGATCAGGAGTTTTCTTGGGCTAGCAGGATATTATCGGTGCTTCATTAAGGACTTCTCTCGTATTACAGAGCTGATGATTAAACCGACGAGGAAGGATATACCTTTCGTTTGGTCTGATGCTTATAAGGAGACCTTTTCTATTTTGAAGGAGAGATTGACGACTACACCTGTTCTAGCTGTGCCCGATCAAAGTGGAGGTTTTGAGATCTTTTACGATGCTTCTGGCAAAGGTCTCAGTTTTGTTTTGCATCAGCATGGGCATGTAGTTGCATATGCTTCTTGGCAGCTTAAGGCTCATGAGAAGAATTACCCGACACACGATTTGGAGTTGGCTGCAGTCCTATTTGCGCTCAAGATTTGGAGGCATTTCTTGCTGAGTGAGAAGGTGAAGATATTCACTGATCACAAAAGCTTGAAATATATCTTTACGCAGAAGGAGCTCAACATGCGACAGCGTCGATGGTTAGAGCTCATGGCAGATTATGAGATTGACTTGCAAGACCATACTGGCAAGGTGAATGTGGTTCCTGATGCGCTGCGTAGACTTCCAGCGGTTATGATGTTGAATTCACAGTAGAGGTTGCAGCAGGAGTTTTGTGAGTCAGGCATTGAGATTGTGCTTCCTGGAGAGGTTTCGTCGTTGATGTGTATGCAGATACAGTCGACGATCGTGTATCAGATCAAGGAAGGTCAGGCTGGAGATTCTAAGCTGAGGATTGCTCAGGACCGTTTCAATCATTAGGCAGATGCTAAACGGCGACCGTTGGAGTTTCAACCTGGAGACCACATCTTTCTCAAGATCTCTCCGAATCGAGTAGTTATCCGATTTGAAAAGAGATGCAAGCTGAGTCTAAGGTATTTTGAGCCTTTTGACGTCCTGGAGAGCGTTGGAGCGGTGGCTTATCGCTTGGCATTGCCGCCATCACTGGAGGGAGTTCACGACGTGTTTCACGTATCTCAGTTACGTCGATACGTCAGTGATCCATCTCATGATGTGGATTTCTCAGAGATCGCGGTTTGTCTGAATTTGACCTATGATCATCAACCAGTTGAGATTCTGGATCGACGGCAAAAGCAGTTGAGAAATAAGACCGTCGACTTGGTTAGAGTGCAATGGCATCATAGTTCACCTGGGGAGTCCACCTGGGAGCATGAGGATGATATGCGAGAGCATTTTCCGCACTAATTTCAGAGCAGTGGTTGATGTTGATTCCGAGGGCGGAATCATTCATAAGGTGGGTAGGATGTCACGGTCGCTTTTCGAGCGTACGTTTTTCGTGAGCGTACTTTTGTTCGTACGCGTATTTATTTTGAACTCTTCTTGTATCCGAATCCTATGTTGTGATATACCGTTGTGACCCTTTGGAAGAGTACTTATTTGTGGAATTATTTTGGAACGTCATTTCACGGGTCGTTCTCCCACAAAATAACTTTGTTTGAGGAGGTGTCGTAGTTTTCAGTCGTTAGACCTTTTTATTTTTAGTTCCGTTTTCCGTCGCCCTAGCCATGACCGAACTTCTTAGTTTCATTTCTCTCATCGACACGGTCGCCCCGGTATTCTTCTCATAATTATCGGGCTCCGTTTGACCCGCTTTTGCATTAATCTCACAATCAATTATATTTAAGCCTAAGTTTCACATGATTAATTTCCCTAAGCTAGGCTCATCCACTTTTCCCCTTAATTGCACCCTACCCTCTCACACACTCTCTCCCCTATACCCCTAAGTCTACCCCAATCCCATGTTGTTTAGCAAATGGGAGAATCTCTCATACGTAACAACCCAAATCAGATTTTGACTATACACACCCTTAAGTGTACCCATTTCTTCTTCTCTCTCTTCTATTCCCTTAAGTGCACCCCAAAATCAACCCTAAATAGCAACCCAAACCCTTTTAACCTGGAAAAGCCATAGGGCTTGTTTTCATCCATGCGTTTCTTCTCCAAGCGCCGACACCTCCTTCATCTCCCCCCCCGACAGCGCCTTGTGCACCTCCCCATCGCCAGACCTCCCCTCCGACCTCCAACCCCTCGCCGTCGTCCCTCTCTCCGACCTAGCCCTGCTGCCCGACGATCCTAGCCCCAGCGCCCGGTGCAGTCACCTCCCCAGGTGTAGCAGCCCCGCCCAAGGCTGTAGCAGCACCCGAGCGCTGCCACGGCGTCGCCCCGCACAGCAGACCCCCCGGGCATTGTCACAGCCGCAGCAGCACCGCTGCGCTATCTGCAATGCCACCCGAGCCCCGATAACGATCACATCACCCCTGACAGCGGTGCTGCCTAGTGCTGTCCACAGCAGCGACTTCCCCCGCACGGCAGTGGCCTCCCCTCGCGTCGCTCGACCACCCTTAGCCGCTGTCCACGCGTGACGACATCTCTCTAGCCATGTATATCTCGCGTCAACCTCCGGTAGCTATGTAAAGGAACTTCTCTTCATTTTGGTTAGTAACGTTCACTAGGAATATTTAATATCAGTTTGCTAATAGATTGTGAACCGTTATATGATAATAATCAGCAAGTGGACTTAATAAAATGAGGATAACATGATTAACCGTAGGGTAGATGTCTTGTGTACACAACTCCTAGCTATTGTTAGCCTAGATTGCCATGATAATATGTTGTATACTTTTACTTACTAGCAACTTAATGTAGTTAACGTGTTATTAACTTAACATTCATTAACATTGATGTGCACCCTGTCGTAGGATAGAGAATCTAATTAAAATTGGATCATTAGACGTTTTTAGGATTACCTAATAATTCTAGTCCCGTCGTAACGAACTTATTCAGACACGTGTTTTATCAACTGAGAACCCGTCGTTCCGTACCGTTCACGCTACCGGAGTCCAACTCCTAACGTCGCTATCTGACGTCAGAGTAGCTCTCGCATCGTGTTGAGGTAAGTCCCGCTGCGTAGGAACCCCCACATCGCCTGTTAATCAACTAAAAATTGTAGCTTCTAATCATTTTTGTAGCGCACTAATCAAGATTAATAATTGGGACTGTAGGCTGGACTACGTTGTAAGCACATAGGTAGTTATTGGACTCTGGTTGATCGTGACTTCAGCGTAATTGTTCAGGCAAGTGATACTTACCAGTGTTTTGTTTAGGTCACGTCTTAGGCCATTTTGTACGGTAGCTTAAAAGAGACTAGTCGATGAAATGATATTCGCCTAGACGTCCCTTCTAGATCTAGCTTGACAATGAAGCTAGATCCGACACTCTTACCATGTTTACGCAATCACGCCCATTCTAGATCTAGCACACGCTACAATTATTGTTACTATTGAGGTTAGGCATGTGCTTGTGGGCACAACCCTATGCGAAACCCAAAAACACTTCCTGGCTCGTGATCCAGAAGCGAGCTCATGTAGTTAGGAAACCAACGCTCGATACACGTGGAGGGGTAGAGTTAAACGGTTGCTTGAGCATAGAAATGAGCCCGTACAACCACTTTAGCCAAAAGACGGAAACTCTATGCACAATGTGAAAAGATAATGTTCGTGACTCGTGAAACAATGTTTTTCGTAGTCTCTGCTACGACGTGCATGCATGTTCATCATGTCATTTTAAATTGTTTCATTCCTTAAATGTCACGTCATTTCATTATATTATAACTGCTAGTCGCTTTACCCTTATTTGTATCCTTGCACAAAAGTTCTCCCCTTTCCTTTGGGGAGACTTTTGCTGACATGTGCCCTCTTCTTTTTGGGTGTCACATGTCAGGTCTGAGTCAGAGTTAGTTACAGAGGACGAGTAGTTCGTGGATGCTGAGTTCGAGGTACCTGTCGAGACTGAGTTCGTGTACACTGGTGACCAGTCCTAGACTCTCTTGGAGGCTCCCTTTAGTTGTCTTTTTCATTAGTTGCCGTTAGGTTTCGGTGCATAGCACCTATCTCTTTGCTTTTGTTTCGGCCATGCTTTAGGCCTATTGTTCAGTCTATGTACTTCTATGTCTGCTATGTGATGTTGGAATAATTTCTGGATGTTGGTGGTGGATGTTTTCTTTATGTCTGCTTTATTATTAATGTTGTTGTTGTTTCGTCGCAATGCAAGGACCTGCTATTTGTTTTCTATAGACGCTTATCAGACTTGTAGCTTCACAGCTCCAAGTCTGAGCGGACCTCCTCACGTCTCGCCTTCCATACTTGGGAAGCGGGGCATGACAGTGGCGGGCGACAAAGAACACAAACAGCTTGTGTGGGCTGGGCTCGGTCCGAGGTGGAGTAGCTCCACTAGAGCTCTGGTGCGGTGATGGCCACTCGGGATTGGCAGAGGGCGACGGAGGGCAGCCATGCAGAGCCGTCAGTGGTGGCAGGCGGTGGCAGCAGCACCGGTGAGTGGTGATGCGGGCGAGGAAAGCTCGTGGGGTGCTGCTGTTGTTGTCATTGTGGGTTTGGGCTAGTGGCAGGGCGAAGGGGGTGCCGACAGTGGTGGTGTAGCGGAGCTGTCATGGAGGTCTGCAGGGCTCAGTGGTGCATGGGGACGTCGGTGCTTGCCGTGGGAGGTGGGTTTGGCGTGGTGTTGTTGTGGCATTCATGGCTTCGTCGACAGGCTAGGTCAGTGGCATTGCTTGGCGGTGACACTCCGGGGCGGCGGTCGGTAGTCGGAGCAGTGCAGGTGGCGGTTGTTGGAGCTGGGGAAGAAGAGAGGGAGAGGGAGGGTGGCACCGTGGGTTTGCGGGGTGAAGGGGAAGCTATGAGTTATGAGGGGGGTATTTGTTTCATTTATAAGGTTAGAAATATATAATATAATTAATATCAATGATGATGATATTAAATTCATATTTTGTATCTAATCAACTAAAAACGGTGGACTAAATGCGGGGTTTGGTTGGCATGTTCCTCTTGGGCAGCAATAGCTGGGTTTTGGGTAAATGTAAATAGGTTAGGGTTAAAGTAAAAGTAATTAGCAATGGTTAAAGTAATTAGGTAAAGATAATTAGTAAAACGGTATAACACCATTATTTTAATATTAAGACATCGTTTTTTGCACACCACTCCGAAAAATTCCCAAAGAATTACCACGGGTTCGTATCGTCACGAGGATTACGAATACGAAGTTCATTTCAGAGATTGATATACAAAAATATGATTTTTGGGCCAAAATGTTTGGGTTGTGGGTTTGTGGGTTATAGGTCGATTCGACTCCAGAAAAATACGAAATAATATGGAGAGTACTAAATGACTATATAATCACATGTAAAAGTTTCAAATTGTTTTGATAATGTTTATATTAAAAAAAATTACAAAACCATTTCAATGATATTTATATTAGAAAATATTATATAAACTATTTAAAACTTTGACGACACTTAAACTATAGAATATATGTTATAACTATTTTGATTATATATATATATATTTGTATATAAGTAATATGAAATTATTTTGATATAATACTCCTGACAAACCATTTTAAAATAATTTTAAAATATAAAAATACGTATAATACATAGATACTCGTATTGATGGATACATGCTGTCACATCCTACCCACCTTATAAAAGTTCCGTCCTCGGAATTTCTCATACAAAAAAATTAACATACAAGAAATTTAAGATACAAAGATACTTAAGATATAAGAAACTAAGATACAATGAATAAGTGAGGATATCGATCGTGCATTTTGCATTCTCGTTCCGAGGTGGATTCACCAGGTGAATCATGTCGCCACATCATTCTCACAAGGTCAAAAACTCTATTCCTGAGAGTCTTCTGATGTCGATCCAGAATCTGCACTGGCTGCTGCTCATAGGTAAGATCGGGTCGCACTGTGATCACTAAACGATCAACCACATGGAGAATCGTTGATATAACGACGCAGCTGTGAGACATGAAACACGGCATGCACTCCCTCTAGTGAAGGTGGTAACGCCAGGCGATAGGCCACTTCTCCAACTTGCTCTAGTACATCGAAGGGCCCAATGAATCTCGGATCGAGCTTTCCTTTTCTTCCAAATCGTATCAGTCCTTAGTTAGGAGATATCTTCAGAAATACATGATCTCCAGGTTGAAACTTCAGATGACGACGCTTGGCATCGGCCCAGTGTTTGTATCGGTCTTGTGCAATGCAAAGTTTGTCTCTGATAGTACGCACCATGCTAATAGCTTCTACGATCATCTCAGTACCCAAATGTTCTCGATCGCCAATGTCATCCCAACTCAATGGAGAAACATTTTGTAACGACTGGTTTTCATGTATCTGGATCTATTATATTATATTATATGTTTTGGTGGATTTTCTCCTTATGTGTGGTTTTCGTCTCCGTGACTTTCATTTTCGATCGTATCGTCGTGTTTTCTAGCTTCTTTCTTAGAATCGTCGATTTTGGAGCAAGTCATTCATGACGGGCTTCGTATCGGTCATATCTTATTGTTAGATCAAGCCTAGGAGTCTTAGGAATCGATCCCGGAGCTCCGCGCTCCATATCGGAACTTTTGGTGCTTATTAGCCGGTGTAAGAAGGGGCACCGACCGACTAGATGACGATCCAGTCGGTCGGCAATCCTTCTTGAACAGACTAGTTGGCTTTCTAAATTTCTCAGGAGTTATTGTTTACCGTTAGTCGGTCTAAGAACGTTGGTAGACCGACTAGGTTGCAAACTAGTCGGTCGGCAATGCTTCTTTAACCGACTAACACATCATCTAATTTTTGGTATCAATGCTGTTCACTCTTAGTCGGTCTAAGAACGTTCATCGACCGACTAGATGTTAAACTAGTCGGTCAGCAGTTGTTCTTTGACCGACTAAATCTAAACCCTAATTCTGTACAGGAGTTACTGTTTACACTTAGTCGGTCTGCGTTGGTCAACCTACCGACTAGTTCCCAAACTAGTCGGTCAGTGGTTGCTCTGTGACCGACTAATCTGTGTTAAAACCCTAATTTCTGGGCAGCCGCTAGCCCATCCTATTTAAACCCCTCCCAAACGATTTCTTCTTCTTCCTCACGACCAAAAACCCTAGTTTCTCCCCCATTGAGCCCCATTCTACCTCAAACCCTTATTCCTTCATCCCGAGCCCAAGATCCATCATCCAAACCATCCCTCAACACATTCTACCTCTCATCTTCCCCAAATCTCCATCAAATCCCCAAAATCACCCATAAACCCTAGTTCTCCAAACTTCTCCATCCGTTCCAGATCTGATTCATAGGTTCTCCGGAGTGTTTCTTCCGCCTCCTCACGGTAAGAAATCGACCTCTTGATGTTTTCATAACCCGTATGTTTTATGAAACCCTAATGAAATTACATGTTGTTTGATGATTGTTTCTCCATAACAGCAACTTCCCCGTAGATTAGCATCCGCGAGACGAACCTTCGTGATCGTCATCCCCGGTGCTAGGCAAGTGAAACTTGCCACTTAGGGTTTAGGCCATGTTTTAGGCCATTTGCTTGTTGTAGGCGTAAAAGAGACTAGGCGACGAAATGATACTCGCCTAGGCGCAAATTGGGGAACTAGCTTGACAACGAAGCTAGTTCCGACATATATCATGTTGCACAATTACCATGTCATGTTTAATTTCTATTAACGGTACGCAAATTAATTGTCATGACATTGCATTCTTAAAGTGTTTCCGTGAATGCGTAGCTTCGCTACAATGCTTGTGTTCCTGGCTTGTGTTCCAGAAGCGGGCCATGTGTTGGTTGATAGCCAATGCCCGAATTGCTTGTTTCCGGCTAGGTGCACCCCTACGCCAATTGTTTATGAATCGTGAATTAGAATGCGAGCTCTTGTGCGGGGCAACCCTGGCTCATTTACTGAGCTCGTGTGCGGGGACCCTGGCTCGTCTACATGTGGGTATTTGGGGTAAGAGTTAAGCGGCCAATCAACTGGGAGTCTGCCCGATCAGCAACTGTAGTAGTAAGGCGTAAACTCTGGGTTTTGGGGTAGTTGTTAAGCGGCCAATCAGCGTGAATGCCAAACCATTCAGCTGTAAGGCGTAAACATCTACAAACAACTTGAAATGTGACTAGTGAAATGATTGAGATCGTTAGTAGCTTGGCTACTCTTGTCTTGTCCCGATAATTGTTCTCTTGTGCTTATTGTCTCGCCATGTCTTGCTTGTGCACTCATACTATAATTTCCATGTCATGCATACTATAACTGCTAGGTTGTTAGTTTGCCTTACTTTCAGTTTCCTTGCCCAAGTCTTTTAGACTTGCTGGCATGTGCCCCTTTACTCTTTTGGGTGACACATGTTAGATCCTGAGCCTGAGTACCTTGTTGAGGACGAGGTGTTTGCTGACGCCGAGCCTGAGCTTGTGTTTGACGGGGAGTACGTGAACACTGGGGACCAGTCCTAGTGTCTCCGTTGTGTTTTCTCTTTTGTTTAGACTGCTATTTTGTTGTCGGTGCGTAGCACCTATACTTTGTTCGTTGTTGCTTTTGTTGGCCTTGTTCTGGGCCTTTTAGACTCTTTCTTTTAGTCTGGTGGCTTTTTCTGGATGTTGAACTTAATTTTCTTGTTGGACATTTTATGAGATATGAGAATTTTATTTCTGTCTCACCTTGTGTTATTATTGTTGTTCCGTTTGTGGTTACAGGGACCTGCTTTTGTTTTATTGACGCTTATCGGGTTTGGAGCTTCACAGCTCCACTCTCGTGCGGACCTTTTCACGTCTCGCCTCCATTTTAGGGAAGCGGGGCGTGACAGGTTTTGTTGGTGGCCCATGCAGGTCCTCTTCTGTAACTGCGATTATCGGAATGACGATAATGATATTAAAATGTCCAATAAACTAAGTTCGACGTCCGAGTCATAAGTTATGAGTCTAATCTGCTTCGTTTTCTGTGTCATTAGATGGCAGGAAGGCGATTCACCCGTGGTGGGGGTAGTGGTGCACTCCCTCATGATGAGGAGCCTGAGCGGGAACCCACCAACGGAGAGGTGATGCGGATGATGCTCCAGATGATGCAAGTGCAGCAGGGCGTGCTCCTGCAAGTTCAGAATGCTTCACTTGCTCGAGCTGCCCGGGCTCTTCCGGATGCCCCTCGCTCTGAGCCGGGAGCGAAGCAATTTCGGGAGCTGGGTCCCGCATATTTTGATGGGTCTGAGGGTCCTCTGGCTGCCGATGAGTGGATTCGGAATATTGAGGATAACTTGAAGATGGCCAAGATCACCCCGGCTGGATGGGTTGATTTGGCGAAGAGGCAACTCAAGGATAATGCTCGGAACTGGTGGGATGCGGAAGAGAAGATGTTGGTGGAGCCGATAGCTTGGACTACCTTTAAGTCCAGGTTTGATGAGGAGTTCTTTCCGAAGGCTGCTAGGAAGGAGATGCTGCAGAGCTTCTTTGATCTGAAGCAAGGGAGCTTGACGGTGGACCTGTACCACCAAGAGTTCACTAGGCTGAGTCGGTTCGCACCGAAGATGGTGCAGGATGCTGATGAGAGGGCTCAGAGGTTCCTGCAGGGACTTGCTTTGGAGCTCCAGAGTTTTGTGTCTTCCTCTGATCTAGACTCTTATCAGAAGGTTCTGGTCGCTGCAAGGAGGCAGGAGCTGAACCTGAGTCAGAGGAGGGGGTCTATTGTTGGTGCTGGGAAGAGGCCTATGGAGCAGGCCAGAGCGGTGGTTAAGCCTGGTTTCAAGCCTAATCAGCCAGCTCAGTTCAAGAGGCCAGGAGGGCCTGTTCTGAAGACTTGCCATTTCTGCGGCAAGCCTGGCCACATCAAGGATCAGTGTAGGAAGTTTTTGGGCCAGTGTTTGGTTTGTGGTGATGCTTCCCATGTCACGAAAGATTGTCGGCATGCGAATCAGCTGCGGAGGGCACCTGTTGCAGCACAGCCGTCGCAGCAGCGAGCGTCTGTTCCTGCTGGACGTGGAGCAGCTCTTGTTCCACAGAGGCATGCTTTTCAGTAGGATATTCCGCCGAGGAGGCAGGCTTTTCTGATGACCGCTGTGGAGAGCGAGGCTGTGGATGAGGTTATCACAGGTAATCCTCAATCTAGCTGTTACTTTCCTAGCTGGTGTTGATTGTTAGATTGTGTTGTTTGCTTGAACATGATTGTTTGCTAGACTAGGGCTTGATTGTTAATTGCTTGTTAGGTGTGGTTTTGGTGTGCACGTTTCCTGCACGAGTCCTCTTTGACTCTGGTGCATCGATGTGCATTATTTCTCGGAGCTTCGTGGAGAGGCATTCCTTGTCGACGTCCCCTCTTCCCAAGAGTTGGAATATCGTTACAGGGAATGGTGTGGTCTCGGTGCATCGTGGTTGCAATTCTTGCTCGTTGGTGGTCTGTGGACATGAGCTTTTCGCTGATTTCATTGTCCACGACATCATCAACTATGATGTAGTTCTTGGGATGGACTGGCTTGCGAGCTTCTATGCTACGATTGACTGCAGGAGGAAGAAGGTGGTGTTCGAGATTTCCGGACATCCAGTATTTGAGTTCAGCCGTGGTAGCAGCTCGCTTGGTCCTGTCAGATTTCGGGCCAGACCGGTGGAGGTTGTGGCTATGCAGATGGAGTTGGAGTGGCCAGCTGTGGTGCGTGATTTTGGCGACGTCTTCCCTCAGGAGATGTCTGGTTTGCCACCTGATCGAGCTCTAGAATTTTCTATTGATCTTGTTCCGGGGGCGCAGCCGATTTCGAAGGCGCCGTATCGTATGGCACCCGCTGAGTTGGAGGAATTACGGAAGCAGCTGGATGAGCTTTTGCAGAAGGGTTATATCAACCCTAGTGTGTCTCTGTGGGGAGCACCGGTGCTGCTGGTGAAGAAGAAGGATGGTTCGCGTCGCATGTGCGTGGACTATCGGGAGTTGAATGCGTGACCATTAAGAATAAATACCCGTTGCCTCGCATCGATGATATTTTTGATCAGCTTGGAGGTTCGAGGGTGTTTTCTAAATTGGATTTGAGGAGTGGTTACCATCAGTTGAAGGTGAAGAAGGGAGATGTTCCGAAGACAGCGTTCAGGACGAAGTATGGACACTACGAGTTTGTGGTTATGTGACCGGCGCCCCGTTTACGGTATGGGCGCGGTGTCGTTTTACCGCAAGTGCACGGTTAGTGTAGGGTGCGGGTATATCGAACACAGGGAGGTGGATGGCTTGAGTGGCTACTAGCCTCGCCTAGGTCGTGTGCTAGCTACGCGGATGATATGGGTGGAAGTGTAGAAATAAAAGAAAGAAATGAAAAAGACACGAAATGAATCCCCGCTAACACGGGCTAGAGCACTCATGACACTTGGCATTTGACTTGATCCAGGGTGAGACATTGCCCCAAAAGGTGGTACCTAGCGTCCATGGCCCGATATTCCGGTCGGTGCCAAGCACGCTAGGCCTACCCGGTTCCGGACGGTGGGCACTCCCGTGTCCATAAACACCTTCCGCAACCGGGAGCATTAAGGCCACAATGATATCTCCCAACACTTCGTCCAAGCCGCTCCCGTGCGCGAGGACTCGATGTCTACGCTGGGGGCGTGAGCTATGGCTAGGGGAGTCAACCGCCAAGTTTATTCCCCCTCGGCCCGATGGTCAAAGGCGGTCTTTCTCCCGCCAATGACAATGAAACACCCCAGCGTAACCCTAATGGCCAAATAGGTCAAATGTGATTTCTAGCAATACATCGAAGCGGATCTTGACAGGACAAGAACCGGACCCCAATCCCCAACACATCTAGTGTGTCGTCGTACGAATTGGACCCAGATTGCTAGAAATCCTCATTGACACATTTCATCGAACACGTGCCATGCAACCAAGTCTAATGTAAATTTCCAAGCATCAATCCTACCCTAACCCGTATTAGGGTTCATCAATACTACTCCATGATGAAAAACATATAACCAAACAACACAAAACACACACAAATATTCATCATGAAGCAAAATGAAATACAACACAAAACAATGGAGAACAAGAGAAAGAAATACTTATCTTGATTCGAATCCAACAATCCAATACAAGATTTATTAACCAAAAGACCTAATCTAATCTACCCTAAGCCTCCCAACAAAGGGGCTGAAAAAGCCCTTAAAAACTAGAGGAGGATCCTCTCCAAGTCGTGCCCCCAACCCCTATTTAAAACCCCTCAAAAACCCTCTTGGGTCGGGTTCAAAACTGTCAAAAAAGGCCCACCCGATCGGGTGAAAACTCACCCGATCGGGTGGAACAAACAGAGAGCTCAGATACGCAGAAACAGGTCTCACCCGGTCGGTTGACAAGTCAACCGATCGGTTGAAGTGAAATTCCAGACTGCAGCCAGTTTCACCACATAGCTGCGCTTAGAAAATTCCAGAAAAATCTAGAAAAATCGGATTTGGGCATGCGACCTATCGTTGGAAAGCTAACGACGATGCCGACGCTAGAAAAATAAGAGATCACCCAAAATCCTTCTGGAATGGTAGCAGATATTCAATGAATGAGCAGCGGTGCGCGAAAGCGGAAGAAAAGGCCACCCGATCGGTTGAAACATCAACCGATCGGGTGAGACGCTTGTTGCTTTGGCCGTCGGGCTTCGGGAGCTTCAACCGGTCGCTGAGGAGAATGGGTGGCATGACCGGGTCGTCGTTTGGGAAACTTCAGCTTCAGATGAACCGATCGGGTAAGATATCACCCGATCGGTTGGAATTAAGCTCCAACTTCCCGAGAACTTTGTTGGGATGAACCGGTCGGCGAACCGGTCGGTTGACTTTGCACTTTGCTCCAACTTCAGTCCGGGTCGTGCACGCGTGCATCACCCGATCGGTTGGCTGTGTCCAACCGATCGGGTGGGGGCTGAAAAGTGGCAATCTTGGTCGTTTGACCCCCTGGATCACGCATGACCCCTCCCGTTGCTCCGGGGACTCGTGATATCATTGTTTTATGTCCCAAATGCTGTAAGTTCCTGCAAATATACAAAAACAAGGAAAAGTGAAAGAAAACGGGAAAATACACGAAAACGAATAAGAGACGGCGGAAAAACACGGAGAAACACAAAAGAAAACGTGCGTGAATATATGAAATATAAACGCACGTCAAAATCCCACAAGCTGAACTCTTCCTCGTCCTCGAGGAAGACGAGTGAGAGTAGGAGCTCGGAAGGGAAAATTAGAGAGGAAGAAAGAAAAAAGAAAACTCTAAGCCCTAGATCGTCCATCAGAGCCGCAAAAATAAAAAACGACACACCAAGCAAGCAAACGTCAAATCACACCACTAAACCTAAGAGCGAGTCCAAATAAGTGTCGTGGGTCCACGCAGTGAAGCGCGAGTGGGCGTGATCGTGTGCTAGCAAACGGTGTCACTATCTACATTGTGCAATAAAGCTTCATATACACGTACCCAAAGAAAGACCCAAATATCGATTCGATTCGAATAAAGCGGTGAATATATAGCTCAAGCATGCGTGAGAATAGAGAGAGAATCGAAACACATCATGCGCTAGGGACTCCACAACTAGGGTTAAGGAAATCACCACACTAAAGCCTAGATAATAGCCAAAAAGTTCCTAAGCCAAGTGTTTTCGAAAACGATGGGGGTTGAGATGATGTGGAGTAGAACACTCGGTGCAAATTCTCGCCTTCCCTTTATTCTCGATAAGTAGGAAAAAATATTCACACTGGAATTTTTTTTTTTTTTGGGTTTTGGGTATTTGTATTTTTTTTGGATTTTGGGCTATACAAAATTTTTCTTTTCTTTTCTTTTTGGGTTTTTCTTTTCTTTTCTCTCTTTTTTTTGGATTTTTGGGATATTGGCTATACACATGTGTACTCTCCCAAGTGGGAGAACGGTACACGACGAGGGGATTTGCACCAAGTAAAACAAAAAAGAAATCGGAATCTAAACACTTGGGCAAAGGAAACTATTCTCGCTAATTAGAGCATGGGCTAAATGGGTTATCCTAATCCTTAATTGTGGAATCCCGACACATGCGAAATGAAGTATACGATATATATAGCATGCATATAGAAGCAGACATTAGAAGCAAATACCGCATATTCAATATCGAAGCATGATAATCTAGGGGTCATTCCTGGACAGGTATATAACGTAAAATCACAAAGTAGAAGCACACCAAACAGCTAGGCACGACGCACGACTCACAAAAAGCTAAGTGGACCCGCGATGCATGAAATGCAAGAGGACTCGATATCCTAGGGTTAGTGAATGTGATTATCGAAGTTGTGCAAGGTGCGCGTGTGATTTTCGCGGCAATTCATCATAGGGGGTCATCTCTAGGGGAGAGAGAGAGAGAGAACAAAAGATGAGAAGAAAAAGAAAAACACGATGGAAAACGACTCAAAAACGAAGAAAAACGACACAAATGACGCACGAAGTGCGACTCCCCCAAGCTGAAACTTGCATTGTCCCCAATGCAATAGTAGTGAATACGGGAGGGCAATGAAAATGGGGGGGAGTTACGCACCGACACAAAAAATGAAAAACACAAGAAACACATGAACGAAATTAAAAAAAATAAAGAAAAAGAAACACTCAAATAAAAGATGTAAAACACGACGAAGGACTCAAAGACACAAACACCCGACAACTACATACGAAAACATGCACACAAAAGTCGATTTCCCCCAAGCTAAACATGACAATGCTAGCAAAATGATATGATCAATGTGATGCAGAAATATGCTAGGGGAAAATCGGAAAAGAAAGAAATCAGAATGCAGGAGAGACAGTCTGCTTGTTCTCCTCGGAAGAGGATGTGGGGTGAAATGATAGAAGGGCACGACATGAAGGGTTATTAAGATGCAAAAGCAAATCCTAGATACGCTCCCCTTGCTAATGAGAGGAGACGAGATTATTCAAATCTAAACTAGAAAGCGGTAAATTTTTACACTACTGGATTAGGATACACCTGAGCATAGGCGGATCCAAGATCTGAAGTGGGGCAGGTAGCTGCTCTAACTGCTCCTTCTGTGGCTCCGCCAGAAGCGCTGTGCCACGTGTGCCAATGGACCCAAGCAATGCACCTCCAAGCATCCCTCGTAGGTGTCCACCTGTGACCTGCAAAGGACGAGGTGCATTAGTCCATGGCAAAAAATCTTTCCCCAAAATAAAAGTATCCCAGAGATAATCGTCAAAATAAGATTGAAAAATAGTGAAAGTGTGACGAATACTCCCTGAGAATGGGTCGCTATCCTCTATACTAGCGACGACCAAATCCTTGCTCTCCATGAGAAGTGGCTCTCCAGGTGGTGACACACTGCAGCATACCTCAGGGGGAGTAGATCCTGTGTCCTGCGAGAGATATGGTATGTCAAATATATACGAGTCTAAAGAAATAGGAAGTGAAAAGCGAGACTCAAAAGTGGAGTGAGAGTGAGTATGAAAATCTCCCTGAATAGGGGCAATATGCTCAAGTAAATGCTCAGCCGCAGAAGAAGTGGAGCGTGACGGTAGAGGTAGATGTGGCTCGGGCTCCATGAAGTGGACGATCGTATCCGAGCCCTCATGCACATCCTCCTCGACGATATGCTCATGCTTCTCCATCTGCTCGATGTCCTGAATGACATCCTCATGGTTGACCACCGACCAAGGAGGAAGCTGTGACAGAGATGGCTGTGGAGGTGGATGTGGAGCGGACCCCTCGTATGTGGTCGTGGTGTCGTCGTCCTCACGCACATCCTCCTCGCCGGTATGCATAAGCTCTGTGGTCTCCTCGGTGCTCTCATAGGACTCATATGGGGCATCCAAATAAAGATGACAAGTCTCTCCCACAGATCCTAGAGAAATCTCCCCATCCTCACTATCATCATCAAAAAATGCTTCGTCATCCAAGTGGTAGTGTGGGAAAATTGGGGCATCGGTATGAGATGTGTCTATGGTGGCCGATGAGATGGTGGTCTCAACCATGAAAGTGGGTATATCCTCTCCTTCATCCTCTCTCCTCGGTGTAGGCTCGGTGATTGGTACCATCAAGTTTTGTAACATTTGGCCTTGGTTAAACATGGCACTTTCAAGGAGAGACACGAGGCTTGGTTCTTCTTGTGTTGGTGGAGGGATATAAGGTTGAGGAAATGGATGGGAGGTGTTTGGGCTAAGGTTGTGGGAAAATGTTTGGCCTTGGAGTGGGGGGAGGCTCTCAAGCGTATATGGGCAATCATAATACACGTGCCCCGCCATCCCACAAGCCTCACAAACCAAAAATGAATATGGATTGTAGCCTCTCATCTGAGCATCGAAATCTGATCTCCACATGGCCATATCAAAGATACCTGGACAACAAAAATAAGAAAACTAGAGAGGAGCGTCAATAGTACAAGAGAATAACAAAAAGATAATATAATGGTGGGGGAAAAATTTCTTGGTTATTGAATATATATATATATTTTTTTATGCGTAGTCTAACGAACCCAAGCTAAGCTAATATCAAACCGAACGCCTCCCCGGCAACGGCGCCAAAAACTTGACCGGCGCCCCGTTTACGGTATGGGCGCGGTGTCGTTTTACCGCAAGTGCACGGTTAGTGTAGGGTGCGGGTATATCGAACACAGGGAGGTGGATGGCTTGAGTGGCTACTAGCCTCGCCTAGGTCGCGTGCTAGCTACGCGGATGATATGGGTGGAATGTAGAAATAAAAGAAAGAAATGAAAAAGACACGAAATGAATCCCCACTAACACGGGCTAGAGCACTCATGACACTTGGCATTTGACTTGATCCAGGGTGAGACATTGCCCCAAAAGGTGGTACCTAGCGTCCATGGCCCGATATTCCGGTCGGTGCCAAGCATGCTAGGCCTACCCGGTTCCGGACGGTGGGCACTCCCGTGTCCATAAACACCTTCCGCAACCGGGAGCATTAAGGCCACAATGATATCTCCCAACACTTCGTCCAAGCCACTCCCGTGCGCGAGGACTCGATGTCTACGCTGAGGGCATGAGCTATGGCTAGGGAGTCAACCGCCAAGTTTATTCCCCCTCGGCCCGATGGTCAAAGGCGGTCTTTTTCCCGCCGATGACAATGAAACACCCCAGCGTAACCCTAATGGCCAAATAGGTCAAATGTGATTTCTAGCAATACATCGAAGCGGATCTTGACAGGACAAGAACCGGACCCCAATCCCCAACACATCTAGTGTGTTGCCATACGAATTGGACCCAGATTGCTAGAAATCCTCATTGACACATTTCATCGAACACGTGCCATGCAACCAAGTCTAATGTAAATTTCCAAGCATCAATCCTACCCTAACCCGTATTAGGGTTCATCAATACTACTCCATGATGAAAAACATATAACCAAACAACACAAAACACACACAAATATTCATCATGAAGCAAAAGAAATACAACACAAAAAATGGAGAACAAGAGAAAGAAATACTTATCTTGATTCGAATCCAACAATCCAATACAAGATTTATTAACCAAAAGACCTAATCTAATCTACCCTAAGCCTCCCAACAAAGGGGCTGAAAAAGCCCTAAAAACTAGAGGAGGATCCTCTCCAAGTCGTGCCCCCAACCCCTATTTAAAACCCCTCAAAAACCCTCTTGGGTCGGGTTCAAAACTGTCAAAAAAGGCCCACCCGATCGAGTGAAAACTCACCCGATCGGGTGGAACAAACAGAGAGCTCAGATACGCAGAAACAGGTCTCACCCGGTCGGTTGACAAGTCAACCGATCGGTTGAAGTGAAATTCCAGACTGCAGCCAGTTTCACCACATAGCTGCGCTTAGAAAATTCCAGAAAAATCTAGAAAAATCGGATTTGGGCATGCGACCTATCGTTGGAAAGCTAACGACGATGCCGACGCTAGAAAAATAAGAGATCACCCAAAATCCTTCTGGAATGGTAGCAGATCTTCAATGAATGAGCAGCGGTGCGTGAAAGCGGAAGAAAAGGCCACCCGATCGGTTGAAACATCAACCGATCGGGTGAGACGCTTGTTGCTTTGGCCGTCGGGCTTCGGGAGCTTCAACCGGTCGCTGAGGAGAACGGGTGGCATGACCGGGTCGTCGTTTGGGAAACTTCAGCTTCAGATGAACCGATCGGGTGAGATATCACCCGATCGGTTGGAATTAAGCTCCAACTTCCTGAGAACTTTGTTGGGATGAACCGGTCGGCGAACCGGTCGGTTGACTTTGCACTTTGCTCCAACTTCAGTCCGGGTCGTGCACGCGTGCATCACCCGATCGGTTGGCTGTGTCCAACCGATCGGGTGGGGGCTGAAAAGTGGCAATCTTGGTCGTTTGACCCACTGGATCACGCGTGACCCCTCCCGTTGCTCCGGGGACTCGTGATATCATCGTTTTATGTCCCAAATGCTGTAAGTTCCTGCAAATATACAAAAACAAGGAAAAGTGAAAGAAAACGGGAAAATACACGAAAACGAATAAGAGACGGCGGAAAAACACGGAGAAACACAAAAGAAAACGTGCGTGAATATATGAAATATAAACGCACGTCATTATGCCTTTCGGCGTAACTAACACACCCGCAGTTTTCATGAATCTGATGAACTTTATTTTCTACGACTTTTTGGATAAGTTTGTCGTTATCTTTATTGACGACATTCTGATATATTCAAAGTCGGAGGAAGAGCATGCCTCGCACTTGAGGACGGTATTGGAGATTTTGAGGAAGCATCGGTTGTATGCTAAGTTTTCGAAGTGCGAGTTTTGGCTGGACAGAGTTGCTTTCCTCGGGCATGTGGTGACTGGAGATGGAATTTCAGTGGATCCCGAGAAGATTAGGGCCATCAGAGAGTGGCCTGTTCCATCGTCAGTGTCTGAGATTCGGAGTTTCCTTGGACTTGCTGGTTACTATCGGCGTTTCATTAAGGACTTTTCTCGTATTGCTGAGCCGATGACCAGATTGACGCGGAAGGATGTACCTTTTGTTTGGTCGGGTGATTGTGAGAGTGCTTTTGGTGTTCTGAGAGAGCGTTTGACGTCTGCCCCTATTCTTGTTGTGCCTGATCGCAGCGGTGGATTTGAGATCTTTTGCGATGCTTCTGGCAAGGGTCTCGATTGTGTGTTGCATCAGCATGGGCATGTCATGGCATATGCGTCTCGTCAGCTTAAGGTTCATGAGAAGAATTACCCGACGCATGATCTGGAGTTGGCTGCCGTTGTGTTTGCTCTTAAGATTTGGAGGCACTTCCTGCTGAGTGAGAAAGTGAAGATTTTCACCGATCACAAAAGCTTGAAGTATATTTTTACTCAGAAGGAGCTCAACATGCGACAGCGTCGATGGTTGGAGCTCATGGCGGATTATGATATTGATTTGCAGTTTCACCCTGGCAAGGTGAATGTGGTTCCGGATGCGCTGAGTAGGCTTCCCACGGTGATGATTTTGACCTCGCAGTGGAGATTACAGCAGGATTTTTGCGAGTCTGGAGTGGAGATTGTCCTTCTCGGGGAGGCTTCATCGTTGATGTACATGCAGGTACAGTCGACGATCGTGGATCGGATTAAGGATGGCCAGGCTGAGGATCCGAAGCTGGTGAAGATTCGGGAGCAGGTGGAAGCCGGTCTGTGGACTGACTTTTTGATTCATGAGGATGGCTCGCTGAGGTTTGGAGCCAGGTTGTGTGTGCCAGCTGGGGATATTAGAGAGGAGTTGATGGTGGAGGCACACAGTTCGCCGTATTCTGTGCATCCTGGTGGCACCAAGATGTACCAGGATCTTCGTCTGAATTATTGGTGGCATGGTATGAAGAGGAGCGTGGCTCGGAGTGTGGCCAATTGCTTGGTTTGTCAGCAAGTGAAGGCGGAGCATCAGCGTACGACCGGGTTGCTACAACCGCTTCCGATTCCGGAGTGGAAATGGCAACACATCACTATGGATTTCGTGACTGGACTACCTGAGAGTCCAAAGCAGAATGACGCGATTTGGGTGATCGTAGATCGATTGACCAAATCTGCGCACTTTATTCTGTTCCGAGTGGGACAGTCCACTGAGGCGCTAGCAAGGAGATATATGGAGGTAAAATTCTTTTACTCTCCGTTTTTATTTCCTTTTTCCTAGTTTGGATAGTGATGTGACGTGAATCGTGCAGGAGGTTGTGCGACTTCACGGAGTCCCCGTGAGTATCGTGTCAGACAGAGACACAAGGTTCACATCTCAGTTTTGGCAGAGTTTGCAAAAGAGTTTGGGTACACGTTTGAGTTTCAGCACGGCGTACCATCCGCAGACGGATGGCCAGTCCGAGAGGACAATTCAGATTTTGGAAGACATGCTGAGGGCGTGCATGTTGGATTTCAAGGGTTCGTGGGAGGACCATCTACACTTGGTGGAGTTCTCTTACAACAACAGCTTCCAGGCGAGTATTGGCATGGCGCCTTTCGTCGCTCTTTATGGGAGGAAATGTCGATCGCCATTGAGTTGGGATGACGTTGGTGATCGAGAGTTGTTGGGACCTGAGATGATCGTGGAGGCCGTGGATGTTGTCAGGAACATTCGGGAGAGGTTGAGGATTGCTCAGGACCGTTTTAAGCATTGGACGGATGCTAAACGTCGTCCTTTGGAGTTTCAGCCTGGAGATCATGTGTTTCTGAAGATTTCCCCGAATCGTGGTGTGATTCGTTTTGGGAAGCGAGGGAAGTTGAGCCCGCGATACATTGGACCGTTTGACATTCTGGAGAAAGTTGGCGAGGTAGCTTATCGCTTAGCCTTGCCGCCATCTTTGGAGGGAGTTCATAATGTTTTCCATGTGTCGCAGCTTCGTCGATACATTAGTGATCCATCTCATGCTGTGGATTTCTCGGAGATTACCGTTCGCCCCGATTTGACGTATGACCAGCATCCGATGCAGATTCTGGACAGGCGTCAGAAGTCACTTCGGAACAAGATTGTCAATCTTGTGAGGGTGATGTGGCGACATGGCTCGCCTGGAGAATCTACTTGGGAGAATGAGGATGAGATGCGAGAGCGCTTCCCACTTTTGTTCCCGGACACGTGAGTGTTGGGAAATTCCGAGGACGGAATTTTTCTTAAGTTGGGGAGGATGTAACGACTGGTTTTCATGTATTTGGATCTATTATATTATATTATATGTTTTGGTGGATTTTCTCCTTATGTGTGGTTTTCGTCTCCGTGACTTTCATTTTCGATCGTATCGTCGTGTTTTCTAGCTTCTTTCTTAGAATCGTCGATTTTGGAGCAAGTCATTCGTGACGGGCTTCGTATCGGTCATATCTTATTGTTAGATCAAGCCTAGGAGTCTTAGGAATCGATCCCGGAGCTCCACGCTCCATATCGGAACTTTTGGTGCTTATTAGCCGGTGTAAGAAGGGGCACCGACCGACTAGATGACGATCCAGTCGGTCGGCAATCCTTCTTGAACAGACTAGTTGGCTTTCTAAATTTCTCAGGAGTTACTGTTTACCGTTAGTCGGTCTAAGAACGTTGGTAGACCGACTAGGTTGCAAACTAGTCGGTCGGCAATGCTTCTTTAACCGACTAACACATCATCTAATTTTTGGTATCAATGCTGTTCACTCTTAGTCGGTCTAAGAACGTTCATCGACCGACTAGATGTTAAACTAGTCGGTCAGCAGTTGTTCTTTGACCGACTAAATCTAAACCCTAATTTTGTACAGGAGTTACTGTTTACACTTAGTCGATCTGCGTTGGTCAACCGACCGACTAGTTCCCAAACTAGTCGGTCAGTGGTTGCTCTGTGACCGACTAATCTGTGTTAAACCCCTAATTTCTGGGCAGCCGCCAGCCCATCCTATTTAAACCCCTCCCAAACGATTTCTTCTTCTCACTCACGACCAAAAACCCTAGTTTCTCCCCCATTGAGCCCCCTTCTACCTCAAACCCTTATTCCTTCATCCCAAGCCCAAGATCCATCATCCAAACCATCCCTCAACACATTCTACCTCTCATCTTCCCCAAATCTCCATCAAATCCCCAAAATCACCCATAAACCCTAGTTCTCCAAACTTTTCCATCCGTTCCAGATCTGATTCATAGGTTCTCCGGAGTGTTTCTTCCGCCTCCTCACGGTAAGAAATCGACCTCTTGATGTTTTCATAACCTGTATGTTTTATGAAACCCTAATGAAATTACATGTTGTTTGATGATTGTTTCTCCATAACAGCAACTTTCCCGTAGATTAGCATCCGCGAGACGAACCTTCGTGATCGTCATCCCCGGTGCTAGGCAAGTGAAACTTGCAACTTAGGGTTTAGGCCATGTTTTAGGCCATTTGCTTGTTGTAGGCGTAAAAGAGACTAGGCGACGAAATGATACTCGCCTAGGCGTAAATTGGGGAACTAGCTTGACAACGAAGCTAGTTCCGACATATATCATGTTACACAATTACCATGTCATGTTTAATTTCTATTAACGGTACGCAAATTAATTGTCATGACATTGCAATCTTAAAGTGTTTCCGTGAATGCGTAGCTTCGCTACAATGCTTGTGTTCCTGGCTCGTGTTCCAGAAGCGGGCCATGTGTTGGTTGATAGCCAATGCCCGAATTGCTTGTTTCCGGCTAGGTGCACCCCTACGCCAATTGTTTATGAATCGTGAATTAGAATGCGAGCTCTTGTGCGGGGCAACCCTGGCTCATTTACTGAGCTCGTGTGCGGGGACCCTGGCTCGTCTACATGTGGGTATTGGGGGTAAGAGTTAAGCGGCCAATCAACTGGGAGTCTGCCCGATCAGCAACTGCAGTGGTAAGGCGTAAACTCTAGGTTTTGGGGTAGTTGTTAAGCAGCCAATCAGCGTGAATGCCAAACCATTCAGCTGTAAGGCGTAAACATCTACAAACAACTTGAAATGTGACTAGTGAAATGATTGAGATCGTTAGTAGCTTGGCTACTCTTGTCTTGTCCCGATAATTGTTCTCTTGTGCTTATTGTCTCGCCATGTCTTGCTTGTGCACTCATGCTATAACTGCCATGTCATGCATACTATAACTGCTAGGTTGTTAGTTTGCCTTACTTTCAGTTTCCTTGCCCAAGTCTTTTAGACTTGCTGACATGTACCCCTTTACTCTTTTAGGTGACACATGTTAGATCCTGAGCCTGAGTACCTTGTTGAGGACGAGGTGTTTGCTGACACCGAGCCCGAGCTTGTGTTTGACGGGGAGTACGTGGACACTGGGGACCAGTCCTAGTGTCTCCGTTGTGTTTTCTCTTTTGTTTAGACTGCTATTTTGTTGTTGGTGCATAGCACCTATACTTTGTTCGTTGTTGCTTTTGTTGGCCTTGTTCTGGGCCTTTTAGACTCTTTCTTTTAGCCTGGTGGCTTTTTCTGGATGTTGAACTTAATTTTCTTGTTGGACATTTTATGAGATATGAGAATTTTATTTCTGTCTCACCTTGTGTTATTATTGTTGTTCTGTTTGTGGTTACAGGGACCTGCTTTTGTTTTATTGACGCTTATCGGGTTTGGGGCTTCACAGCTCCACTCTCGTGCGGACCTTTTCATGTCTCGCCTCCATTTTAGGGAAGCGGGGCGTGACACATTTTCTTCCATAAAGTGCTGTAAATGGGTCCATTCTGATACTTGCTTGGTAGCTATTATTGTATGCAAACTCTACTAAGTGCAAATGGTCTTCCTACGAGCCTTTGAAGTCGAACATGCAAGGCTCTTAGCATACCCTCGAGTATATGGATGGTGTGCTCTGAGTGTACGCAGTGCTGAAACTCAGAATGATACCAAGATTCGACTGCAGACTCTTCCAAAAGTGAGAAGTAAATCTCGTGTCTCGATCAGAGACAATACTCATTGGGACTCCATGTAATCTCATGATTTCTTGCATGGTTATCGTTTATATCACGACATATACTATAAAGAAGTTATAAGGTATAGAAATAATCATTACCTCCATATACTTCTTCGTGAGTAATTCAGTCAGTTGTCCTACTCGGAATGGTATGAAATGTGCCGATTTGGTTAATCGATCAATGATAACCCAGATGGCATCATTCTGCTTCGTGCTCCGAGGTAGTTCAGTGACGAAGTCCATGGTGATGTGTTGCTATTTCCACTCGGGAATAGGCAGTTGTTGAAGCAATCCCGCGATGCGATGGTGTTCAGCCTTCACTTGCTGACATACCAGGCACTTGGCGATGCTTCAGTAATGCTCCTCTTCATTCCATGCCACCAAAAAACTAGATGAAGATCTTTGTACATTTTGGTGCCACCAGGATGAATAGAGTAAGGGGAGTTATGTGCTTCATTCATCAGCTCTTCTCTGATATTGCATGAGGGCACACAGATTCTGCTGCCATACCCCCAAAGACCCGTCTTCGTGGATAAGAAAATCTGTTCGAAGACTCGATTCCACTTGTGCCTTGATCTTCTGCAGCTTTGCATCTCCAGCTTGAGTGGCTTTGATTCGGTTGATGATGTCGACTGAATTTGTAGGTTCATCAATGAGGCCATAATCTCAGGTAGGATGACTTCAATTTCCAGCCCTCGCATAGTTTGTTGTAGTCGCTTCTGAGTTGTAAGAATCATGATAGCTGGAAGTCGACTCAATGCATCGGGTACAACATTAACCTTCCCACGATGATATAGAAGGTCGATGTCATAGTCAGCCATGATTTCCAACCATCTGCGATGCCTCATGTTTAGCTTCTTTTGCGTGAAGATATACTTCAAACTTTTGTGGTCGGTGAAGATTCGCACTTGCTCGCCCAATAGAAAATGTCTCCAAATCTTCAGAGCAAAAATAACTGCGGCTAACTCTAGATCATGAGTGGATAATTCTTCTTATGTATCTTCAATTATCGGGAAGCATATGCCATAACATGACCATGTTGATGTAGTACGCATCCAAGACCCTTATCGGATGCGTCACAGTATACTTCAAATCCTCCAGTTCTGTTTGGCATGGTCAGAATCGGTGTAGTCATTAGCTTCGTCTTCAATCCTCCGAAAGATTGATCACAAGCTTCAGACCAAATGAACTTGACGTCCTTCCTCGTCAAGCGAGTCATGGGCTCAGCAATCTTGGAGAAGTATTGGATGAATTGGAGGTAGTAGCCAACCAATCCAAGAAAACTTCAGATGTCCGAAACTGACCGAGGGGTTGGCTAATTTCTAACAGATGCGACTTTCTTAGGATCGATGAAAATACCATCTCCAGATACCACATGCCCAAGACAGGTAATGCGGTCAAGCCAAAATTCACATTGGCTGAACTTGGCATATAGTCGATGACAACTCAGAGTCTTCAATACGATCCGCATGTGTTGAGCATGAGCATCCTTGCTTTTCGAAAAGACCAGAATGTCATCAATAAATATCACTACAAATTTATCCAAGAACTCATAAAAGATAAGGTTCATGAGGCTCATAAATACGGCTGTAGCATTGGTCACGCCAAAGGGTATAACTGCGAATTCGTAGTGTCTATACTTGGTTCGAAAAGCTATCTTAGGTATGTCATCCTTCTTAACCTTCACTTGATGGTATCCACCTTGGAGATCTAGCTTGGAGAAGACTCGAGATCCACCAAGTTGGTCGAAGATGTCATCGATGCATAGCAATGGATACTTGTTCTTCACGGTGACCATGTTTAGCTCTTGATATTCCATGCACATTCGTCTTGATCCATCTTTCTTCTTGACCAATAGGACTGGTGCACCCCAGGGAGATACACTGTGATATATCCATCCTCTCTGCAACAGGTCGTCAGTTGAGTACGAAGTTCCTCCAATTCCATTGGTGCCATATGATAGGGAGATTTGGAGATATGTTGAGTGCTAGGCATATGATCAATGGTGAATTTGAGAGCTCGATCAGGCGGCAATCCCAAAATTTCTTCAGGGAATACATCGTCGAATTCTCGAACTACTTTGGGCTTCTCAGGTTCGCTAGCATAGATGCCATCATCATCTCCATAGGCTTGGCCCGAAATTGAATAGGTAAGCAAATGGCTTCCACTCGCAAATTCGAACATTTGATGATCAGCGAATTTCGAACACTACCTTCTTTTTGGAACAATAGATTTTAGCGTAAAAAGTTCTTAACCAATCCATTTCGAATACTACATCAAAGTTTGGCGTGTCGATTATCATAAAGTCAGCGAAGAGTTCACGACCACATATCACCAGAGGACATGATCGACATCCACTAGAACTCTTCACTATGACATTCCCGGTGTTGATGTTCCATTGATTAGAAAGGGGGTCGATAGGAATGGAATGTGTTGTAGCGAATTTTTGTGATAAAAATCAATGGGATGCTGCAGAATCATAGAGGGATAATGCTGGTGTAGATGCTACTAAGACAATACCTAGAGTATGATAAGGTATACTTAGCAGTCTATAGTAAAACGATGAGTATCTAGTTAAAGTAAAGGAGAACGATCTTAGCTGTTACATGTAATTACTGGTTCTGAAGCCTTAGCTTCCTCAGCTATCAAGGTAAAAGCTTGGCGCTTGGGCTGATTCAGCTGGTTCGTCCTGGCCTATTGAAAGACCCTCTCTTATGGAGGCAATGGTGGTCCACGAGATGTTGATCCAGAAATTCCCGTAGTCGGAGTCACTTGTTTGTTGATGCGATGTGGGCAGTCTTTGATAGAGTGTTCCGATGATCCACAGGGCAAGCACTGGTTCAGAAGCAGGCGACATTCATTCTTAACATGCCCTGGTCGGTTGCAATGGTAGCACATTACTAAGGTTCGATTGTTGTTTGGTGGATCAGCGGTTCGATTGTTGTTTGGTGGAGCAGCGGTTCGATTGTTGTTTGGAGCAGCATGCCTCTTGAAAGTGGTAGTTTGCATCAGTCGAAGGTTGTTTCTCGATGGTTCCATCGGACACTTTTCTTAGGTTGCTTTACGTTGTTCGTCAACAGCCTCAAGGTTATGGGCAGCTTCCAGTATCTTCTCATAGCTGGTCAAATCGGCAGAGGTCATTGAAGCTTGGATATTAAAGTTCAGACCTTGGCAAAACTGGAAGGCATGATCTTCAGGATTCTCGACCATGTGAGGGGTGAATCGACTGAGCATGGAGAAATCAGCATCGTATTCGTCAACAGTCATTGATTCTTACTTCAAGTTGATGAAACATTGTTTAAGTTCACTTTTAACTGTCTTAGGGAAATACTTCGCGTCAAATCGTTCGCAAAATATGGCCCAGGCAATAGGCTACATTATACGATTCTCTTCGGTGTCCCACCAGTTTCGTGCATGGTCGGTCAGTTGAAGCCTTTCTACTTCTACCCATCCTGCATGTGGGACATGGGCAGTGCTCAAGGTGTCTTCGGTGCTTCGCGCCCATTCTTCGGCTTCAAGTGGGCTTTCTTTCCTCGAGAACCTCCTCAGATGTAGTTCTCGAAATTGTTTCACTCTAGCATCGCCTCGTGGAGCAAGTTGTGGTTCTCATTCCAGAATGTGATGCTAGATTTCCATCATCTCTCTAATGACTCCTATAATGTCGTTCTCAGTGATGCCGCTGGCATTTCGGGTGTTGGGTCGGCCTTCCATGCTGCAAAACAAACCACAAGGTAAGTTAAGTTAAATTTTTTTTATTCTAGCTGTACATTTAGATATTAATATCGTCTAACTGATCTTAAAGTATTCACAATACATGACCTGCATAGGCCACCACTAAAACCTGTCACGCCTCGCTTCCCATTCAACCGGTAGCGAGGACGCGAGCGGCTCCACAGTGTGCTTAAAATAAGGAGGAGTACTTTTTTTCTTTTTCTTTTTCTTTTCTTCTTCCTCATTGGTTTAAACACACTAAGCATCTGTGTGGAAATTTCAAGTCCTTGCATGCAAATTTAAGAAACAACTTAAATAACATTAATACATATCCAACGTACAGAATTTAAGATACACTTTGGGCCTAGCATGGCCAGTACGAACAAACACACAAATTACATTAATAAAATAGGAAATGCTGATGCAAAGGTACAAATTCTCTAATCCTCTGAGCACAGGTATTCCACGTACTCGTCAAGCGCTGGATCTACCTCTACAGGAATGTCCTCCACAAAGTCACTCTCAATACCTGATAGACATTTCATAAAACAACAATTGAAATGTCCATCAGCGAGGTTTACTCAACAAGTAATTTATGCAAAAAGAAATATTAAGTATTTTAATTAATCCAAGCTGTACTCAAGATATTACCATAATCAATGTTTGCATTGATGATAATCGGCATTCTAACATTGATTCTCATAAACGGGTTTGGTCAAGGTTGGTCAAGTAGGTCATTATCCCTGCAAGCAGGGTGATCCAAAACTTGGGTCGAAGCGAAACCGCCCGTCCTAGTAAACCAATAATAAGAGTGCCAATTAACCATCTCTGCGCTATCGATTTAGTCATAACTTTATAGTCAAGCGTGGGGTGAGTACTTAAAGACAAGGACCAAGTTTAATTTAAAAGAGCTATAGCAGTTAAACATTCACAACAAGTTGCAGCCTGTAGCAATTTAATCATTTGATAGCAATTTGCAATGCTATTCGCAACCTATAACAATTTAACATTTGATAACAAATCTGTAATGTTGTTAGCAACCTGTAGAAGAAGAGGTTAAAGCAATATTTAATGACCAATTTATTCTAGCGCTAAGTCCATGTCCAAGAGTACGAGATATGACTAACATGCGCCCCGTGACGGGAGATAATCTGTGACGCTACTCACCGACATCATAGGGCAACAGTCAAGCACTGACCTCCATAAGTGGTGACGGTATTTGTCGGGTGCATCCAGTCACTCCGTAAAACTTGTGACCATAGACTACCCCAATCCCGCTGGTCAAATTGAGTGCCAGGTCAAAGTACATGTACTATCTATTTTAAAATTCAATCATATGAATTCCTTCAGTTGCTCAGTCTATTCTATTTAATTTGCATCGTATTAGATGCGTATGATGTCTCATCAGTCCATTCAATAATCTCAACTAATTTCACAGTTTTGGTAATTCAGTTAAATAATTATATAAAGCATTGAAACATGCAATCTTTAAAAAAACAAGCATTGAAACTGTTTTAACTAAACAAATGAGGATAAATAAGTTTAAAATATTTTTCTAAGGCTAGTAGATATTTTTCGAGATGTTAAAATAATTTACGGGGATTTTTCTTTATTTATACAACCCAAAAACTAATTGAGAAACGAGCAAACAATTTTTTTAAATATATTTCAAAGATTTCTCTAGGGCAAACCATACGTCGGAATTCTTCCAACAAGGGGTCCAAATGACCGCCTCATCTTGTATTACGACATATATTTTTCTCGTATATTAGTGTACGTTAAAACCTTGAGTTACAAATTTGTAAGCGAAAGTAACCTTATTAAGTTTTATCTTTAAAAATTTACTACGAGAAATATACTTTCCTTTTGGCGATGAAACTAGCACCAATGAGTCCGTTTCGTTGAATCGGATTTTCTGGGCCTTTGCTCATATTTTTTTGAGGCCAACATAATTTACTATCAATTTAATTCAATGATCTTATTATATATATATATTTTTTTTTGACAAATAAAAGCGAACTTTATTAAAAATGAGAAATATACAAAAGAGATGCCACATCAAGGCAGAAGGTGGTTAGAGGAGAGGGGAGAGGGCACAGGCGCCGTCACCCACTACCTCTAGCCAACTCAAGATGATATGGCAATCTAAGAATATACAAATAATAGACTGAAAAATATACAACATAGCTAACAATATGTTAGCCCGTGTCAATAATCCCCCAATTAGATAAGGGCGTCAAATCAGATACTCCTTCCGTATCCAGCTTATTCAAGGAAATAATGACGTCAGCAGCCATCTCATCAAAGATTGCAGTTTTCACCTTTTGGGTGCCCTGAAAAATACGCTTGTTTCGCTCCCTCCATATGTGTCATACCATGGTAGATAAGACCGCTTTAGCAAGGATGCCAATAGAGTCAGAAAGTTTATATCTCGAGTTGATTAAGTTACATGTACTCACAAGAGATAGAGGAACATTCCCAGAATAACCAATCTTCAATAAGCTTCGACTTAGAATATAACGGGAGAACTCACATTCAAAAAAGAAGTGTCTAGATGTTTCAGGTATATTCCCAGAACAGAGGACACATGCTTTCTCAACTTGTAATCCCCTTTTGATGAGCTGATCTTTTGTTGGGAGTTTATTGCGCAGAGCTCTTAGAAGGCAAAGAGACATTTTTGGCACAGCATAAGAGTGCCAGACATTCGAATAGTATTGAAAAGGAAGCCCAGCCTCACGGGCACCAAGCCAAGCCGAACTGAAGGTGAATGGCTTGCCCGAAGCCCAGGTCCACGCGTCACTTCCATTCCCAGGTTTGATAGTGCGTAACAATGGAAGCAACTGCCGAATAGCATCAGCATTAGCCCAACCTTGGTCAGTCCAAAAGTCACTTACAGTTGAATTTTCTGTCCCTGTGGCTGGGGGTTGTATTAAGTGAAGGGGCCCTTTGGGATGCCAATTATCGAACCAAAATGATGTATTTGTACCATCGCCTAGAGTGTGCTTAATTAATTTTTGAGAAAGGTGGCGGTATCTGAGAATGAACTTCCAAGTACTGGATTGAGAAGGCGTAGCTTTAGTAGTAGAAAAAGTACTTTTGACAGCAGTGTAATTATTCCTCATGTAATTAGCCCAAATTCCGTTTGTGCCAAGCATTCGCCAAGTTAGGTGGATTCCAGAAGCAACATTCAAATCCTCTAAGAGTCTCAGGCCAACACCCCCTTCTTTCTTAGGCACACAGAGGTCCTTCCAAGCCCACATACTTAGCTTGCCCCATATAAATTTCTTGCACATAGATGAGATGGTACGGAGTACAGAGGGGGGGATGCAATAAGCCTGCATCCAGAATGACACCATCCCATAAATAACGGAACGAACCAGTTCAATCCGTCCCGAGGTGGATAATAGTGAAGATGACCATCCCAATAATCTCTTTTTACATCTGTCCACAAGACGGTTGAATAAGGATTCTTTAGGGTAGGTAGAAGAAAGAGGGAGGCCCAGATAAGTAGAAAAACTAGTCACCATTTTAATACCAAGCATATCTGCCAGACCCCTTGGATTCCTTACGCCTTTACTGAAGATGGCTGCACTTTTATTCCAATTAATATGTAGACCAGAGTATTGATGGAACAAAGCCAATAATTCCTTAAGGCCGTTTATAGAATGATGATTTGCACGATAAAAGACTAATAAGTCGTCAGCAAATAATAGATGAGAAATGGCACCAGACTGTCTCAAAGGCTGGATAGCTCTGGATGATTCCGCTCTAGCCAAGAGAAGAGAGAAGGCCTCCATAATAAGAACAAAGAGGTATGGTGAAAGAGGATCACCTTGGTGGAGACCTCTGTTAGAAGTGAAATATCCCTCAGGAGAGCCCTCAATAAGGACAGAGAATATTAGTGTAGAGATGCATTGTGTTATCCAGTTGATGAACCTGTGGCCAAACCCCATTTGGTGAAGGAGGAAGTAGACAAATTCTCTGTTTACACTATCAAATGCCTTTTGAAGGTCCAATTTAATACATGTTCTAGAACCCATCGGGTTGCTGAAATCTCGGATCTGCTCATGGGCAATGAGAGAGCAGTCAGATAGGAACCTATCCTTGAGAAAGGCGGATTGATTAGGGGATATAAGCTCAGAAATAACATGCTTCAGCCTATTACACAGGACCTTACTGATAATTTTATAGATGACGTTGCAACAGGCAATAGGCCTGTAATCACCCAACTCCACATCAGTAGTAATTTTAGGAACAAGAGTCAGAAAGGTGTGATTAACATGATCGAGCATGATACCCGACCTGAAGAAGGAGGAAATACCCTTAGTAACATCCTCCCCCACAATACCCCAAGCACTTTGAAAGAAATGAGCATTAAAGCCATCCGGGCCAGGAGCTTTGTCTTTCCCAATTTGGAATACCGCATTTTTGATTTCAGATGCTGATACCTGCCTATCCATCCAAACAGAAGCCTCAGAAGTAAGTTTGCGCTTCGGGATAAGATTTGGAAAGACATTCCAATAATCTTCCTGATTGTATAAGTTTTTATAATAAGTGGGTGCCTCCATTCTCAGGTTAGATTCCCGATCTGAGATACCTTCTATTAATAAGATGGCTTAGGCTATTGTGACATTGCCTTGCCTTCATAGCGGTGTAAAAGAATTTGGAATTCCTGTCTCCAAGATTTAACCAATTCTGCCTACTCTTCTGTCTCAGATCCTCCTCCTCCCTATCTAGGGATCTAGCAAGTTTTTGCAACGCCATTCTCTCAAAAGATTGTAACTGAGAACATGAATGAAGACAAGGATTTTGTTGTAAAGAAAAAAGCTCCTGGCTGCAGATTGAAGTATTTGAGGTAGAATTTTGGTGGCCAGCCCAAATCTTGAGAATACCCTTTAAATGCTTGAGATTATTAAACAATCTCTTCATATAAGAACCCCCCGGCTGATGCCCTCAGTTGCTTTTAATTAAATCTTGGAATCCTGGCAACGAAGTCCATGAATTAAAAAATTTAAAGGGCCTTGGGTTAGAAAGTACCTTGGCATGAAGCTTAATGTGCATAGCGGAATGATCGCTAGAGCTTGCAGGAAGATATTCAAGAAATACATGAGGCAAAAGATCAATCCAGTGTATATTGCAAAGCACTCTGTCCAGACGAGCCGCAATTCGGGATGCACCGATGCGCCTATTGCTCCAGCTCAGGTTGTTGCCGATACTCTTCATTTCAATCAGTTGACAGTGACCCAAACAAGCATTGAAAGCATCCATAGAATTAGGGTCAACAGCACGGCCACCCAACTTCTCTACAACATTGCGAATGCAGTTGAAATCCCCACCTACAACCCAGGGGGTGTTATGTAAGATGTTGTAGTAAAAAACAAGATCATTCCATAGCTCAGTACGGGAATTTACAAGATTCAGCCCATAAACTGCCGATAATCCAAAAGAAAGGCCGCCAGCATTGGTGAATAGGGTAGTAATACGTTGAGCAGAGGCCGTAGAATTGGAGCAGCTCCAAACTAAGATATTATAGAAGATTATAATTCGACCTCCCTTATGAAAAGCTTTGTTATCCATACTCCTCCAGCAATTAGGAAAGCACTTCGAAATCCTATCCTCATTGATAGCTTCCACTTTGGTTTCCAACAAACAGACAATAGATGGCTTAAGCATTCTAAGCCTAGATATAAGATCTGAACAGCGTGCCGCATTATTCAGACCTCTCGTGTTCCAGATAAGAATGGACATTAAGGATTTGAGGGGGCCGGCTGAGCACTGGAGTAACCTACACGCCGTGAGCTTCGCCGGATATCTGTATGGACAACTGTTTTTTGCTTTGGATGGGGAGTTGCGGCTCTAATGGCAGCATGCTCCAATTCCCACTCTATATTAGCTGTAGTGGGGCATTCAGGTGGCATTTGCTCTTCACGTTGAGAAAAAGCCACAGGATGTTGCATGGGAATTGGATCAGGATGTGGCAATTGCTCTTCACATTCAGGTGGCATTTGCTCTTCACATTGAGAAGAGGCCATAGGTTGATCTTTGGCCGTACTCCTGACAGGGACAGTAGCCTCCATAGCCTCAGGCATCACACGCAATTGAGGGGTATTGTCTACACTCGGCTGCTGTAGGGGAATGGCCTCAGCATGAGGAGGCGATTCGATCAGTTCTCCCTCCTCCAGCACCTGTGTATTCACCAAACTAATCTGGGGAGTATCTGAAGGTGAAGTTAACTTGCTGCCATCGAGACAAACAGAGTGCTTTGTATTCATTTGGATTGAAGGGGCCTCCTTAGATGTCTCTTTATGCGTAGTAGGGCATTGAGAGTCCAAGTGGCCAAAGCAAACGCACCCCGCGCATCTGGGAGGTTCTCCTTCATATTTAACATTTATACTAATTGAGGATAGGTCATCCCTCTCAATTAGTACACTTTTTCGGAGCTCAGATTTGGCATCAACTTCGACCAAACATCTGGCGTAAGAGATTCTATCCAGGTTAGCAGTAGCCTTGCCAAGACAAATTGGCACGCCTACCGCACTAGCCAAAAGATTAAAAATTTCCATTGTCCACATAGAGAGAGGGAGGTTATGAAATTGTACCCAAACCGGAACAGCGGTTAGTATATCTCTATCGTGCTGGGTATTAGAAGTCCATTTTTGAAGAACTACCAATCGTCCATCAAACAGCCAAGGCCCCCCATGTAAAATGGAATCCCGATCAACCTCATTTTCAAACTTGAAATAAAAATATCCATTCTCTCGTGAGAAAATACGAAGGCCCCCTTTGATTCGCCAAAGTCTCTCAGTCCAAGACTTGATTTGCCCAAAATACGTGACATCACCCAACACATATCCCACCAGAGTATTCTGCCATCGAGAGGCTCCCGCTTCTACCATAGAGTCTGCCACTTTAATTTTAACCACGCCATTCTTAGAATTTGTCGGTGGAATATGGGTCATGACTAAGGGGTCAGCGTATTTACGGCGAGTAGCACAGATGTCTACCCAAGACTTCTTTCCCACGGCATGATTGACTGTAATAGATGAAACAGGCCTCACAGGCATTCTATCAAACACACGGTGGGCACCCAACATGTTTCCAGCAATTGCCTCATTTCGAAATGGCCCAGTGCGTTTGCCAGATACAACGCGGTCAGGGCCAGATCTCCAACTCTTCTTTGAACTCCCATCACGATGAGCATCTTGTCCCTCTTTGAAATGAACAGATCGAACTTTGCTTCCATCTTTGATACGATTCCTCATGTATTGGACTCTCTGCCAGTCATTTACTTGCCACCAGATCCTGAGATGATGCGATCAGATCCTGTATCGATGCGCTCAGATCGTGGGGGTCTGAAAGAGCCCACTCCTTCATCAACAGTTGATTTCCCTCCCCCGTCAGGAATAGAAACGTCCTTGACATATCCCATAGCAACAACAGCAGGAACTCGAATAGATCCATGGCCGCCTGAGACCGTAGCCTTCTCAACTAAACCTGAGCTCCCCAACGAGGAAGAACCCCCTTCAACAATGCCGCCAAAGCCATAGATCCTGGTGACTATTTTGGTTGTGCCACCCCCAGAGCCAAAACCGCGATCAAACTCGCCGCGATCAGGATCCAAGGATGCGCCGCCTCCGATCGCTGAGTTTCCAGGACCGCAAAAATCGGACATACTTTTTTTATCATATGATCTTATTATATATATATATATGTATATATATGTATATATATGTATTCATATTCATATGCATACCTCTTCCTCACGTATATATCGCTATTACTATTCACAGAAGCAGCCCGCTGGGCTTTTCGTTCGACGAGGGTTTGCAGAGTGGTGCTGCAAGCAGAGGCGGGTGCTGGAGTCGGTTGGATGGATGGGCGGAGTCAGTGCACAGCGGAGGAGGCACGGTGGAGTAGAGGTAGCCGTGGCGGGTGGCGAAGAACACGAACAGCTCACATGGGCTGGGCTCGGTCCGAGGTGAAGCAGCTCCATTGGAGCTCCGGTACGGCGATGACCGCTCGGGGTCGACAGAGGGCGACGAAGGGCAGCCAGGCGTAGGCGTTAGCGATGGCAGGCAGTAGCAGCAGCGCCGGTGAGTGGCGGTGCGAGCAAGGGAATCTCGCGGGGTGCTACTGCTATTTCCGTTGCGGGTTGTGGCTGGTGGTGGGGCCAAGGGGGTACCGACGGTGGTGGCGTAGTGGAGCTGTCGTGGAGGTCTGCATGTCTCGGTGGTGCGTGAGGACGTCGATGCTTTCCGTGGGAGGTGGGTTCGGCATGGTGTTGATGTGGCATTCACAGCTTCGTCGACGGGTTGGGTCAGTGGCAGAGCTCAGCGGTGACACTCTGGGGCGGCGGGCGACAGTTGGAGCAGAGGGGGAGGGCATTGTCGGAGCTGTGGAAGAATGGAGGGAGAGGGATGGTGGCACTGTGGGTTTGCAGGGTGAAGGGGAAGCTGTGAGTTGTGGGGGGGATTATGGGTTTCATTTATAAGGTTAGAAATATATATTATAATTAATAATGATGACGATAATAATGATGATGATGATATTAAATTCGTATGTTGGATCTGACGAACTAAAAACAGTGGACTAAATGTGGGGGTTGGTTGGCAAGTTCCTCCTCGGTGGGAATAGCTGGGGTTTGGGTAAATGTAAATAGGTTAGGGTTAAATTAAAAGTAACTAGCAATGGTTAAAGTAATTACGTAATTGTAATTAGTAAAAACAGCATAACGCTATTATTTTAATATTAAGACATCATTTTTCGCACACGACTCCGAAAAATTCCCAAAGAATTACCATGGATTTGTATCGTTGTGAGGATCACGAATACGAAGTTTATTTTAGAGTTTGAGCTACGAAAATACAAGTTTTGGGCTAAAATGTTTAGGTTGTGGGTTTGCGGGTTCTAGGTCGACTCTACTCCAGAAAAATACGAAAATAATATGGGGAGTACTAAATGACTATATAATCATGTTGTTAAAGTTTCAAATTGTTTGATAATGTTTATATAAAAAATAATTACAAAACCGTTTCAGTGTTATTTATATTAGAAAATATTATATAAACTATTTAAAACTTTGAAGACACTTTAATTTACGAATATATGTTATAAATATTTTGACGATTATATATATATATAATCAATTTGAAATTACTTTGATATCATACTCATGACAAACCATTTTAAAATACTTTTAAAATATAAAAATATTTATAATACATAAATACTCGTATTGATGGATACGGGCCGTCACAGTGGTGGAGCTTGCAAACCCGGGTCCGATAGGAGAAGTTAGGGTGATTCTTCTACCCTTGATTGAATGAGGAGGAGTACGGGTTGTTTGGTGGCATCGGGTTGTTTCTGTACAAAGCGTTGGCTTGCTCATTGCTCATGCCCGGAGGTGCTACCAAAGATGTGGAACATTCATTGCATTGGTGTCTCTCCACACCACATGCCTCACAAAGTGCCGCGGTGGGCGGGTTAGTAACACCGAGCCCAAATAAAGAAAGTTGCTTTGATAGAGCATCAAACTTGGCCGAAAGTAGGGATACATCATCAACGTCATACTTACCTCCCATCTGCAGGTGCTCCTTTCGTTGATCTAAGAGTCATTGTTGGTAGCTATGTCCTCCAACAGCTTCTTTGCTTCATCTGGAGTCTTACTCATGATCGCGCCATTAGTAACCGTGTCAACCGACATTCTCACTTCTCGGGTCAATCCATTGTAGAAGGCTTGGATGAGAAGCCAATCGGGCACACCAAGGTGTGGACAATTGCCTTGGAGGTCATTGAATCGCTCCCAAGCCTCGTATAGGGATTCTCGATCATGCTGACTAAAATTGGTGATCTCATTGAGCATCTTTGCTGTTTTTCCTGGATGAAAATATTTAGTTAGAAATGCAATGGATAGACTATCCCAAGTTGTAAATGTGTTAGGACTATGGCTTCTCAGCCAATCATTTGCCCAGTCCCTAAGAGAAAAGGGGAATAGTCTTAGCCTAATGGTGTCATTCGTGACTCCATTCATCTTCAAGGTGTCCATCTTCTCCAGAAAATTGTTGAGATGGTCGTTCGGGTTTTCAATAAGAGATCCCTCGAATTGATCTCGTTGCACGAAGTCGATGAGAGACGGCTTCAACTCGAAGTTATTGGGCTCAATCGGTAGATTCCAGATGCTATAAGTAGACCCATTGAAGGGCATGAAGAATTCCAAGAGCGATCTGGGAGCCTGAGGTAGTGGCGGTGGGGACCATTTTCTTGATTTTCGATCTTTGACATTGATTCGAGGGCTAATCCCTTTCTTCCCTCGGTGTTATTCCTTCTTGCTGTGGCCTCAATTTCAGGATCTAGTAGACATATGTTTGCTACTCCTTAAGATCTACTGAACATACAATAGAGCTAAACCAAAGAAAAATGTTAAAGCACCAAGAATTAATAACAAAGATAGATATGAAAAAAATAAAAAAATAAAAACACAGTGTACCAACAAAGACTAAAATCAATATTAAACCGTGCCTCCCCGGCAATGGTGCCAATAAGCTTGTCCGCTTCCGCAGAGCTGATAAAATTTATACCGCAGCGCACAGTGTCGTGTGTAGTGCTACGAGGCGAACACTGGGAGGCGTTCGTTGAGTATCAATTTTAAGTCCTTGCTCAAAAGCTACGCAATATGATTGGTGATCAAAGAGAGAGTAAAGGAATGTGAAATCAAGGGGGAAAAGCTCTAGGACTCAGAGTATCCACACCATTGGACTGGAGCTAGGATTGAATTAGTAGGTGATCAATCGTTGGGTTCATTGGGACTCATGAGAGTTCGTCTAACCTAAGGGCATTCACCTACCCCTCACTCTCGTGCATGATAGGTTATTACCTTATGTTAACTCATACCCCTGCTCTTGCGATGCAATGATAGGTCTATCCTAACCTATACTGATGTCGACTCTTGCCGATACATCGGTTTACATCAGGCGCGTAACGCTCGACGACTGTCCTCAATCCACCTTCCGACCACAGTGGCGTTCAGGGATTGGACCTATATTAGGAAGGCTCTAATCGGTGCCTAACTCTCACCGGCCACACCGATACTATGGATCCTTATAGGGATCGAAACCCTGGATTGGTCCCGACTCTTGCCGGTGGCCAATCCGATCACCTCAAAGGGAGGGGGTCGAATCTACGACGATAATTGGCATCTCAATATACCCCAACCCCTCAATTAGCCCAACAATCAATCAAAAATTCATTCAACCCATGACCCCAATCCAATGGGGTTCAACCCATTGCCCTAGAAGAAAACTACTCACTACTCATTGCACTAAACATGATTTCTAGCATTGGGTAAGCAATAAAAGCCATGGATTCACAGAGATAAGCACAAGAGATAGCACACAAAATAACAATGGAAAAATAGAAAATTTTTATTAAGAAAAGTTAATCTAATACAAAAGTAACTACCTATTACAATGAAAAGAATTGGAAATAAGAGCAATGCAAATCCATACAAAACCCTTGGGAACCCAGAAAAACATCTGAAGAAGAGATGGGTTCGCTCAAGGAGGAAGAAGGGTATATATACAATCGGTCAAATGACCAAAAAGCCCCCAACTGCTCCCAAATTGGTACCCAGGCGCTGTAGAGATCCAGATCGATGCGACCACGTTGAAAACAACGCGGTCGCGTCGTTTGCTTGCGTGAATTGGGGGTTGTGGGGTTACAGCGATGTGGTCGCGTCGCTAAGGACGCATCCGCGTCGAATTCGGCTTCGCGTTTGCGTCAGGTGCCAAATGGTCGCATCGAGCGACTGTTTCATCTTTGGCTCTTTTGAAGTACGTGACCGTGTCGTCTATTGTCACGCAGGCCGCGTCGATTGTAAATCTTCCAATAACTCCTCAACGACACAACCATTTGGAAATCCTTCATGTTGCCGTGTGAAAGTGTGTTCTAGGCTTGATGGCATGGCCGTGTGGATCTAGTCTACGCGGCTGCATGAAATTGTGCTATGCTTTATATGCTGTGACACACACGACTGCGTCGAATTGACGCAACCATTTGGATTACAGTTCTTTACAATCTTCCCCTTTTTGCATCGTTTGATCTCCCGACTTTGCTTCTCTTGCCCCTTTGCGGTATATTCACGCCATACGGTCCGAAATCGACACGTATTCCCTGCAAAGCATAGAAGGGACCATAAAAGTGAAAGAGGGGACAAAATGGGGGGAAATGGGGGAAAATGGCGAAATAAATAATGGAGAACAAGCATGAAAAAGAGGGAAAATTTATATACAGTAAACACTCATCATAAGGCAAAAGCCATTGTCTATATCAGATGCCACATAGATCAGACCCCGAAGGCCGAATACTTGATAGTGGAAGACTCATATGAGTTATGGACTGCACTCGAGGAGCGATATAAACATCAAAAAGATGTTATCCTTCCTCGAGTACGTTATGAATGGGAAAATCTCCGACTTCGGGGCTTCAAGTCCATATCCGAGTATAACTCGACGTTGTTTAGTATCACCTCACGCCTGAAGTTGTGTGGTGAAGAATTAACGGAGATAAGCATGCTGGAGAAAACCTTCACATTCTTCCATGAGAAGGATGTCATCCTTATGCATCAATATCGTGAACACAAATCACGAACTACGTAGAGCTCCTCTCATGCCTTCTAATGGCAGAACAGAATAATGAACTCTTACTGGCCACCCATAATATGTGCCCTACTGGCACTAGTCCTGCCCCAGAAGCATACACAGTTTCTTCCCAGAAGCAGAAGAACAAGCATAAGGGTAAACCCCTGAAGGGTAAATCAATGAGAAGCATGCCATAGGTCCCCCACAACACAACAATAATGAGGGGAAAAGAAATTTACATGGAGGAGGCAGAACACTGAACAGACATCTGCTCCCAAGAAAGACTGGGAAAACAAATGCAACATATGTGGCATGACTGGACACTGGTCAAGGATATGTCGTACTCCACGCCACCTTTAAAATTTGTATATAGCAAGCCTGAAGTCTAATGTTGAGACAAATCTGGTGGAGAATCAAGTCCAGGATACAACTCGGTTCACTGTCGAGGACTTTACGAACGGCGACCTCATATATTGATGCCCTCTATAATCTATTTAGCGCAATAAATGTAAAAGAAACAATTTCCTTTTTACATTATAACTGCTGGCATGCTTTCATTTTAGTCATTGTTATAAAGGAATAATATTATTGTGTCTTATGATTAATAAGGCATTGTATTTATTTATACAACAAAATTTATGCTTGGTTTTTAGCATCCGTAATATAATATGTGCCTTATAATCGCGGATAACACAATCATCCACATTGACACCTCAAGACGTATACTGTCAATAGCATTTAACCATTATAATAGTCCAGTAGAAAACTATTTTGGGACGTCTGACTTGAGATTTAGAAATACAAACCTGAATACTATATATGAGGATGCCCGATACTCTTTGAAAAGAAACTTACCAAGTTTCAATGGATATTTGTCAAAACAAAATCCATACTGAATGACTCAAGAAATAATAGCCTGAATACCATACCTGAGCATTCAAATGGACTTTTAAAAGTCCTACGAAAAATTCGAAAAGAGAAAGCAAATAGAACACCTGAAGTGCACAGAATCATCCAAGTTTTAACTTGGGTACGTCATAATATGCCACCCTGAATCGGTGATGATGCACGACATCATATCCCAATTCTATAATCATAACCTGAAGAACACCAAGCTTATTCAGAAGGGTGAACTTTCCTTGTCCCATTTAAAGGGAAAAAATATTACAAGATTATCTCCACTACACGTGGACATTGACTCTTAAGATTTCCTCAAATAGAATTTCAGAAGATATGTTTAAATCTATAACCATTAAAATAAGAAAATCTTTAGGTCTCTTGAGAGTAGCCGAGGGATAAAAGTGGACTTATCCACTCCCTACAAAGGGCCGATGAAGTACCTGTTGAGTATTGGACTTCTCCCTACTTGGTGTTAATGATGAGCAAACATAAATACTTGTGACTAATCCCCTATTTTGCAGTTAATCCATTGCCTAAGCTTATTATGAAGATCAACTAGCAATGGATGACTCACATACGTCATTGAAGGCAAATGACATGAATTGGATGATCATAGATTGATGATTGAAGCTCCATAAAGACTTTAAGCTCATACGATGGAAAGAATAGATTATTCGTCAATGTAACTTTTCTTTTATCTCTTCTAGTATGTAGCTTAGAAGTAGAACTTTGATGGAGCACTCATACACATCTACATTCTATCATAGGACTTCATTAGACCATTTGTCCTTTGATCCCAATTCAACTCTCTTTTGTTTGTGCTAGGATTGTTCATAACAGCCGACTGCTGAACAGGTTACAGTCACCTGTCTCAAAAACAGTCGACTGTGTTTTGTTCTACAGTCGCCTGTTATGTACAGACTATTACAATATAGTTTTGGGCCTTCTCTGATTATTTCGCACAGGCTACTGTTGAACGATTCACAGGCGCCTGTCCTAGTGACAGTCGACTGTGTATTGTAAACCAGTCGCCTGTCTATCCTTGCCCAAACTTTGTTTGATCTGACTTCTATGGCAAGTTGACTAATGCTGTATATACAGTCGACTGTCTTTTAGATCAGTCGACTGTCTATGCTGCAAAAGTCGTCTGTCTGTAAGTCATTTCTTTGACTCAACTCTCTGGAAATTTCTCTTGCTTTTGACAGTCGTCTGTTTAAGGTTTTACAGTCACCTGTTCTGATTTACAGTCGACTGTATTACTTGAATCAGTCGTCAGTCCTGTATCTTGTGAGATTTCCAGTATTTGTCTAACTTACTCTTCTCTCGGCCAGTTGCATGTCGAAGAAATTACAGTCGCCTGTTGTTTTAACAGACGACTGTCTTTGCTTCATCAGTCGACTGTCCACGTGGTAAGTTACCGTTATGAATTCTCACCTACCCTTGCTGACTATGCAATAGTCGACTGTGGATTGTTCAACAGTCGACTGTCGCGAGTTCAGATTAAACCGGTGAGATTTTTCTCACGGATTCCAACTGGGTTTTTGCCTAAACTGTTTTGTGGATTTGAGAAAGCTATAAATAGAGATTCTACTGTTTCATTGGAAGGTTACTCATTCATTGCAAAATCTCTCAAGCTTTCATTTCCAAAGATCAAAGCTTTCAAATCCAAAGCCCTAAGTATTTCCAAATCTTGTTCTCTTGCTCTCCAACCTAGAACCAAAGATTGATCTTCTAGGCAATTGGTGCAGTCAAGAGAATGGGCTTTCTCCTCTCTTTCAAGAGAGTTCTTCAACACACATCACACTCCTCCTTCAAGTTCTACTTCAAGGCATAGGTGATTGTAAGTGTTGCTTTCAGATTTCATAACATTCTTTATTTGAATTGTGCTCTCGGTTGTGAGAGTGGTTTTTGCTTGCTCCCTGGTTGTGGGAGTCAAGGACATCGATTGTATTCGATTTCACTTGTAGGGTTGCTACAAGTGGGCATTAAGGAAACCTCAAGTTAGGGTTCTAACTTGAGTATCTGGTGGAATCCGGGTGGTAGGGACGTAGGATTACCGGGAACAAGTCGGGAGTTGACTTGGGTAATCCAAACCCTTGAAACATCTCTGCGTTTGCATGTGTTTCTCTTTGGGTCGTTTTTCTATTCCGCACTATTTGTTGGATTGCATTTTATTTGGCGTAAATTCCTTTTAAATTTGCATAAACACTATTCAACCCCCCTTCTAGTGTTTTCCCCATAGACAGGGTCCTTACAGTACCTTAGTGTACTCATCCATATATCCTCTAAAAATGGTCATAAGCAATTATATTATCCAGCCGCAGTCCAGCTTTTTCAAAGCAAATATACCATATTATCAAATGGCAGGCAAATTGGATAATACTGGGAAATCAACAATAATTTGCAAACTAGAATAAAGTTAAACATCCTGAAGAATGTGTTTACACCCAAAAATGGGTCATATAAGTAAATCATTCAAACGGATTACTCATCCCTTAAAAATCCAGTTGTTGGTGACTGCATGAGGACATGCAATTACACTGCAGACCATCAAAACGCCACCTAAGAACCTATTTTTCAGGGCTTGATCACCCTAGATAAATAGTTCCCAAAAACTTCAAATGGAGGAGGCATTTAGAGCACATCTGATAGATTGTGCCTTGATAGGTCCACATCCACATATCACTATTATAAACCATCAAAATGCTGCCTTAGAACTATTTATCAGGCTTAATCACCCCTAAATAGATTCCGAGCACTCCAAACAGGGGAAGCTTATAAAAGCACATCTCATAGATTGTGCCTTAATGGGTCATCATTTAAAGATTCGATAGTGACGATGTGAATCTGAAGATCCTTCACATTCAGAACTCTTTAATTTCCCAGTACTAGGATCAACTTGGATGTCACCATCATCCCTGATCTTAAATCTCAGTTGTACATATCAACATATCAAAATCTATGATCCGAGAATTATGAATTGTGATCCTGAAGATCTTCCACAATTATGAAACTGTTAAACAGTTATCGGATATAGTTACTGATAATCCGAATATTGTCAAAATCACACATCCCTGTTGCTAAAAATCCAGCTAGGATTGACATACCAAAAATGATGGATGCAATCCACCAGCAGCAAAAGTGGAAGTCCTCAATTAAGAAAGGACAGACCACCAGGCTCCTAGTAGAGGAAAACTCCTGGAGACGTTAAAACAATACCACCATGGGAAAGTGAGTTCATCTCCATATCCTCTCCCTTTTTAGACCTCCAGAAGAGGAAATTATGGAATAAAATGAAATAAAAATGAATAATGTACGTACTCGGGGAGGTGTTTGGATAAAAACACACTTGTCGACAATTATTTCATGATGTATTTTGCCATTTAAATGATAGTAATCGATCCACACTCTGTTGCTAAAAAGCAAACATGATTGGTCAAAATTGTGTAACGAGGAAAAAATAAGTTGAGCTAAACTCACTTATGAAACACAAAGTGTTTGGACTTGAAGTCTGTTGAGTATCGGACTCCCCGAATTTGGTTTTGGATGATGAGCAAACATAAATATATCATGAACTAACAGTTTTGTGAGCGCAGTTATGTAGATCGTCGCCAAAATACCACGTACAACAAAAGCGACGTCTCAAGACTTCTCAATACGCGTGATCGTATGCCTGGAGCTTCGGTGAAGCTCGAGGAGCAATATTGAAGTCAAGAAGAATGAAGATTGAAGCTTTGAAGACGGCTCGTAAGGTTTATTTTATAGTCTTCTAGCTTCATAGATTAGAATGTTAAGCCTTGAGTAGGACTTACCTTATAACCTTCATTTCGCTCATATCTTAGAGCTAGGATTATCATAGAAGGCCATTAGAAACTTTCCCGAAGCCTATCGCTCTTTCCCTCGGCTTCGAGTGCATGTTAGTGGGTTCAAGAAGAGTCACCAACCGACTAGATGACGATCTAGTCGGTCGGTCGAAACTCTACTTAAAACCGACTAGTTTGCCTTCTCTAATTCAGCTCTTTCTATGACTACAGTTAGTCGGTCAAAGAAAAGTCAGCCGACCGACTAGATGACGATTTAGTCGGTCAGTAATCCTTCTTAGACCGACTAGTTGTGTTCATTCTTTTTCAGCCTGAGCTACTGTTTCGAGTTAGTCGGTCAAAGAACGTTTACCGACCGACTAGTTGAGAAACTAGTCGGTCAGCATTTGTTCTTAAACCGACTAAGTCATCTTGAAGTCAACCTATCCTATTTCGACGTTAGTCGGTCCAAGAACATTCACCGACCCGACTAGTTGAGAAACTAGTCGGTCGGCAAGTCTTCTTAGACCGACTAGTTGTCTTTGCCTGGAACTTCACCTTTGGCTGTTCAACCGTTAGTCGGTCTACGTTGTATCACCGACCGACTAGTTTATGAACTAGTCGGTCCAGTGATCCTTCTTTGAGCCGACTAGTCTGGTTCAGAATAGAGGGCCCGGTTGGGATCTTTTTGAACTCGTTTTTCCATGCCCCTATAAATAGAATCCTGATTCATTTCTTGAAGGGGTTAAGCAACATATTGAAGATATTTTCAGATCAAAAGAGAAGAGCTATCAACTCTATTTCCAAGCTCTCTCTTCCCACAAGAATCTCTCCCTCAAGTTCTTGAGTCCTATATCCTCAAGAGAGATTCTCTACATTGTGAGCCATTCAAGCTAGAAGCTTGATTCTAGGTCACCATCTCCACCCTAGGCTTCCATTGCTGGTCATCTTCTTGAAGCTAGGGTTTGGTGCCATCTTCCTCCATCAAAATCCTCTTTGCCCTAATTTGGTAAGAAATCTCAAGGCATAGGTATTTTGTTGGTAAGCATTTCATTTCAGTTATATTTGAATTGTATACTCTCGGTTTGTGAGAGTTTGCGTGATCCCGGGTTGTGGGAATCACGGATATCGATTGTAGGTCGATTGCACTTGTGAGGTTTTCGCAAGTGGGCATAGTGGAAATCTTGAGTTAGGGTTTCTAACTCAAGTATCCGGAAGGGATCCGGGAGGTTGGGACGTAGGATCACCGGGAACAAGTCGGGGAGACTTGGGTGGATCCGAACCCATTTAAACCATTTGTTTGCGTTTGCATTTATTCTTGTTGATTGTTGTTATTCTGCATTGTTGTTTGTTAATTGCACGATAATTAGGAATAACTCTCCCTATTATTTAAAAGTACTATTCACCCCCCCTCTAGTACATGTGCCAGTAGCTTCCCAGGGCACTACAATTGGTATCAGAGCCAAGTTCAAAGCTACACATAGCCAAAGTTCAAATCTATGACGAACAACGACTACAACGTCTTCAAGAACCGCGATGGAGCTTCTTCAGTTATGGAAGGACTATCCTCAGTCAGGCCTCCACACTTCAACGGTAGCCAACTATGGGTACTGGAAATGCCGGATGCAAATTTTCCTCCGGAGCGCTTCACTATGGAGAGCCACCATGACGGAGTATGTCGAGCCCACCGAAGAAGATTTCGCAAAGTGGACTCCCGCGGAGGTCGCCGCGGAAGTAGCCAATGCCAAGGCAATGAATGCCTTGAATTGTGCGTTGGAGCCCGAGGACTTCAACAAGATATGCACATGTAAGAGTGCCATATCAAATATGGAACCAACTCCTCATATTGCACGAAGGATCGAGTACGGTAAAAGATTCTAAACTCGTCGTTGCTAATAAAGAATTTGAGTTGTTTCATATGGAGCAGGGCGAAACCATGAAGGAATATTACGCTCGCTTCATGGATATATCAAACGACTTGGAAGCTCTTGGGGAAGGTCTATACCCAAAAGGAGAAAGTCGCGAAGATTATCGACGGTCTTCCATCATGTTGGGAAAAGCGTACCTTCGCCATCGAGGAAGGTAATGACATGAATAAATATACCGTCGTACAACTAATGGGTACCTTGTTGTCTTACGAGGTACGCAAGGATAGTAAGATCCGAATGAAGGAAAAGATGAAAGCGTACTTGAAGCAAGATGAGCCAAAGAGAAAGGCGATTGCCTTCAAGGCCGCTCCATCTACCGATGATGAAGAATCGGAAGACGAATTGGACATGGAATCCATTGCCCGTATGGCAAGGAAGTTCGATCGATTCCTCCGAGAAGGTATATCTTTGAATAAATCTCTAAAATTAGTTCGACTAATGCTTCTACTCCCCGTGTGTTATAAATGCAACAAGCCAGGACACATCAAACCAGATTGTCCTCTCTACAAACACAAGGAGAAGGGGAAAGCATCGAAGTACGACAAGTCGAGAAAGTACAAGAAAGGACTTGTTGGCACATTCACCGACTCCGAAGAGGATTCCTCAAGTGGAGAGTCGGATGATGGAAGAGTGGAGAAAGCAAAACTTTGCTTTATGGCTAATGAGGCAAAAGATCGAAAGTCCTCCTTCGATGATAGCGAGGATGAAAGCGAGGATGAAAGCGGAGAACCTACTATTGATGAAATGAGGTTAGCAAACCAAGAAATTTGGTCTAAATTTACTAAATTAGTAGATAGATATAATAAGACCAAAGATGAACTTGTTAACCTCCAAACCTCTCCTAAGTCTACCATCACCAACAATGACACCATTGTTGAGACACTCGCGCCAATGAGAAAGCAAGTTTGCTTACTCATAATGGCTTGTTGAGAAATGAGGTGAAGAATCTCAAATCTCAACTTGAGCATGTTCATTTTGAGAAATCGGAATGAACACAAGATGGCGGATTTGACGTCTCAAAACTCAACCTTGAGTTTTGAGAATAAGAATCTCAAATCTCGTGTTTTATGCACTCACATCGCAAGTATCCACTTTGGATGCTTCGATTGCATTCTCTCAAAGAGAAGTATGAGTGCACGTTAGGCCGTATCAATGATTTCAATAGAGGTAAGGGCCATTTGGATAATATCATAAATGACTTACTTCCGGCCAAAAACCACATTGGTTTGGGGTATAAGATGGGAGACTCATCCAAATCGCCTACCACCTTTGTTAGGCCGACATCCGATGCCTCCGACGAGTGGGATCAAACACCCCGTTGGTAGTTCTGCCTACCAATAGTGCTTCCACTTCGTACACACCCCCGATTGGAAAGAAACCCACTTTGGGTAGACCTCCAAAGAGGGGTCATGCATTTTTGTACTCACATGCTATGCCACGTAGGAACACACATCCTACTCCACCGGTGCATGCTAATATTAATGATGATTTTTATGCTCCGCACCCACGAGCACGTAACGAACACTCATGTGAGGACACCCACATGCACGTAATCATGCTCATGCACATCCTAATGCTTATGTTCACACATCTAATCCTCATGTGAATGCCTTCTCTCATAATCATCCTCATGCATACACACGCTCATGCTTATCCACGTATGTATGCTACACCACATCATGGATCTCATGCTCATCATAATGTTATTGCTAGATCTCATGCTCCTAGGCCACATGCACCACATAGAAATCAACCTTTTGTACATGCAAACACTAGGAAGAGGATTCCCCAAAATGTACACTATTTGGGGGTCCCAAGAACACTAGCGATGATGCTATGAATGTTTATGTGCAATCCTATATTAATGATGTTATTTTGAATGATGATTATGTTGGAAAGTCAAGTTCCTCTTGGACTTGGTTTGCCGAAGGGTTAGTTCCTTTAATCCTTCAATGCTTGGTACCATGAGTTTATGATCATGTTTTGGGTACCAAGGCATTTGTTTATAAAATTGATTTTGATTACATTAACTCATGGGTTACAATTATTTTAATTTCGTATTTCAAATTTGTTGTCTAACCCATTGGATCCCAAAAGGGTTTTTGGCTACCAAAATGAAGTTTTCTAGGTTCAATCCACCGTGGGATACCAACCCTACCAACTCCTCGATTTGCGAAGACTTTCATTCAAACCGAGTTGATGGTGCTTAGGTAATGCACCAATGTAGGGGGAGCTTAATGTTGTAAGTATGATATTACATTTGGTATCCATGAGGGTTGAATGCATGCTTGGTTAAAATCTATTTCTTTACATTGGTATCATTTTGTCTCTCCTAGTATGATAGAATTGTGAATGCCATAAATGCTTTGAAATTCTTATCTTTTTTTGGCATGACATGTTTTAAAAGTTATTATGATGATTTTTCGTATTACTCTTATCACCTTGTCACTTCTCATCGCACACTTCACTTAGTTTTGATGTGCTTTTACTTTATGTTCATTTTCGATCGATATTGTGACATTTGATATTCTATGATGTGCACCACTCTTCTGATGGTTCATTCCTTTGTGCACATTTTATGTATGTCTCTGATATTGATTTCGTCGCCACGACGATTTATTTTGATTCAATAGCTTTAGTTGTATGAAAACATAGAATTGTTTTCCATGCGCTAAAATAGCTATAAATGTTGATATTGGAGAGTAAATTCATTTCATCAATAAGTGAATTTACATTTGATATTTTGATGATTTAAGTTTTCGATTTTCGACTATGGTCTCATTGACACGCTTTGATTTTATTCGAATTTTAATTTGGTGTCATATGAAACGTGGTCGTATTCTTAGACTCCCATGCTTAATGAGTTATTTGGACATGATTTATTGTCATTGGCTTCCTCCCGCTCTTTTTGGATTATGCCAAAGGGGGGAGAGATATAATAATGGCATAATAATGGCATGTGCTAAATGATAATTTACCATGAATCTAATTTGATATGTTAGATTCAGGGGGAGTTAAGATATAAAAATGGATTACAAACCCTAAATCTCAAATATTGAATTTGCATTTTTACTTTCCTCGTCTGCTTGATTTATGTGCTTATTATTTCATATGGAACTAATGTGTCATCAATGCAGGGGGAGTAAGTATATTTCATTTAGTTCATTATTTCTGATTATTATTTATGTTGGTTTGTCATCACCAAAAAGGGGGAGAATGTTGAGTATTGGACTCCCCGGATTTGGTTTTGGATGATGAGCAAACATTAAATATATCATGAACTAACAGTTTGTGAGCGCAGTTATGGAGATCGTCGCCAAAATACCACGTACAACAAAAGCGACGTCTCAAGACTTCTCAATACGCGTGATCGTATGCCTGGAGCTTCGGTGAAGCTCGAGGAGCAATATTGAAGCAAGAAGAATGAAGATTGAAGCTTTGAAGACGGCTCGTAAGGTTTATTTTATAGTCTTCTAGCTTCATAGATTAGAATGTTAAGCCATGAGTAGGACTTACCTTATAACCTTCATTTCGCTCATATCATAGAGCTAGGATTATCATAGAAGCCATTAGATTCATTCCCGAAGCCTATTGCTCTTTCCCTCGGCTTCGAGTGCATGTTAGTGGGTTCAAGAAGAGTCACCAACCGACTAGATGACGATCTAGTCGGTCGGAAACTCTACTTAAACCGACTAGTTTGCCTTCTCTAATTCAGCTCTTTCTATGACTACAGTTAGTCGGTCAAAGAAGAGTCACCGACCGACTAGATGACGATTTTAGTCGATCAGTAATCCTTCTTAGACCGACTAGTTGTGTTCATTCTTTTTCAGCCTGAGCTACTGTTTCGAGTTAGTCGGTCAAAGAACGTTTACCGACCGACTAGTTGAGAAACTAGTCGGTCAGCATTTGTTCTTAAACCGACTAAGTCATCTTGAAGTCAACCTATCCTATTTCGACGTTAGTCGGTCCAAGAACATTCACCGACCGACTAGTTGAGAAACTAGTCGGTCGGCAAGTCTTCTTAGACCGACTAGTTGTCTTTGCCTGGAACTTCACCTTTGGCTGTTCAACCGTTAGTCGGTCTACGTTGTATCACCGACCGACTAGTTTATGAACTAGTCGGTCAGTGATCCTTCTTTGACCGACTAGTCTGGTTCAGAATAGAGCCGTTGGGATCTTTTTGAACTCGTTTTTCCTTGCCTCCTATAAATAGAATCCTGATTCGATTTCTTGAAGGGGTTAAGCAACATATTGAAGATATTTTCAGATCAAAAGAGAAGAGCTATCAACTCTATTTCCAAGCTCTCTCTTCCAACAAGAATCTCTCACTCAAGTTCTTGAGTCCTATATCCTCAAGAGAGATTCTCTCCATTGTGAGCCATTCAAGCTAGAAGCTTGATTCTAGGTCACCATCTCCACCCTAGGCTTCCATTGCTGGTCATATTCTTGAAGCTAGGGTTTGGTGCCATCTTCCTCCATCAAAATCCTCTTTGCCCTAATTTGGTAAGAAATCTCAAGGCATAGGTATTTTGTTGGTAAGCATTTCATTTCAGTTATATTTGAATTGTATACTCTCGGTTGTGAGAGTTTGCGTGATCCCGGGTTGTGGGGAATCACAGATATCGATTGTAGGTCGATTGCACTTGTGAGGTTTTCGCAAGGTGGGCATAGTGGAAATCTTGAGTTAGGGTTTCTAACTCAAGTATCCGGAAGGGATCCTGGTGGTTGGGACGTAGGATCACCGGGAACAAGTCGGGGAGACTTGGGTGGATCCGAACCCATTTAAACCATTTGTTTGCGTTTGCATTTATTCTTGTTGATTGTTGTTATTCCCGCATTGTTGTTTGTTAATTGCACGATAATTGTTTGGACCTGAAGTCCCGATATCAAAAGGTATAAAACCTGTGGGAATAGTGAGTATTGTATAAAATGTAAATAAATTCATACGCTATAAGGTATAACCTATAACTTAGAGGTTTCTTTTAACTGAAAACCAGGAAGTAATAAAGTAAGATGAGCTTGACTCATTTATGAAACATAAATGATGCATCAAACTCCCTGGTTATAGGTGTGAAACCCTTATAATTGGCAAAAGAAATTATGGATATGCTGCTTTAAATGTTGTGACGGCATATCCCTAAGGATTTATCCTAATTTCATTTAATGCCTGAATAGACTTCGCGACGTTTATTCTATGATAAATAATGAAATACAATCAATAAAGAAAATGATAAGAGAAAAACTCGAATCTCATCGGATCTTATGAAGAGAAAATTGAAATATCTGTTTAAGCCCAACATGATATGCATGACCTAGCCAGAAATAAAGACATGCCTTGGCTTACAGACTTATTAACGCACCTGAAACCTACACCTAGATTCCACCTGGAGGTGTCACGATCGCCAGGGGTGGTAAGGCCCCTAGGTTTCAATTCCGGGTTCGATCCGCAAGCGGACGGTGTCAAGTTGTAGTATAAATGATATCGAATCCCACAGGGACGGTGATGGTGTATTTGGGTTCTCAGTTTACTTCTATATCTCGAAGTGAGATAGCTATCGGTGTTGAGAGAATTGGGTGTTGTGTTGTTGTTGTTTTAACAATAAAAAGGACTAGGGCATTAGGGATCACCGCTAAGATCATCAGGGATCGACGTTGGAATAGAATCCTTACATTGCCTTAGGGTTAGGGGATTAATCTCCCAATTCGTACCACTCTCGTGTGTTAGAATTGCAAGGTATTTTGGTGGCTCTCATTGACGCAATGGCGGTAGCCGTCAACGTAGCGATATAGTTCGTCGATGGATCCATTCAAGGCACGAGCCGGGCATGGTCACGAGCCTAGGTTGGATCCACCGATTTCCATATTCGAATCCTAAGGATGCCCCTTAAGCACATCAATTCCACAGACCGTGGACATGATCTCAGTATGGGTTATCCTAGGGATTCGGTAGGATCGACCGAAATACTCCCCTAAATTCTTAGTTCAACCTAGGGATCCAGATCTATGTCTTCCCCCTAGGATTTTAGGGCTAACCCATCAACCCTAGAAAGGACTACTCACTCATTGCAATATTAACGAGTAAAAACGCAATTGAGAGAGATGAAAACATCATAAAAAATTGACAAATGAAGATTGAGAACTTACAGCAGGAGATAAAGAAAAATTATGATTAATAGAGCCAAAGAAAGAAACCGAGATTCCAAGAGCACAAGAAGAACAAATAAGCTTCCAAGCAATTTCGATCCAACAATATTCTTCGACAAAAATTAGTCTAAAAACTAACAAGAAAATCGCCTAAGCTCTGCTCTCAAAAGTATTCCTCCAAACTCCAATGAAAATCGCCTCCCTTAGTTTTCGCCAGCTCCCAGCCTTCACACACCAGATCGCGCCCAAGCCGCTCCAAAAAATGTTTCCAAAAATAGCCTCAGCATTATCGACCGAGTAGGTGACTCGGTCGAGTAGTACGCTGCTCGGTCGGTCGCTCGGGCCGAGCAGCTGTTTTGCTCGACCGAGCATGACAGTAAATCCCAAATCCTTCAAAATCATCACCCTGTCTGCACGGGCCGAGTCAGCTCTGCTCGGTCCGAGCGGAGCGCTAACTCGGTCGCTGAATAGTTGCTTGGACCGTGCGGTGGTTGAGATGAATGGCTGATCGACCGAGCAGATGAACTGCTCGGTCCGAGCGCTCCCCGTATTAGCTCCATCTTCAGTTTTGTGTCTGCTAGACCGAGCAGCTACTCTGCTCGGTCGAGTCACCTGGGAAATTTTTTGTTGCTGCTCTTGAAGCTCCTCTCTTCTGTCCTGCTCTCTCCTCCACTCCTCCCATGGCTCCCAGAACATGGCGAACTCCTGTAGAGCCTTGCCAACGAGCTCACGGTCGCGTCAGATGTGTCCATACATGGATCATGTCCCGAATCGCTTCAAAATTCCTGAAAACTCATAAAACACTACGAAACTCGAATATAGCGTCAGAAATGCGATATCGTAGGAAAATATGGGATTTGGATGCGAAAATGGCATGGAATACGATGTCATGGTGCTGTACAAAAGGTATAAAATATGGACACATCAAAATCCCCCAAGCTTACCTCTTACTCATACTCGAGGAAGACGAATACTAGGTACGCCGGGAGGAAAACAAAAGGAAATAAGAAATAAAAATAAGAAGAGGAGAGAATGGAAGTGAATTGAGGGTGCTAAGGATGTTCGGTCAGATCTCAGGCCTAAGTAGTATATCAAAACGCTCTGAATAGTAAAAGTACATGCTAACGGTATTTTTATGTTTTACAGACCATATGTCCAACGTGCAATACAGACAAAAGATAGGGATCTACTGAAATAACGCCATCAACTCATATCAATCTCATGCAATCCATACAGTCTAGTATAAAAAGTTGGCAATGCACTTTTCAATCACAGATACACATGAAGCATATATAAATCACACAACATGCAATAGAGAATAGAAAAAGCCATGCTATTTAGTTATTCAGTTCGAGTCATGAAAAATCTCCAAAAGCTAAAGTGTTTTGTAAAGTTTAAGTGTTATTAAATCTCCCCATTATGCACCGTCTCCACTCTATTGTCACACTCACTCATGTGATCAGTTGGTTCATCCCCCCAAGCTTAGCTTGGGGTATCACATCTATGGAATTTTTTCTTCTTCTTTCCAGTATATATGATAACTTCTAATGAAAGGATACAAACCAATCTTTATTCATTTTCTTTCTTTTTCTTTTCTTTTTCACATATGAATATATACACTTTTTTCCTTTTCTCCCTCTTTTTTTCATTTAGAAGCTATACTTTTTCTTTTTGGGTTTGGGAAGTGAGATGCATTAAGGATAGCTGTGGGGTGTAACTAACTGATATATAGAGAACTATATAGATATATGGAGAAGGAAAATAATGGATCTCTCGGTTCACTCATAAGAGGTGCACAACGGTTTGATAAAATAATACTCTAACTAAACTCATAAATAGCATGTATATTTTCATTCCTCTAGATGAATACTAAAAAGCATGCAACAATAGGCACAATGATATCAGGCATGCAAACAGAAGTGAATCAGATATAAAGCAGATGCTCCAAGTATTCTACTGATGCATGAACCTAGGTGCATTACCCAACATAGCGCATACTAGATACTAATTCATGCAATCGATTTTCAATTTTTCAGGCATTAAATTAGACAAATCAGCAAAAGAATATCACGCATATAGATAGTAAAACTGAAATTACCCTAATAGCATGTCAACAGATAGCAAGCATCGTGAATAACTACTAATGCTACGAGAGGCATCATCATGCAAACATCCTTAGCATAAAAATAGAAAAAGGTGGAGAAAATAAGAAAATGAAGAAAAAGAGATGCATGCATGGTAAATAAGCAGAAAATATGATGCGGAATGAGAAAAAAGATAAGTGGAAAAGTGGTGAAAAGGTAAAATAAAAACTGAAATAAGGAAGAAAAATGTAAAAGAAAAAGTGAAAAATAAAGCGGTAGCGCTCATCCCTCAAGCTAAATCTAGCAGTGTCCTCACTGCTAAGAAAACGCTAGTAGGCGGGAGATGGTGCTAAATAGGGTGTGGTGGGTGGGGGAATGTAAAATAAAAACTGCGCAAAAAGAAAAAAAAAATATGACATGATGCAATACTGAATGAAAATGATGCATGACTTGGTCCTCCCCCCAAGCTATATAAAATCAGGGCCCCGAACAGACAGATAGGCACCGAATGATATGAGGGAGGCAAAATCGGTAGAGACAACATCAAGCAGTGGCACCACCCTCTGGGGGTGGTGATGGGTCCTGCTACTGTGGACCAGGAGATGTGGGAGCATCAGGCTGGATCTCGGTGGGTGGGGTAGTGAGCTGGTCGGTGGTGGTGGTGGTGGTGGTGAGGCGGGCACGACGGGGGGGGAAGAGGAGGCGCCAGGAGTGGGCCTCTTCCCACGAATGGGAGGGGTGGTGGCTCCTCGTGTACAAACCATCGTGGCAATGGCAATGTGCTAAGTCGGTATAAAAAGTAAATACGGGAGAGAGTGTACCGACTGTGCGAGCGATGTGAAAGTGAAGATGTCCCCCAAGATAGCCCAAGTAGTAGGTGCTGACGTAGGCAAAGAATACCTGCAATAGAAACAATTAAAACGTCAGAAAATAGAGATTAAAATGGGGGGAGAACTGAATTTAGGGTGCTCGACCGAGCAGTGCTACTGCTCGGTCCGAGCTGTGCTACTCGGTGGGAAAGTGCTGACCGAGTACTAGTGTGCTCGGTCAGCGGGCCAAGCAGCCGCAGTCGTGCCATAGGGCAGCGGTGATCGGTAGTTGGGGATGTGCGATCTGACGAGAGAGGGGGATGGGCAGTGGGGGATGGGGGCTGAGGCATCGTGGGGGGGGGCATTGGGATGGGCGGTTGGGTGGAGCCATCACCATCGATTAGAAAAGGGGACGGCGGGGGGGGGGGGGAAGAAGAGAGGGAGAGACAGAGAGATAGAGAGGAAGACATCGAGGTGGAGTGACTGACCGGAGGCGGCAGCCAGATGGGAGGCCCAGTCGGTGGTGCGGGCACGGAGGACAACGGCGATTCGGGGGGGGTCGCGTAGGGGGTGAGGGTGAGCTCGGGTAGATTAGGTTAAATTTTTTTAGCTTAGGGTAAAATGAGAAAGAGTCGGGTAAAAACCCAAATCATTCGGCAGTGGGGCACAGCAAATCATGATAAGTCGACTTGGTCGAGCAGTAAAGCTTCTCGGGCCGAGTCGAATACGAAAAAATAAATATTAAGAATACTCTCTCGTACACTCGACCGAGCAGTGTGATGCTCGGTCGAGCGGACAATCACTCAGACCGAGTAGGCATGCTCGGGTCGTGCAGGCAGAGCGTCATTTTCTCCTCATTTTAAAAGCCTGTCATACTCGATCGAGTAGTGGGCTGCTCGGGCCGTGTCGACGTCTGCTCAGGCCGAGCATAAGCTGCTCGGGCCGTGTAGGCAGAGTGCTGATTTCCTCTTTAAGCGTCGTCCATGCGCTGCTCGACCGAGCAGTGTAGCTGCTCGGTCGAGTTGCCTGTGTCTTCTTTTTCTCCTTATTCCTTGGTTTTATCCTCAAATATGGTGCTCTCCTCCAGCTTCATTCCGTTTATAATGTCGATACGCATGCCCCCTCATGTCTAACCAGTACAAAGGATGAACTCATCAAATTTTTGTGCTTTTATAATTTTTTTGTTTTTATTTGCTTTTCTAAAATAGGTGAAATAAAAACAAAAAAAATCGAAAAAATAATCCAAGATATAAGAAATTGGGTTGCCTCCCAACGAGCGCTCGTTTTTAGTCATGAGCTCGACTCCCTTTTGATTTATCAGTTGTCGTTTGGTGCGCATGGAAATCGTGCGTCATTCTTTCCAATGGTGCAATCCGACGGCCTTTCGTATCCGTCCACTTCAAGCTTCTCTCTTGCATGGCACATGGCTTCCGGTTGTCCATGATCTGGAGAATGAATAAAAAGTTTCCCATCCAACACTCGGATGTAGGCGACGACCGCTTTGTGATAGGTTAGGTCATCGTCATCATCAATTCATGTTTTCACGGGGTCCTTCATGACCCCCTCAGAAGTGAAATCTTCAACATCTTCATCTTCTAGAAGCTCCAAATAGATATCTCCTTCCTCATGAGCATGCTCTCTCATTGGCTTCTGTAGCCAGAATTCAGCTTCATTGTTCCCCACATTCAGAGAGAGTCCCTTCCCGGACTTCAATCAAAACACCGGCCGTCGCCATGAAGGGGCGGCCTAGTATAAGCTGGGAGCTACCTCCCTCAGGCATGTTCATGATGACGAAGTCTACGTGAATATATAACCCAGGAGGTATCTGAAGAATAATATCCTTGGTTATGCCCACCGGGTAAGTGATCGAATGGTCTGCAAGCTTGATGGACATATTTGTCGGCTCTAATTCGCTTCCAGTTTGCACTCTCCTAAAAATAGAAAGGGGCATCAAACTGATGCTAGCACCTAGATCAATCAAGGCCCAGCTGATGGGCATTCCCCCAATGGAGCATGACACTGTGAAGCTCCCCGGATCTGGTAGCTTTCGGGGGAGATGATTCTTTATGACGGAGGTAGAGTTCTCCATAAGCTTTATCTCCTCGGGCTTTCTCTTCCCCGTGATCAGATCCTTCAAAAATTTGGCATAGATTGGGATCTCTGTGATAGCATCCATGAACGGGATGTTCAACTGTATTCCCTCCAGCAACTCCGTGAATTTTGAGTGTTTTCTCTCCATCTTGGCCAAGGCCAATCTCTGTGGGTATGGTGGGGGAGGTCGGGTAGCTTTGTTCTTTGCAGCATCACAGGAGACGACGTCGTAGTAGGTGTGACAGATGGTGGATCAGTCTACTCCTCAATATTTATAGGCTCTTCAGTAGCCTTTTCTCTATCGTCATCAACAACGGCTTCTTCAGCAATAACTCTCTCCTCGTTCAAAATCGGGATCATGACGGGGTCAGTCACCCTTCCTCCACGTGTGGTGACAGAGACTACAGCATTTTCTTGGGCCCTTGGGTTTGTCTCTGGTTGCGAGGGCAACCTCCCTGGGTTCTTCAAAAGCTAGGACATCTGGCTCCTCAGTTCATCTAGTGAAGAGTTTATTCTCTTGAACTGTGTGGAAGTGTCCTGGTTGAACCGGGCTTGACCACTGATGAAAGTTTCCAATGTAGCTTCAAGACTGGATTTAGGTGGATTTGGTGCATAGTTCTGCTGAGGCAGTCGATTGAATTGATAACCCGACGATCGGTAAGGCCCAGCTGGCCTAAACCCACTCTGTTGATGACTTTGTTCTTGACCTTGTTGCTGCTGAGAAGGGGGCGGTCTCTGAAATTGTGGAGGTTGCAGCCCTCCACTTGGGCTTCCGTAAGAAAACACTGGATGATTCCTAGCAGCTGGATGCTGCCATTGATTTCTTCCATCTCCTTGGATGTACTGCACAGATTCTGACAATTCGGCACCATCATATTGTGCTTCACTAGGGATATACCCTTGATCTGCATAATCCTCTACAGGATGGTATGTAGATGTGCTGGGTGATGCCAGGATGGAATCTAAGCACTGCTCGATCCTGGCCACTTGTTTACATAAGGTCTCAATGTGAGAGTCCAGACTGCTGGCAGCTTTGACCTTAGGAGTCCGGGTCACAATGGTTCTTTCTTTACTCCATTACCGATTGTTGGCTGCCATGTGCTCCAACAAGTCTATGGCTTCCTCAGGATATTTATCAAGTAAGGCCCCTTGTGCAGCAGCATCTATAATCATCTTGGTGCTAGGATGCAGCCTGTTATAAAAATTCTCCACCGAATCCTAAGGCTGGATCCCGTGGTGAGGACATTGATGTTGGAGGTCCTTGAACCTCTCCCATGCCTCATAAAGCGACTTTTACGGGAGCTGTTTGAAGTTTGAGATTGCTCCCCGGATCCACACCGTCTTTGAGGGTGGATAAAACTTACCACGAAGGCGAGTGACAGCTTCTTCCATGTGGTGAAATGATTGGGAGGATGGGCCCATAGCCAATACGAGGCTTTATCCCTCAAAGTGAACGGGAAAAGCCGCAGCTTCAAAGAATCATCACTCACGTTCTTGGCCTTGAACGTGTCACACTTCGCAAGGAAGGTGTCAATATGGTGGTTGGGGTTCTCATGAGGATTCCTGTGAAAGGGATCCTGCTGCATCAAATTAATGAGCCCCATCTTCAGCTCAAAGCTCACCGCCGCCAGTTGCGGTCTAAGAATAGAAGAGTTGTTTCCAAACGTCGGCTTCATATAGTCCCTGATGGACCTGGTGCGAGGAGGAGGAGGAGCATTGTGGTCTGCCATCTGGGCAGAGGGAGATGAACTTCTACTTGAGGCCCTCAAGGCCCTCGCCATTTTCTTGATCTCAGGATCGAATAATAATTCTCTAGTAGATCACCCGAAGCGATTGTTCATGCACCAAAAAAACTCAGACAAATACCATCAGCAGCACGGTAATAAATAAAAGAATAAAAAATGGTGGAAAGGTGAGAAATGCTAGCAAACTTCTCAAAACAAAAATAAACTGAGATAACACTATTGCCGTCTTCGGCAACGGCGCCAAAAACTTGACGCACCCGAAACCTACACCTAGATTCCACCTGGCAGTGTCACGATCGCCAGGCATGGTATGGCCCCTAGGTTTCAATTCCAGGCTCGATCCACAAGCGGACAGTGTCAAGTTGTAGTATAAATGATATCGAATCCCACAGGGATGATGATAGTGTATTTGGGCTCTCAGTTTACTTCTATATCGTGAAGTGAGATAGCTATCGGTGTTGAGAGAATTGGGTGTTTTGTTTTAACAATAAAAAGGACTAGGGCATTAGGGATCACCGCTAAGATCGTCGGGGATCGACGTTGGAATAGAATCCTTATGTTGCTTTAGGGTTAGGGGATTAATCTCCCAATTCGTACCACTCTCGTGGGTTAGAATTACGAGGTATTTTGGTGGCTCTCGTTGATGAAATGGCGGTAGCCGTCAACGTAATGATATAGTTTGTCGATGGATCCCCTCAAAGTACGAGCCGGGCATGGTCAAGAGCCTTGGTTGGATCCACCGATTTCCCTATTCGAATCCTAAGGATACCCCTTAAGCACATCAATTCCACAGACCGTGAGCATGATCTCAGTACAGGTTATCCGAGGGATTCGGTAGGATCGATCGAAATACTCCCATAAATTCCTAGTTCAACCTAGGGATCCAGATCTACGTCTTTCCCCTAGAATTTTAGGGCTAACCTATCAACCCTAGAAAGGACTACTCACTCATAGCAATATTAACGAGTAAAAACGCAATTGAGAGAGATGAAAACATCATTACAAATTGACAACTGAAGATTGAGAACTTACAGCAGGAGATAAAGAAAAAATGCGATTAATAGATCCAAAGAAAGAAATCGAGATTCCAAGAGCGCAAGAAGAACAAATAAGCTTCCAAGCAATTTCGATCCAACAATATTCTTCGACAAAAATTAATCTAAAAACTAACAAGAAAATCGCCTAACCTCTTCTCTCAAAAGTATTCCTCCAAACTCCAATGAAAATCGCCTCCCTTAGCGCTTCTTCAGCTCCCAGCCTTCACACCCCAGATCGCACCCAAGCTGCTCCAAATTTTTTTTCCAAAAATAGCCTCAGCATTGTCGACCGAGTATGTGACTCGGTCGAGCAGTGCGCTGCTCGGTCGGTCGCTTGGGCCGAGTAACTGTTTTGCTCGACCGAGCACGACAGTAAATCCCAAATCCTTCAAAATCATCACCCTGTCTGCACGGGCCGAGTCAGCTCTGCTCGGTCTGAGCAGAGCGCTGACTCGGTCGCTGAATAGTTGCTCGGTCCGTGCGGTGGTGGAGATGAATGGCTGCTCGACCGAGCAGATGAACTGCTTGCTCCGAGCGCTCCCTGTATCAGTTCCATCTTCAGTTTTGCGTCTGCTCGACCGAGCAACTGTTCTGCTCGGTCGAGTCATCTGGGAAATCTTTTGCTAATGCTCCTGAAGCTCCTCTCTCCTCTCCTGCTCTGTCCTCCACTCCTCTCATGGCTCCCAGAACATGGCAAACTCCTGTAGAGCCTCACCAACGAGCTCACGGGTGCGTCAGATGTGTCCATACCTGGATCGAGTCTCGAATCACTCCAAAATCCCTGAAAACTCATAAAACACTATGAAACTCTAATATAGCGTCAGAAATGCGATATCGTATGAAAATATGGGATTTGGATGCAAAAAATGGCATGGAATGCAATGTCATGATGATGGGCAAAAGGTATAAAATATGGACACATCACTTATCATCCTGAAGATGAAAATCTCATCCAACAGGGAAAAACATCATCTAGAAGATGAAAATGATATAATATTAAAATTCATACATATGAAGTTGATGAAGAAACATGGACCATTCTTATCCACTAAATACACCTATAAGTTGTATGAATTTACATGAGGACCCCTTCCATCCACTGGAACAGGGGGATGAAATACTAGGTCCTGAAGTATCTTACCGAAGAACTTCTTTATCTAGCAAAACTGCATACGTCTCGATACAGCATTAACAGTAAATTTGTTAGCCAGATACAATGCAACACCTGTAGTGTGCCACTAGAACGGACCTATGCATCTTTTGCGCTACCTCCAAAGGTCAATATTATAAAGGCATCCTCCATGTTAAATGTATTTGTAGATGCAGGTAATATATCATCACGATGACCACCACGAAAGAATCTCCACCTCCTCGAGATCTGTAAAGCATGCAACTAATGCATCATCATCCTACCATTTCGAGAAGCTCACCATCCAAGAAGCAAATCAAGAGTATGTTGCTATGCCCTGAAGTACCTCACAGACCAGTGACAACTGGGTCAAAGACTAAAGAAATGGAGCTGTCTACCAAGTTCATAGACAATGTCACTTTCTAAGCTCAACCTTAAGTAGGCTACATCAAAGGCGATGAGACAGAACACACCACTCTAAAGCTTCTTTGGATTTAGCAGCTGCCATAGATAAACAGTACTTGTATTTTGTATTTATTCTCGGAATGTTGTAAACTGGAATGATGTACAGATGCCTAGGAGACCTACAAGCCAAAAGCTTGCACAGAATAGGGGGAGTTAATGAAGGGTTAAACACTTTTCCCTTAGCTATTGGTTTTTCCCACTAGGTTTTTCATAGCCAAAGGTTTTAACGAGGCAACCACATTAACTCTTGATCCAGAAGTATCCACTCATAGTTATATCCGTAGATCAAGGGAAGTTAAGGAGATTTGTATTCTTTTTTCTTAGCTATCAGGTTTTCCCATTGGGTTTTCTATAGCCAAATATTTTAACAATACAACTCCGCCTAACTTAGGATCCAGAAGTATCCAAATCTCCATGATACTAATAAGCATCGTGAATCCTGAAGTATTCATATGTCGAGCTTTCAATGATGAATGGACAAGGGTAATTGTTATGAATGAGCTTTTGTAGGCCCATATAAGGCCACATGTAAGGTTATGATATCCACCACCATGTAACTCTTTTACTATAAATACAAGGCTATGGGTTCTGTAGCCGCCATTCTTCCAACATTATCAAAATTTTCATACCATCGCTTAGGTGCTTGTTTTAAAGATTTGACAACTTTGTAAACTTTACTTTCATGGCATTTCAAAACAAACCCTTTCGATTATTGCAAGTAAACCTTATTGGACCTGAAACTATGGGAGAAAACACTAGAAGGGGTGAATAGTGTTTTATGATAATAAAAAGAATTTACACCTAATTAAAATCCCTAATGCAACTATATGTGCAGAATAGATATTGTGATAACAACAACACAGAAATTGCAAACATAAACAAATTATGTACCCTGTTTCGGATTCACCTAAGTAAATTCCTGACTCACTAGAATCCTACTCCAACAACCCACTAGCAAATTCCGCTAGTGATTAGTATCCACTATTATCACACTTGCCAAAAACCAGCAAGTGTAAAATCACTACAACCTTTATCACCACTTCACACAACCCAGGAATGGTCCACTTTCATAAATCGAGAGTAATCTCAACAAATTAAAGAGAAGAGAATTGATTCAATTCAATATGAAACAAATTACACAACATATGCCTTGAATAATGACATAGTAGTAAGAGGTAAAGAGGTGTGTGTGATGTGCTCTAAATGATGAGAGTATGACCACTTACTACTTGTCTCAAAATGAGGATTAAAGCTAGGATTAAGATGAGCTTTGAATGCCTTGAATGCTTTGGGTGACAAATGTAGAAGATTGTGAGCTTGAATGCTTGTTGAAGCTTTGAATGTTATTCAATGTAGAAATTCTAAATGTTCCAAAAGTTTTGAAATAAATGCCAACAAACCATATCTATAAAGATCTAGGATCCCACCAAAATCCAACAAAGATCTCCTGCATTTAATGCTGTAAACGACTATTAACGGGCATAAATCCTAGTTTAGATTGACATGGTAATTAATGCAGTCGAACGGCTAGTTCTCGACGACCAAAGAAGACTTCTCAGACATCTGGGATGTAATGTAGATGTCTGGGTCCATGGCTTCAGATGCCTGGTCAGACTGGGTTCAGAATATATATTACCGGAAAAGCCAGTCGATAATAGACAGACGTCTGGAGTTTATCATACAGTCGTCTGTGCCACTGTGCAGACGTCTGGATGTAAAGCTTCAGACGTCCGATCAGTCAGCATGTAAAACTAACAAAGTTACAGGAATTTTGGTTGACAAGTGTTAAACGTCTGAAGTTCATCACCCAGTCGTCTGACACACCATGTAGACGTCTGGGATGATAACTTCATATGTCTGATCAGTCAAATTGTAACAAAAATAGAGTTACTGGAACTACTAGACATTAGGAGCCAGATCACTGGAGTTCATTACCCAGGTGACTGTCTCATTTTGCAGACACATGTGATATGAGCGTCGGACGTCTGGTCAGTATGACTTGATGAAACAGAGCCATTGAAGTATTTAGCTCATGAATGGCCAGACGACTGGAGTTCTTCACCCAGCTGTCTGAAAGACTGTACAGACGTCTGGAATGAGAACATCAGACGACTGGTCTGGGTTAGGTTTCAGCTATAGTAGTATGCATGCACCCCAGACGTTTGGGGTTCAAGTATTAGTCGTCTGGGGAGGCTGAAAAACTCTATTTCGAGCTTTCATGAGTTCTAACCCTATGGGACTCAAATGATGAATGAACTATGATGTGTGAGTATTATGGAAGTGAACCTATCAAGTCTATTTCAAGGCTTAACATTCTATTTCAATTAGAGGATGAAGGATAAAAACAATTACACATTTATCTCATTCACTTCCAATTGAATTCCTTGAAGACTTCCACCTGACTTCAATGAGTTCATCATCTGATTTTTCTTGCATCATTGACTTTAGCAATTGTCATATTTTGATATTCCTTGAGTTAGAATGACGATTCTTTCATTAGCTGCAAAACAAGGGATTAGTCACAATTAATTATGTTTGATCATCATCAAAACCAAATTGGGGGAGCCAATAATCAACAAACCTCCCCCATCTAAATCACCATCTAGAAAGACAAGGTTGACATCCATTTGGTGAATAATAAGCATTTATATATGTGCTAAAGATATTAATACTCTTATGATACTAGTTCTAGATACTGGGGCATCTGTATCAAAATAATCAATACATTCTTTTTAAGAGAAATCATTGGCTACAAATCTAGCTTTGAATTAATCAATAGATCCATTTGATTTGAGCTTAAGCTTAAAGACCCATGTATGTTAGAGTATAAAATTATTTTCCTTGATCTTCATCAAAACTCTAATGGTTTGATGTGGTGGCAAGGAATCCAATATGTTATCGCAACAAACAATGTTCAAATCCCACTGGATACATTAAAATCAGATTTAAAAAATATATCATCATTAAAAAGTCCAGCGTTTGGCCTATAAAAATGGCACTCAAACTGTGGGTGCATATTAGAATATAAATTTAGTTCCATGAATTCTCATCAAAAAAAACTCTAGAGTGTTGATGCAATGGCAAGGAATCTAATAATTTACAACCAAGTGATTTACATCAGAGGTTAATCCACTACTTCACAAGTTTTATTGTCCAAAATTGAGTCCATTTCAACATTAATTGCTTCTTGCCAAAGGACAAAATCTAAAGATGTTATTGCTTATCTAAAAGTTAGATGGTCATTCTTAATACTACATCTATTAATACAATCATGCTTCAAACTAAATTTAAAAGACGTTAAAAAATTTATTCTATCTCCTTCAACTAAATATACAATAGAATCTAGACCAAGAGATTTTTTTAGTCCGTCTCTTTTACTTTTTATTGATTCTGTTATCTTTTCCTCTTCTAGAAATTTGAGGAGAATGTTGAATATGTTCATGAATTTTCAAATTTGTGTCAATATGCGTTCTTTTTACCACAAAAACTATTCTCAAAATACTTAACATCTTTTAATTCATAAATAGTGTTTTTATCTAGAGATTAATCGGTATCAGATGACACTTGACCAACTTGGGTCAGGTGTGCTGACGTGGCGGCCTCCATGCAATCTATAATTGCTTTTTGGAAGACGAATGAGAGGCCACCACGTCAGCACACCATTTTGGGGGGTGATTTTGAGGGATTTTTGCAAAAAAAACCCCGCCTAAGTTGGTCAGATGTCACTTTTTTTCACATTATTCTCTTTTGTCTATGCAATCTGAAGTTCCATAGTTAAAAATCTATAAGACTTGCTATTTTGGTCATATCCAATGAAGACAATAGGTTTTTTCTACCTCAAAAAAGCCATTATAGATCTTTTTAGGGTAAACTCTCTAATGCTTTACGCTCCCTACTTTAAAATATTCAAAAGAAGGATCACATGGAAAAAATAGTATTCTTATGGAAATTCTTTTAAAATGTGATATGAAATTAGCAATGTTTCTCCCTATAATTTTTTAAAGCAGGTGATAATATTAAAGAGTTAACCATTTCAACCGATGTCTTCTTCTTTCATTCAGCAATTTTATTTTGGTGTGGACTATATGGTGTTGTGACTTGATAGATAATTTCATGATTTTCATATAAACTTCTGAATTCATTAGACATGTATTCTTCTTGGGTGTCTAATCAATGAATTTGATTTTACAATCTAATTGAATTTCCATTTCTACTTTGTAAATTTTAAATTTATCCAAAACCTTGTCTTTGGTCCATAATAAATATACATGAGCAAATCTTGAATAATCATAACTAAATGTGATGAAACATATTTTACTGTTGGGAGATGTGTGCCATCGAGGCAATTTATCTCTATGTAATTGTACAAACATCTTGTTCAAAATTACAGTAAGCTGTATGGTAAGAATTTATCTAAGTTCAATCATAATGTAGTTATCATTAGAAACTTAGGTAAAGTCCTGAGACTTAATGCAAGGTCAAACATGTATCCAGATGAGGATCTTGATCATGTAGAAATGCTTGACCGTTTGTAGCATAAGTCTAGAAACATTCGTGGTCGTAGCTGTTCAAGAAAAGGATATCAAGACATCGGATAGACCATTGTGTCTTTGTCATCACCGTGTAGCGGTGATGATGATCTCATGGTCATTCGACTTGGCAAAGTCGGATACGAGACACAGTGCTCATTGAAGAATAAGTTCACTGAACGACCCAACAAGAGTTATCATATGGTTATGATTGACATATCTGTCAATGATAACTCTTAGTGATGATAGGCGAGTTGGTCTTTTAACTTGAGGTCATTGTACGAACCTGTATGTGAATGGTGTCACTTAGATCTCTGACCTAGCTTCGAGGCAAGGCCTATTAAAAGGTTTTTGGTTGGCTGACACTTAAAGCGTGCGAGGAGAGTAATGACCAAGATAGTATTCGTCTCTCCTGGTCAATGTGAGTTAGTGTCGTAGTGTTAGTTCGGTCTTTAGTGAAAACTCTAGCCAGAGTATGTTTGAAGATGTCCAACATTATTTGACTAAAGATCGATGGATACTAATCGGGTTCGAGCTATTAGGGTTGACAATTTGACTGTACCCTAGGACTGAGTTAAACGACATAGTTTTGACGAAGAGACTATAATTACGGTATTCATCACGGACACAATCAGGGTGGTCCCGACAACACTCATGTCAATGAGTTAACCACATAAGTATGAAACATGGACGACACCTGCTGCTTGCGATTACTGTCGTCTGGGGCTTCGAGCCCCATCTGTAGTAGGGTCAGGCTATAGGGTCTCACACAGAGTGCGATCTTCGTCTAGTAATAGGTAGAAATTACGGAGAAGCATTTGATGCAAATGATAGAAAACTGCAAATAGTTTGCAGTTAGCCTCTGCATTCAGGATAAATGATCCTGAGTGCAAGTAGGAGATTTTAAGCTTAGATGAGGAGAATATTGCATATGATGCAAAATGATATTAAATGTGTCTTAAATTGTTTAAGCCCATATTTAAGATAATAAATTTGTTTAAAAGGTTACCTGGATGACGGTGTCATCCCGGTCTAAACACAGGTTCAAACTGCATCAAAAACGGAGTCCAAATGAGCCCTATAAGTCTATTTAAAGATGTTTAAATAGAAGGCCCAAAAAGACATCCCAAAAAGGTTTTGATTCTTTTATTAAAGAATTCAAAAAACCTGAAGGACAAGCCCAGGCCTGGGCTTGCCCAGGCATTGGCCAGGGCAAGCCCAGGCGCCCAGCCTGGGCTTGCCCTGCTGGAGCAGTGGGGCCCACATGGTGGGCCTCACCCTAGGTTCTGAACCCTAGGCTGGGTGCAGTTTTTGGTGGCTGGATTTTGCACGAAAATCAAGTTTGGGCTGTTCTTTGGACCCTTGTTTGAAGGGTCAAACAGACTAGGAATGACTCGTCGTTTTTTACTGCGCATTCACTGTTCAGCGCTCTACGATTTAATAGATTGTATCAAATGTGAAGCTCAACGGTAAGGGAGTTAAAATTCATTGAAGTTTGTCCTTTCATTAAGGCAAACTAACTTGAATTTTCTTACTCCAACCTTTAGTCCCATATAGGAAGTGGAGTAAAGGGAAGGAGTCTGCCACCTATATAAATAGGGGCATGCCCCCTTCTTATACACTCGTCCCAAACTCTAGATCTGAGCGGCTCCCAAAAGTTTGGAGCATGCTCAGATCTAAGCTTAAAATAAATATTTTTCCTCTCCCTAAATTTCTGCCTTGCTCCTGAAGGGCTCTAGCAAAGCCATGAAGGGGCTCGAATCGAATCCGAAGTCTTGACGGAGGATCCACTCAAGTGAAACTTTCTTCGGCGCGTGGTTGGCTCAGCGACAATGGGGTTGCTTGTCTCGAGAAGCGGTGCGGTTTGGGAAGCGGTTCGGCTCGGGACCAGGAGCGGCTAGGGAAGCGGTTCAGCTCGAGACGGAGAGCAGCTCGGGACACAGTTCGGTACACCTTACCGATGCAAGCAAGGTTTCGGGTATGTAGTTTAAGTAAGCATAATATTTATAATTTTGCAGCAGCTTAGATGTATCTTGGGGTGGTCAGACCCTCCTCAAGGTAGTAGAGATCCTGGCTAGGGTCTTGATATCCTTAGGACTTGCATGTTAAATAGTTTAATGTTTTTTCGATGCTTGATTTTATTTTGCCTCTATCGTCCGTCCGACGTAGAACGAGCGTAGAAATGTTCCCGAAGGTCCCTCAAAAATCCAACATTGGTATCAGAGCCAGGTCTACTTTTGATCTAAGGACTGCAATTTATAAATGCTAGTATGATTTTTTAAATACATAAAAGATCTGTTTTTTAACTTTATGTGATAAATGTTAAAAATGGAACAAACAAGTTTTTTTTAGATGCTTTAAATTTTATGTGATAAAATTTTTTTAGCATACTAATTTTAATTTGATAATTCTTAACATATGTTCATGCAATTAAATTATATGATAATTTTTAAACATGAAAGGTGTAAAATTTTATTAGATAAAATTTTGTATGTTTGAAATATGCTTAAAATTTTAATTTTGTTATGAGAGTGCCGGCTACTGAACCCGTAGCCCTCTATTTATAGAAAACAATTACATAATGGGTGGATACCCTAAACCCTATTGGACTCCACTTGGGCCTACAAAAGCCCGTTCATAACACTTCCCCGTATCCATCCATTGTTGTAAGCTTGGTATATGAATGCTTTGGGATTCATAGAGCTTATCAGGTCATGAGGATATGGATACTTCTAGATCCTAAGTTAGGAGGTTTTGCCTCGTTAAAACCTTTGGCTATGGAAAATCCAGTGGGAAAAAACCAATAGCTAAGGGAAAACAGTGCAAAGTCTCCTTAACTTCCCCTGATCGGTGGATATTACCAGGGGTAGATGCTACTGGATCCAGAGTTGATGTGGTTACCTCGTTAAAACCTTTGGTTATGGAAAACCCAATGGGAAAAACCAATAGCTAAGGGAAAAGAGTACAAAACAGCATTAACTCCCCCTATTGTGTACAATCTTCAGGCTTGTAAGTCTTTCAACTGTCTCATCCCATCTTCTTCTGCAGGAAATAATATGAAGCCTTGCCAAGCGGTGTCCACTTTGAGGAGTGGAAAAGAGATTCAGAAGCCTGATCCACCGAGCAAACAAGCTGAGCAGGAAGAGGAAATTCAGATCCAAGAAGAGGGAATCAAAGAACAAGAGGAGGTGCAGGAAGAGAGCACGGATGTGGGTGTGAGCAAAAGCGTCATTAAAGAGAAGGAACCCGCAGCATATGTACCTGCAGCACCCTACCCTCATCGGCTACTTCAGAAAAGCAAAGATAAGTATCAAACTAAGATTCGAGAAATTTTTCAGAAGTGCCAGATCAATATTCCATTGCTTGATGCTATCAATCAAATACCTGCTTATGCTAAATTTCTGAAAGATTTGTGCACTGTTAAAAGAAAGTTAAATGTGAAAAAGAAAGCATTCTTGACTGAACAGGTTAGCTCTATTGTGCAACAAAATACACCACCTAAATTTAGAGACCCTGGATCACCCACCATCACTTGCACCATTGGCACTAAGAAAATTGGAAATGCTTTATTGGATTTAGGATCTAGTGTCAATATTTTGCCATATCCTATTTTTGTGCAGCTTGGGTTAGGACAGCTAAAGCCTACATCTGTTATATTACAACTAGCTGATAGATCTATTAAAGTTCCTAAGGGATGCATTGAGGATGTCCTCATTCAGGTGGACAAATTTTACTACCCCGCGGACTTTATAGTTCTAGACATCCAGGGACCCCAAACTGCCAATGCTACTCCTATCATCCTAGGTAGACCATTCCTAGCGATATGCAATGCTTTAATAAATTGTAGAGATGGTCAACTGAAACTAACTTTTGGCAACATGACTTTAGACTTGAATATTTTTAATACTTGCAAGTTGCCACATGTGGATGACGAGATTGAGAGGGTGCATATGATTGATTCGTTGGTGGATGATTATATTTGTTCTGAATTTTGTGATGATGCTTCTATTGTTGAGACTTTTATTGGTGATTCTGATGACATATCTTTTGTGCAGGAGAACGTGAAGGAGCTCAATGCAGTATGGGAGCCTAGGTTTGAGGCTTTGCCACCTAATGCATCAATTCAAATTTCATCTGAGGTGGAGGATCCAAAGCCAGAGTTGAAGCCACTTCCTGACTATCTTAAGTATGCTTTTCTTGGAGATGAAAACAGCTTCTCTGTGGTAATATCTTCTAAACTTACTCTAGAACAGGAAAGCTCTTTACTTGATGTGCTGAGGAAACATAGAGGTGCTATTGGTTGGTCCATTGCTGACATAAAAGGTATAAGCCCTATTGTATGCATGCATCATATTTATTTAGAGGATGACGCCAAACCCACTAGAGAAATGCAACGTAGGTTAAATCCAACATTAAAAGAAGTGGTAAAAGGCGAGGTACTAAAATTGTTAGATGCAGGCATTATTTATCCTATTTCTGACAGCAAGTGGGTTAGCCCTACACAGGTTGTTCCTAAAAAGTCTGGCCTCACCATGGTTAAAAATGAGAATAATGAGCTTATCCCAGTTAGAGCCACCACAGGTTGGAGGATGTGTATAGACTATAGGAAGTTGAATTCTAGAACTAGAAAAGATCATTTCCCTCTTCCATTTCTTGACCAAATTTTAAAGAGGGTGGCTGGACATGAGTACTATTGCTTTCTAGACGGTCATTCAGGATATTATCAGATTGAGATTGCACCTGAGGACCAGGAAAAGACCACTTTTACCTGTCCCTTTGGTACTTTTGCATTTAAAAGAATGCCCTTTGGTTTATGTAATGCTCCAGCTACTTTTCAGCGATGCATGCTCAGTATTTTTGATGATATGGTTGAGAAAATCGTTGAGGTATTTATGGATGATTTTTCAGTATATGGTAGCTCTTTTCATGATTGTTTAGCTAACTTGGCTCTTGTTCTTGACAGGTGCATTGAAAAGAACCTCCTATTGAATTGGGAGAAGTGTCATTTTATGACCACAGAGGGACTTGTCCTAGGTCACCTGGTTTCTAAAGATGGTATACAGGTAGACAGAGCCAAGGTAGCAGTAATTGAGAAACTACCAAGGCCTAAATGCGTGAAGGACATCAGATCATTTTTGGGACATGCAGGATTTTATAGGCGGTTCATCAAAGATTTTAGCGCTATATCTCGCCCTCTTTGCAACTTACTTACTTTAAATGTGGACTTTATTTGGACACCTGAGTGTCAAATTTCTTTTGAAACTTTAAAGAAGTTGCTGATTTCTGCTCCCATTTTGCAGGTGCCAGACTGGTCCCTACTATTTGAAATAATGTGTGACGCAAGCAATTACGCAGTTGGTGCAGTCCTAGGCCAAAGAAAAGACAAAGTTCCAGTGGTGATTTAATACGCTAGCAAGACACTAAATGACGCTCAGAGAAATTATACGACCACAGAGAAGGAGTTGCTTGCTGTAGTATTCGCGTTGGAAAAATTCAGGAGCTATATTCTGGGATCACCAATTTTGATATATACTGATCACTCTGCTTTAAAATATTTGTTATCTAAAAAAGATGATAAGCCTCGATTGATACGATAGTTTTATTGTTGCAGGAGTTCAATGTCACAATCAAGGACAAGAAAGGCGTGGAGAATCTAGTAGCTGACCATTTATCACGATTGACAGTAGGCCTTGATTCAGCGGATGTGCCTTTGAAGGACTCCTTTCCTGACGAGCATCTTTTTAGCGTTTCCACCTCTCCATGGTATGCTGATATCGTTAATTATCTGGTAACTGGTAAGACCCCTGACACTTGGTCTCTTCAAGACTTTAAACGGTTCAAGTACGAGGTAAAATATTTCTTCTTTGATGATCCGTACTTATATAAATATTGTAGTGACCAAATTGTTAGGAGATGCATTCCTGATCATGAAATAACCAGTGTGATACAATTTTGCCATGATGGAGTGTGTGGTGGACATTTTTCTGCGAACAAAACTGTGGCAAAAATCTCGCAATGTGGCTTTTATTGGCCATCTATGTTTAAAGACACATTTCATTATTGCAAGACTTGTGCTGCATGCCCACAGTTGGGGGGTAGTACTAAACGTAACATGATGCCTTTAAACCCCATTTTAGAAATTGAAATATTTGATTGTTGGGGCATAGACTTCATGGGACCTTTCCCACCTTCATTTGGATATGCTTATATATTGGTTTGTATTGATTATGTTTCTAAATGGGTGGAAGCTATTCCTTGCAGGTCGAACGACACTTCCATTGTGCTTAAGTTCCTCAAAGAGAACATTTTCTCTAGGTTTGGAGTGCCAAAGGCCTTGATCAGTGATGGAGGGTCTCATTTTTGCAACCGCATGTTCGCTACTTTAATGAAGAGGTTTGGGGTCACACATAAAGTTTCTACTCCGTATCACCCCCAAACCAATGGCCAAGCAGAGTTGGCAAATAGAGAGATCAAAGGAATTCTACAGAAAACGGTGAATCCATCAAGGAAAGATTGGAGCTTGCGCTTACCTGAAGCGTTGTGGGCCTACAGGACGGCCTACAAAACAATTTTGGGGATGTCACCTTACCGTCTTGTATTTGGGAAGCCTTGTCACTTACCTGTTGAGATAGAGCATAAATCTTATTGGGCTATAAAGAAAATGAATTTTGATACTGATGTCTCTTTTTCTTCTCGCAGGTTACAATTGTTGGAGCTGGAGGAGTTGAGGAGAAATGCGTACGACAACGCTAAATTATCAAAAGAGAGGATGAAATCCGTCCACGACATGATGATCTTGAGGAGGGAGTTCACCCCAGTCCAAAAAGTATTGCTATACAATTCCAGGCTGCACATCTTTCCTGGGAAGCTTCGCTCTAGGTGGTATGGACCTTTCGTCGTCAAAGAAGTTTTCCCACATGGCGCTGTGCTCTAACTTAATGAAAAAGACGGAAGTGAGTTCAAGGTGAATGGCCAACGATTGAAGCATTTTCACGAGCCTTGGACCAAGGAAGCGAGCACCATGGATCTCACAGACCCACCTTCGGGTGGGAACTAATCAGGTGTGTTCTTTCCATGATTCCCTCTTCCTAACATTGAGGACAATGTCTATTTTTAGTTGGGGGGGAGGGAAATAACTTTTAGGATTTTTATTTTATTTTCTTTTTCTTTTTCTTTTATTTTTTAGTCCCCTTTTTGCATTGGCAAAAAAAAATTTGAGTTAAGAAATATCACCAAAGTCTATCTTTACCTAGAAATGACCCCTATGTGATGAAATTTCTTATTATTTATTCACCACCGTACACTCGTGATTTATTTTCCCCCACCACTATTGTTCAACATTTCAATCTCATTTTACATGAATTTGAGTGCTTGTGGTGAATTTCTTTTTACACATCTCAATGGCAAGATTAATCGATGACTCAATGAATCTAGAAATTATGGATTAGCAAGTGGTATGCTTTCATTGGAACACACCAAAGTTCATGCACCAATAATTCATAAATTAACTGAAGCACTGCTCTTTATCTCGTATTCATTGCCATTTGCATGCTCGGTGTGATTTTAGGTAGAAAAACGTAACACGTCATTTGAAATGATTAGGATGCTCATTCTTGTGAAAAATTAAAGAAGAGGAAGTTGTCTTGCCACGTTGTTTATGCACACACAAAATAAGAAAAAAATGAGATGAATGAGAAAAAAATGATGAATAAATGTGCTATTAAAGAAATAACTTGGTTGGCTCGAGTAGTACAGTCCGATGGGCCCTTCTTGGCCTAATGCCCTATTATCGTCTGATTTGGGAGCCATTGACCGGAACCTCAATTATTTGATGGAGCGATCCAAGTTATATACTTTTCCACGAATGTTGCTTGATGCGCGTTACGCGGAACTATGGAAAAAAGCGAAAGAAAATAGAGAATAAGTGTGCATGATTAGCGAGGCAAGAAAACTTCCAAAGCTTAAAGAAAACGCAAGATGTGGTGTGAGTTCCTATGAATAGAGATTGACATGTGTATGTCTTGATACCATCCTACTTTTGATGCTTTCTTTGCATGAACCATCTACACTCCAAGTTAAAATATTTGATTGAACGGTGTGGGCCATTGATTTTGTGTACTATGAGCTATGAAGTAATTGATAGTGAATTTGAGTCTATTTTATAACCATTTGAGATGCTTGACTTTCATTTTTGAAAACCCACAAGTACCCTTACTTGATGAGTTTGAAATATTGATATTAGTGTTTGGTTATCTCTCTTGTCGTTGTAGTATGGTGGTGAATGATTTGAGATCTGATAAGGTGGTCTAGGTGTTTTTTTAATCGCTCCTTTTTGCTAGAGACTAGCAAAACGCTAGTTGGGGGGTGTGATTTGGGTTTAATATTGCGTATTTAACCCCCCCATTTAGCCCTATTTTGTGCTCATGTGATGCTATATTGGTATCTAGTACATACGTATTTTCTACCCATTTATTTATTAGAGAAAACACACTATTTGAGCACAAAACAGTAATTAATGGAGTATTTCTGCACTTTTTATATTTTTCCTAGCTTGGTCTCGATCTCACGATTCCAACGACTATTTATTTGTATTTTTCTGAGATCTGTGCTAATTTCTATGAATTTTTGAATGCAGAATACCATTTAATTGAAGAAATACAAAAGAAATACATTTTAAAATACGGCGCACGAATCTTGGAGTGCCACGCGACGTCATCCCCGCGTCTCCCCACCGTATCGAACGGCGCTCAGCGCATCAGCAACGCGGCACGACGTCGACCGCTCGATCCGCATCCAACGGCTCCGATCGACAGTAGACGAAGCGAAAATGCGCAGATTAGCATGGCAACATGGCTCAATCGCGTTCGTCGATCTTTCATCCAATGGTCTGGAGCGGCCCCGCTCTCACGATCGATGAGTGAAGACGCGGCTCGTCGAGCGCCGCACGATCGGAAATCAAACGGTGCAGATCGACATCAATGTCGAATCGAAATTGATTTGCTAGCGGAGCGGGCGCCGAGTTATGGATCCGCTTCGAGTGCCACGCGTCACTCCGTCGTCCGATCCCGCATGGATCGGACGGTCGATAATTGCGCCGACGTTTAAAAGCGGGTTCGGGTGCGTTTTTGTGCGGGTTTAAACCCGTTAAGCCCAATAAACCCGCAATGCCTATTATATAAGCGTATTCTAGGGTTTTTGGGGGTATAATTGGCGTATTGGAGCACTTAGGAGCCGTATTTTCTTCTGCAAAAATTCTGTAAATTTCCAGAGCCTATTTTCTTATTTCCAGAGAGTTTTGAAGACTTTTCAGAGAGAATTGGTGATATTTTCTTCAACTCTAGCTTGTATTTGGGTGTTTTAGCTTGTATTTTGCCCTTAAACTTCCGTATTTTGCTAATAAACTTATGAATTCTGATCTGAAAATTGTGTATTTCTGCACCATGAGTAGCTAAATATTTTATGTGCATGGTATGGAGTAATTAGGTGATGTGAATCGTATTCATTGGTTGTGTTATTGCGCTTAATCGCTATATTTCCTAAAGTTTAATCGTCGCTCTTAAATCTACTTTTTCATATTCCAAAAGAATTGTTCTAGTAGATGATCACCCCACAAGGGTGAGATTTGATCTCTCCAAAAGAGAGTTTCATACTTCATATGTACGTTTATAACTTTAGCGATATACTATTAGAATTGATGCGTTAACTCCCAAAAGGACATCTTCCGACGATTCGCTCCCAAAAGGAGGTTTCGTTGTGTTATACTTGATCAACCAAAGCTTACGATTCGCTGATCCTAATGAACCCATGCCATGTACATGCCTTTTATATCTATTTTTCACAAACTAGAATTCGTTGTTTGCATTGATCGCATGTAACAATCCCATCACCACACACTTTTCATATCACCTTCACCATCATTATTAAAGTGCTTAGATTTTACTCGTAGTTACTCTATTTGATTTGGACTTGTGGTTTCAACAGATTCTCCCGAGGATTCGACATCTGGACTCCCAGATTTTACTACTTGAACGGACTCTTGCGCTTGAGAGAAGCACCTTTCGGAGCCCACCATTCTTCTCCGAATTGCGGGTTTGGGGTTTGGTTTGTGAATTGCGGGCTTGAGAGTTGGGGGGTGTGATTCGGGTTCAATATTACATATTTAACCCCCCATTTACCCCTATTTTGTGCTCATGTGATGCTACATTGTTCTCTAATCCATACGTATTTTCTACACATTTATTTATTAGAGAAAACACACTATTTGAGCACAAAACAGCATTTAACGACGTAATTATGCACTTTTTATATTTTTTCCTAGCTTGGTCTCGATCTCACAATTCCAACGAATATTTATTTGTATTTTTCTGAGACCTGTGCTAATGAATATGAATTTTTGAATGGCAGAATACCATTTATTGGAAATAAAATAAAGTTGGCACGAATCTTGGCGTACACGTGGCCGCATCCTGACGTTTCCCTCTCCATCGGACGGCGCTCAGTGCTTGGGCGACGTGGCTTACTCTCAGCCGCACGATCGTCATCCTACGGCCTACAACGCAGCGGATCTCAGCGAAATCGAACGAAAGCGGGATCAAATCGTGACCGTTCGATTTCGATCGAACGGTCGCGATCGGCGCGAAGCGGCGAACGAAGCGGGGACACGCATCAGCCATCGGCGATACTTCCGCCTAATCCAACGGTCGACGATCGCTCCGACAAAACGAGAGACGAAGCAGCGGCAACGGAGATTTGAGGCGGCGACGTGGCGTATCTGGATGCACGCGATGCAGATCCAACGGCCAGAATTCATCAGCGACAGCGATTCGAATTCGAATCCGTTGCAGTACACGTGGCCACGTTATCGCCGTCGAGATCCAATCCAATGGCTACAAACGAAGCGGGCGCGCATCGAAGAAACGAAGCGGGTTTGCGCACGAAAATTAAGGGCCACGTGGCGAGGCGTGGTCCGATCCCGCTTGGATCAACGGCCCAAGTTTGATCCGCTCCAGACGTGCGGCCCAGATGCATTCGGGCGTGAAATGGATGCGGGTGAAGACCCGTTAGCAACCCCAAACCCGCAATCTTATTATATAAGCGTATTTAGGGTTTTTTGGGCGTATTCAAGCAGATTGGGGCTTATTTTGGGCGTATTGGAGGCTCTAGGAGCCGTATTCTCCCCCTGAAAAATTCTGTAAAATTCCAGATGCTATTTTCTTATTTCCAGAGAGTTTTGATGTCTTTTCAAGGATATTTGGTGATGAATTCTTAACTTAAACTCCTAATTTAGTGCTTTTTCTACCGTATTTTGCTATAATCTTGATGTATTTGGCTATGGAACTTGTTTATTCTGAAATTATGAGTAGCTAAAACTTAATTGTGCTTGGTATGACGTAGTTAGGGGCTATAATTTGTGTTTATTTGGTTGTATTCCTCGTGCTAAATCGTTAAACGTCGCTAAAAATTGTAATCTTCGTCCGTAAATTGACTTTTTCAGATTCCAAAAGAATTGATTTAGTTGATGATCGCCCCAAAAGGGTCAGTTTTGATCTCTCCAAAAGGGAGTTTCATACCGTAGTTTTGATCTCTCCAAAAGAGAGTTTCATATCGTATTATAGCTTTAGCGACGATCTTTTTGAATATTGTGTTTGAACCCCCAAAAGGGCATCTTCCGATGAATTGCTCCCAAAAGGAGAATTCATTGAGTTATATTGGATATTTTTCCCGGTGAATTGCTCTCAAAAAGAGAATTCATTGTGATATATTCATCAACCAAATTAATATGAATCGTTGATCCTAACGAACCCATACCATGCGCATACTATTTATAGATATTTTCTTACACGATTTTCTATGTTTATTTTGTTCACGTGTTCACATCACCATCACCGTCACCATTGTAAAAGTGTTTAGTTTCTTTCCGTAGGATTTCTATTTGATTTGAATTGTGGTTGCAACAGATTTCTTCCCGTGGATTCGACATCTGGACTCCCAGATTTTACTACTTGTACGGATTCTTGCACTTGAGAGAGAGCACCTTTCCGGTCCCACCAAGTTTTTGGCGTCGTTGCCGGGGGAAGAATGGTTTGTGACTACGGTTTATTTCATTTAGAGGACCTTCGGTGAGATCTTTCCACTTTACTGTACATAAACTTTTTTTTATTTTATTTTATTTTATTTCAAAATGGAATATATGAACTTCTATTGCACAAACAATCTTTATGATGCACGATATGCTAATGCACACAAACATAGAATGGAGAAGCTCAAAATTGTTAATTTTAATCAAACTGACTGTGAAACTTTCTTTCAGGCCTGGAGGAGGTTCACAGATATAGTATCGAGTTATCCGCAGCATGGGTTCACAAATGAAGAGCTTATGGCGTCCTTCCTAGACGGACTGCAACCACAGCTGCAGGAATTATTGGGAGACATGACGCCGATAAAGGCGTGGGAATACATGGAGTCTCTGCAAGAAAACGAAGAAACCATGGAAGAGACTTCAGAGAGCGATTCAACGGAGCCTTCGTGCCTCGATCAAGAAGAGCAAAGCGTAGACATACCTTTGCAATCCTTGAAAGAGGAAGCTTACCAGACTATTCAGACACATGAGGCCACATCCCATCAATTCCAAGAGAATTTCCTTGCTCGGAGTCGGCAGATTCAGAAATCCATTGAAGATCTTAATTTAATTGCCACTTGCGTAGAAGAAGGTAATACTTTTGAAACTCAATTTAAAGAATCTAATACGAGTTTATCTTCAATTGCAGGGACATCGAGCGAGCCATGTCACGTTGAGGGCAAAAATAATATCTACTTGGCAGAAAGCGTGTGCAAAAGAGAGGACGAGCTAGCAATTTTGGATGAACGAGAGGAGGAGACAGCTAGGGACAAGGGTTTTGAGATTATCGCCATGGAGTCAGAACTATGCCCTCCTCCAGTTTTGTCCCAAAATCATTTACCCCTCTCCCCATTGATCGAGCATCGTACAGAGAGTAGTGCATATCTTTCAGGGAGTAGTCGTCAACTTGCCTTAATTTCTTTCACTTATTTTGATGACTACATTTGGAATACTTTCATTGAGGATAATTTTAAAATAATTTGGACTGACATAACTCATCTCTCACAGGACATTGACAAACAGCTTATAGAGATGCTTGGAGTTGTGTTGCTGGGGTCCAAATTAGTTTTTGGAGGAAGAATAATCACCGAGGAGCGCAAGGAGAAAATTGAACAACTTCCTCCACCATCAAAGATTCGGGATCCGCCATTTGATCACGGTGTGTTCTTTCCAGTAGTGTAGTTTTTATATGCTTTCTAGGTTGCTTGCTTGAATAAACTCGTACCTCTTCCGACATTGAGGACAATGTCCATCTTTAGTTGGGGTGTGTGTATGAGACCTTAGGATTTTTTATTTTTATTTTTTTTAGAAGAATAAATCGCCAAATCTCATCATTTTTAAAACTCCTTCATATGCCTCTAATGCGGATGATTATACATTAATTGTGTTCTAAAAATTGTTTATGGCTTGATTAATTATTTTTCTCTTCATGGAATTACCGTTAATATGCTATTCATGAAAATTTTCAATTTCCATGATTAATATCTCGAAATAGTTTGAATATATTTCATGCATGCTAATGTGATGAAAACGCTTAAGTATACACGATTTTTAAGAATAGTCTTCAAGTTGAAGAGGAATGTGGCCATGGTTATTAATGTTTATGTTCGAAAGAATAGGTTTTGAGTTGCTTACAAAGAAAGAAAAGAAAGAAAGAAAAGAAAAGAAAAATGAATGAAAAATGAATGATGAAAAATGAATGAATAAGTATGTCACTAATACATAACTTGGTTGGCTCGAGTGGTACAGTCCGAGGGGTCCTTTTTGGCCTAATGCCCTATTATCGTCTGATTTGGGAGCCATTGACAGGAAACTCACTCATTTGATGGGGCGATCCAAGTTATACTTTTTTCTGCGAATGTTGCTTGATGCGTGTTACGCAGAACGAATAAAAGAAAAGAAATGGTGAATATACTAAGCAACTTCAATACCCATGTCTTGAATGATTATTTTGATAGGCCAATTCCTTGGAAACAAGAAAACTAGTATATAACGACGTGTTATACTTTCGCTTGCGCAAAACGATGCTTGCATGTTATTTATTCACACTAAATTAGAGAAAATATCATGTGATTGATTGTGTTCATGGATGTGTGTATTGATGGTCAAGATCATGTTGGAATACGTACTATTGAGCCATGCTATGAGCGATTTGAAAGAACTTATTGTTTTATTACTCATCCGTATTTATCGCTATTTTTGCTAGAGACTAGCAAATCGCTAGTTGGGGGGTGTGATTTGGGTTCAATATTACATATTTAACCCCCCATTTAGCCCTATTTTGTGCTCATGTGATGCTACATTGTTCTCTAATCCATACGTATTTTCTACACATTTATTTATTGGAAGCCCTTGGCCAAATCTACATCGAACCTGAAAAGGTAAGGAAGATTATCATGGGGATGACCTCCAAATGGGAAAGACGAGCAATCGCCATTGAAGAGGTCAATGACTTGAAGAACTACACCGTGGTGAATCTCATCGGGACTCTTATGTCTTACGAAGTAAGACATGATAACCGATTGAAGATTCGAGCCATGATGAATCCCTCGGAGGCCAAGAAGAAAGCTTTGGCGTTCAACGCCAATTCATCATCCTCTGAAAGTGATGAATCCGAGAACGAAATGGATTTGGGTGAAATGGCCCAAATGGCGAAGAAGTTCCAACGCTTCTTCCGCAAAGGTAAATTTCCCTTCAACAAACGTTTTGAATCTACTAATGCTACTTTTTCTCTTTGTTATAAGTGTAATAAGCCAGGGCACATCAAGAGGTATTGCCCAATGCTAAACAACAAAGAAAAGTGGAAGGCACCAAAGTACCACAAGTCCAATAAGAACAAGAAAGACAGGAAGAAAGGACTCGTCGGTACCTTTGATGACTCAAGTGATGACTCATCAAGCGATTCCGATGATGAGAAGGGTGAGAGCGCCCACATGTGCTTCATGGCACTTGAAGACCCACTCTCGGATGAGAGTGATTCCGATACGGATAACACCGAGGTAACAATGGATGAACTTCGCATAGCTAATGAAGAACTATTTGCTAAATACCAATCTTTAATGCTTAGATACTCTAGCTTAAAGAAATCAAAAGTAAGCAAGTCATCCATTCCATGCATTATCAACAATGACATACTTTAACCCTTGAGAAAGCAAACTTAGCTTCTCAAAATGTCACTTTGAGAAATGAGGTGAATTCCCTCAAATCTCAACTAGATCAAACACATCCCATGGATGATAGTGATCTAGTTACACGCCACACACAATTGGGATTAGAGAATGATTCTCTTAAAACCCAAGTGCACGAGCTTAAAGCACAGGTGTCCACCTTGGATACCAACATTTCTTCTTTAAAGGAGAAATATGAGCTCATGTCCTCCCGTATTGTGAGATTCAATAAGGGACAAGGAAAATTGGATGATTTGCTTGCAAATCAATTTCCGGCCACACATCGTGTTGGCCTTGGATTTGTTAAAGCAAATGCATCTAATGATCGCACCTCCTATAGTGGTGTCACTATAGATTTTGTGAGGCCTTCCTCCGGTGCATCCACAAGTGGTGTCAAAGACACTATAGGTAGCAATCCTACCAAGAATGTCACCACATCACTTTCTCTTCCTTTTGGCAAGAAACCCATTAAGGGTGGAAACAAAAAGCAAGGCCATGCTTATATGTACACTAATACTCATCCACGTAGGAAACATCCCACTTCACAAGTGGATAATCATGACACATTTTATGCTCCGCACCCACGGACACGTACACAACCACACATGAGAAATACTCATGTACGTGCTCCCACACACCCATATGCTCATACGCATCATTCTTTCATATATGCTAATTCTCCACATGTCATGCATGATCAATATCCTTCATATAATATGCATGCTCCCAAGAATTCATATCATTCAAGAATGTACAATGCATATCCTCCACCTCATATATATGCTAGAAATCATGTTCCTAAGAAGCATGCACCACATAGAAAGTCAACTCATATGCATGCAACTAGGAATAGGACTCCCAAGATGTACACTATTTGGGGTCCTAAGAACACTAGTCTAAATGTTAGGAATGCTTATGTTGATTCCTACTTTCATGATGTAATTAGAAATAGTAACTATATTGGGAAGCGGAAGTCCACTTGGACTTGGCTTCCAAAGGGCTAATCCCCTTGGACCCAACAAACATTGGGTACCATAAGCTTATGGTATATTATATAGGTACCCAAGAGAAAGAAGAAGAGCAATAAATGCCTTATTAGCTCTAAAGGGAAAGGATGGATTCTTGATAGCGGTTGCTCCAAACACATGACGGGAGATCCCTCATTGCTCTCCGAAGTGATTAGCATCAAAGATGGTGCAACGGTCACTTTTGGAGGTAATCAAAAGGAAACCATCATTGGAGTAGGTATCGTTGGTAATCCTTCCAAACCCCTAATTACTAATGTTTATCTTGTTAGTGGTTTATGTCATAACCTCATTTCCATAAGTCAACTTTGTGACAAAGGTTACAAGATTAACTTCGGAGAAGGATTGTGTACTATTGTTGATTCTGACTCACATGTTTTATTTACCAGTATTAGGCGTAAAAATATTTATTATTTAAGCTTGCCTAAAACCGTAGAACATTGCTTAGTTGCTAACACAAGTGAACAACTATTATGGCATTGCCGTTTTGGTCATGTTCACTTCAAGCACTTATATAAGTTAGCTAAGCATGATCTAGTCAAAGGTTTTCCTAAGATTGTTTTTAATAAGAAAAACTTTTGTGATTCATGTCAAAGAGGTAAACTAAGTAAATCTTCATTTAAGCTTAAATAAGGGATTACTTCTAAGAGGCCCCTAGAACTTCTACATCTAGATTTGTTTGGGCCAACTAGAACCGCTTCTTTAGGTAATGCTCATTATGGACTAGTTGTCGTTGACGACTTTTCTAGATTTACTTGGGTTTCATTCTTAACTAATAAGAATGAAGATCATGAAGAGTTTACCAAATTTGCAAAGAAGATTCAGAATCTTTTAGGATCCACCATTATCACTATTCGTAGTGATCATGGAGGAGAATTTGAGAATGAGTCTTTTACTAAGTTTTGTGATGACTCCGGGATAACTCATAACTTTTCCTTTCCTCGTACACCACCACAAAATGGTGTTGTAGAAAGAAAGAATAGGACTCTTATTGAGTGTGCTCGCACTATGCTCCATGATAGTCATTTAGGACTACAATTTTGGGCAGAAGCGGTGCACACGGCATGTTATGTGCTCAATAGAATCCTAGTGAGACCCCGAACAAACAAAACTTGTTTTGAGTTGTTTTACGATAAAAAGCCTCAAGTGAAATATTTTCGTGTCTTTGGTTCAAAATGTTTAATAAAGAACACCTTTGGTAATTTAGACAAATTTGAGCCAAGATCCGATGAAGGAATTTTTGTTGGATATTCCACACGTAGCAAAGCATACTGGATATACAACAAAACTTCTTCAACGATTGAGGAATCACTTCACGTATCTTTTTATGAAGATTTTGATTTTTTTCTCATGTTGATGATGATAATGTAGATATTCTTTGTGATTCTCTTAATAATGTTAAGATTAATGATAATATTGTTGAAACTAACACTTCTAACGAAGTTGTTGAAGTTGTTCCTAGTGATCCAGCTTTACCCAAAGCTTATCCAACCGTTTGCAACCATCCCCATAACCAAATCATTAGAGATATTGGTGTGGGTGTTCGAACGAGATCAAGAATTGAAGAATTCTCCCATTGCGCATTCGTCTCTACCATTGAGCCAAAGAACATTCAAGAAGCTTGAGAGGATAGTTCTTGGATAGTGGCAATGGAAGGAGAACTAGCGCAATTCGAGAGAAATGAAGTTTGGGAACTTGTACCTCTTCCAAGTGGTCACCAAGCTATTGGGACCAAATGGATCTTCAAGAACAAGACGGATGAAAACGAGGTAATCACACGGAACAAAGCAAGGTTAGTAGCTCAAGGCTATCGGTAAGAGGAAGGTATTGATTTCGAAGAATCCTTTGCCCCCGTAGCTAGATTAGAAGCTATTAGGTTGCTTTTATCTTTTGCATCCCATAAGAATTTTAAATTATTTCAAATGGATGTTAAAAGTGCATTTTTAAATGGATTTGTAAATGAAGAAGTCTATGTTTCTCAACCTCCCGGTTTTATTCATGAAAAATTTCCAAACCATGTTTTCAAACTTAAGAAAGCGTTGTATGGATTGAGACAAGCTCCTAGACCTTGGTATGATCGCCTTAAGACTTTTCTTTTGAATTTAGGTTTTAAAATGGGAGAAGTTGATTCTACACTTTTCATTAAAGATTATGAAAATGACATTCTTTTGATTCAAGTTTATGTAGATGACATTATTTTTGGTTCTACTAACTTTCATCTTTGTCAAGAATTTTCCAAGTCTATGAAGGATGAGTTTGAGATGAGCCATATGGGAGAGCTCACCTACTTCCTTGGATTGTAAATTCGACAAATGGAGAATGGCACTTTCATACATCAGACAAAGTACACAGGGGAGCTTATTAAGCGATTCGGGATGGAATCGTCTTCAAGCAAAAGGACTCCCATGAGTACTACTACTCATCTACACAAGGATGAAAGCGGAAAAGATGTAGACGTTCGTCTATATCGAGGTATGATCGGTAGCTTACTTTACTTAACCGCTAGTAGGCCCGATATCATGTTTTTCGTATGTATATGTGCTAGATATCAAGCAAGACCTAATGAGTCACACTTGATTGTGGTTAAACGAATATTTCGTTATCTCAATCAATCCCTAGATTATGGGTTACTTTACCCTAAGTCTAGCACGTATGAGTTAATCTCATATAGTGATGCCGACTTTGCCGGATGCAAGTCTGACAGAAAAAGTACTAGTGGCACATGCCATTTCTTAGGAAATTCCTTAGTTTCTTGGTTCTCTAAGAAACAGAATTCGGTATCATTGTCTACGACTGAAGCGGAATATATTACCGCGGGTCTTGCATGTGCACAAGTTCTTTGGATGAGACACACTCTTAGTGACTATGGTGTCAATTGTGATACTTGCCCTATCATGGTTGATAATCAAAGTGCTATTTGTCTTTCCAAGAATCCGGTACACCACTCCCGTACCAAACACATAGACGTGAGACACCATTTTATAAATGATCATGTAGCTAAGAAGGACATCATCTTAGAGTACATTGAAATCCAAAAACAAATTGCCGATATCTTCACTAAACCTCTTAAAGAAGATACATTTGTGAGGTTGCGTGGAGAATTGGGAATTATGGGTGAATCTGAAATCTAGAATCTCAATTTTTCATGCTATAACTCCTTATTGAGCTCATATATATTTGATTGTCTTTCTTCATGTGCTTTATTGTTTTATGAGATTAAGAAAGGCAATTGTGACTTATTTGATTTCATGAGTTTTCGAAGTTGATTGGAATAATTTTTGTTTCAATAGATTTATTGTTTTCATAATGATTTTAAGATGTATTTGTGATTAGAGTATAGGTCCTAGGGTGAGTGTTCTTATTCTCTGGAATTCTATCTCACTGTGCATTTTTGGACCAGGACAGACGACTGTGTTTCTTTTGACAGTCGACTGCCCAACTCTATATCCTTCATATGAAAATTGATATCCTTCGCACAGCCGACTGTTGACTGTTTTACAGTCGACTGTTAATGTAACAGGCGACTGTAATTTAGTCATCAGGCGACTGTTCTCTCTGTCAATTTTTTTTTAGTGTTCTCTGTTTTTCTTGTGATATGTATTAATTCTTGGCCAGCCGACTGTTGAGTATATGTCAGTCGACTGTCCAGTGGACAGGCGACTGCATTTATACTTGCCAGTCGACTGCCCATCTCTCTGAGATTTAATTTTATCACTTCTTACAGTCGACTGACTTTTGTTCTCCAGTCGACTGTCTCCTGCTGTGTCGGTTCATTTGATTTGATCCGAGCCGTCGATTCTTTGATCCAACGGCTCAAATTGATTTTCCCTAATTTATATTCAATCGACGCGATCATTTCCCCACGTCGTTTTTCTCTCTCCTCCGCATCGACCGTTCAACTTCCCGCTCGATTCTCTCTACAAAATCAATCGATTTCGTGTCTTCAACCGTCGATCTCCTCCTAAACGTCGCTGTCGATCATGGTCTTTCGTCGTCTTTGATCTTCATCTTCGCGATCGTCTGTCTTCTCTCGGTTGGTGTGTTTTCTCTCTCTTGACTGTCATTGTTCCCGTTTGTTGCGTTTGTTTTTCCTCTCTTGTTCCCATGGCTCCTAAACCTAAGGGAAAAGAGAAGATCATTGCTTCTAAAAAACCTAGGGCTCCTAAGAAACATCGCCAAGAGAAAGAAACACTATAAAGCTCGAACCAAGCATGCCCAGTCACCCATACGTTCATCGTCGCTGGGTTATTCTCCTTCTTCTTCGTCAAGTGATGCTTAGCCCTTGATTCGTCGTCAGCGCAAGCCTACTGGTGTTCACATCAGTGAGCCTGCTGCTGAGATTCCTCATGTGTCTCCTTCTGCATCCAGTTCGTCTGAAGAAACTCCTGTTGTACCCCCCTATGATCCCCTGGTTCCCGTTTGCAGAGACGATCTTTGTCTGGCAAAGTTCCACTCTCTTCTTAGGATCAATCTGCTTAGGGAGCGATACATTGCTTTTCCCGCATTCACTGCCGAGAGACTTTCTGACATTCTGTCCGCTACTCATCTGGCCGATCTTTTTCACTTCTCTCAGAGCGAGTCCCCCAGAGCCTACCCATTTCTGGTGAAGCTCTTTTATGCGAACCGCGTTCGCGGTGAGTATTAGACTACTGGCATCCTTGATACTGTCGTCCAGGGAACCCACATTCAGCTCACTCCCTCTCTTTTAGGGACTATCCTTAGGATTCCTTCTGTCGGTTCCCTCCCCACTGATATCAGCTTTTCTGAGATTGACGATCTTGACCAATCTGTTCTCAGGGATATGTTTCGAGAGGTTCCTTTAGCTCTTGATTCGGGTGTCAGATCATCCATGCTCTCTGCACGGGGTTGGGCTATTCACCTAGTGGTGAAGTCCAACATTCTGCCGAGATATGGATCGTCCGATCAGCCGTCTCATGATATACTAAAGTGTATGTATGCTATTCTCTCTGGCATGCCCGTGAACTGGGCCGGTGTCCTCCTTGACAGGATGGACAATGTTAAGTTCACGTCCTCCTCATCTCACATTCCCTTTGGTGGTCTTTTGACTCGTGTCTTCCGTCACTTTGGTATTGACCTGACCCATTACGAGCCCATGCCCTTTGGCCCTCTCCTCGACGCTTCTGCGAAGTCAAAGCCCTCTTCGGCTCTGCAGACTGCCTCGAAGAAGAGGAAGACTACTTCAGCTCCATCCTCATCCACTGTGCCTCTAGCTGATTTGCCTTCATCATCATCTGCTCCACCGCATCAGGATACTATTTTGTCGATGATCTCTGGTATTTACCGGCTGATGTCTCTCTCTCTCTCCTCCATCAGGGAATTCCCTTCCCTGAGGATTTGAGACAATATCTTCCTCAGACCCATGTGCCCCTTTAGCCTCCTGGTGTTGCCTCTACACAGGATGCTGTTGTTACTGTTGCTCCTGTTGCTCCATCTGATCCTTCTCCAGAGGACACTCCTGCTGCGTCAGAGCCTGCTCCCTCGTCTTCAGACCTTGGAGTCGCTCACCCTTAGATCTATATTTCTGGATTTTGTTATATGTTTTGTCGTTGTATGATGGATGATGCTGTATGCCACACTTTTTATATATACAGTCTTTGATGTCGTCATGATGTAGCTATTTTTTTTGTTGTTCATGATGTATCTTTTTGGGATGGCCATGTTGATGACCATCCGTTGATGTACTCAGCTGTTTTATATTATATATTTATGTTGTTGCATCTCTCTTTTATGTCACACTATGCTATATTGATTAACGTCTGTGTGATATATGATATATTGTCTCTATGTATGCTTCCCTCTTCTTGCTATGTTTTTGAGACAATACAAGAATTTGATATTGGATAATTCATGCTCTTTCCTTGATGTGATGAATATGTGAAAATTATTTTCATTTCGAATATCTAAAATGTTGATATTGGATTTCAATTCCTTTACTCACATATGTATATGATGAGACTTTATGAGTTTTTGATTCGATATATCTTTATACTCCTTGATTGTTGTTAGTTCGTATTTTAGCACTATTATTGTTGTTGTTATTTGCTCCCACCTTTTTGGATAATGCCATAGGGGGAGAGAAATAAACATACAAGATTCATAATGGATGTGCTAAGTATGTATTCTAACGCTTGAATCTAAGATTTTCGTTGCCTTAGATTCAGGGGGAGTAAGATTACAATGAATAGGGATTTTTTATTTCCTAGATTTCTTGAATTAAATTCATTCTTATCTCACTCATTTGCTTCAATTGCTATATAGATGCTCTAATATTTGTTGACTAACTTGATTGGCATCTATGTAGGGGGAGTAAGTTTTCATTACGCACAACTATTTATCTTTTTGTTTATGTTTGTTTGTCATCATCAAAAGGGGTAGAATGTTGAGTATTGGACTTCTCCCTACTTGGTGTTAATGATGAGCAAACATAAATACTTGTGACTAATCCCCTATTTTGCAGTTAATCCATTGTCTAAGCTTACTATGAAGATCAACTAGCAATGGATGACTCACAAACGTGATTGAAGGCAAATGATATGAATTGGATGATAGTAGATTGATGATTGAAGCTCCGTAAAGACTTCAAGCTCATACGATGGAAAGAAGAGATTATTCGTCAATGTAATTTTTCTTTTTATCTCTTCTAGTATGTAGCTTAGAAGTAGAACTATGATGGAGCACTCACACACATCTACTTTCAGTCATAGGACACCTCTAGACCTTTGTCCTTTGATCTCAATTCAATTCTCTTTTGTTTGTGTTAGGATTGTTTATAACAGCCGACTGCTTAACAGTTTACAGTCGCCTGTCTCAAAAACAGTCGACTGTGTTTTGTTCTACAGTCGCCTGTTATGCACAGACTATTACAATGCAGTTTTTGGGTCCTCTCTGATTATCTCGCACAGGCCACTGTTGAACGTTTATCAGGTGCCGGTCTTAGCGACAGTCGACTATGAATGGTTCATCAGTCGCCTGTCTCTCCTTGCCCAAACTCTGTTTGATCCGATTTCTACGGCCAGTCGACTTTTGCTGTATATACAATCGACTGTATATTAGATCAGTCGACTGTCTATGCTGCAACAGTCGCCTGTCTGTAAGTCTAATCTTTGACTTAGCTCTCTGGAAATTTCTCCTGTCTGTGACAGTCTTCTGTTTAAGGTTATACAGTCGCCTGTTCTGATTAACAGTCGACTGTGTTCCTTGCATCAGTCGTCTGTCCTGTATCTTGTGAGATTTCCAGTATTTCATCTAACTTACTCTTCTCTTGGCCAGTCGCCTGTCGAAGTATGTACAGTCGCCTGTTGATTTTACAGAGGACTGTCTTGGCTTCATCAGTCGACTGTCCACGTGGTAAGTTACCGTTATGAATTCTCACCTACCCTTGCTGACTGTGCAACAGTCGACTGTGGTCTGTTCAACAGTCGACTGTCTCGAGTTCAGATTATATCCGTTGAGATTTTTCTCACGGATTTTGATTGGGTTTTTGCCTAAACTGTTTTGTGGATTTGAGAAAGCTATAAATAGAGCTTCTACTGTTTCATTGGAAGGTTACTCATTCATTGCAAAATCCTTCAAGCTTTCATTTCCAAAGATCAAAGCTTTCAAATCCAAAGCCCTAAGTATTTTCAAATCTGATTCTCTTGCTCTCCAACCTAGAACCAAAGATTGATCCTCTAGGCATTTGGTGCAGTCAAGAGAAAGGGCTTTCCTCATCTCTTCCAAGAGAGTTCATCAACACACATCACACTTCTCCTTCAAGTTCTACTTCAAGGCATAGGTGATTGTAAGTGTTGCTTTCAGATTTCATAACTTCATTATTTGAATTGTGCTCTCGGTTGTGAGAGTGGTTTTTGCTTGCTCCCTGGTTGTGGGAGTCAAGGACATCGATTGTATTCGATTGCACTTGTAGGGTTGCTACAAGTGGGTTTTTAAGGAAACCTCAAGGTAGGGTTCTAACTTGAGTATCCGGTGGTATCCGGGTGGTAGGGACGTAGGATTACCGGGAACAAGTCGGGAGTTGACTTGGGTAATCCGAACCCTTGAAACATAACTGCGTTTGCGTGTGTTTCTCTTTGGGTTGTTTTCTATTCCGCACTATTTGTTGGATTGCATTTTATTTGGCGTAAATTCCTATTAAATTTGCATAAACACTATTCAACCCCCCCCCCCTTCTAGTGTTTTCCCCATAGACAGGATCCTTACAGTGAGCTTACCTTAGAAGATGTGGAAGCCATGAAGCACATGTGTGTTGTTTCTCTTCTTTCATCATTATCGTCTGCTGAGGACTCATCGGATGAGGAATCGTCGCTCTGGCCAAAAGCTGTGTAAGCTTCCTTCTTTGATCGTTGGAAATTGTTTCTTCCATCGTTTCTCTTTTCATTGCTTTCTCGGTTCTTTCCACGATCTCTGGAATCACGATTGTTTCTTTCCAACGGACAGTCTCTTTTGATGTGCCCTGGTTTATTGCAACCAAAACAAATAATACCGTTAGTAGGTCTAAAAGAGCATTTACCCTACTTACTTGTGATGAGCTCTTTAAAGTTCTTTGAGATGAATGTAATATGGTCTTCTTTGTCCGTGTAGTCGGAATCTTCTTCTTGACCTTTGAAAGCAAGATTCTTCTTTTTTGGTTTTTCTTTGATCTTCTTATCTTCTTCAAGTACAAAATCATATGCCATGAGATTTCCCATTAGTTCTTCGATGGTAAAATCTTTACGTTATGAGCTTCTCGAATGGCTGTTGTCTTTTCCTTCCACTCAGGTCGGAGAGATCTAAGTATTTTCATCACCTGCTCGTATTCGGAGAGTTTCTTTCCTAATCATGCGAGCTCCCTTGTAATGTTAGTAAAACGAGTATTAACGTCGGTGATACTCTCTTCTTCTTCCATTTTAAATGATTTGAATTTAGAGTGTAAGACATCTATACGGGATTCCTTTACCTTTTCAGTTCCCTCGTGACTTACCTGAAGGGTATGCCATATTTGATGTACTGTCTCGCATTGGGAAACTCGATTGAATTCATTTCTTGTTACAGCGCAAAATAGTGCATTCATTGCCTTTGCATTGAGATTTGCTCTCTTCTTGTCGTCGGCTAACCACTTTCCAAATTCAACTTCTGTGGGTGCGATGTACGAACTTTAGTGACGGTCCATGCCTCAATGTCTAATGACTCCAGGTGAGTCTTCATTTGGATCTTCCAGCAAGCATAGTTCGTTCCGTTGAACAGTGGTGGTCGCATGGTATTGAGTCCTTCAGAATGGAAAGATGTTGACGCCATCACCTTTATAGCCTCGCTCTGATACCAAGTGTTGGATCTTGTGGATGGAAAATAACACTAGAAGGGTGGTTGAATAGTGTTGTATAAAATAAACTTTTTCGTTCTTGATAGATTAGCACAATTCAAAGCCTTCTAATGTTGCCTAAGAAACCAAGTAGAGTGATCTGCGCTTGGTTCTTAATCAACTAAATCAATTTTCAAAATCAAATCAGAGATAAAAATCTTCTAGTAGTCAACTTCATATGAGCAGTAGTCGACTACCAGAGGGAAATTAAGCACAGTTCAGTTAATGAAATACTTAATGAAGATATATAAGATTGCACAGAAGTATAAGAGAAAAGCAGATACAAAAATTGATCTTTGCAATATATTATAAATGAGTTACAGGAGTAATATTCAACAATCACAGAGAGTGCAAACGCAAACACAAGGATTTTTATCCTGGTTCCCCACAACCTTGGGTACGTCCAGTCCCCGACCAATCCGGTACGAGATTTTCACTATCTGCCTGGGCAAATACAAGCACCTAACTTCACTCGTTAGGATTTCCAACAACCTAGCCTTAACCAGGATTTCCTGATTGCAACATTGCAATATCTCAACACCTAAACTTGTCTAGGGATTCCAACACCCTTACAACAAAGGGCAAACACAAAGAGAAAATGATATCCAACTCACCACAATTGTTTGGTGGAGATTGGATTTACACCCAAATTCTATAGCCAATAGTAATAGACAACTATGTGTATTAGTGGCTTGATAGAATAAGATTTTAGATCACACAAAGATACGAATGAAGTCTTTGTGATCTAAATCAAATGTTTTTCAAAATCCTTTTAAATAAAATCAGAGAGTAAATAATATTGATCTTGAAAACAAATAGCCAAATAAAAAATCGATCTTCGGAAAATAATATCTCAAAGAAATACAAGATCAAGAATGTAAAAACAGATTTGGCTAAGAGAAAATGAGAGCTGAGAATTTGAGAATGTTTAGAACTTTTGCGCAAGAGAATTTTGATTTCAAGTATTGTATTTTCTCTCAAAGAAATAGTTCTCTATTTATAGGTGAAAATGAAGAAATCAAAATTCAAATTCATTTGACTTTTCCCCCTAAAATCATGGGAGCAATAAATTAGAGATATGTCAAAAGTCAGGTCAAACGTCGAATTTCGACAGCTGGTAGTCGACTCCCTAAGATTGGTAGTCGACTTCCAGTGTGTTTCAGGAGAAATTAATTCTCAGCTGGTAGTCGACTCCCACTCCTTGGTAGTCCACTCCCAGAGGAGTTTCTTCTGATACACGGCTAGTAAGTCATGTAGTTAGCTCCAGGGTTAATGGAGTTTCACTACTAAAATGCAAAGTGACTAGCAAAGGCTCTCAATAGTTTTGAAAATGATTTTAAAAGTAATTATAATATTTAACTTCGAAATCATTTATGTGTGTGTTATCTATACTTTTGGCTTTAATAAAATCCTAAGAAAGACACAACTCACTCATTATAGACTTAAGATGAGTCTTCACGAAGTTTGGTCAGATAATGACTAAAATGCGAGCTTCTCTATGAGCTTCTTCTCCTTTTTGAGCTTGAGCTTCATCATTGACTTTGCAACATCATATTTTGCCTATTAAGCAAAGTTTGTGTTTCTTCGGAGTATACGTAAAGCTTTCATTCGTTGTATAACCTGCACACTTAATTGTAGTGTAGTAGTACACTAAGCTTCATTTGGTGTGCTCATCATCAAAATCACTTGGGGTGGAATTCAATTTCCATCATTCTTGACCAAAGTTTCCAATCCTTTCACAAAAAGCTTTTAAGCAAGTTTTCTTGGCCATCCTTAATTTCAATCTCTCAAGCTTAATCTTGACTACTTTGAGATTGAATCAAGCTTTCTTCTTGATCTCCAAGTTTTAATCTTTATTTCATTGAGATCAAAAGAAGTTTTCAATAGCCACACAATATACACATTGAGCTTCAATGAATTGGCTATAAAAGCAAGTTGTATTCATCTTCAAAAGCAAAAAATGGTTTGTAAAATCTACACAATGGTGTGATGGAGAGTAATTACATTTGGTTGTAATTGTTGTAATTGTGAAAGGCCTTAAGTGTTTAGGTCCTCACTAGGTGCGATTTGGTTTGTTGTATTGGAAGCCCTCTTAGTGGAGAAGATGCAAGTGTTGTAGAAGCCCTCATTGTTGAGGCAAGTTGCTCTCGGGTTCGAGAGTTAATAGTGGATGCTGGAGTAGGCCTAGAGTTGGCTGCACTACGGTAATTCTTGCTTGTTTGTGATTGCATTATCTCTTGCTCTCTACTCTCTTTACTTGCATTGTGATTGTTATTTTCGACGTGCACTCAATATTTATTTGCAAGTAATTGAGTTGTTGATTAAGTACCTAGTGAGAGGTAACACTCATATGAGACTTAAGCGTTCTAGAAAGAATTAATTTTAATTAGCAATTATTTTTTATAACACTATTCAACCACCACTTTTAGTGTTTTAGTGTTGCTTGCCATTTACAGGATCCCCTACAAAGATCTCTTTAGGTTTTGAGAGGAGATCGGGGATTGATCGGAGTTGGCTAGGTTTAGGGTTTAGAGGTAGCAGCCGGGTGGGCCCACCCATATGTAGGAGCGACAGCAGGAGAGGGGGTCGGGGACGAGGAGGCTTGGGGGGCTTGGGGGACAGCGGACGAGGCGACAGAATTCCATGGGTGGCAGGCAACGATGAAGGTGACGTAGTCAGTTGCAGAGGAGAGGCAGTCGTCGATCGAGACGATGAGTGGCTCCGGGAGGTCGGCCCAGTTTTGTTGGGTCGAGGCAGCGAGGTCCGACGAAGAATCGATGGAGGAGGGAGTAGAAACGACAGGATTTGGGGGTGGATCATCATCGATGTTGCCCTCGATCTTCAACAGGCAGCCCCCCCCCCCCCCCCAAATCCGTCTATCTATGGGATTTTTCGGAAATTGGGTTAATTGGTGTGTGACCCGAGCAATTGTAATGGAAAACTTGTAAATAAGTGATACGTGTGCGAAAGAAAAATGTTTAATGTCAAACTTGTAAATAAGTGGTATGTGCGCCGAGCAAAACGGTGGGTTCGAAAAGTAACTCACTTGTTTCACTATTTGTCTGTGTTTTAATCTCCCTTGCAAAGTAATAGTGAAAGACATAGATAAAAACAATCTTTGTTTTTTGAATGATATTTCATTCTCTCCTTTTGGTATGTAGATTTATTTTTGAGATGAATCGGAGAGAACCCGAACTGAAAGAAGAGGGAAATAGGTGGAAATGCTGCATTATATTTTAAGCTATATGACTTAGTTTTATATCAATTATTTAGAACCTTTAAATTGTCATCTTATGGATAAAGCTATATGACCTAGTTTCATATTTTAAGCTATAATGTATTATTTGTTTGGAGAAAGATCAACCATGGCAATAGCCCATGGTATCCTTTTATTCATTCATAGTAAAGGAGGTTAAACCTAGTAGCCCAAAGGTTCACCCCACTACATGGTAGTGGGGTGTTATGGTGGATAATGAGGGAGGGGAGACCATAAGTCTCTCTCACTCATAACACTCCCCCTTATCCATCCATTTACCTTGGACTTAGCATATGACTGCTTCAGGATTCATGATGCTAATGGGATGGATACTTCTGGAACCAGAGTAAACGTGTTTGCATCATTAAAACCTTAGCTGTGAAAACCCCAGTAGGAAAAACCAACAGTCTTAAGGAAAAAGAGTACAACCCACAGGTTACTTCCCCTGATCCGTACAAGCTTCAGGCTTGTAGGTCTCTCAGCTGTTTCATCCTGATTCCTTGTACAAGCTTTACAAAAGTACATCTAGGCAGAGCCTTAGTGAACAAATCAGCTAAATTATTACAAGACTGAATCTGTTGTACTTCGACTTGCTTCTTCTCTTGTAGGTCATGCGTCCAGAAGAACTTGGGAGATATGTGCTTTGTCTTGTCGCCCTTGATGAAACTAGTCTATAGTTGAGCTATGCAGGCTGTATTGTCCTCAAATATCGTTGTTGGCTTAAGTTCACCAGTCTTCAGGCCGGTAGTAACTAAGATGTGATGAATGACTGAACAAAGCCATACGCATTCTTTGCTTGCTTCATGGATCGCGAGTAGCTTGGAATGGTTGGAAGATATTGTTGTAGTGGTTTGCTTCACAGATTTCCAGGAGATGGTTGAACCACCGTAGGTGAACACAAAACCAGTTTGTGATTTCCCGTGTGAGGATCAGACCTGTAACCTGCATCTGTATAACCAATTAAAGTGGGAGATCCACCTTTAGGGAATATAATCCTAGGTCAATTGACCCTTGGAGGTAGCGCAAAAGCTACTTAACTCCGTTCTAGTGGCTCTTTGTGGGTGTTGCACTATATCTGGCTAGAAGATTCACTGAGAACACCATATCAGGATGCGTACATTTAGCCAGAAATAGAAGTGCTCCAATGGCACTAAGGTAAGGTACTTCAGGACCTAATATTTCCGCCCACTCTTCCATTGGACGGAAGGGGTATGTACATCCAAGGATCTAACGACCATTGGTGTACTTAGATGATGACATTTATCCATTAGGATTTTTTCAGTAATTTTCTTGTATATGTGGATTGGTGTAACAAGATACCACCACGTAGAAGTTCGATCTGTAAGCCAAGACAATACTTTATTGTGCCTCGGTCTTTTATTTCAAAAGTATTCTTTAGGCTTGCAGATATCTCAGCGATCTCTGCAGGAGATCCAATGAGTTTTAAGTCGTCCACATAAATGGCTACTATAACAAATCATGTTCACGATATTTTAATAAAGATACATGTGCATACTTCATTATTGGGGAAACCTTGCTGAGCAAGAAAATCACTCAGTCTGTTATACCACATTTTACCTGATTGCTTAAGACCATATAATGATCTTTGAAGCCTTACAGAGTAGACATCCCGAGGTCTCTCTGCAATCTCTGAAGGTAATTGATATCCATCCATCAGGGAGTTACATTTAGATATCTTTATCTATATTGCCATATAGATATGCACTCACAATGTCTATGAGTTGCATTTCTAGGCTTTCCAGAGATGATAGGCTTAATAAAAATCGGAACGTGATCGCATCCATAACAGGGGAATATGTTTGTTCATAATCTATCATCGGTCATTGGAAAAATCACTGTGCTACAAGCCATGCTTTGTAGCGTACGATCTCGTTATTTTCATTTCTTTTTTGATGAAAACCCACTTATAACCCACAGGTTTTACACCTTCAGGTGTTTGGACTACTGGTCCAAAAACTTTGTGTTTTAAGAGTGAGTATAGCTCTACTCCTATTGCCTCGTTCCACTTTGGCCAATCATCTATACGTTTACATTCCGTAAGAGATCGTGGTTCGATGGCATCGTCGTATTCAGGTACGTGCATGGCAATATTGAACGCAAAGTCATCGTCAACGACAGTGTTGTTTCTGTACAGTACCTCCCCAGTACGTACAAAATTTAATGATGTTTCTCCAATAGTTTCCTCTTCATGGAAATGTAGGATGGGAGTGGTAGCTGGTCTGAGCTCAGCATCCTGTGTATGGTTCATATTTATTTCTCCAGGATTTTTTCTTTTTCGAGGAGCTTTTTCTTTCGAACCTGGTGGGCGTCCTCTCTTCAATTGAGGTACAGCCGATTCTGCTGCAGGTGGATTGCATCCATCTTTGGAGATGTCAATCCTAGCTGGCGTATTGGCAGCAGGGACGTGTGATCTGACAATCTTCTGGTTGTCAGTAAAATTATCCGGTAGTAAATGTACTTTATTCTGAAGATGATGGATCTTCAAGATCTCATCGTCACATTGACTAGTACGCGGATCATAATGAGACAAAGTCTTTGTGTCCCAAGAAATGGTCTTAGAAGCTTCTGGCTTCTTAGACTGTGTGCCTAGTTTTGGAAAAACATTTTCATCAAACTCACAGTCATCAAGATGTGCCTTAAATGCGTCACCCGTCAGGGGTTCAAGATATCTAATTATAGAGGGTGAATCAAACCCTATATAGATACCCAAACGATGTTGTGGACCCATTTTGGTCCTTTGAGGTGGTGCAATGGGGACGAAGAATGCACAACCAAACACTCTCAAATGAGAGATATTCGAAGGTGCACCATACGCTAGATGCATCGGTGATAAAATATGGCCACCAAAGAGCCGTATTCTGATAAGCGATGCGACATGCAATATGGCATGTCCCCCGGCATTAACAGGCAACTGTGATTGTATCAGCAATGGGCGTGTAATCCATTGCAGTCTCTTTATCAGAGATTCCGCTAACCCATTCTGGGTATGAACATGTGCTACTAGATGTTCAACTTCGATACCAGTTGCTCGGTAATAGTCTTGAAAGACTTGAGAAGTGAATTTTTCCGCATTATCAAGACGTAGTTTCTTGATATGTTTATCAGGGAAATGAGCCTGCAACTTAATTATTTGTGCCAATAGCTTTGAAAAATCTAGGTTGCAGGTGGACAAGAGGCACACATGAGAACATTTTGATGATGCATCTATCAGTACCATAAAGTACTGAAATGGGCCGCTTGCGGGGTGAATAGGCCCGCAAATATCCCCATGTATTCTCTCCAAGAAGCTAGGAGACTCTAATCCCACTTTCAGTAAAGATGGTCTCGTTATTAGTTTACCCTTGAAACAAGGTAGACATGGAAAATCGCCCTTCTAAAGAATCTTCAAGTTCTTCAGATTATGTCCAAAAGATTGGGTGATGATGCGTTGTATCATTGTCGATCAAGGGTGACCAAGTCTGTTATGCCAGAGTTTGAATCCTGGCGATGAAAGGCACTTCTGGTGAACAATCAAATTAGCTTCTATGGGTTGAATATGAGTATGATAGAGACCCGACAGAAGTCACTTAAATCGTTATAAGATATTTTTTAAACCGTCTTTTTGACGAGTAACATACAGATATTCATCCTCATTTATATCTTTAGTTTCTAAGTGATATCCGTTTACATGAATATCCTTGAAACTTAACAGATTCATATTTGATTTAAGAGAGAAAAGTGCATCTTTTATTATTAGTCTCGTGTTATTTGGGAGCAAAATCATTGCTTCACCAGATCCTTCAATTATGTTTGACATGATGGAAATTGAATTCCACCCCCAAGTGATTTTGATGATGAGCACACCAAATGAAGCTTAGTGTACTAACTACACTGCGATCAAGTGTGCAAGTTGTGTGAAAAATGAAAAGCTTTATGTATACTCCAAGAAGCGCAATCTATGCTCAAAGACAAGGACGAATGTTGCTAAGATCAATGATGAAGCTCAAAGATCAAATGGAACAAGAAGCTCAAGTGAAGCTCACATTTACTCCATCATTTGGTCAAGCTTCTGAAGACGTGTCCTAGTCCATAGTGAGCGTGTTGTGTCTTTCTTAGGGTATTGTTAAAGCCAATCATATAGACAAACACACACACACACACACACAAATGATTTCAATAACGTTTTTAAAATATCTTTTAAATCATTTTCAAAAAGATATTGAGAGCTTTTTCTAGTCGTTCTATATTTCCGTAGTGAACTCCACTACACCCTGAAGTTAGCTACTTGATTGACTAGCTGCGGTTCACTAGAAACTCCTCTGGGAGTCGACTACCAAAGGTAGGGAATTGACTACCAGCTGGGAATCAACTTCTCCTGAAACACACTGGGAGTCGACTACCACTCCTAGGGAGTCGACTACCAGCACTTGATTTTTAAATATCTTTAATTGATTTTCTCCCATGATTTTCGGGACAAAAGTCAAAGGAATTTGAAATTTGAATTCTCAGATTTCTCATATAAATAGAGGACCATTTTCATTGAGAAATCACAACAACTATTGAATTCAAATTCTCTTGTGCAAAACTCTCTAAAATTCTCAGCTCTCATTTTCTCGTAGCCAAATCTATTTTCTGCTCTTGATCTTGCAATTTTCTCTAATATTATTTTCTGAAGATCATAATTTTATTTGGCTATCAAGTTTTCAAAATCCGTATTATTTACTCTTGAATTTTTTATTTAAATGATTTTTGAAAAACATTAGATCTAGATCTCAAAGACTTCATTCGTATCGTTGTGTGATCTAAAATCTTATTCTATCAAACCACTACACGTAATCGTCTATTACTATTGGCTATAGAATTTAGGAGTAAATCCAATCTCCACCAATCTATTGTGGTGAATTGGATATCAATTTTATTGTGTGTTTACCCTTTGTTGTAAGGGTGTTGTTGTTGGAAACCCTAGACAAGTCTAGGTGTTGCGGTTGGAAATCCTGGTCAAGACTAGGTTGTTGGAAATCCTAACAAGTGAAGTTAGTTGCTTGTATTTGCCAAGGCAATAGTGGAAATCTCGTACCGGATTGGTCGGGGACTGGACGTACCCAAGTTGTGGGGAACTAGGATAAAAATCTGTGTGTCTGTGTTTGCTTATCTGTGATTACTTATCTTTGCGAGCATTTCTTATTTAACTTTCAATTATTCTTTGTTTAATACTCTTGTAACTCTTCTATAATATATTGCTAAGATCAGTTTTGTATTTACACTTCTGCTAATCTTATATATCTTCATTAAGTGTTTAACTATCTGAACTGTGCTTAAATTCCCTCTGGGAGTCGACTATTGTTCATAGGGAGTCAACTACCAGAAGAGTTTCATCTCTGATTTGATTTGAAGATTTATTGAGTTGATTAAGAACCAAGCGTAGATCACTCTACTTGGTTTCTTAGGCAACATTAGAAGGTTTTGTTTTGTGTTGATTGATTAAGAATGAAAAAGTTTTATCTTTATACAACACTATTCAACCCCCCTTCTAGTGTTGTTTGCCATCCACAGGCTCCAACACTTGGTATCAGAGCAAGGTTAAAGTGATGGCATCAACAAACGTCTGCAACACTCATACTCCTCCGATCTATAATGGCAATCTTTATTCTCAATGGAGAAGGAGAATGGAAATCTTCTTAGAGGCACACGGTCTGAAATACATAAGATCGCTCAGAGAACCATACGAGATTCCAACCATACCGCAGACTCAATGGAATCCTGGTCAAGAGGAAACCTACTTCAACAACATCAAGGTAATGCATTTACTTTACAATGGATTAACTGACCAAATGCTAGATCTTGTAGAAAAGGCTGAAACCGCTTATCAAATCTTAAACTTGTTGGACAAAAGATTCGATCAAGATCTAATGAGATCCAAACACCCATGAAGATACCTCAAGCCAACGATGAAGAACTATGCATAATGGCCCGTCAAAACGACAAAAATGAGGTAAGTGATTCTGTCACGCCCCGCTTCCCAAAAACATGGAGGCGAAGCGTGAGAAGGTCCGCTCAGACTTGAAGCTACAAAGCTGCAAGTCCGATAAGCGTCAATCAACTTTAACTGCATGTCCTTGCAACGTGAAACGAAACAAAGATAATCAGAAGGAAATGAGACAAAAGAGAAATCTCAGAATATCCATAATAATAAATTTCAACATCGCAGAAAAGCCACCAGGCTAAAAGAAAAGAGTCTAAAAGAGGCCCCAGCATGGCCAACAAAAGTACAAAGTACAAAAGCAAAGCAATGGTGCTAAGCATCGATAACTAAATACAACCTAAAGCAAAAGCAACTCCAAATCAGTCTCTAAGACTGGTCTCCGGTGTCCACCAACTCCTCGTCAAAAGTAGGCTCTGGCTCAGCGTCAGCAAACACCTCGTCCTCAGCTACGGTCTCTGGCTCAGGGTCTAACATGTGACACCCAAAAGAGCAAGGGGCACATGTCAGCAAGTCTACAAGAGACTTGTGCAAGGAAATTGGAAGTACAGGTAAACAACTAGCAGTTCTAGCATGATGCAATGATATGGCAGTTATAAGTGCAACAGGTAAAGTAAAGTAAAGTACGAACATGGCATGGCATGGATGTCAAGTTTTACATGAACAAGCACAAGTACAAGACAAGTAAAGTAAGCACCTCGTGCACAGAGATTACGCCTTTTGGCTAGAGTGGCTGCGCGGGCCAACTCCTAAGCTCATGTGATCGTTTATCCCCACCCCTCCACGTGTATCGAGCCAGGGCCTTACCCCCGAACGGGAATGCTTTGTTCTGGATCACGAGCCAGGAAGTGTTTTTATCTTGATGGCATAGGGGTGCACCTACCAGACAAGGAAGTACAAGTACAAGTATTGTAGAGTGTGCTACGAATGCAACATTCAACTTTGATGACATGTAAGATGCAATGCATGGCAGTTAAAGGTGCGTACAGTTAAGGAATTTAAACGTGACAGATATCAGTGCATGCATGACATGGCAGGGTGTCAGATCTAGCTTCGTTGTCAAGCTAGATCTTAAAATTGTTTCTAGACAGCTATCATTTCACTGTCTAGTCTCTTTTATGCTAAAACAAGGAAGTGGCCTAAAAACATGGCCCTACACAAGAGTTGGCAAGTTTCACTTGCCTGCAAGTACAACGTCAGAGTAACACCGTCCAACGAGGCCCAAGTCACAATATCCTACATTCACAAGTCCACTGGCCTACATCCGTTTTATTACTCTTGATTAGCGAATTCTAAAACATTTAAAATACTTTAAAAACATCAATTTTAGTCTTGATTAGCAGGCAATGGGTTGGGGGTCCTAGAGGTGCAAAGCGTTACCTCAACACGACGCGAAAGCTACACTGGCGTCGGGTAGCGACGCCAGGGGTTGGAATAAAAGAACGCGCTCCAAGTCCTGATTCCAAAATAGATTCCTCGCTGGAAAGTTCAGAGCAGCAACCGGAGCAACGAATCCAGATTCCAAAGCTAGCACGTGCGACGACGGGCTACGACGTATCGTAACGTCGTACGCGGTAAATCGTCGGAGAGAAAGCACCTAGGTGGGGCCCACAGTAGTCCTAGGGACCAATAGGGGACCCACAATACCTCTGGAGAACTTGGGGGCCCACGGTGGCAAGCGATGCGACGGGTGCGGGATTGTGACGATTGGCTCTCGGTCGGACACAGTCGGTGCGGGGAGTTCCGTCGGTCGGGCACTAGGGGTGCGAGGGATGCAGCGCAGCGGGGTTGCAACGGTGCGGGCGGATGCTTGGTGCGGGGGCTTGCTTCGGTCGGAGCGGGCGGATGCGGAAGGAACGGTCGGTCGGGTGCTTGGGCAGGACGTTGCAACTTTGCAACGTGCGGGAGATGCTGGCGAAGCGGGGGATTCTGTCGGTCGGTGCGGGCGGGAGCGAGGATCGGTGCGAGCGATGAGGAGCGGGGGCTGCTGCGGTGCGGAGCGGAGCGGGTGCCGGGGAAGCTCTCGGTCTGACCGAGAGATTCTCTCGGTCGGGCACAGGGCTTCGGTCGGTCGGCTGTGCGATGCGGGCGGAGCGGGTGAGCGGGGACTTCCTTCGGTCGGTGCGGGGAAAAGCAAGGAATTCCTCGGTCGGGCTCGTGCGACGGCTGTGCGACGTTGCGACGAAACGTCGCAAGTGAGTTTTTGGGTTTTGGAAGCGGCTAAGGTTATTTTCTTGCGAAAATAGGTCTTCCTAGGGATTGTTTATTTAGAGTAGAGGGGTTGACTTGGTCTAGGGCTAATCCTAATGGGATTAGAAGTTTAAAAATATTTAAAATTCGAATCTCACCCTCTCCAACTCGCACAAGGCTTGGGTGCGGCCCAAATGAGCTGAAATTTTGCTCAAAAATATTTTGAAGTATTTAAAACGTAATAAAATTTTGTTTGGCCAAAAATAATTTAAAACCTAATTATTAAAAATATTATAAACCTTGCTAAAAATATAAAGTAGGTCAAATGAGCTCCAAAAATTATAAAATAAATATCGGGGTGATCGTAGTGACGAGAGAAAGGTGACTAGAAGACGGATCTCAATTTCAACGTCGGACGAAGAAACTAAAAATAGAAATGTCTCCCATCAAAAGTGAAAATCACAACGTCTCTTCGAATAAGATCAAATCGTGGGAAAACGACCCGAGAAATGTCGTTCCAAATTAGTGCCACAATTTACTACTCTCAGAGACTTTCCCAACGGCATTTCACAACAAAGTGTTCACAAACAAACAAAGTCTAAAATAAACACGTGCACGGTCAAAAACACGTGCACGAACAACGTACAACGAAAAGTGGTCGTTACATCCTCCCCACCTTAGAAATGATTCCGTCATCGGAATCAACATCAAGCACTGCTCGGAAAATGGTGCGGGAAGCGCTCTCTCATCTCATCCTCACGCTCCCAGGTGGACTCACTAGGGGAACCGTGACGCCACTGCACTCGAACCAAGTCGACGGTCTTATTCCTCAGCTGCTTCTGTCGACGATCCAGAATCTCAACTGGCTGCTGATCATAAGATAGATCCGGACGAACCGTGATCTCCGAGAAATCCACAGCATGGGATGGATCACTAACGTATCGACTAACTGGGATACGTGAAATACGTCGTGAACTCCCTCCAGTGACGGTGGCAGCGCCAAGCGATAAGCCACAGCTCCAACTCTCTCCAGGACATCAAACGGCCCAATGTACCTCGGACTCAGCTTGCCTCTCTTCCCAAATCGAATAACTCTGTGGTTCGGAGAAATCTTCAGAAAGACATGTTCACCAGGCTGAAACTCCAAAGGCCTCCGTTTAGCATCGGTCCAATGCTTGAAACGGTCCTGCGCAATCCTCAGCTTCTCCCAAATGTTTCTCACAACATCCACAGCCTCCGCAATCATCTCTGGTCCTAACAGCTCCCGATCTCCAATGTCATCCCAGCTCAGTGGCGATCGACATTTCTTTCCATATAGCGCGGCGAAAGGCGCCATTCCAATACTCACCTGGTAGCTGTTATTGTAGGCAAACTCAACGTGATGGAGATGATCCTCCCAAGATCCCTTGAAGTCCAACATGCAGGCTCTCAACATGTTCTCCAAAATCTGAATCGTCCTCTCGGACTGGACATCCGTCTGCGGGTGGTACGTCGTGCTGAAACTCAGACTCGTACCCAAGCTCTTCTGCAGACTCTGCCAAAACTGAGACATGAATCTCGTGTCTCTGTCCGACACGATACTCACGGGGACTCCGTGAAGTCGTACGATCTCATGCACGATTCACGTTACATTATATCTAAACTAGAAAAGGAAATAAAATCGGAGTGTACAAGAATTTACCTCCATGTATCTCCTCGCTAGCGTCTCAGTAGACTGTCCTACCCGGAAGGGAATAAAGTGTGCGGATTTGGTCAATCGGTCTACGATCACCCAAATCGCAGCATTCCACTTCGGACTCCAAGGTAGTCCAGTCTCGAAATCCATAGTGATGTGCTGCCACTTCCACTCCAGAATCCAAAGCGGTTGCAGCAACCCTGCCGTACACTGATGCTCCGCCTTTACTTGTTGGCAAACCAAACACTTGGCTACACTCCGAGCCACACTCCTCTTCATAACATGCCACCAAAAGTTCAGGCGAAGATCCTTGTACATCTTGGTCCCGCCAGGATGCACAGAATACGGCGAACTGCGTGCCTCCACCAATAATTCCTCTCTGATATCTCCAGCTGGCACACACAACCTGGCTCCAAATCTCAACGAACCATCCTCGTGAATCAAAAAGTCAGTCCACAGACCGGCTTCCACCTGCTCCCAAATCTTCACCAGCTTAGCATCTCCAGCCTGTCCAGCCTTGATCCTATCCACGATCGTCGACTGTATCTGCATGCTCATCAACGAAGAAGTCTCTCCAGGAAGAATATTCTCGATACCAGTCTCGCAAAAATCCTGCTGTAATATCCACTGCGAGGTCAACATCATCACCGCTGGAAGTCTGCTCAGCGCATCCAGAACCACATTCACCTTGCCAGGGTGATACTGCAAATCGATCTCATAGTCTGCCATGAGCTCCAACTATCGACGCTGTCGCATGTTGAGCTCCTTCTGCGTAAAGATATACTTCAAGCTTTTGTGATCAGTGAAGATCTTCACCTTCTCACTCAGCAGGAAGTGCCTCCAAATATTCAGCGCAAACACGACAGCGGCCAACTCCAAATCATGTGTCGGGTAATTCTTCTCATGAGCCTTAAGCTGACGAGGAGCATACGCAACCACATGCCCATGCTGATGCAACACACATCCAAGACCTTTGCTAGAAGCATCGCAAAAGATCTCGAATCCTCCACTCCGATCAGGCACAGCAAGTACAGGGGCAGTCGTCAACCTCTCCTTCAGAACATCAAAAGCCTTCTCGCAATCATCAGACCAAACATATGGTACATCCTTCCGTGTCAGTCTGGTCATCGGCTCAGCAATCCGGGAAAAGTCCTTAATGAAACGCCGATACTAACCTGCAAGCCCAAGGAAACTCCGGATCTTAGACGCTGACTACGGAACCGGCCACTCTCTGATATCCATAATCTTCTCGGGATCCACAGAAATTCCATCACCTGACACCACATGCCCGAGCAAAGAAACTCTATCCAGCCAAAACTCGCACTTGGAATACTTAGCATACAAACGATGCTTCCTCAAAATCTCCAACTCTGTCCTCAAGTGCGATGCATGCTCTTCCTCTGACTTTGAATAGATCAGGATGTCGTTAATAAAGATAACGACAAACTTGTCTAGAAAGTCGTAGAAGATCAGATTCATCATGTTCATAAAACTGCGGGTGCGTTGGTCACACCGAAAGGCATAACCACGAACTCGTAGTGACCATACTTTGTCCTGAACGCTGTCTTCGGGATGTCCTCCTTCTTCACCTTAAGCTGATGGTAACCACTCCTCAAATCCAACTTAGAGAACACCCTCGATCCTCCGAGCTGATCAAAGATGTCATCTATACGAGGCAAGGGATATTTATTCTTGATAGTCATAGTATTCAGCTCCTGGTAATCCACACACATGCGACGCGAACCATCCTCCTTCCTCCGACAATCGATCGTAGCATAAAAACTCGCAAGCCAAACTTATACCTAGCACTGCATCGTAGTTGATGATGTCGTGGACAATAAAATCAGCGTAAAGCTCATGTCCACAGACCACCAAAAGGCAAGAATTGCAACCACGATGCACCGGGATCACGCCATTCCCTGTAACGATATTCCAACTCTTGAGTAGAGGGGAAGTCGACAAGGAAAGCTTCTCCACGAAGCTCTGAGATATAATGCACATCGATGCAGTAGAGTTAAAGAGGACTCGTACAGGAAATGTGCAAACCAAAATAACGCCTAACAAGCAATCTAACAATCAAACCCTATTCTAACAAACAATCATATGCAAACAATCAAACATGGCTAACAATCAAAATTATCTAAGGAAGGAAACAACTGGGTTGAGAGTTACCTGCGATAACCTCATCCACAGCCTTGCTCTCCACTGCCGTCATCAGAAAAGCCTGCCTCCTTGGCTGCATGGCTGTTGAGTACTGGACTCCCCGGATTTTGTTTTGGATGATGAGCAAACATAAATAATTCATGAACTAATAATTTGTGAGCGCAGTTATGGAGATCGTCGCCAAATTCACGAGAACACTCAAAGCGACATCTCAAGACTTCTCAAAGCTCATATTCAATGCCTAAAGCTTCGTTGAAGCTTTTGGACCAATTTGGAAGTCATGAAGATTTGATCGAAGCTCTCGAAGACCGTTCCTTAAGGTTTTATTTATAGTCTTTTAGTTTCGATCTATAGAATGTTAAGTCTTGAGTATATCTTACATTTTTATCTTCATAACGCTCATATCTTAGCTCTAGGATCTTAGTAGAAGTCCATTCTAACTTCCTCGAAGCATCGCGCTTCGATTCGGACTTTATTGTGCATGTTAGTTGGTTCAAGAAGAAGAACTGACCGACTAGATGGTGATCTAGTCGGTCGGTAAAGCTTCTTGGACCGACTAGTTTCAGTTAGTCTTTTCTTGCTCAGTACTGTTTACAGTTAGTCGGTCTACGTTGACTCACCGACCGACTAGTTTGTGAACTAGTCGGTCAGTGATGCTTCTTTGACCGACTAGTTGAGCTTTACTGTACATGCCAATTTTTCTCCTGAGATACTGTTTATCGTTAGTCGGTCTAAGAACGTTTGGCAACCGACTAGTTGATGATCTAGTCGGTCAACATTTGTTCTTGGACCGACTAAATCAATTTGTATTCAGACTAATAGTTTTTGACTCTTAGTCGGTTTAAGTTCACTGACCGACCGACTAGTTGTGAAACTAGTCGGTCAGATAGTCTTCTTGGACCGACTAGATTTCTGGGTCTGAAATTCAATCTCTTCATTGTTCATCACTTAGTCGGTCCATGTTGTTTGACCGACCGACTAGTTGATGAACTAGTCGGTCAGTGGTTGTTCTTTGACCGACTAACTGCTTCAGATTTCTATCCGTTGGGATTTGACCTAACTCGTTTTTATGGGACCCTATAAATACGAAGCTTGGTCATTTCTCTCTAGGTAAGAGCTGCCATTAAGAGATTCATTGAGTTTGAAAGAGTTAGAGATTCTCACTCATTTTCAAAGCTCTCTCCCTCACAAGAAATCCATTCTCTCACTTTCTAGATCTAGAATCCATCTTGAGAGAAGTTTGTTCTTGGTGAGCCATTCAAGCTCTAGCTTGATTCAAGTCTCCTAATCACTCCTAGGCACCCATTGCTGCTCATTTCAGTGGTGCTAGGTCTTGGTGACTTCCTCTTCCTCAAATCCCTCCTTGCACCTATTTGGTAAGAAAACTCAAGGTATAGGAATTTGTGGTAAGATTGTTTATTTCATATAAACTCATTTATTGCTTGTTGATTCTCTCGGTTGTGAGAGAAGGTTGTGATCCTGGGTTGTGGGATTCACTATTGCCATTGCATGTATGATTTGATCTTGTGAAGGTTTTTCACAAGATATCATAGTGGAAATCTTGGGTTAGGGTTTCTAACCTAAGTATCCGGAGGGGATCCGGGTGGTTGGGACGTAGGATCACCGGGAACAAGTCGGGGAGACTTGGGTGGATCCGAACCCAGTAATATCTATTGTTAGCATTGTTAATTTTGTTGTTGTCATCAATTTAAGCTTCCGCAAATTGATTTGGTAGTTGGTTGCACGATAATTAGGAATTATACTCCTCGTTATTTTTAAAGTACTATTCACCCCCCCCCCCCCCTCTAGTACTTGTGCAGTAGCTTGTAGGGCATTACATTTGGTATCAGAGCCAAGTCTACGCTATGTCTGCCAACGACAACAAGACCGTGCGTCCACCTTCCGACTATGGCACCTTCAAGAACCGTGAAGGAGCATCTTCGGTGATGGAAGGACATTCCTCAACGAGGCCTCCATTCTTCAACGGTACCAACTACGGGTACTGGAAATACCGGATGGAAACTTTTCTCCGGAGTGCATCTCTATGGAGGACCACGATGAAGGAATACGTCGAGCCCGTCGAAGAAGACTTTGAGAAGTGGACTCACGCGGAGGTCGCCGCGGAGGTAAGCAATGCCAAGGCAATGAACGCCTTGCAATGCGCATTGGAGCCCGAGGACTTCAATAAGATATGCACATGTAAGAGTGCATATCAAATTTGGAACTCCCTCCTCATACTACATGAAGGGACGAGTAGGGTAAGAGACTCTAAACTCGTTGTTGTTAACAAAGATTACGAGATGTTTCATATGCAACAGGGTGAGAAGATGAAGGAGTATTATACTCGCTTCGTCGATATCATAAACGAGTTGGAAGCTCTCGGTAAAACCTACACCCAAAAGGAGAAGTGTTCAAAACTTATCGAAGGACTTCCTTCTAGTTGGGAAAAGCGTACCTTCGCCATCGAGGAAGGTAATGATATGAATAAGTACACCGTAGTTCAACTAATGGGTACTTTAATGTCATACGAGGTACGCAAGGATAGCAAGGTTAAGTTGCAGGAAAAGATGAAGTCCTACCTAAAGCAAGACAAGCCAAAGAAGAAGGCTATTGCTTTCAAGGCCGCTCCATCCACATCCACATCAACCGATGATGAAGACTCAGAAAACGAGTTGGACTTGGAATCCATGGCACTCATGGCCAAGAAGTTCAACCGTTTCTTCCGAAAAGGTAACTATAAGAACAAAGCTAAATTTGGTTCTTCTAATGCCTCCTCCTCTCCTTTGTGTTTCAAGTGCAATAAGCCAGGACACATGAAAGCGGAGTGTCCTCTAAACAAGCAAAAGGAGAAGTGGAAGGCGCCGAAGTTCGACAAGTCCAAGAAGTACAAAAAGGGGTACAAAAGGGACTTGTCGGAGCAACATTCACCGACACCGAGGATTCCTCAAGCGGAGAGTCGGACGATGAGAAAGTGGAGCAAGCGCACATGTGCTTCATGGCGAGAGAGGAGCATGATCATGGATCCTCCTCTTCCGATGATAGCGACAACGAAGACGATGAGGTAACTATGGATGACCTTAGGAATGCTAATTCTCAATTATGGTCTAAGTATACCAAATTAGTAAATAGATATACTAAGGTAAAAGATGACCTAGCTAGCATTCAAACCTCGCCTAAGACTATTATCACCAACAACGACACCGTTGTTGAAGAGTTAAGAAATGAGATTGTTAATCTCAAATCTAAACTTGAACATGTTAGTGTTGAGGATTCGGAAGAACATAGGATAGCGGATTTGACTTCTCAAAACTCAACTTTGAGTATTGAGAATGAAAATCTCAAGTCTCGTGTTTATGTGCTCACATCGCAAATATCCACTTTGGGTGCTTTGATGCATTCTCTCACCGAGAAATATGAGTGCACGATAGGCCGAATTAATAAATTCAATAAGGGTAAAGACCATTTGGATAACATCCTAAATGATTTACTTCCGGGCAATCTCCACATTGGCTTGGGGTATAAGATAGGAAGTTCATCCAAATCGGCCACTGCTTTTGTTAGGCCAACTTCCGGTGACTCTACGAGTGGGAGAAAACACTCTATTGGTAGTTCATCTACCAATGGTGCTTCCACTTAGCACACACCCTCTTTTGGAAAGAAACCCACTTTGGGTGGACCTCCAAAGAAGGGTCATGCCTACATGTACACAAATACCATGCCACGTAGGAACACACGTCCTACTCCACCAGCTCACACATATGATGATTTTTATGCAACACATTCACAGGCACGTGCACACCATGTGAGACACCCTCATGCACGTGTTCCCTCACATGCATATGTTCACCCACAACATCATATGAATAATTATCTGCATGCACCATTCCATCATGTTCCTTATGCCTATCCACGACATGCATCACGTAGAAACCAACGTCGCATGCATGCACCCAATAGGATGAGGGCTCCCAAGATTTTCACTATTTGGAGCCCAAAGGACACAAGCATGGATGAAAAACAAGTTTATATGAATGCTTATTTTTCGAATGTTGTGCATAGTAGTAATTATGTGGGGAAGTCTAAGTTCAATTGGACTTGGCTTCCAAAGGTCTAATCTTTTGGACCCAATGACCTTGGGTACCATGATACGACATTTCATATCTATATGTACTTAAGAAAAAGGAACGGAGCAACAAATTTAAATTTGGCTCCAAGAGAAATTGGATACTCGATAGCGGGTGTTCAAAACACATGACGGGTGACGCTCAATTGCTCTCCGGAGTGGTTCCCATTGCAAATGGAAACCGCGTCGTATTTGGAGGCAACGAGAGCGGAACCATCATAGGTGTTGGTAAAGTGGGTAATCCTTCTAAACCCATTATATGTGATGTTTACCTTGTTAAAGGATTAAACCACAATCTTATTTCAATAAGTCAACTTTGTGACAAAGGTTACAAGGTTAACTTTGCGAAAGGAATGTGCCATATTTTAAGAAAAGATAATAATGAATTATTGTTTTCCGGCACACGCCACAAGGATATATATATCCTAGATCTTCCAAGATCACATGAACAATATCTTATTGCCAACACAAGTGAACAACACTTATGGCATCGACGTTTTGGTCATGTGAACTTTGGAACATTTTTTAAGCTTTCCAAGTTAAATTCTATTAGAGGCTTCCATATGCTAGTCTTTCAAAAGAAAAGCTTTTGTGACTCGTGTTAACGAGGCAAGCTTCCAAAATATTCATTTAAACCTAAGAAAAGCATTTCTTCTAAGCGGCCTCTAGAGCTATTACATCTAGATTTATTTGGGCCAACTAGAGTTGCTTCATTAGGTAATGCTAGATATGGACTTGTCATCGTTGATGACTTTTTTAGGTTTACTTGGGTATTTTCATTGTGTAATAAAAATGAAGCTTTTGAAAACTTCACAATTTTTGTTAAGAAAGTACAAAATCTCATTGGAACCACCATTGTCACTATTCGTAGTGATCATGGAGGGGAATTTGAGAATGAGTCTTTTGAGACATTTTGTGATGAAGTTGGTATTACTCACACCTTCTCTTTCCCTCGTGCACCTCCTCAAAATGGTGTAGTTGAGAGAAAGAATAGGACGCTAGTGGAGTGTGCTCGCACTATGCTTGATGATAGCCAACTTGGCCATCAATTTTAGGCGGAAGCGGTACATACCGCTTGCTATGTGTTTAATAGAATACTTTTGAGGCCCGGCACTAAACAAACTTGTTATGAATTGTTGTTTGGTAGGTTGCCTCAAGTTAAACATTTTCGTGTTTTTGGTTCGAAATGTTTTATTAAGAACACGTATGGTAGCTTGGACAAATTCGATCCAAGATCCGATGAGGGAATTTTTGTTGGATATTCTTCGCGTAGCAAAGCCTACCAGATATTCAACAAACGAACCTCAACAATCGAGGAGTCGCTTCATGTGTCATTTAATTAAGGGGTTGTTCCAACTAGAATTACTAATGATGATGACTCTATGGATGTCTTATGTGATTCAATTGGTAATTCTAACTCTAATGATTCTATTGATTCTATTGAGACTAACCCATCTAATGAAGTTGTTGAGAATGTTCCTAGTGATCAAGGTATTCCCAAACGGCTTCATACCGTTCGTGACCATCCTCATGAGCAAGTCATTGGCAATATCCATGATAGTGTCAAGACGAGATCGCAAGTGAACTACTTCGCTCATTGTGCCTTTGCCTCCTCGATAGAGCCAAAGAATGTTAATGAAGCATGCGAAGATAGCGCTTGGATCTTAGCCATGGAGGAGGAACTCATTCAATTCGAGAGGAATGAAGTTTGGGAGCTTGTTCCTTTGCCATCGAAGAACCACACCGTCATAGGGACAAAGTGGATCTTCAAGAACAAAACCGACGAAAACCAAGTCGTCGTCCAGAACAAAGCTCGGTTAGTAGCTCAAGGCTATCGACAAGAGGAAGGTATTGATTTCGAAGAATCCTTCGCTCCGGTAGCTAGATTAGAATCAATTAGATTGTTATTGTCTTTTGCATGCCATAAAAATTTCAAATTATTTCAAATAGATGTTAAAAGTGCATTTTTAAACGGAGATGTCGTTGAGGAAGTTTACGTTTCTCAACCTCCGGGCTTTATTAATGAAAAATTTCCAAATCATGTTTTTAAACTAAAGAAAGCGCTTTACGGTTTGAGACAAGCTCCTCGAGCTTGGTATGATCGCCTAAACAATTTTCTTTTGGATTTGAATTTTAAAATGGGAGAAGCCGATTCTACACTTTTTGTTAAGTATTCGAATAATGATATAATTTTAGTTCAAATATATGTTGATGATATCATTTTCGGTGCTACTAACTTTGCTCTTTGCGAAGAGTTTTCTAATGTGATGAAGGAACAATTTGAGATGAGCCACATGGGTGAGCTCAAGTATTTCTTAGGTCTCCAAATCCGCCAAATGGACGATGGAATCTTCATCCACCAAACGAAGTATACGGTGGAGTTGCTAAAGCGGTTTGGAATGGAGAGTGCCTCCGGGAAAAAGACTCCTATGAGCACTACAACGCATCTTGATAAAGATACGGGCGGAAAAGATGTAGACATTCGTCTATATCGAGGTATGATAGGTAGTTTACTTTATCTTACCGCTAGTAGGCCCGATATCATGTTTACCGTTTGTATTTGTGCTCGTTATCAGTCTCAACCTAAGGATTCTCACTTAGTAGCGGTAAAACGTATTTTTCGCTATCTAAGTTACACTTTAGATTTTGGATTACTTTATCCGAAATCTAGCACATATGAGTTAGTCTCATATAGTGACGCTGATTATGCGGGATGCAAATCCGACAGGAAGAGTACTAGTGGCACTTGCCATTTTATAGGAAATTCCCTTGTCTCTTGGTTTTCCAAGAAGCAAAATTCGGTATCACTTTCAACCACCGAGGCGGAATATATTGCCGCGTGTGCTCAAGTTCTTTGGATGAGACACACACTTAAAGACTTTGGTATAAACTGTGATACTTGCCCTATCATGGTTGACAACCAAAGTGCAATATGTCTTTCCAAGAACCCGGTACACCATTCCCGTTCGAAACACATATATGTCCGACACCACTTTTTAGATGATCATATTGCTAAAAAGGACATCATTTTAGTGTACGTTGAAACCCAAAAGCAAATCGCCGATATTTTCACGAAACCCCTAAAGGAGGACTCCTTTGTGCGGTTGCGTCGAGAATTGGGGATTATGGGTGAATCCGAGATATAGGATTCATGTTTCATTCAATAATCTTGCATGCTATTATATTTCGCAATATTTCGTTCATGCTAGACTTATTGGATTTTTCGGGATTTTATGTGTTATTTTGAATTTTTGCTCGAATTTATATTTGAATGTCGTATTTGAGATTTCGATGTTTAATGGGGTAGTTTAGATGATTTTTGAGAGGATTGCGATGTTTCGTCCAAGTGTATTGAGGAGAGAACTTAATTGTCAATTTTTGGACTCATCTAGTCGGTCTCAGTTCATCAACCAACCGACTAGATTCACATCTAGTCGGTCAGCTAATGAACTCAGACCCACTAGCTCATTCTCTAATCTTTTGGACTCATTTAGTCGGTATCAGTTCATTCACCAACCGACTAGATTCATATCTAGTCGGTTAGTAAAAGAACTCAGACCGACTAACTCAAGCTATTAGGATTTCCTCTCCAGCTTAACTCCTTAGTCGGTTCAAGTTCACTTATCGACCGACTAGATTTAGTTCTAGTCGGTCAGTATTTGAACGTAGACCGACTAATTCTCATTCAGAAATCTTCGACTGGTCGCTGTTTCACTTTTAGTCGGTTCAAGCTCGTTAACCGACCGACTAGATCGTCATCTAGTCGGTCAGACATTGAACTGTGACCGACTAAGTGATCAGGGGCAGTCACGTATTTTCACGATTTCGACCGACTTAAACCTTTTCTAATCGGATCTTTCTTATTTTAGTCGATTGTTTTCATCTCCTCCAGCTTGAAAACCCCCAACCCAGCTCGTGACCCTTCGTTTTCCCCGTCAATCTCCGGTGTTCTTCCGACCATCCTCCGTCGTCGATCGTCGTCGATCACTCCTCCTAGGTATCTCTCTTCCTCCTAGGTCTCGTTTTCAGCTCTAGGGTTTGTCCTAGGTCTCGATTTCATTCTAGGGTTTGTTATTGCTTGAGCCCGTTTTATTTTCAGCTTTAGGGTTTCGTTGCTTAGGGTTGTATTGATTTATTGATCTCGTTGTGCCACGATCATGACAAAGACGAGGATTCCTATCACTTCCTCTGGGGCATCCCCCATGACCGTAGGGCCATCTAACCCTAGGAATCCTTCTAAACCGAAACGCCGAGCTAAATCAACCCAAGCTTCTCCGTCTTCGCCTCCTCTGAAGAAGCAGAGGACGGCGACCATCAAACCCGGTAAACATTCTAAGTCTAGAAAGCCTATACTCCATACCCCCTCTACACCTCCTGATTCCGATACTGAGTTTAGACCCGAGGATGAGTCTGGCCATAGGGAACCCACTCCTCCACCTCGTTCTAGGACTCGATAGCCTAAGGGAAAGGCCCCAATGCCAGCAGGTGGTGTTGACATATCGTTGTGTCGCGACGACCCTATGTGTCTAGCGGCCTACAACTATATTGAGCACTGCCTGATGCTATTGGAGCACTATGTTCAGTTTTCCGACTTCCTTAGCTTAGCTGATCTCCTATCCTATAGTGGGCTCCTAGACTACCTTCGCTTCGACCCTAAGGCGAACCCTCGACCCTACCCTCGCCTGGTCAAACTATTCTATGCAAATCGTGTCCAGGGCCACTACGATGAGAGCCACTCCATCGAGACTACTGTCTTGGGGACTCCTATAGTCCTCACGGCAGAAATCTTGGGGGAGTTGCTTGGTTGTTCGTCGTCTGGTCTCCTCCCGTCAGACATCTCAGTTGATGATATCTCCTCTTTGGATCAGTCTGTTCTCGCTGATATCTTCCATGTGATCCCTCCAGCTTTCATTGGTGCTCCATCGAAGTCATTTAAGCCAAATGCATGGGTCCTCAATCTCATTCTGAAGTCGTGATTGCTTCCCAAGTACGGCTCATCTTCTCTGCCATCCCATCCCTTCCTAAAGTTGATCTCCGCTCTATTCTTGGGTTGCGAGATTAATTGGGCTTGCATTATACTCGATAAGATGGACTCTTTCGAGTGTATTCGTAAGACCACTAAATCTGCGCATATCCCTTATCCTTGTCTGTTGACTTTGGTGTTCCGTCATTTTCACGTGCCTTTGCCTCCTGACGATGAGCGTCCTCTTGGTCCTCCACTGAACGCGACGGCCGTAAAGAAATCTCTTGCGGCACTCCGTCACGTGCAGCGGACGACTCCTTCAGCTTCTCAGGGCACTTCTTCTGCAGCTGCTGCTTCCACACCTCCCACCACTCTTGAGAGTCTCGCTCGTGACGTTCGTCGTCTCGAGTCTCGGTACGCTCGTTCTGAGGAGATTCTGTGTCGTATTGCTCGTGTCATTGGTGTTGAGGTCCCTCCTCCTGTTTCTGAGGATGAGGAGATGGATGATGAGGATATCGATGACCTCCTTGATTCTCCTGCTCGTGGCGCTGAGGCCATTGCTGCTGCTGGTGTTACTTCCACTGCTGGAGCTGCCACTTCTTCAGGTCCTCTAGAGACTTCTACTCCAGTGGATCAGTCTGTTGCTGGTCCTGCTGATGTTCCTGCTGATACTCCTACCGTTGAGCCAGTTGTCGATGTCTCCACTCCTGCCCCGACGATCCCTTCAGTTCACACACCACTGCTTGCAGCAGAGCCTGAGTCCACTCCCTCGACTGGACCCACAGAGACTGCTGATCCTGCCACTTCCTCGTGATCGTCAGTTTCGAGGACTCTCCGGTGATCATTGGATGATACATCTTTTTGAGAGTGTTTTGGGTTAGGATGGAGTTTTGGTGGTGTTTTGATGTATTTTGATTTTGTGGATGTCGGTGTATTTGATGTATTTTGGATGTTGATGATGATATGTCGATGATGTTGTTGTACTTTTTGATTGGTGATATAGATGTTGCACTCTGTTTGATGTATTCGATGTATTTTTGCATGTACTCATGATATTCGTATATATATACATCGATGTTTTCTTTTACTTCGTTGTGAACATTTAATATTCATTCAATGTCTATGATATGTGATTTCGTCGCTCGACGATTATAAACTTGGTTAAATAGATTTTATTTCTATGATTGCATAGAATTGTTTTCCATGCACAAATTTAACCAAGAATATTGAGTATTAAAGAGTACGTTTCTTTATTCAATAAGTGCATTTATATTTGGTATTTTGATGATTTTAATTTTCGTTTTTCGAAAATGGACAATTTGGCACACTTTGATTCGTTTTAGACTATTTTCCTTGGTGTCAATTTGGTCCATCGTCATATTCTACGACTCCCGATGTTGGATTTTCTTTATCCTTGTTGTTGTTGTTGTATGCCCCCCATTTTTGGGATAATGCCAAAGGGGGAGAGATAATTGATAATGATTAGGGAAAATGAAAATTTAACTCAATTTCCAAGAATCTAATTTGATATGTTAGATTCAGGGGGAGTTAAGATATATATAAGGATTTTCAAATCCGATATTTCAATAATCGATTCTCATTATATATCTCACTCGTCTGCTTGATGCAATTTATATTTATTCTATTTGGAATTAACGTGTCATCAATGCAGGGGGAGTAAGTATTTTACATTTGAATCATTATTTTTTATTATTATTTATGTTGGTTTGTCATCACCAAAAAGGGGGAGAATGTTGAGTATTGGACTCCCTGGATTTGGTTTTGGATGATGAGCAAACATAAATAATTCATGAACTAATAATTTGTGAGCGCAGTTATGGAGATCGTCGCCAAATTCACGAGAACACTCAAAGCGACATCTCAAGACTTCTCAAAGCTCGTATTCAATGCCTAAAGCTTCGTTGAAGCTTTTGGACCAATTTGGAAGTCATGAAGATTTGATCGAAGCTCTCGAAGACCGTTCCTTAAGGTTTTATTTATAGTCTTTTAGTTTCGATCTATAGAATGTTAAGCCTTGAGTATATCTTACATTTCTATCTTCATAACGCTCTTATCTTAGCTCTAGGATCTTAGTAGAAGTCCATTCTAACTTCCTCGAAGCATCACGCTTCGATTCGGACTTTATTGTGCATGTTAGTTGGTTCAAGAAGAAGAACTGACCGATTAGATGGTGATCTAGTCGGTCGGCAAAGCTTCTTGGACCGACTAGTTTCAGTTAGTCTTTTCTTGCTCAGTACTGTTTACAGTTATTCGGTCTACGTTGATCACCGACCGACTAGTTTGTGAACTAGTCGGTCAGTGATGCTTCTTTGACCGACTAGTTGAGCTTTATTGTACATGCCAATTTTTCTCCTGAGCTACTGTTTATCGTTAGTCGGTCTAAGAATGTTTGGCGACCGACTAGTTGATGATCTAGTCTGTCAACATTTGTTCTTGGACCGACTAAATCAATTTGTATTCAGACTAATAGTTTTTAACTCTTAGTCGGTCTAAGTTCACTGACCGACCGACTAGTTGTGAAACTAGTCGGTCAGATAGTCTTCTTGGACCGACTAGATTTCTAGGTCTGAAATTCAATCTCTTCACTGTTCATCACTTAGTCAGTCCATGTTGTTTGACCGACCGACTAGTTGATGAACTAGTCGGTCAGTGGTTGTTCTTTGACCGACTAATTGCTTCAGATTTCTATCCGTTGGGATTTGACCTAACTCGTTTTTATGGGACCCTATAAATACGAAGCTTGGTCATTTCTCTCTAGATAAGAGCTGCCATTAAGAGATTCATTGAGTTTGAAAGAGTTAGAGATTCTCACTCTTTTCCAAAGCTCTCTCCCTCACAAGAAATCCATTCTCTCACTTTCTAGATCTAGAATCCATCTTGAGAGAAGTTTGTTCTTGGTGAGCCATTCAAGCTCTAGCTTGATTCAAGTCTCCTAATCACTCCTAGGCACCCATTGCTGCTCATTTCAGTGGTGCTAGGTCTTGGTGACTTCCTCTTCCTCAAATCCCTCCTTGCACCTATTTGGTAAGAAAACTCAAGGTATAGGAATTTGTGGTAAGATTGTTTATTTCATATAAACTCATTTATTGCTTGTTGATTCTCTCGGTTATGAGAGAAGGTTGTGATCCCGGGTTGTGGGATTCACTATTGCCATTGCATGTATGATTTGATCTTGTGAAGGTTTTTCACAAGATATCATAGTGGAAATCTTGGGTTAGGGTTTCTAACCTAAGTATCCGGAGGGG